>PVKB01000245.1:207462-935341 GCA_004027205.1 Ctenodactylus gundi
CCCCCCCCCCCCCCCCCCCCCCCGTCTCTATGAGATAGGTTCTCACTCTGTAAACCAAGCAAGCTGGTCCTGAACTCACTATGTAGCCCAGCCTGTCCTTGAACTCATGGCAGTCCTCCTGCCTTAGCCTCCCAAGTGCTGATATTACAGGCATGTACCAACACATCCAGCTTATGTATTGCTGGGGAATTTACCTAAAGGCCTCGTGCTTGCTCCACAAACATTTCAACTGCTGTTCTATTCCTCTAGCTCTCCAGCTCTTTTTACTTCTGCTTGAAAATTTTTCAAAAGCACTTCATTATTTGAATAGTAATACAATAATCTCCAATGTAGATTTCACAGGCAGTAATTCTGGATGAGATGAGCTTCTTCTTTTTTTTTCTTCAGACAGGGTCTCGCTCTGCAGCCCAGGCTGGTCTTGAACTCACTGTGTAGTCCAAGCTAGCCTTGGACTCATAGCAATCCTCCTGCCTCAGCCTCCTGAGTGCTGGGATTACAGGCATGCACCATTATGCAGTTTACATGCTTCCAAGGAATCGAACTCAGGGTGAACTTTAACCACTGAGCCATTCCTCTGGCCCAAGATCAGCTTTTTTACACATCTATCCCCTTAATTCTTTTCCTTTAATGTTTTCACTTTTTTAATGTTTTCTACGTTTTTAATTCCTCAATGAGGAGGTAATCATGAGGAGTACAATGAGACAGTCTCAGAACCAATGCATTAATTAATTAATTCTTGCAGTGAATATCAGTGGTAGGAGGACTCAAGCAGGATGTCATTACTAATAAACATTGAGATTAAAGTGTAACCCTAGGGCTGGTAAAAAATAATCCAAAAAATTACAGCCTTCAGCACTATCTAAGGGAGAGAAACACTGTATTTCCCAGATACAAACACCTTAGCTCCCAGAAAGAGGGAATCCTCTGCAGGACAGAGGATTTTAATTTATCTGTTACCTCCTTCATGTTACATTTGTGTGGTAACATGATTGCTTAGCTTTGTTTTCCAACCAATTTCCTACTAATGTGCTTTCCTCGCTTGTAAAGACTGGAAAGCACAAAGTTAGATTTCCCGTTTCCCACATTCCTGTGTGCTTATTTTTTAAAAAATTAATAATTAATTGCTGAAACTGGTAGGCTGAGTCAGGAGATTGCAAGTTTAAGGCCAGCCCGGGGCAATTTAGTGACTTAGGAAGACCTTATCTCAAAATAAAACTAGGGCTGGAGGAATGGCAGTGATTAAAGCATCTGTCTAGCAAGCACAAGGCCCTGAGTTCAATTCCCCAATCCCACATAGACCTGGGCATGGTGATACATGCCTGTAATCCCAGCATTCAGGAGGGTGAGGCAGGTAGATTGTCCTGAGTCCAAGGCCAGCCTGGGCTACACCAGTGTGTTCAGGATCAGCCTGGGCTATAGAGTCAAACCACAAGACCCTATCTCAAAAAAAGGAAAAAGAAAAAAAACAAAACAAAACAAAAAAATGGGCTGGGTATGTACCTATAGTTCAGAGTGAAGGTCCTGGATAAATGACCTACACCCCACACTTTTTAAAATTTATTATAGGGTCTCCCTAAGTTTCTAAATTGCTCAGGCTGGGCTCAAACTTGCAAGCTTCCTGCTTCCACCTCCCAGAGTGTACATGTGTATGTGTTTTAAGGTATTTTTAAATTTGTTTATTCAGGGATGGGGGCATAGCTCATTTAAAGCACTTGCCTAGCAAGCACAGGGCTCTGGGTTCATTCCTCAGCACCACATAAGGTGGGTATGGTGGTGCTCTCCTGTCTCAACAGATACATAATAAATAAATAAAAGTGAATAAATAAATAAATAAATGCACCTACAGATGGGCCTAGCGGCTAGCCTAGAATTCAAATTTAAAAAAATCTTTTCAGGGTGGACTTTTGTTTGTTTGATTGTTTGTTATTTGGAGACAGGGTCTTGCTTTGTGGCCCAGGCTGGGCCTGAACTCACTATGTAGCCCAGACTAGCCTTGGATTCACATCAGTCCTCCCACCTCAGCTTTCTGGGTGCTGGGATTACAGGCATATGCCACCATGCCTGGCTTTATGTGGTGCTGGGAAATTGAACTCAGGTCATATGCTTTCTAGGCAAGTCCTTTTTTTTTTTTTTTTTTTTTTTTTTGAGACAGAGTCTCATGCCTGTGATCCCAGAACTCAGAAGGATGAGGCTGGAGGATTGTGAAGAGTTGGAGCCCAGGCTGGGCTGTGTAGTGAGCTCAAGTCCAGGTTGTGTGGTGGTGCACACCTGTTATCCCACCGGCTGAGCAGGCTGAGCCAGGGGCATCACAAGCTCAAGTGCAGGCTGAGTGATTTAATGAGACCCTGTTTCAAAATAAAAAATAAAAAGAAATGAAGGTAGAGTGGATTGGTAGCATATTTGCCCAGCATGCTTTAGTCCCTGGGTTAAGTCCTCAGTACTACATACACAGGAAAAACAAACAGGCAAAAGGAAAGACAGACAGACAGACTAACTTACACTCCCACCAATGATGTGTGAGAGGGTTTCCTTGACTCTATATTCTTACCAGCTTCTGTTAACTTCATACTTTTGATAGCAATCATTCCTGTCAGGATAAGGTGATATCTTGTGGTTTACATTTCCATTTCCATGATGATTAGTAATGGTTTTTTTTGTTGTTGTTGTTTGTTTTTTGTTTTGAGACAGAGTCTTGCTGTATAGAGCAGGCTGGTCCTGAACTCACGATGTAGACCAGCCTGGCCTGAAACTCATGGAGATCCTTCTGCTTCAGCCTCTTGAATGCTGGGATTACAGGCATGCACCACCACACCCAGTGTATGTGGTATTTGGGAATGGAACGTAATTTTTTTGTACTAGGAATGGAACCCAGGCTTTGTGCATGCTAGGCAAGTGCCCTATCACTGAGCAACACCCCCAGTCTTTTTATTCTGTTTTGAAACGGGGTCTCACTAAGTAGCCCAAGTTGTGCTCAAACGTTAGATCCTTCAGCCTCAGCCTCTTGAGTAATTGGTTTTACAGGCATGCATCACAATGTCTGACTAACACTGAGTATTTTTCTCTCTCTCTTTCTTTCTTTCTCTCTCTCTTTTTCTTTATGTTTTTGAGACAAACTCTTTCTCTGTAGTCCAGGTTAGGCCTGAACACACTATGGAGCCCAGGCTGACCTCAAACTAACAGCAATCCTCCTGCCTCAGCCTCCCAAGTGCCGGGATTCCAGGCATGCACCACTATGCCCGGTTTATGTGGTGGTGGAGAATTGAACCCGGAATCTTGAGCTTGCTAGGCAAGTGTTTTAACTGCTGAGCTATTCCTCTAGCCCCATACTGAGCATTTTCCATGTGCCTGTTGGCCATTTGTAGATCTTTGAAAAATCTGTTACCCATTAATTTTTTATTGCTACTGTGTTTTTGGAGTTTCATATACTTGGGATCATCGGGTACTGAGTCTGTGTGCTTTCTCCCACTCAGTAGGCTGTCTTTGTACTGTTAATTGCTTGATTTTGGTGCAGAAGCCTTTTAGTTTTATGTAATAACATTGGTCTGTTTTTGCTTGTTTGCTCTGCTTTTTGAGACTTGTCCAAAAAGTTCCTGCCTGTTCTATTGTCTCCAAGCGTTTCCTGTTTTCTTCAAGTAGTTTTGTCGGCTTAAGTCTTAGATTTGTCTTTCATCTATATTGAGTTAATTTCTTGTAACTGGTGAGCGATTTGGGTCTGATTTCATCTTTCTGCATGTGGATAGCCCATTTTCCCAGGGCCCTTTCTTCAAAAGCCTGCCGTTTCTCTAATGTGCACTCTCTCTGCTTTTGCCAAAGGTCAGCTGGCTGTAGATGGGTGGATGGGCTTCCATTCTCTGTTTCTCCTCTGCCCCAACACCATTAGCCATTCCAATTCTGATCCATTGGTCTGTGTGTCTCTATGCCAATTTCATACTGTTTTGATTACTAGTGCTTTGAAGCATGTTTTTAAAGTAAGTAATGTAATGCCTACAACTTTGTTCCTTTTGCTCTAGATCTCTCTAGCAATTCAGAGTTCCACATACATATGTGAACGAAAGACAAAGGAGTAGAAGCTTCTGTTAACTAGAAGAGGACCTCCGCTCAGAGGAGGTTGTCTTTCACATAAAGCTAAGATTTCTTTTTTCTTTTTCTTTTTCTTTTTTTTTTGAGTCAGGGTCTTACTCTGTAGTTCATGCTGGTCCTGGACTCACCATGTAGCTGAGTCTAGACTTGGACTCATGGCAGTCCTCCCACATCTGCCTCCCAAGTGCTGGAATTACAGGCATGAGGCACTAGGTCCAGCATTATGTGGTGCTGGGGAACTGAACTCGGGGTCCTGCACTTAATAGGCAAGTGCTGAGCAGATACTTTAACTGCTGTGCTCTTCCCTATTCTATAGTTCAGGCTGGTCTTGAACTTACTATGGAGCCCAGGCTGGCCTTGAACTCACTGCTGTCCTCCTGCCTCAGCCTCTCATGTGCTGTAAATATAGGCATGTGCCACCATGCCCAGTTTATGTGGTGCTGGAGAATTGAACCCAGGGTATTGAGCTTGTTAGGCAGGCTCTTTAACTGCTGAGCTATTCCTCCAGCCCTGGCAAGCAACAGTTTATTGAAGCAAAGAAAAAAAAAAAAAAAAACTTTGGCCAAGAAGCCAGGAGGAAACCCAAATAAATCTCCATTAGAGAAAGTAAAGAAAAAAAAAAGGAAAAAGAAAAGAAAAGCTCTTGGCTGAGAAGCCAAGGTGGCCCACGTGGGTGTCCCCACCATTGATACTCTGACAGAACTTGCATTAAATCTGTAAATCACTGTGGGTAGTACAAACATTTTAACAGTATTGATTCTTCTAATTCATTAACATGGGGTGTGTTTCCACTTTTACGTGTCTTCTTTAATTTCTTTCAATATTTTATAATTTTTCCTCTTTGGATAAATGTATTTCTAGGTATTTTATTAGCTTTTGTGGCTATTGTAAGTCTTTCTTTCTTTCTTTCTTTCTTTCTTTCTTTCTTTCTTTCTTTCTTTCAGAGACAGAGTCTAGCTGGTCCTGAGCTCATTATAGAGCCCATCTAGTCTTGAATTCATGGCCATCCTCCCGCCTCAGCCTCCCTAGTGCTGGGATTTAAGGCAGGCACTGCTACACCTGGGTTTATATGGTGCTGGGGAATTGAACTCAGGGCCTTGCACTTGCTAAGCAAGCATTTTAACATCTGTGCCATTCCTCCAGCCCCTACATTGCTTTCTTGATATGGACTTCAGATAGTTTGCTAGTGGCATCTAACAACCCTACTGATTTTTCTCTTGGTGGATTTCTTTTGGGACTGAACCCATAGCCTTTACACTGAACTATACCTTTGGCTGCCCCTTTCTAGTTTTTATTTTGAGACTGTGTCTCACTAAGTTGCTTAATTGCCCAAGATAGGCAACTTGTAATCCTTCTGCCCCAACCTCCTAGAGGGCTGGGATTACAGGTGTACACCACCACACCTGGATAACATGGAGTTTTGTGTGTTGATTTTATGTCCTGAAATTTTTAAAAATTCATTTATTAGTTTTTTTTTTTCTGGTATTTGGGATTGAGCATAGTCTCTTCACTTTGAACTGGAGTTGATATCCCAGCATTGTATAAAAATGACCCAGGCGTGGTGATGCACACCTGGGATCTCAGCACACAGAAGACGGAGACAGGAGGACTGCTTTGAGTTTGAGGCCAGCCTGGCTACACGGTGAGTTCAGTACCAACCTGGATTACAGAGAGAGACCCTGTCTTTAAATTAATAAATCAATCAATTAAGTAAAGTAGACACGAAACAGAAAGACATTCTTAGTCATGTCCTATAGGCACGCAGGACCCATTCATTGCCTTGTGGGGCTGCTTTGTTGTGGGAGAAGTGGAAAGATAAGGAACTCTTTTTTTATTGTTGTTTCTTTGTTTTCATTGGATCTTGTCATGTAGTTCAGACTGACCTTGACCTCACTGTGTAGCACAGTCCAGCTTCACGAAGTTGTGATCCTCCTCCCTCAGCCTCCTGAGTGTGGAGATTATAGGTGTGCACCACTATGCTTGGCTGAAGAGAACTCTTTCCTTTCTGCCTTCTTCAACATGTCCCTTTGTTTCCTTGTCATCAACACAGCCACTTTAATCTTTCACCTGATTTCTGTAGAGGTAGTTTGATGTGTAAATAGCTATTTGACTATGTAACTCTCAGTAGAGATCACAAGATGACTTCACTCAGTTGCTACCTGGCTCCATCTAGCCTGTGTAGTCGACTCTGTAGTCTTTCTTCTGTATCTCCTGGGGATTGAATCCAGTTGTGGATTTGTCCTTTTTTCTTTCCTTCCTTCTTTTCTTTCTTGCTTTCTTACTTTCTTGTCTTTGAGAGCAAGGTCCCTGTGGGCCAGAGATCCCTCTTGAGGTGGGCTAGTCAAAAGTGGTCAGACCTAAGATGGCCGCCTGAGGCACCACCAGACAACCTCTGGCTTCATTATAATTCCAACTGTGTGTTGAGTGAAACACCCCAATACTGTGACAGCTGGGGTTGGCCAAGAAGCACAGAAAAAAAAAAAAGGTGGCTCCAGAATTCTTACAATCTCTCTCTTCCCTTCATTAGCTTATCTTTCCTCATTTCTTTTATCCTGTATCTATAACAAAAGGTACTAGAATCTACGGAGTAATGGCACAGCGGTTGGTGTACTTGCCTACCAAGCAAAAGGCCTGGAATTCAGTTCCCCAGCACCACATAAACTGGGCACATGCCTGTAATCCCAGTACTTGGGAGGCTAAGGCAGAAGGACTGCTATGACTTCAAGCCCAGCCTTGGCTACATAGTGAGTTCAGGACCAGCCTGGACCACAGTGAGGCCCTGTCTCAAAACAAACAAACAAACAAACAAACATATATTTATAAAAAAGCATATATTTCATATATGGCTGTATCATACCTGTAGTACTTTATTTATTTTTGAGCCAGGATCTCCCTGTATAGTCCAGGTTGATTCTGAACTCACTATGTAGTCCAACTTGGCCTCAAACTCAAAACAATCCTCCTTCCTCAACTTTGAGTTCTGGGATTATAGGTATGTGTCTACAATTACTCTATATGCTTGACAGAGTAATTTTTATTTTTCTGAATGTAGTTTTTAAAAATTTTTCTTGCTTTCTGTAGTTTCTGATTTAGTAAGGAGACGATATGGTAGTCTTCAGCTGGATGACATTGAGCTTTGACTCTTTTATGTAAGAGGACTTCACTCAGTTGCCTCCTGGGTTGCCAGCAGGGGTTTTGCCTGGGTGGGGTGGGCTACCCAGCTACCAAGAAAGAAGACTGAATAGTGTGAGACCATCAGGTTGTGAGGATGTCCTCCCAGGCAGCAAGTCGAGATCACCTAGAGAGCTCTGAACCTAAGTGGGTGAAGAGAGAAGCTTCTTAGGTACCCGTTGGTCATTCTCTTGTCTCTGTGGCAGGTGTATGGCAGTAATCCCAGCACCCTGCAAGGCTGAGGCAGGAGAAAGTTCAAACCCAGCCTGGGAAATTTAGCAATTTAGTGAGTCCCTGTCTCAAGATTAATAAAAAGAAAAGAAAAAATAAAAAAGAACACACACACAAACTCCCAGTTTTTGCCCTGCCCTCCCAGTCTGTCCCTTTTCTTTTAGCTGTAACTGTTTCAGAAACCTTAAGCCGGACTCATTTGACCCCCACCTCCTTAAATTCCTGGCCCACAGAAACCCCAAGAGATAGTTGATTCTTTGAAGCCACAGACTTGGGGGTGAGTCTATGTATGCAATGGATAATACAAAGTTTTTAGTACATGGTAGGTGCTGATAACTTTTCAAAACTTATAAGATTATTATGTACAAAAACTTCAACAACTAAGATGTTTTTCACAGTAAGTTTCCTTTGACAAAAACACGTGGATTGGTGCCACTGACTGGCTCGGATGTGTTTCAATCCTGACACCAACCAGAATAATGCGGGTAGATGAATACTCTGTAAGGAGATGGGTTTATTTGGGCAGCACTTATAGGAAGTACCATTATTGCTCCTTTTTTTTTCAGACAGGGTCTCGCTCTATAGCCCAAGCTGGTCCTGAACTCACCTTGGAGACCAGGCTGGCTTTGGACTGATGGCAATCCTCCTGCCTCAGCCTTCTGAGTGCTGGGATTACAGGCGTGCACCACCACGCTTGGCTTGTGTGGTGCTGGGGAATCAAACTTGGGTACTTCCCACTTGCTGGGTACGCATGTTAACTGCTGAGCCATTACTCCAGCCCTGTTGCTGCTTTTTGAGGAGGACTTTGTATTCAGAAAACACATATAGAAGGGCAGAGGTTAAAATGCTTGCCTAGCAAGAGCAAGGCCCTGAGTTCCATTCTCCTGCACCACATAAGCTGGGAGTGCTGGTGCACGCCTGTAACCCCAGCACCCAGGAGGCTGAGGCAGGAGGATTGCTGTGAATCAAAGGCCAGCCTGGGCTCCATAGTGAGCTGAGCTATTCCTCCAACCCCATCTGATTATTCTTAAGAGGAGCTGTTAAAGAGGATTTAAAACTGGTTCAGAGGGGCGGGGTTAGAAACACAGTCAACATGTGGTTAACCAGTATTTTGTTCTGATTTATTTCTTTATACCAGGGATTGAACTCAGGGCCTTCACCCTGATTTACATCCCCAGCTCCTTTTTATTGTTTATATGAGATACCCTGGAAGTTAACAGAAACCTAGCTAAGTCTCTGAGGTGCCCAGGCTGGGCTTGAGCTTGTGATCCTCCTGCTTCAGCCTCATAGAGTGCTAGGATTAGACCTATACCCGCCAGCCTGCCTCAGAGCTTCTTTACTATTGCTGTTTTCTAGGAGTACGGGGCATAGGTAAAATTCAAATTTGTGAATATGTAAGATTGAATGGGCTGGGGCTTTACAAAAATGAGCTCATACTGATGTGCTTCTAATTGATTTGTTTTTAAGTTTTCATAATTTTTTTATTTTTTGGAGACAGAGTGTTGCTCTGTAGTCCAGGCTAGTCCTGAACTCACAGTGTAGCCCAGGCTGACCTCCGATTCACGGTAATCCTCTTGGTAATCCTCTTGCCTCAGCCTCCCAAGTGCCAAGATTACTGACAGGAGCCTCTATGCCCACTTATCTTCTTCTTCTTCTTCTTCTTTTTTTTTGTAAGTCTCACTCTATAGTCTAGGCTGGTCCTGAACTTACTATGTAGCCCAGGCTGGCCTAGAACTCACAGGAATTGAATCTGGGACCTGCTGCTTCCTAGGCATTCTAATCACTGCAGTAGGCCCCCAGCCTTGTCTGGTTAATCTTTCTGTGACGCTGTGGAATTGAACCTCAGACCTTGCTCATGCTAGGGGAGTGTTTTAACCACTGAGCTAGGCCCCCAGCCCTTCATGGTATGGTTGTACCAGAATATTCTGTCAGCTTCTGTGGATGACCATGTTCTCAGTTTTAGGTCCCTCTTCCCTCCTCACAGTTCAATTTGATTTTTAAACTTGTCATTATAAATATTATTTTGGCTTTTTGAGAGTTTCCCCTGTTGCCCAGGCCAGCTTTAAATCCTGTCTTGCCTCAGCCTCTGCAGTGCCGGGGTTACCCTCACGTGCCATCCTGCCCAGATCCTTCAGCAATTAATTACATTAAAAAATTTCCACTGATAAAAATTGAAATTCTTGAAGCTATATTTCATTTTGCAAACCTTATTTTTCTCTCTCTCTAGAATCTTCTTACAGAACTGTCCACTCCAAGAACGGCTCAGGAAGCAGGTTTGTGATCCCAGTACCCTGGGAAGCCGAGGCGGGGGTCACAAAGCTCCTGAATCTCCTGACTCTCCTGACATAAGGAAGTGTGTCATCCATAGAAGACTCACAGGATATTCCCATTCAACCATACCTTGAAGCCGCTGCGGGTGTAGCTCCGAGGTTAAACCTCTTGCCTAACGCTTGCCTAGGAGGATTGCAAGTTCAAGCCCAGGCGGGGAAATTTAGCAACTTGGTGAGACCTTGTCTTGAAATCAAAAATTGTGCTGGTGAAGTAGTTCAGTGGTAAAGCCCTGGGGCTCAATCCCGAGTACAAACATAAAACAGTACCCCCAAATCTAACAAAAACAAAGTTGCCCACTCGAGTTTGGAGGCTGAGTTAAGATCCCAAACTGGAGGCTAACCTGGGCTGCACAGTGAGTCTAAGGCCAGCCCAGAACACTTGGCCCTTGCCTCAAAACAAAACGAAACAGAGCGAGGGCTGGAGGAATAGCATAGCAGTTACAGCATTTGCCTTGCAAGCCAAAGACCCTGAATTCGATTCAAAAGCACCACGTAAAAGCTGGGCGGGCACTTTGGAGGCTGACGCAGGAGGACTGTCGTTAAGTCTAAGTTCATCCTAGTACAAAGTGGGTTTGGACCAACGTGGGCTACAGGTTAAGATCCTGTCTCGAACAAACAAAAAAAGCCTGCAAGGAAACAACTGCCCGCTCATCTACAGTATCATTTTGCACAGACTGATGTTTTTTAAAACTTAAAAATATGTTATTATTTTACCGCCTTTCCTCTTCGGATAAGGGAAGAGGTGTGCGTGTGTCCTCGCGCACGCGGCCGAGTGGCGGGGCGCGGGGATGCGGGCAGGTGGGGGTGAGGAGGCGGCCGCGGCGGGTCTCTGCTGCCCCCAGTCACCTGTTCTTTTGTCTTCCTGATCTCCTTCCCGGAAACTGGGGCCCCACCAGAACCCCCGACTTCCTTCCTAACTTTGCGATCCCGCCCTGAGCCCCGCGGGTCCCCCCCGGGCCGGCATCCCGCCGAGCGCCGCGGAGCCAGCTCTGGGTGTCGCGAGGCCGAGGAAGGCGAGCCCGCGAAGAAGACACGTTCCCGGCGCCTGCTACGGTCCGACCCTCGTCGGGAGAGGGGGCGGGGCCGGCGTCTCGGAGGCGGCGGCCCGTCGCCATCCGGCACCGCCGCGAGCCGGGCGGGGAGGCCGGCGTCCCCGCGTTCCGCGAAGTCGAGCCCCGTCGCCGCCGCTCCGGCTGGGGCGCCCCGGGAGCCGGGCGCGGCCACCTCGGAGCGCCGCGCTCGCTGACTGCAGGCAGCCGTAAAAGCCGGACGCGCGCCACTTCCAGCCCTCGCCGCCGCGGCCAGACGCCGCCGCCGTCCCCTCCCGCGGCCACGCGGGGTCACCTGCGCAGCGGCCGCCCGGCCCTCGGCGCTGACAGTTAATCATTTGGCGCCCGCGGCGCCGGGCGGAGGAGCGCGGGGAGCGCGAGCGAGTCCCCGCCGCGGCCCAGGCGCCGCCTCCTGCCTTCCGGGGACTCCGCGCGCGGGAGCAGCGCCGCGGGCCCCATGGAGGCGGCGTCGCCGGCCGTTCCCGCCGCCCCGCGGCCCCACGCGCCGGGCCGGGCGGACGCGCTGGGCAGCCTGCTGCGCAAGACGAAGGACAAACTCTTCACCTGGTGAGGCAGTCGGGGCGCGCGGGCCGGGGCGGCCGGCGACCGCTCGCACGTGTCCGCCGCGAGGGGGCAGGGGACCCGCGCGGACTTTGGGCGCCCCACGTGCGCGCTCCTGGCTCCGGGGCGCCTCTGTGTGTTGCGGAGGATTTGGGGCGGGGCGGGAGGGGACCCGGTTCCCCGGGGACGCCGTGGCGGCGGGGTGCCCACCCCGGGATGGGCAGGTGCCCGAGCCCCCGTCCTGCCCCGCGTGCCGCCCGCCGCGGATCGCGCCGGACCTGCGGGCGGCCTCTGACGCGAGCGCCCTCGGGCGCGAAATCCGGGCTCACTTGCGCGGGATCCTCGAGCCCGCCGTTCCGAGCGCCGGGACGCGGCCACCTGGCTCTGGGGTGGCAGCCCGGGAAACCTGTTTCTGCTGTCGCCGTGCCCTGGGAGAAGATACTCTGAAGGAGTTGGCGGCGATTCTGGGGGAAGCATTACTCTGGCTACCGGGAGGACTTTAGTTCTGGAAATACCGACAAGCCAAGACCTAAATAATGAAAGCCCTTTTTTGGGGGGCGGGGGGCATTCCTCGTGTGCCAGGTCCTGTGCCCTGCGATTTACATCCTCACGTGAGGAAATGGCACTATTGTCATATCCACGTTGTAGATGGAGAAACAAAGGGGGGTTTCCCCGGGGCCACAGAAGACCGTGACAGTGGACCCTACCTGCCCCTCCAGGCCCCTCCAGGCCCCTCCAGGCTGCACCTCAACCTCTCCTGGTCTCTGCCGCCTAATGGAAGGGGTATTTCAGTTTTTTTTCCTTGCATTTTAACAAGCAGCGTTTCCCTTTAAAGATTATAAAAGCCATGTCCTTAAAAGCCATACTGTTTTCCAACCTGAATCGATAATGGTGTATGTATTTTTGTCATATAAGTAAGTGTGGCTTTAAATAGATGCACGTGTTTAAAGAAGAAAGTTGGCCAAAACCATCCTGTCTCAACCCATTGTGTGTGTTCTGATAATGCAGCTTGAAAGTTCACCTGGAAAGTGACTTGCCCGGGGCTGCCCCCCCAGGATTTCAATCCAGAATCTGAGCCTCAGCCATGTCACTTAGTCACTCTGTGTTCTAGTTTTCGTATTTTTTCTTACTTTTAACATTGAGATAAATTACATGTTATTTTATTTTTGGTTCTGAGGATTGAGCCCAGGGCCTTCATGCTGAGGTACATCCTCAACCCATTTATTTATTTATTTATTTATTTATTTATTTATTTATTTACTTACTTACTTACTTACTTACTGAGACAGGATCTCTCCCTGCAGTCTAGGCTGGTCCTGAACTCACCGAGTAGCCCAGGCTGGCCTTGGAATCATGGAAATCCTTCTGCCTCAGCCTCCCTACTGCTGGGATTACAGGTGTGTCAGGCCCCACCCAGTTTATGTGGTACTGGGGAATCGAACCCAGGGTCTTCAGCTTGCTAGGCAAGTGTTTAACCTTAACCAGTAAGGTATTTCTCCAGCCCCCCCTCCCCATTTTTATTTTTGATTTTGAGATACAGTCTTGCTAAATTGTTAAGTTGCCCAGGCTGGGCTTGAAGGTGCAATCTTCCTTTCTACCTCTGCTACCAGAGTGCTGAAATTACAGGCCTATATCACTGGGCCCAGCTCAATTTTTATTTATTTTTTATTTTTATTTTTTGAGACAGGGTCTCACTCTGGAGCCCAGGCTGCTCCTGAATTCACTCTGGAGCCCAGGCTGACCTTGGACTCCTGGCAATCCTCCTGCCTCAGCCTCCCTAGCGGTGAGATTATAGGCATATGCCACCACGCCCGGCCTTAAGTGTTCCTGGGGAATTGAACTTGGTTGTTTAGGGTTTGATGTAGAGCTTGCTGGGTGAGTGCTCCATTTTTCTTTTTATCTTGAGACAGGGTCTCACTAAGTTGCTAAATTGCCCAGATTGGATGAGTTTGTGGTCATCCTGCCTCAGCCTCCCAGAGTGTTCAGATTATAGGCCTGTACTGCCAGTCTTGGTTTGTTTGAGACACAGTCTTACTAAGTAGCCCAGTCTTGCCTTGAACTCAGGCTCCTCCTGTCTCAGCCTCCTAGAGCACTAGAAATATAGGTGTGTGTCACCACACCTCACAAAGATTTTTGATGGTCCTGGGGTCCTGGAGAGTGAGCCCAAGTCCTTCGCACTGAGCTGTAACTTCAGGCCCTTTTTGTTTATTTGAAAAAGGGGCTTGCTGAGTCGCCCAGCACTCTGGGCTGGAATTCATGATCCGCTTGTCTCAGCCTCCCAGAGTACTGTGATTACAGGCTTGGCAAAGTTTTCTTATTTTTTAAGATGGAGATAAAGCTGGGTGTGGTGGTGCATGTCTGTAAACCCAACACCCTGGGAGGCCAAGACTGGATGATTGTAAGTTCAAACCTAGCCTGGGTCATTTAGTGACATAGTGAAATCCAATCTCAAAATAGTGGGCTGGAGGAATAGCCCTGTGGTTAGATCACTTGCCTAGCAAGCACAAGGCCCTGAATTTAATTGCCCAGTACCTCATGGTGATAAATGCCTGTAGTGCCAGCTCTTGGGAAGCTGAGGAGGAGTATTGGTGTGAGTTCAAGGCCAGTCTTGTTTACATAGTAAGTTTAGGACCAGCCAGGACTATAGAGTGAAACTGTCTCAAAAAAAAAGTGTCAGAAAAAAAATATGTAAAAAAATACTGGAGAGATAGCTTTGTGGGAAGTCCCTGGCTCAATTCCTGGTTTCCAAAATAAGATAAAATAAAATTGAGGGTAATTAACAGCACCTGCTATGGCTAGGAGATAGAGTGAGAAACCCAGACTTCAGTCCCCAAACCAAACCAAAACAACAACTACAAAAACTCTCCCCAAGAACAAAAACAAAAGTGAAAAAACCCCCAACTGAAACCTAACAAATCCGAACTCCAGGACCGTACTTGCGTCATAGGGCAATGTGAACGTTCATTGGTTAATTGCACTTCAGCGGGCGGACAGAGCTCAGGTACTTTCAGGGCCCTGGGGTGGGTTAGTGTTGCCATCAGCTCCTTGCCTGGATGGTGGGAACCTGTGCTGACCTCTGGGAGATGCTGGTGGCCTGAGCTCAAGTAGAATATAAGGCAGATGTCACCTTTGCAAGATGTAAGGACTGCCAGAGGTCATTTTTTCTCCCCGTAATCTCTCCTCTTTCTCCACATGGTCTCATAGTTTTCAGAGCCATGGTGTGTTTTACAATCTGGAGAATGTAGCTCCTGAATATGAGATTTCTTCAGTCATGGAATGGACTTTATCTTCTGTACTTCTCAGTTTTATTCCTTGTCTTTGTCTATTTGTGCGTGTTTTACACTCCCAAAAGTTTCCTTTTTTTTTTTTTCCAGGATAGGGTATTTCTGTGTAGTCTAGGTTGGTCCTGAACTCACTATGTTGCTCAGGTTGGTCTTGAACTCACAACAGTCTTCCCAGCCTCTTGAGTGCTGGGGTTACAGGTGTGCGCCACCATGCCTGGCTAATTTTCTTTTGTGATGCTGGGGAATCAAACTGAGGGCCTTGGGCATGCTGGGCAAGTGCTTTAACTGCCGAACTACTGTCCCAGTCCCTGAGTAAAGTTCTTAAACAGAAGAAATCAGGTTTTCATTTTTGAGTCTCTTACAACCCTTAGCACATACCTGAATAAAAATGAGTGAATGAGTGAGTGGCTAGGTGATGAGAAAAGTTCTTGAGGCTTTTTTCCCCGAACTCTTCCTTTTACTGATCTTTTTTCTGAGCCATGGGCCGGAGTTTCCAATTTGGCTGGGATGTTTGTTGATGTTTTCAGTTCTACCTTCTACAACCCTATGAGCACTTGGATTATGGATTTCAGTTTCTCCTTGTCCAATTTAGCAATCAGAAAAGTGCAATTTACTAGATACTCCGTATTGTTTCTTATATTCATTGCCTTCAACTCTGTTCTTGGATTTCCTCTTTCAAGCTTGAGTTGAGCTTAGTGAACCTTCATCTGTGACCGGGGTACCATGGGGGATGCAGCCAGGTTGGTGGGCAGATGGATGTGTTGTGTTGTCAACATATGGGTAGTCTTTTGGTTTGGATCTGGAATGTCTCCCAAAAGTCTCATGTATTTGAATGTTATAGATTGTCTATGGACCCATGTGCTGTTGGAAGATTGGGGCCTACTCTGGAGGGGTGGAATACAGGCATGTATATTGGATTACACAGGCCATTAAGTTGGATTACAGCATGTAATGGGAGTTTACCACACCTTCCACACCCGGATCCAGGAGGGGCTGATCACTGGGATGAGACCTGGAAGGATAAATAAGCTGCTTCCTCCCTGCCTTGGAAGACTAGATTCAACTTGTTTTGACTTGGCTTCCTCTTTTTAATGTCTTAGAGCTGCCTCCGCCTCTGCCTCTGCATGTACTTCCACTGTTGCCGGCCCCTGAATGGACTGTGATCTTCTGAAACTGTGCTAAAACAAACCTTTCCTCCCCTAAATTTGTGGATGTCTAGTATTGAGTCACAGCAATGAAAAAGTAACTGAGACAAATAGGATATAGATAAATAGTTTGCAACAATGCAGCTGTTTTATTTACTCACTACAGAGCCCAGGTTGACCTTGAACTCATGACAATCCTGCCTCAGCTTCCCAAGTGCTGGGATTACAGGTTTGCACCACCTTTCCAGCTACTTTTTACGTAGTACTGGGGAATTGAACCCAGGGCCTGGAGCACGCTAGGCAAGCACTTTAACCTCTGCGCTATGCCTCCTGCACATATCACATTCCTTTTATAGTGCAGTGTTGGACATGTTTCATTCTCACCAAATTCCTGGGTATAATGTTGTAGGCTTTAGACTGGTCTCTTTCTTTGGCTATGGTGGCAAGTTGGATTTTGTTCCTGCTCTCAAGAACACTCATAGTATAGTAAGAAGTTATGGTGAGTGCTGTGAAGGTAAGTGCAAAGTTTAATAGTGGCGCAGAAAAGGGCACATGTCAAGCCTACCAGGGGTGGGGAGCTAGACTCATAAGTAGGAGTTTTCCAGGTGGACTCTGTGAGGAGGGGTAGTCTAGGCTTGACGCCACCTTAGAGAGCCCCATTTTACAGAGCAGGCAAGTGGTTTGCCAGGGTATATGCTGTTAAGAGGCAGAGTTGAGAGAGTTTTGATTCTAAAACGCCTGCTTTGTAGTTTCTGGCATTAATCTGAGTCATTTTCAGGTTGATACTTTTTAAGGTTTCGTTTATTTCCTGTCCCTGTGGTTTGCCAACTGGGGACTCCTGAGTTCCCTGGCGGTTCCTCAGGCTTTACACTGGAGGATAGGGAGGAGGAGAAGCCTGGAAGCCTTTAGGCCAGCCTTGAGCACCCACCAGTTGGGCCTTTTTTTGGTACTGGGGGTTGGACCCAGGCCCTCCCTGAACTACATTATATTTTTCCTTTTTTATTTGTCTGAAACGGAGTCTCACTAAATCACTAAGTTACCTAGGCTGGGCTCGAACTTGTGATCCTCCTGCCTCAGCCTCCCACTATACTACGATTATGGGTGTACACTATCACTTCTGGTTTATTGTCATGCTTTTCAAATGTCTTAGTCCCTTTGGGCTACAGTATCGACAGACATAAGTTTCTTTCACACAGCGCTGCAGGCTGGATGTGCAAGGTCAGGCCCCTATAATAGCTGTACCCACCCAGAGAGCAGTTGGGAGCTTTTTTAAATGAAAGCCCAATCCCCAATCATAAGGACTGTACCTCCATTACCTCATCACCTACCCCACATACCAGCGGATGATTTTTGTGTATATCTGTGCTGTCTGAAGAAAGGGCTTTGTGCATAACGTGCTTCTGAAGGCCGCTGCTTCCTGGAGAGTTCAAGCTGCTGCTATTGGTTCCCTCCTCTTTTCTCTTTCTTCTCCTGTTTATCCATACATAGTAACTATTTTTCAGTGTTTATTGTGGTAAAATATGTGTAACATAAGTTTTACCATTAAAACCTTTTTTTGGTGGTACTGTGGATGGAGCCCAGGGCCTTCACCTTAGACTGTTTCTTTACAGGTGCATTCAGGGACATTAGGTATATTAACAAGGCCATGCAGTTGTCGGTGCTGTCCGTTTGTAGAACCTACTAGTCATCCCAAGCAGAAACGTTGTCCCTGTCCAACACCTGTGCATGACTTTTACTTTTCTGGATGCCCCGTATCAGGGGGCTTGCATGATGTTCAGCTTCTGCAGGAGACGAGCCAAGGCATCTTTACAAGAACTCTAAGGCATGGCCCTCCAGGCTCATCTCCTGGCATGCTCCTCTCTCGCTTGGTGGTTGCTCCAGCAACATTGGCATACCTGTGGTTCCCATGTGCATGCCATCGCCTGAGCCTTTGCCCCCATCACTCTGATCTGGGATGCTTTTGCTGTCTGCCTGATCCCTTTTCTTGGCAGCTTAATGTGTTTTTCGTAGGCATCACCAAGTTGGGAAATCTTCCCTCATGCACATGGTCTGCCAGATGTTTGTTCTGTATGCATGCCTGCACTTACCATGTTGTAAGATGAGATACAGTGTCGCTGGCTGGGAGTGTGCCCCAGTTTGCCCTGGGAGTCTGTACAGTGCTTTGGGAGTCCGTGCAGTGCTTTAGGCATGGCATAGAATGGAAACAGTAGCACTTTTTTCTATTTGGGAGTAGAATTGATTTCTAGAAGCCATAAAAACCTACTTGCAACCACATTTGGTAAATAAGATGTATGAGTTAGAGTTGAATTAAAATTGGCTTTCTGAAGAGGAACTTGCAGAGATATTTCAGTGGTAGCCGCGTCTGTGGGAAGTGCATATGGCCTCCCCAGGAAACTGTGTGTGTAAGTTTGGTAACTTTAAAAAACAAAACAAAACTATAAAAACGTCTTTCTGTTTTTATTTCTGGAGGATCACCAGAGAAAGGTTACCATTTCACATAGGATGATTTTCCAGATAACCTCGAGCTCATTCTTTCTGGGGACAGGGCTATGATCACAGCCCTGTTTTAATGTTTACTTGAGTCAGGGTTTGGCTAGGGTACTGAGTTGCCCAGCTGGGCTCGAATTTGTGATTCCCTTGCCACCGTTGCCTCAAGTAGTGGAATTATAGGCCTGTGCTACTGCGCCTAGCTCAAGCTTACTCTTAAGCATTAAATTTACTTCTAAATCCAATTGAATGGCTCTGTCTATGGAATGGATTTCTTGCTTCTGCTCGTTCCTTTGTTCGTAATTTTTTTGGCAGCAGTTCTCCAGTGTTTAGTTGGTTTGTACTGAACAACTCTCAAGGGTCGGCTAATCCATTTAATTATTTTGTGGGCCCATTTGCAGCTATCCTAGAGATCTTGCCAAGAAAAAGTATTTAATATTTTTCATGACATGCCTAAAACATGAGAATACTCTGTTCATAAACAGAATATATCAACATGAGACAATGCCCTTTTTCGGTACCAGGGATTGAACCAAGGACCTTCACACTGAGTGATATTCACAGTCCTTTTTTTATCTTTATTTTTTGAGATAAATTCCTACTAAGTTGTTGAGTTGTCTTATCTAGGTTGGGCTTCAACTTCAGATCTTTGTGCCTCAGTCTTCCAGAATGCTGGAATTATAGTTATATCCATTTTTTTTTCTTTTCTTTTGAGATTGAGTCTCACTCTGCAGTGCAGGTTGGTTAGGGAATCGAACTCAGGATCTTGAGCTTGTTAATTGAGTGCTTTAACCGCTAAGCTACACTCCCAGCCTGTGACCGATTTCTTAAAGACCAAGGTATTTAAGGAACAAATTGATTCAGTTTTTCTTTTCAAGTTCTTCCTCAGAACTTGAGGCTGGTTTCATGCAAGGTGCAGATATTCCCAGGGAATTATGGGAACATTCCTTCTGCAGAAGGCTTAAGGAGTGAAGAGCTTTTCCTAAATGTTTCACGAGAGAGGAAAATAATACGGGCCAGACTTTGGTGGGTAAGGCTCACTTGTGCACCTAGAGCCACCACACAGACCTCAGGAGTGGATTAGTTCCGCCACCTGTCTATAGTAGGTGCGATCATGGATCCTTTTGACACATGTGATGGCTGATGCACAGAGAGTGACGGCACAGAGAGGTTAAGTCATTTTCTCTAACAGGTTAGTCATTCACTAGTAAAGAATGTAACCAGGTTTCCCTCAGGCAAGCTGGCTCCAGACCTGTGCTCTTAACCACTGTGCAACCAAGCTTCTTGAGGTAAATTGCAAACAAAAACACTGGCCTCAGCCAGCCTGCCTCTGGGCTTTTTGTTTCTCCAGGGCTGCCTGAAGGTACCTACAGCACTGTGTCACACCATTCCTGTCATGCATCTTCCTGAAGCTCTGTTTGGGTTACTGTTTAGACTGCGCTTCTCCAGGATTGGATTCATCACAATTCCTGGCTCATGACACACTCCCATTGTTGGCCCATGAGTGGATGAATTCATTTTCTTAATGTAATAAGTTCCTGTAAACTCACTGTCAGCCCCAAAACTAGAGTATCTCTTAATTTACATTTGACTGATGACCGCTGGAATTGAGTCTGTGTATAAAATATACATTGGTCTTCTGTGTTTCCACTTCTGCGAAGTACTGATATTCTGTGAAATACCCACCTTTTGCACATTACTTATTATTTTTTGTTCTTTGTTTCGTTTTGTTTTGTTTTTGCACAGTGGATTTTTCTGGGGGAGGTTAGGGTTGTTTGGTTAGGGTTAGGGTTAGAGTTAGTGTTTTAGGGATAGAGTAGTTAGGGTTTTTTTTTTAGGGTTTTCATTGTTAGCGTTAATGTTAGGGATAGGATTAAGTTTAGGGATAGTGTTGGGTTTGTTAGAGTTAGGGTTCTGCACATTATTTTTTACATTAAACAGAATATATGTATTGCAGTTTGTATGGATTTTAAAGATACAATCTGAGAGCTGGAAAAGTGGGAGGTGGGGCTTGTCTCTCTCAGATTTCCCACAGTGCTTGCTTACTTGTCTGACAGGGCAGGTTGAGTTAGAGAAGACCGAGGGTAGGCTGGATGAGACTGGCTGAAGTTGCTTTAGGGAAGGAGTGTGACAGTTTTTCTGATTTGAGGCCTGTGGGATGGTGAAAAGCTGGAACGGACTCACTGCAAATCTCAATGCCCCCGGTTTTCTGGCTGGGCTGGTCCTGGGAACTTTGTAGATCAGACTTACACATACTATTTTCTTCACGTGCCTGAGTGGCGTTTGAGGAGTGTGTTATGCTGGTTCTTAGAGAATTCCGCTGTTTACTGGCATAGGTTAAAAAGAGGATTTACGGCTTTACAGAGTCAGGGAAAGCTGCGCTGCCAAACCACAGAGACTAGGGAAGCATCTGGAGCCAGGAACCCAAACTGCACCAGCTACCCTGTCTCTAAATTTGTGCTCTGAGCTCACTGTTGGCTTCATTCTACTTCTTTTTTTCCCCACGGTACTGGAGGTTGAGTACCCCTGGGGATACTCTACCGCTAAGCTACCTCTCTTTTATTTTGAGATAGGACCTTTCTTCGCTGCCAGGCTGTCTCCAAACTTGGCAGTCCTCCCACCTGCAGCCTCCTGAGTTGCTGGGTCACTGCTGTGCACCACTGCTCTAGCCTGCTTCATTTTTCTTTTTTATTTTTGAGACACGGTTTTGCTCTGTAGCCCAGGATGCTCCTGAACTTACTGAGAAGCCCAGGCTAGCCTTGGACTCAAAACAATTCTCTTTCCTCAGCCTCCCATGCTGGGATCACAGGCATATGACATCAGCTTCTGTGGTGCTGGGGAATCGAATCCAGGGCCTCACACTTGCAAGGCAAGTGCTTAACAGTATGCCTTTCCTCCATCCCCTTGCTTCAGTCCTCTTACAAGAGGTCAGTTGATTTTCTTTACCTGAGCATTATGTTTTAAGGTTAAACCACACAAAAGATAATGAAAAACTGAAGTATTGACCACTTTTGTCTTGACACCCACAAAGAATTATGTAGATGTTGCAACAATTTAAAAAATAGCCTTTCGAAACATTTTATTTTGCCTCAATGAGCAAACAGTATTAAGAATTTAAAAATTTATGAAATGTGACTTCTTGGCAGTGTGTTGAGAAAAGGGTTAGTCTGTTCTCAGTTTCTGACGTGGAGAGAGGTAGTTAGAGAGAGGGTTGTAGAGGGCGTGGTAAGTGTACAGTGAATGCTTAAATTAAGGAATGACTTTGGTAGAAGACACCTCACCCTGAGTCCCCCGCAGCGTCCGCTCCCTTGCTTCGGCCACGCTCATCCCGCTGCTCCTGTGCTTCCTGAAGCAGCTCGGGAAGTCCTCTCTTCTGAGTTCTTCAGCTGTGCAGTCTTGGCTCCCTCAGTGTCCTGGATTGATTGAGAACAGTTACCTTACATGGCCATTGTGATCTGGGGAAGAACCGGCAGTCCCATGGTGCTAGGTCTGGTGAACGAGTCGAATGAGGACACACTGGAATGCCGTGTTTTACGAGCCGGCATCTTCTCGATGGCACCTGGCCACCGCGCCCACTGAGTGTACGATCATACCTTGTAGAGAGTGGCTGCAGGAAGGCTGAGGATCAGAGCAAGTGGAATTGTCTCGAGGGAGGTTAATGGCAGTGTGTCTTCTACTGTAATGTATTTTTTTCAAGTTTTATTTCTAAAGTAAGGACAGAGGGATAAGAGTTTCCACTAACGGGAATGGGATGCTAAAGAGTGTTGCATGTAGTGCATTTTTAAAAATTTAAATATTCATTGCGTATGTTGATCACACCTTGGATAGGAAGAGGAGGTAAAAATATCCATTTCAGTTTCTGCCTTTATAATCTAGTAAAGCAAAGACAGTACATAAAATGTTATAGGCAGGATATGGAAAGTGGGAAAAGAGGGTTTGTGGCTGTAGTACCGGAGGAATTGAGAGGTTATTGTTCTGGTATGGGGTGCTTTCTTTGCTGCCTTTATTCTCAGTTCTTTCACTTTCTTAGTGTGGCAGAGGGAAGGCTTTAGGATCACATTTGCATCTTGTCTGATGCTGCTGTTTATTTGCCAGATGAATTTGGTTAAAGACTTGAATCCTGGGGGCTAGAGGAATGGCAGAGTGGCAAGTGCCAGGACCTGGTTTCCATCCCCAGCACCACATAAAGCTGCGTGTGGGGGCGCATGCCCTGTAATCCCAGCACTTCGGAGGCTGAGGCGGGAGAGGTCCCGTGAGTGAGGTCAGCCTGACTTCCATAATGAGTTCAGGACCAGTGAGACCCTGTCTCAAAAAAAAAAAGTCTTGAATCTTGGCAAAACAATACCTGTCTGATTGCGGCATGTGGAAATCCAGTGAGTTGATGTCTGTGAGAGCTCAAGCAGGAGGGTGCTTTTCTCCCTTCTTCTAGGATATTATGGGTGAGAATATCAGCATGTTCCCTTGTATTCCTGACTATGTCAGGGGCATGCTGGTTGTCATTATAGGAAGAAATCAGTGGATTTGCACTTTTAGGTTTTGTTACTTTGACTAAAAGTAGTTCCATAGTTTCTGGCTCTATGGCATAATTTTATTTTCTACCTAAGAAATGATGAAAGAGTATGAACCCAGGATGCCTCCTGACAGCTGCCTGCAGTTGTTTAATGGACTGTTTTATTTGATGTGATTATCTTGTTACTAAGAAAATTCACTGAGATAAAATACAATGTTATAATTCAGGAATTGTTTTAAATCGAGTGACTTATTTCTTCTTCATGGCTCCTTTCAGTTTATTGTATGCAGTAACCCTTGTCCAAGTTAAAGCAGACCACGGATGCTTACATTGTATAGGCTATGGGGCTTTTAAACTTGTGAGGAGGGACAGAGGAAAATTCTCATCTTAAAGAGGCCTCACTTCAGTGAGCCACAAGCATTTAAAACCCATGAGCCTTCTGCTGGTCATCCTCAGCCAGTCCAGCCTGCACCAGGAACTGGCAGATGTTCGTGTACAGGGTGCTGGTCACCCTGTAGTTTAATTCCTTCTCTGTATTCTGGATGCTCAACTACTTTACCACTGCAGGCAAATCTCTTCTTAAATGCCTTCACTAGTGTCTTTGTATGGTAATCATCAGCGATCCCTTGCACAGCAGGAAGCAGGTCATCACCTTTACTTGCATTAGCAAAGGGGTGGAAAAATTGAGGTTCTGGATAGGGACATCCCATGCAGTTCCTTTTTCTTGATGGAAATGGCCTGCAGAAGGCGGTCGCAGGAGTTGGAGCACGAGGAAGCCAGGGAGCTTGGGAGGGAGGCAGCTGAGTCCTCCATGACTGCTCAGTGACTTGGCTTAAATTTTGTGACTTAAAACACACATTATCTCATTCTTCTGTAGGTCAGGATGTCAGTGCTGGTTTTCTGTGTCAAAATTTGTGTTAAGTGCGTTGCCTTTTTTTTTTTTTTTTTTTAGAGATTCTGGGGAGAATCATTTTTGCCTTTTTCCTGTGTCTAAAGGTCACCTGTATCTTTTGGCTCATGGCCCCCTGCTGAACCCCAAAGCCAGTACCTACCTGGCCATCTCATAGTCACATCTTCCTCTCTACCTTGTTACTCATGTGATTAGACTAGGCCCACCTCAAAATCTGGGACGACCTCCCCAGCACTAGCTTTATAACCTTAATCACATTGACAAAGTCCCTTTGATCCTGTAAGGTAGCCTATTGACAGGTTTGTGGGAAACATTTTTTTGGGGGGGGGGTGGAATGAAGGCTGTTACTCTCCTTTCTGCATTTAGTTATACATTCTAAAAATAGTCCCACAAAATAGATAGCATAGAGAAATAAGGTGGCATGGATGTTGATTAAAATGTAGCAATAATTCATAAGGAATCCTCTTTTCAGCTCTGTACGCACAACCTTTTAGATATACTCAGTGTTTGGCATCATCAGCCAAGAGTCCTACTGACTGTTCAAGTTTGGAAGAGATTAGACATCTACTGTTGCCTCTGGGTGAGCTGCATCCTTGGGCTCTGGGCAGCTAAAGCGGGCCATGCTGTTCCGTCTTGACTGGGACAGCAGTTCCCACATTCCTTCTTTTGACCTGGGCAACCTTCATTCTTCCAGTCTTAGATAACATCTCACTTGACACCTGAGGTCTTCTGTGAATTCCTAGGTTAGGTCAGATTCAACTTGCCTCATCTCCTCCCACCCCACTCATGGTTGTTTCTTTAGTGTCCTTTGTCCCTTCTATGTTATCAACTCCATGAGGTCTGGAGTTCAGTTTCTCCTGATTTCCAGAGCCTGGTACAGGGTGAGGATCCCTGGAGGTACTAAAAACTTGAATTGGACTGGCCATCATTATAGAGATGGTAATAAAAGTCACTGTGGGCTGTTGAAGTTGCCTTTCAGGTTTAGACTCTTTCCACTAAGCAAGCAAAGGAAAATCCCAAGTGTCCCAACCTGCAAATAGAAGCCTAGACTGGTGTTTCACTACAAAGGCCTGATCTGAAAAAGACCCAGGAACACCTTCATGTGAATGTTCCCAGGCTGGACCGGCTCTGGACAAAGCTGTGTCTGCCAGCTGTGCTCTGTGTAGACCTCAGGTGCAGTTACCTTCAGATACCTCAGGTGGGGGGCTCTTTGCTCTTCTTGATGCTGTGTGTGTGTGTGTGTGTGTGTGTGTGTGTGTGTGTGTTTGTGTGTGTGCGCTACCACAACATAAGGGAGGAAAGATTTATTCAGTGCACAATTTCAGAAAGTCTCAATCCATTCATGGGCAGCTGGCATTAACCTAAGCACATTGCAGAGGCCTAGCTGGAGAACCTGTTCACATCATGGCAAACAGGAAGCTAAGTCTATGAGGAAAAGTGGAATTTGTATATACTCTTCCACATCCCTTCCCAGTGATCCCCACTTCGGGGTCAATCCTCAGTGTTCCGCCCCTACCGGGTTAAGCCCCAGTGGTGTGCTACATGCCTGTAATTTACTACATGTCTATAGTTCCCCCACCCACCTATAATCTACCACACTCCCATGGCCCACAATCCACCCTTCCTGACCAGGCCTGCTGTAGTTTAGATCTTGTGTGTCCCCCAAAAGCCTCATGTATTTGGAACTGTGTGTTATTGGGAAGCAGAGCTTGGTTGGAAGAGGGGGAGGATGTTTGGGGTTTGACCTGGAAAGAGTGTGTCAACTTGTTCCTACTGGGAAAGCCCCTGAAGGATAGCTTTCAGGTGTGTTGTTCCTGGGAAGGCTCTGGTCTTGCTCCAGTCTTCAGACTCACTTGGCTTCTGTCTGAAAAGGGCTGAGCATCTCTCCAGCCTCTGTCTCTGACATGCACCTCCATCCTGTGCTGGATGTCCCATGAATGGGCTGTGTGTGAGAGACCTTCTGAAACTGTGAGCTGAATAAATATTTCCTCCCTTAAGTTTTGAATATTGGGTATGATGTCACAGCAACAAATAAGTAATTAACACAAGGCCCCAACTCCTAAAGGCACATTGGTTCCATAGATAATCTGTAGTATCCAAATATGTGAGGCCTTTTGAGGGGAACATGTCAGATCCATACCATAACAGTGTGTGTGTGTGTGTGTGTGTGTGTGTGTGTGTGTTAGATGTTGAGTACTGGCACCATCAGCTAACATGTACTTGAATTTCTGCTTGACTCCAGTTTTTTAGAGGCTCTGATATTGGCAGCTTCTATCCTACTGCCAGTGGAGTGACGTGGTGACAATTTAAAGTTGCTAGGCATTGCAGAAGGTTGTATGTGTTGTAGTATGGATGGTATTGACGAAGCTAATTGGAAGGTCTGAAGTTATATTTGCCTGCAGAATTCTAAAATGTACAATGTTAAGTTTATAATAACCGAGTCTGTAGTTATCACTGAATACATTATATAGAATGTAAGAAAACAAGAGCATTGCGTTAATACTCAGCGATCAGATAGAAGGCCAGGCATCTGGAGAAGGAGATGGCATTTATATGACCCAGCATGTTTTATGGCAGCTTTGTAATCAAGTCTTTGGTTAGAGGAAAAGATACCTCCAATTTGATGTGATTTTGACAGAATCATATGGGAGGACGCGGCTAGCTTTCAGAAGCATGCTTCTTAGTTCCAGTGAGTGGTGACTGATTTTGACACTGTTGGACATCATTTAGGTGACAGATACTCAGGATATTTTCAGTTAAAATGAACGCCAACCTTTTGTCATTCCCATTTCTGTTAGTTCTGAATCTGTGGGCACAGGAGAGGCCACGGCGCCACAGGGTCCCAGTGGAAGGGGTAAGAAGTCGATGACCCGATGAGTGAATCACACTGCCTCATTGACTGCACCTTAGCTGGAGAATTTGAGTGGGATTATGGAACGTTTGTGTTGTTTTCCTGTGTGTACCAACTTGTGTTGTATACCAAATTTGCTAACAGTGAGAAATCTGTGGGTTTTTTCTTTTTAATTTTTTTTTTTTTTTTTTTTGAGACAGGGTCTTACTCTGCGGCCCAGGCTGGTTTTGAACTCACTATGAAGCCCAGGCTAGCCTTGGACTCATAGCAGTTGTCCTGAGTGCTGGGATTATTGATTTATTTATGTAGTGCTGGGGAATCTAACTTGGATAGTTAGTGTTTGACTTAGCACTTGCTAGACAAGTGCTGTAACCACTGAGCCATTCCTCCAGCCCCGAGAAATCTGTTTTTAAAATTATTGTTTATAGGCTGGAGGAAAAGCACAGGGTGAGGGTGCTTGCCTAACAAGTGAAAGGTGCTTTAAGCCCTGGGTTCAATTTCCCAGTACCACATAAGCTGGGCGTGGTAGTGCATGTCTATAATCCCAGAACTTGCAAGGCTGAGGCAGAAGGATTATTGTGAGCTTGAGTCCACTTTGACTTTGTTGTCCAGGAAAGCCTGAACTATAGTGAGACTCTGTTTCAAAGTAAAATAAATAAAAAACCCCAAGTTGTTATTCCTTCTTAAAAGAACTAGGAAAGGGGAGCTGGAGGAATAGTACAGTCCTTAGAGTGCTTGCCTAGCAAGCACAAGGCCCTGGATTTGATTCCTCGGTACCAAACAGGCTGGGTTTGGTGGTACCTGCCTGCGATCTCAGCACTCTGGAGCCTGAGGCAGGAGGATTGCTGTGAGAGTTCAGGGCCAGCCTGGGCTACATAGTGAGTTTAGAACCATCCTGGACAACAGAGTGAGGACCCCACTCCCAAACACCAGGAAAGTGAAGGGAGTAGGAAGAACAGTAATTCTAGCACAAGGCTCCTCCTTGGCCCTTTGTTTGGAACCTTAGCTGCCTTGGATTCGCAGCCCCCTTTACCGCCTTTACTTCTCCCCCAGCCTCCTCTGGCCCTGTGATCCCCTGTTGAAACTGAACGGCTCCAAACTGCTGCTTTGAAGCTTCCTGGCTTTGCAGCGGGACACCCATTGCTATCATATGTTATTTATTTGTTACATTCCCGCTAGTGGGAAAACCTAGATTTTTTATAGTGCCTCATAGTTTACAAAAGCTTTCTTGTACCTTACATTCCGTGATTTTTAACCCAGTAACCTGTGCTGTGTGGTGTTATAAACAAGGACACTGAGGCACAGACATGAGAGTGACTGTACGTAACTGGATGGGTTTCTTGCTGGGCACAGCCACATGAAGCTTGCTTTTTCTCTAGACTTCCACTGCATTGTTAAAGAGAACTGCCAAACTGGTTTATGTTCCCATTTCTGGTCCAGGAAATAAAATATGACATGCTGTGAAAATTAGTAAGGAAAAATGTTTTGCCAGTATCAAGAGAGTTCTGCTTCATTACTCTGTATAATAATCATAAATGTAAGAAAATATAAGTGGCATTATCATTTATGGGCCAATTCTTGTGAAAGCTTGCTCTGTTGCTTCAGTAAATATCAGGCTGGGGTTCCGTCAAGGGTTTGGGACTGCTTCTGGAGTCATGGAGAAGACTGATATGTGAAGCGCACGATTCCTGCTCTTTGCTGGGATTTTTCAGGTCCTTGTGTCTCCAGTAGCATGACCAGTTCACTTGAGGGTGGCCCGGCTCCAGAGAAGGTGGCTGTTACTGTTCATGCTTACAGTCATAGTTGGAAATGAATATATCAGTCTGTAATGAGAACTGTCATTGCTAAGTGTGACAGCTGGTCATAACGGGCCCATCACAACAGAAAGACGTGTATATAAGAAATACAAGAACCAGAGGCTGGGGGCAAGGCTCAGTGGTTAAAGCACTTGTCTTGCAAATGCAAATCCTTGAGTTCAGTTCCCCAGTACCCCATAAAGCTGGGCGTGATGGTGCATGCACTTGTGATATCAGCACTCGAAATGCTGAGGCAGGAGGATTGCCATGAGTACCAAGGCCAGCCTGGCCTACAAGGTGAGTTCAGGACCAGGTTGGGCCACGGAGTGAGACCCTGTCTCAAAAAGGAAAACAAACAAACAAACAAAACAAGATCCGAACAATTTTATTTGTAGTATGATTTCTTCTTATAGTCCATTTACTGCAGGTGAGCTAATAGAACTTTCAGAAATGCCAGGTTTCTCGGGTGGCGCTTTTTAACCTTCGCAATAATTCAGCTAGCCTGTACTGACCTACCTAAAGTATAAACACAGGTGAACGTGATCAGGAGCCTGTGGCTGTACACATGCTCTCCCTAGAATTGTGGGAGACACTTTGTGTTAGAGCAGCAGTCTGCAGGATTTTCCTCCACCATGAGCTTCTTTTATCATTAACACCTCACCTCTAGAATTACATTTGTTAAGTAATAAGGAATTTATTTTTTCTCTCTGTGTTTTAACTAATCAGACACTCGCACTTGTGATTAGCAAGAGAAAATGAATGTTACCACACCTGGTATAATTGTAGCTGAAAGTAAATATATGTGATGTTTTGGTGTGTCTGAAAAGCCTTGTCATAGTAAATGTTGGGTTTTCCTTAAGCTTTTAAAGAAACTTTTTACTGTGGCAATGTTTAAATTAAAGAGAAGGCTGTTCTTTATTGTGAGGCACCCAGAACTTACCACCCCGTTCCTGTAAATATCAGCTCATCTTGTTTCAGTTTTTCCACTTTGTCCTTCCTGGACTTTTTTTTCCCTTCCCAGGACTTGGTGTCAAGCCCAGGGCCTTCTCACTGTGCTACAACCTCAGCCTATTCTTTTTTTTTTTTTTTTTGAGACAGGGTCTTGCTCTGTGGTCCAGGCTGGTCCTTAATTCACTTCAGAGCCCAGGCTGGCCTTGGACTCACGGCAGTCCTGTCTCAGCCTCCCAAGTGCTGGGATTACAGGCGTGCGCGACCACGCCAAGCTTATGTGGTGCTGGGGAATCGAACTCTGGTACTTAGCACTTGGCTTAGTGTTTGCTCAAGCACTTTAACCGCTGAGCCATTCCTCCAGCCCCCAGCCTATTTTTTTAAATTGATTTTGAGACAGGGTTTTTCTAAGTGACTAAGTGACCCAGGCAGCTTGAGCTTGAAGATCTCTTGCCTCAGCCTCCCATAGTGCTGGAATTCCAGGTTTGTGCCACCAGACTCAGGTTTTAATATTCATTTGTTCATTTATTTATTTATTTATTTATTTGGAGGCAGGGTCTCACTCTGTAGTCAAGGTTGGTGCTGAACTTACTGTGTAGCCCAGGCTGACCTCAGTCACTGCAGTCCTCCTGCCTCAACCTTTTGAGCGCTGGTATTATAGGCATGTACCACCATGTCTAGCTTATGAGGTACTGGGTGTTGAACCCAGGGCCTTGTGCTTGCTAGGCAAACGTTTTAACTGCTGTGCTATTACTCTAACCCCTTAATTTTAAATTTTGAGTCAAGGTCTCAAGGCATAGCGCTACTCACTAAATTGCTAAGTTGCCTAGGTTAGACTTGAATTTGCAGTCTTTCTACCTCAGAGTCCCAGAGTGCTAGAATTACAGGTGTGCATCACCTCACCTGTCCTAGATGATCTTAAAATAAATCTCAGGCATGTAGTTTTATGCATAAGTATTTCGGTATTTGTCTCTGGAACAAAAGGGCTTTGAACCATAACCACAGTTTCACTGTCTCATCTAAAAATTAACAGTAGTTTCCTAGTGCCAAATAACCTATTCATATCTCCTTTTCTCTGTAGTCTTCTCTCCTCTTTTTTCTTTCCTTTTTTCCCCTCAGTACTAGAGTCTGAACTCAGAACCATGACACTGAGCTATATAGCTTTTTATTTTATTTTTTCAAATTTTGAGACTGGATCTTGTTAGCTTGAACTTATCTCCTGCGTAAGCCTTCTGAGTAGCTGAAAGTACAGGTATGCCCTGTGTGTGGCCCTCTTTCACCTTGTTTCTTCGCAGTTTTAGTTTTTGTGGTACTGGATCTCGAACTCAGGACTTTGTACATGCCCGGCAAGTGCTCTGCCACATGCCCGGCAAGTGCTCTGCCACTGAGCTATATTTCCAACTTTTCTGTTTCATTTTGGGACAAGATCTCACTAAGTTACCCAGGTTCTTGCAGTTGATTTCTGAAGAAACAATCTGTCACATATGGTTTTCCACAGTCTAGTTTTTTGATGATTGTGTCTTTCTGCTGGATTTGCAGTGTTTCCTTCCTAGGATGATGATTTTAGGATCCTTACCCCCAGCATGGCGCTGAACTTGTGAATAAGAAGCTCCTGGCCATCCCAAAGCAGGAGGCAAAGCAAAGGCCTCGAAGGCCAAGAAACCAGTGGTGGCAAGTGTCCACAGCCAGGTGCAAGAACGTCACCTGCCTCCTGGGGCATGAGGCAGTGTGACAGGAGGCAGGTCAGGGTCCCGGGAAGAGCGCCCCCTTGAGGAACGAGCTTGATGTCATTGTTAAGGTTCCCCTGGCCCTGGAATCAGCCTGGAAGAGAGCCGGTGATGGAATGTTTGGCTCTAGAACACTAAACCACTAGAATACACTTGCCAAGGCTCCTGGCTGTCCCAGGACGTGGGTGTGGCCAAGGTTAATACCTTGATGGGCCTGATAGGAAGAGGGTGTATATTTGATTGGGTCTTGATTGTAATGCCTTGGAACCTAATTGGGATCACCTAAACAGATGCCAGCTGGCTAACTGAATGCGTCTTTTTTTCCTGTTAAAAAATAATAAAACCGGGTGTCATAGCACATGGTTATCCTCCTAGCTGCTCAGGAAGCTGAGGCAAGAGCAAGTTTAAAGCCAGGTTGGGCAACGTAGCTAGGGAGATTATGTTATAAAATAAAAAAGGACTAGGAGTGTAGCTCAGCCCTCCTTGGGTTCTATTCCCTTACTGCCCCAAACCAAGCAAAATGGTCAAACAAATGAATTGTGGTATATGTTAATATACAGTTTTTTCTTTAAAAATACATTGCAGTAAAATTTCACAATAGGCCTTAGCCATGATTTTTGGAGTTCTGGTGAATATCAATTTTATTTTTAAACTTCAGTTACATTTGCTAATGAAAATATACGAGTTTTGGGGCTGGAGGCATAGCTCAGTGGTTAAAGTGCTTGCCATACAAGCACAAGGCCTTGGGTTTGATTCTCTAGTAAAGGATAAAGTAGGAATGGTGGCATGCATCTGTAATCCCAGCACTTGGGAGGCTGAGGCAGGAGAATTACCATGTGTTTGAGGCCAGTCTGGGTTACGTAGTAAGTTCAGGACCTGCCTGAACTATAGAGCAAACCTCTTGTCTCAAAAAAGAAATATCTCACATGCATTTCCATGTTTATAGCAGCGCCATTTGTAACAGCTACATCTTGGAAGAAGCCAGTACATCCAATCACTGATGAATGGATAAAGAAGATGTGATACACACACACACACACACACACACACACACACACACACACACACACACACAATGGAGTACTACTCTGCCAAAGTTGAGTCATTTGTTGGAAAATGGATGCACCTTGAGACCATTATGCTTAGCGAAATGGGTAGGACATAGAACGTTAAATATTGCATGGTTTATCTAATAAAAGAAAAACAAACCTTAAAAAAGTAGAAGATAGATGAAAGAAAGTAAAGATAGACTTTGTGGAGAGGGAACAAGACGTGTGTGAGGCCGGTGAGGGGGTGGGAAGGAGGAAGGAATGTGAAATGCAACTTAAACAAATAAGCAAAAGAGAAATACTGAATTCTTCTGGATGTATTTTTTTTTTCCTTTTATGGTTTCCAGGTTAAAAACCCCTGTGGCTCTACATTTTTTGGGTTAGAATATTTTTCAGGTGGTGTGTACTTACCTCAGGAGGCGGGTAGCTTGTTGTTCTCTTTGTTAGATGGGTAGCTATCGACGGTTTTTTTTTTTTTTTTTTTTTTTTTTTTTTTTTTTTTTTTTTTTTTTTTTTTTTTTTTTTTTTTTTTTTTTTTTTTTTTGTCTAAGCCCATTATTTTGTTAGGGCTTTACGGTGGTGCTCTGTTTCTGTACTTCTGTCTTCATTTAGTACCCAGGGAATTTCTACAGAGACAAACTCTCCTTCACCAACTCTTTGGTCACCTCAATGTGTGTGTGTGTGTGTGTGTGTGTGTGTGTGTGTGTGTGTGTGTGTGTGTGTGTTTGTGCTTGAGACAGAGTCTTTCTGAACCTAGGACCTTGTGCTTGAGGGACAAGCACTCTTAAGTGCTGTGCTATTCCTGTACCTGGTTATTTTAATTTCAATTGTAATTATTTTTTAAGAATCATAATTAAATAACATTAAAATTTCAGTTTCTGGGCTGAGAAATGGCTCAGAGGTTAAAGTGCTTACCTAACAAGTGCTGCTAAGTACCTGAGTTTGATTCCTCAGGACCACAAAAGATGTATGTGGTGGCACATCTGTAATCCCAGCACTCGGGAGGCTGAGACAGGAGGATTGCCCTGAGTCCAAAGCCAGCCTGGGCTATGCAGTGAATTCAGGACTAGCTTGGCTACAGAGCAAGACCCTGACTCAAACAAACAAACAAAGGCAAAAAAAAAGTTCATTTTCCTACTGGGCCTGGTAGCATAGGCCTGTTACCCTAGCACTCTGGAAGGTGGAGGCAAGAGAACTGCAAGTTCAAGCCCAGCCTGGACAAGTTAGTGACTTAGTGAGATTCCTGTTTCAAAATCAAAACCGAACAAATGGGCTGGTGATGTAGCATAGTGTGAAGCCCTTGGTTTCATCCCCAGGATGGGAGAAAATACTCTGTTTTTCATCCATGTTAGCTGTATTTCAATAGGCCAATAGTTATATATGGTGAGAGGATACTGTATTGGATGATGTGATTATCGGTTCATCTTGTGTTGCTAAAATAAAGTACATGAGGCTGATTACAAGGAAAAGATATTGTTTGAGCTCTTTGGCTGAAAGGTTCAAGCGGTTGAAAGGGAACTGAGTGTTTGGACTAAGGGGGAGTAGTCACATGATGAGAGGAAGCACGGGAGGTTTGAGGGGATGTCTCAGGTTCACTTCTTTGTCATTCTCTTTTGGAGAAGGCACTCATTCAGGAAATGCACTAATCCCTCTTCAACATCCATCACTTCCCACGAGGTCCTACCTCAGACTTCCATTACCCATCAACATCGCATCGCATCGCGCCGCACCGCACCGCACCGCACCGCACCGCACCGCACCGCACCGCACCGCACCGCACCGCACCGCACCGCACCGCATCGCATCGCATCACACAGGTTTCTGGCATGTGAAATTTTGGAAACACTAGGAACGCATACAAGCCGTACTGGTGCATGGATAGAATATTTTTGTCATCCCAGAAAGTTCTTTGGACATTTCTGTTCAAGAGGTTAACAAACCAGAGAAGGAAGGAAAGAAGCCTTATTAGGTGTCTAATGTGGGTCAGTGTGCTAGGAACTTGTACATAGTTATGGCAGTTAGCTCTTGAACCCAAAAAGCTGGAATGGTACCCATTTATTTTATTAGATGTTTATTTTGAGATAGTCTTGTGAAATTGCCTAAGCTAACTTTGAACTTTCGATCCTTCTGCCTCAGCCTTCTGAAGAGCTGGGATTTACAAGTGTACATCATCCCAGCCAGCTTCTGTCGCGTGTTCTTTATTGTCCAACTGATGGAGACCTAGGTTAATTCCATTTCTTGTTGTTATATGTATTGCTGGAATAAACACCGGTGTACAGAGGTGTCTTTGACATACTGATTTCATTTCCTTTGGATACACACCCTGGAAATACTTGATTCATGCACATGTAGAAAAGGATATAAAACTGGTCATCTAAGCTGCTACTCTGCATAAAGAACAACTGCTTGTGATTAATTGTGAGCTTGTCTCCAATCTAATTGAAAATGTTCAAGAAGTAGAGCTGGGTAAGTTATGTGTATGGAATGAGGACTTGATCTGAATGAATCTCTTTTCAGATTTATAATAGGATTTTCATAGATGTGCTGGAAGTTGTTACTCCCTACCAGGCATTTCCAGGTGGCGGCTGTGACGGACTTTAAAAATCTCTCTAAAGTAGCTATGCTCCGTCGACATACTTACAGCTTCAATACCCAATCCTGCTCTTAGCTGACAGTATGCAACCCAGCAGCACAGATTTATAGAGACATTAAAGGAAGACAGTGTGTAATTTGCATTCAAACAATGCATTTTGTCACTCACTTGGAACTCTCTTTATAAAAAATCAAATAAAAAGGAGACAATAATTTATTCGTTGGCCATTCTGATTGCATCTGAGACTTGTGTAGGAGGTTTTAAAAGCAGGCTGATAGCTAGACTCTGCCTCCTGAGGAGCTCATTCATTTGATGACCTGCGATCTTGATGGCAGTATTTTTTTTTTAAAAGCTTCTGTAAATGATACTCAAATAGAAGACTTCTCCGACTTGAGGTTGCATATGAAGAAGTGCTGAAGAAAAGAATGGACTCCATCATCTTGTCTGATGTATATGTTTTGCAATTTTATCCTTGAATTAGGCTGAAACCTAAATTAGCACCATTTTTCCATTTTCAAATCTTCCTGGAAATTGTTCACCTTTTTAGTCTGTGATAAAGTGTCTCATCTCTGTGAACCTTCTTCCAGAGTCTTGGCCTGTGTTTTCCTGTGGCCAGAAGCATAATGCTGATTTTTACTTTCTCTTTGTATTGTTGGGCTGCGTTGTCAGATCTGGCTCTCAGTTGAACCCAAAATCTTTGAGATGTTCAGCAATGGCCGATATCACTTAAGCACACGCTGTGTGCCAGGAGCCATGTTAGTCTTGGACAGTACAGTGCCTCTGTCCTGTGGAGCCAGAGGCGTGATGGAGGGAGAGCCACTTGCAGTGGCGGGTGCTGTGGTAGAGGAGTGTGGAATTTCATGAGGCCTCTTCTCCCTGGGGAAAAGAAGGGACTCTGAAATGGGAGCTGAAATTCTGAGTCCCCTGTGGTTGGTGCATGGTGACACCTGGTACAACAGCTGACCAGCCTGGTGATAGAATAATGAATAAAAGCAGGTGTGCTTTCCTTGGAGAGCGTGTGCTCCGGTATGCTTTAGAATAATAGGAGGGATGTTAGGGTATGTACTTTAGATTTTCTGGGAGAATGAAGAGAGAAGTAAAAAAAATAAATAAATAAAAAGTGCCCGAAAGTAATTTTCTTTCATTCCTTAATTCTTAAATTTGTAGGACATGTCCAAACATTCCTGTGGTTGGAAGTGACTTTACCCAGATGTTTGCTCCCTGTTTTTTCTCCCCTTTCCCAGTGATCTGTAACACTGGTTTGCTGGGCTTTTCGGTGGCTGGGCCTGTGAAGCTGTCTTGGGAAAGGCGTCTGCAGTTGGCCCATGTCCTGCCTTTGAAGTTCATGTCAGCGGAGGTTCTGTTAGGAAGCTGGCGGTTGTAGCCCATGGTCAGATGCGCGTCTCCTCGGGCAGCTTCTCTAGGTGGAAACGGTTTGTTCTGGTGCAGTGTCCCTCTGCTCAAGAGTCCAGCCGAGCTGGGATCTGTGGGGAAAGGCAAGCATGAATGTGAGGCAAGAAGCAAAAAAAGTTGTTTTGAGGTTCTTGGTGTCTTCCTTTACAAGCCTGAATATATTTCTCTTTTCAATCTGTATTCACTCCAGCTTTTCTCTCTCCACCGCCCCTGGCATGCTCACTCTTGCTTTTACTCTCTCCTTCCATTATAGATGAGGTCATTATGATTTGAAGCCAAGAGAAGACATACATTCCTGTAACTTTAAATCTTTGGACTTGATTTGTTACTCTCGCTCTTTTTTAAAAAACAAGATGGTTATACTTTATAATTGGAGAACAGTTTGCTTAATTGTTCTGTTTTAGAATGCAAATAGGAGCTTTCTGGAGGGATTTTGTCGATTTGTGAACAGGGCTTAGTGCTTCCACACTTATCACTTATTTCAAAATTTTAATTGCTTTCAATTCCATTTGGGATGTGAAAAATGTTGTGACTTGGGCGAAGTTATTAAGTTATTAGGTGTGTGTATGTGCGCGCACGCGCCTGTACCCTGGTCATCCACCTCCCCGTAGTCTGGTGCTGTTCGTGGGACAAGAGAGCTCAGGCTGGCAGCTTCTTGCCTTACAGCAAGGTGAGGTGCCTGGCCACTTCGGATAAGAGGATTTCAAATATAACCTGTGTTACAGAATCGTAGTGAGGAGGTGAAAGAGGAGTGTGGGGAAAGACTGGAGGAGGAGTTTAGAAGGTCGGAAGACACCAGCTGTGAGGGAGGATTTCACCTGTTATCCCATGACCGTTGGTGGCAGGAGGGACAGCTGGTGTCTCAGGGAAGGAGAGTGGACATTGTGTCTGTCCCTGTCTGACCTCAGGCTAAACACTTCCCTTTCCGAGTCTCAGTCTCTTGACTTTAAAAGGTGGCTTTTAGTACCCATGTTCCACAATTCTAAGACTTTCCATAATAGAACCCTTTGAATACTTGGAACATTGGCTCCCTCTGCCTCTACTGTGTGTGGGCGAACTATGGAAGGAACCATTTTGAGCATCTTTTCCTCCACCTGTAGCGTGAGTGTAGGGCTTCTTTCCTCAGAGTTGTGTGGATTGTGTGTGTGTGTGCAAGGGTGGTACTACTCAAACAGAGACATGGGGAAATGGAAATCATTTACTTGGACAGATCCCCTCCCCACATGACTTGCAGGAGGAGACAGTGGCTGGGGAAAAATGACAGAAAGTGAGTGGAACGTTTCAACTCTTTGGCTTTGGCGTCTTGTTCCTGAAGCTTCTCCCAAAGTCTCAGCCTGTGTTTTTCTGTGGTGGAAAGCATAACACTTACTTTAACTTTCCCATTGACTCTTGAATGTTCTGTATAGGGCCAAGTGGTAAATTTCTTTTGTCTAGGAGTGGGCTACCTAAACCCACACAAACCATACCCCCTCGGGTAAGAAGTGAGCCCAAGAGAAAAAGGGGGCAACCCCTGGGTCTGGCCCACGGTAGTAGCTGACCAGCAGCCAGTGAAAGGCCGAGCACCCTAGAAAGAGTACTGCCTCCGATCCTCAGCAAAGTGCTCATCGTGGTGAAAATTTCCTTTAATAGCCCAATAAAATATCAGTTCCTGACATCATTCCTTCCTCTTGGAGGGTGGAGTTTCCCTAAGTTCCTTCCTTTTGATGGTAACACACTAAATGACAGGAAATTATACTAAAACCCTTTGAAGAGTAGTCTAGCAAAACTAGCCAAGTTGAAGATGCTGTAAGACTCAAGCAACTCCATTCTTAGGTGTATCTCCAGAGCAGATGATTACTTTAAACTCTGACCTCAGTAGAAGGTCATCATATTAATTTTTTGTTTTAAATTCCCATTAGTTTATTATTTCTTTTTATACTTTATGACATGTGAAGAGGAAACATCATTATAGATATACTTGAGGCCTCTGTAAGTCACTGTATTTGTAGGGTACTCTGAATTTGCTGTTCTCAGCAATAAAAGCCATTAGTTGGATGTCTTCAGCTGCCTTAGGTGGCCCCATGAGGCAATCTCAAGTTCTGAGGAGAGTAACCTATTTGTGTAATTTTGCTAAAATAGGAAAACATATGTACAATGGAAACATAATGTTTGTAGGGGCTGAATAGGCTGAATAGGGGAAGAATAGCATGGTGCTTAGAGTGCTTGCCTAGCAAGCACAGGGCCCTGGTTCTCCAGAACCTCATAAGCTGGATGTGATGGCACCACCTGTAATCTCAGCACTTGGGAGGCTGAGACAGGAGGATTACCCTGAGTTTGGAGCCAGCCTGGGCTACATAGTGAGTTCAGGACCAGCCTGAGAGTGAGGTTGTGCCTCAAAAAAAAAAAAAAATGTGTGAGAACAATCACAAATTGTAATATGAGCAAAATATTTATCAATATGTATATAGTTGTAACAGAGTATTACACAGTAGTGAAAAAGAGTTGAAACTAATGGATCTATACAGATGAATCTGTCAAACATTTTGACCAAAACAATAAGTTGTAGAAGTATATGTATGGTGTAATTTATGTAATATTAAAAAATGACTGGTTAGGGATATTTACATAAATATTAAGCTATAGAAATTAATATGAATGATAAATGCCAAGTTCTGGAAAGTATTTGCCTCACAAGAGGGCTCAGAGTTTGGAGAGAATATGAAAGGGACATGTTGACGTTGCTAATACTTTATTTTCTTAAGCTCTTAGGTTATGGTTTGGTCTAAAATGTCCCCTCTCCCAAGTCTCATGTATTGAGCGGGGATGCTTTTGGAAGGGGATTGGATTTTGTGGGATGCTGTACTTGTCAGTGGATTAATCCATTGGTGAATTCATGGCTTAATGTGCTGTTAGGAGGTGGGGCACAGGAGGAAGAGGGGCCTAGGGGAGGGGATGGAGCCTGGGAGAAGGAGGGGCCTGCCAAGAGATGGGGCCTGTGAGGAGATGGGACGGGGAGGAGGTGGGGCCTGGTAGTTACTGGGAGCGTGACCCGGAAGAGTATATTTCTTGATCTAACTCCTCCACACCCTTTCTGTCTCTGCTTTCTGGCTGCCTTGTAGTGAACAGCTTTCCTTAGTCATGTCCCTCCTCCATGCTGTTTCTGTCTTATTGCCAGCTGACCATGGCCTGGAACTACTGGAACCCCTCCTGGGTTGGAGGAATGGCTCAGCAGTTAAAGTGCTTGCCCGGGTACCCGAGTTCGATTCCCCAGCAGCACATAAGCTGGATGTGGCAGTGCACACCTGTAATCCCAGCACTTGGGAGGCTGAGGCAGGAGGATTCCCACTAACTTGGGCTCCATAGTGAGTTCAGGACCAGCCTGGGCTGCAGAATGAGACCCTCTCTCAAAACAATAATAATAAAAAAAACCCCACCCTCCTCAGAGTTATGGATTTGGGTATTTTTCCTAGTGACAACAAGGTGTCTGTTAATCTGGCAGACGTGCAGATTCATGCTTGTTATACATTGTGCAGCTGGGTTCCATATCCATGAATTGCTAATGGCGTTTTGGAAATATTTGGGGAAAACTGTGTCAATATTGAACATTTACAGATTGCTTGTCAACATTCCCTAAACAGCACATTATTTACGTAGTACTTGCAGTGTATATTAACTATAAGTGATCTGGAGGTGATTTAAAGTGTACAGTGGAGGATATACCTAGGTTATATGCAAATACTATCGGGTATTTGATCATCTATGGGTTTTGAGATCTGTAGCAGACCCTGGAACCAATTCCTGTTGATACTTTTGTGATGTTTTCAATATCTTATAAGAAATGTTAGCGGGACATAGTGGTATCCACCTGTAATCCCAGCACTCAGGGAGGCTGAGGTGTGAAGATCCCAAGTTCAAGCTCAGCCTGGGAAATTTAGTGACTGCCTCTAAGTTAAAAAAATAAAAAAAGAAGAAGGGCTGGGGATGTAGCATAGCTCACAGTGTAGCTTTTACTGTTTTTTTTTTTTTTTTTTTTTTCTTTGAGACAGTTTCTTGCTTTGTAGTTGAGACTGGTCCTCACTCACTATGTAGCCCAGGTTGACCTTGAACTCACACATGGAGTGCCTTAGCCTCCTGGGATTAAGGTTGTGTGCCACCATGCCTGGTGTGTGTGGTGCAGGGGAATCGAACTCTAGGGCCTTGTGCTTGCTAGACGAGCACTCAAATCACTTTGCTGTTTCTCCAGCCCTTTACTGGATTCTTAGCTCTACAAAATACAGGGTAAAAATAAAAAATGAATTTTTAAAAGCAAAAAATTAAGTAAACTGTAAAGTGATGGTTCAAGATGAGGCTGAGGGCCAGACAGAGGTCAGACGATAGGTGGCCGTGTTGGCTGTCCTGAGCTTAGGTTTGCATAGAATGGCAAAGGACAGCCACTGAAAGGATTTAGACAGGGAAATGATTTCATTACATTAACATTCAGAACATTGGCTCCAAATGCAGTGTGGAGCCGGGATTTTGGGAGGGGAAAGAGCAGTCAGGAGCCAAATTGTGGTGCTTCATGCTTGGGGCACCGTCTTCTCTCGGCTTCTCTTCCGCTCGCCCACTTCTCCTGCCTCTCTGGCCCTGTGCCTTTCATCTCTGTATCCATTTCCTCTTCTTCCTTGGGGCCCTCAAATGTCACTGTGCCCCAGAGTTGCCTTTTTTTTTAACCCCTTTTTCTTCTTGATTTTTACTTGTGTGCCATAGTGAGCTCATTTGTATCCTTAGCCTCAGCGGCCATCTTTCTGCCCACAACACTCACTTCTGTTTCTCCAACCTGTCCTTTCTCCCAGCTCCTAATTGCATAGCGGTTATTCTTTCCTAACTGTCTAGTAATTAAATAAAATCCAGCATGTCCACAATGGAGTTCTGATCCTTCCTAATTGCACTTTTCCTCCTTATCTTACTTCTTACCTATAGAAATCCTTACCTCATCCTGTAGGGATCTGGGTAGAGCTGGAGGAATGGCACAGTGGTTAATGGACTTGCCTTGCAAGCACAAGGCCCTGATTTCAATTCCCCAGCACCACATAAAGCTGGACATGGTGGTATATACCTGTAATCTTCACTGTGGAGGCTGAGGCAGGCAGGTCATCCTGAGTCCAAGCCCAGCCTGGGCTATACCAGTGAGTTTAGGATTGGCCTGGGCTATAGAGTGAGACACTGTCTCTCAAAAAGAAAAAGAAAAAAAGAAATCCAGGCATCATTGTAGACTCCTCTGTTTCTGTCAGCTTTCCTCTTGAATTGGTTTTTGAGTTAGGAATAAGGACAAGGTTTTGGTGTTGTGTGCTCTGACATACTCAGGGACCCAGGCCTTCTTGATTCCTGACTTACTAATCGCTGCACTCCTTTCTGTTTTGAAGATTTTAATGCTTTCACCACCAGTAAGACAGCATTGCAACATTTCATACCAGGCGCACCTTCGTCTGGTTTGGGTTGACTTTCCATCTCGCTTGCTGCTGTGTGCTATAGCGACATCAGCCTACTTGGAACTCCTGAATGTGCCATGTTGCTTTAAGGCTGAATGCCTCCTTTCTTTACTGTGCCTATCCAGTTTGAAAACTAGCCTGGGTAGCCCCTGACTTGCAGCCGTGTAGTGACCAGTTTTCACGCCTTCTTATCTCGGCAGACTTTGAGCATCTCCAGACAGAGGATGCTTTTTCATTTCTGTATCTTTATGGTCTTGGCACATGGGAGGTGCTGCACAGATCTCTTTTGAAATGTTTTACCCAGGAAGTTTCTTCTTTCTCTTTTTGTCCTTGTGTTAGTTAAGATGGTTTGAGATCAGTTGCAAATTCCTGAGACAGATGTTTCAGAGGAAACAACGCTTTGTGAACTCTTAAGAATATCTGTTGTGTGTCTTCTGCTTTGGGTGTTTTCCACTTAGATTAGCAACTGTGGACACAAATTGTACATTTATTAGACAGGCAAGACATAGTCCTGTAATTCCAGGTCTTGGAAAGCTGAGGCAGGGGGATTGATCGCCAGGAGTTCAAGGCTAGCTTGGACTACCTAGTAAGTTCAAGGTCAGACTGAACTATATAGCAAGACCTCTATTTCTAAAGAGAAAAGAGGAACTTTGTTTTTACATGTTTAATGGATTTTTTTTTTTTAAGACAGTGTCTTGTTCTATAGTCCGGGCAAGTCTAAACTCATTATGTAGTCCAGTCTGGCCTAGAACTCATGGCAGTCCTCCTGGCTCAGCCTCCCAAGTACTCCAGGATTCCAGGTGTGCACCACCCCCGGCTATTATGTGGTGCTGGGGGTCTCATGCTTCTTAGAGAAGTGTTCCAATCACTGAGGAATGATCCCAGGAGAGCAAAGAAAATATTTTAAAAAGCGAAGAAAAGGTGTCAGTAGAAGATTCTGAAACCAGAAGAAATACCAAGAAGCACCTAAAGGAAAATAAGTAGATGTCCAATAATTTAGTAGAAGTTTGGAAATCAAATTGGACGGCCTTAGGTACTTCATCTCATCTCTGAGTGTTCCTTCAGTAACACAGAAGGTTGGATGGGAGCAGTGGTTTCAGCTTGGCTGCTGGGAGAATTGCCAGCGGAGCTAAAATCATGCCAGCTTCTTTCTTTAAGTATACCAGTTTCTAAACTTTTGTAGTTCTGAAGAGGAAACCCAGGGCCTCACCCATGTTAGACAAGCGCCCTATCCTTGAGGTACATGACTCAAAGTGTACCAATTTCTAGGCTCCATCCTGGAGATCGGGCAGGAAGCAATTGATTTTTAGATGTTGATGTGGATAACTGACCTGGCTTGAGGCCTGGGAGTCAGTATTTTATACTTTCTGCTGCTGGGAATTGAACCCACCAGGGCCTCATACCCGATAGGTGTGATGCGCTCTGCCACTGGGCCACACCCAGAGCGATAACTATTTTAAAAACAGTGCTTCTGTTAATTCCAGCATGCAGCAAGGGCAGAGAGCTAGTAAGTTAGGTGAATTCTGAGGTTCATCTAATAAGTTATTCACCTTCTATCTGAGTTTTTCCTTTCTTTCCTTCCCCGACTTTTTGATACCGAGGATTAAATTCAGAACCTTTGGATGGAGCTACATTCCCAGCCTACTGTCTCCTTTTTTTAATTGAAAAAGAAATTACTTAATTTTAAAAATTTCAGACAGGGTCTTGCTCTGCAGTCCAGGCCAGTCCTGCACCCACTATGGAGCCCACACTGGCCTCGAACTCACAGCAGTTCTCCTGCCTAAGCCTCCTGAGTGCTGAGAGTACAGGCCGCCACGCCCAGTTTATGTGGTGCTGATGAAGCAAACTCAGGGCCTTGAGCTTGCTAGGCAAGTGCTTTAACCTCCGGGCTGTTCCTTCAGCCCCGAAAATTTAAATTCTGAGGCAGGGACTCTAGGAGTTGCTGGTGCTGGCCTTCATCCTGGTGATCATTCTGCCTCAGGGTTGCTTTTAAGTTTCAGGAAGTATTTACGTAGAAAACACTTTAGAAAATGTTCTAGAGTTCTCAGTGCTGGCTCCTGACCCTTCCAGAACTGTCATCATCTCTGATATTTCTTACTTGTCAGGCTGTAGGCTTTTACTCTGACTTCTTTCTGTTTATTTTCCAGACATGTTTTAGTTTCCTTGATCCTTAACAAAACAATAAAAGCTCTGCCCTCAAAATGCTGCTCATTTATTAAACTCTCTCCTCATCCCTCTTCTCTCATGAGTGTTTTATACAGAGCCACGTAGGCCTGGCAACCTCGCGCACTTACTACTCACCGAGCCTACTGAAATCGACTTTGTACCTTGCCACTACTGAAATCTTTTCCTCCAAAGGTCCAGAGACATCCAGCGTGCCAATTGTTTCTTAAACTACGATGTCAGTTCTTTCTGTAATTTGGGATACTAGCGTGTGGGCCATGTTTTCCTTCTTAGAATTTTTTCCTAGCCTTGGCTTCCATGTCATGGCGTTCTCAGAATTTCTTCCTTGATCTACTCTGGCTCTCCGGGAAAGTGGAGAAGTGTCACCTATGAGGGAACATATGGTATTAATGATTTGATCATTTACATTCATTCATCCAGCAGCTGTTTACTGAGTGACTGCAAGGTGCCGGTTATCTGTTACTGTGTTACGCATTAGCGCAAAGTTAGTGGCCAAAACCATACACGGTGTTACCTCTGTTACCTCACGGTGTCACGGGTCAGAAATCTTCGTGGTGCCGGAGGTCAAGCCCTGAGACTCAGGCGTGCTAGGCAGCTGCCCTACCTGAGGAATCTGAGCCTGGCTTAGCTTGTCATCTGCTCAGGGTCTCTGACAAGGCCGCTGTCATTGTGCTGGCCAGAGCTGGAGGCGCATCTGAAGACTCCGGGGGGTTAGGACCCACCAGCTCCATGATTGCCACGTGCAGGCAATGCGGACCCTCCCTGCTTCTAGGAGAGCAGTGGAAGAAATCAAGTCTTCAGGAAAGATCAGAAAATGTTAAATGTTCACTGCACATGGAGTGGGAGGATCAGAACTGTAAAAGAGAATGTAAAAAATGAGTCTGCCACTGAGTCATTTAATTTGTGCCCATGAAGTAAGTAATAAAATGAGTTAGGGAACTACATGGGATAATCAGCTGCTCCTTTTGATAGAGTGTGTGTGTTATGGGTATAACCTCCTTCCGAGTTGTTCTGATATCTTCCTTTATTTTCCAGGCATATTTTGAAAACAATTGCTCTGGGCCAGATGTTATCCTTGTGTATTTGTGGGACGGCGATCACCAGCCAGTACTTGGCAGAAAAGTTCAAAGTGAACACCCCAATGCTTCAGAGCTTCATCAACTACTGCTTACTGTTCTTGGTCTATACCACCATGCTGGCCTTCCAGTCAGGTATGGCAGATGTGGGATTTGCCTTTTCTGCACAACTGCCTTCATCATGGTGTTTTGCTTTTAGACATTTGAAAAAAAAAAGATAAAATAAAGAGCAAAACCAAAAATACAGCTGCTGTATTTGTGAAACTTATTTAGAAAAGTACAATACCTCTGAATTCTGTGAAAACGATGACTAGAGTCTCAGAGAGTGTTGATTCAAATAAAACAAGTACCACCCACTTTTTTTTAACAGTAGAAGTTCTCAAAAAAGTATAAATATTAGGTTTTTTTTCTTCTAGTTGATAAAGTTAAGAGACAATATATAAAAACTTGAAAAGAAAGTACAAACTAGCTGAGTACAGAGTGCTAAAGGGAATACAGAGGTGTTAGGTGTAGATCTATTTGTGTACATCAAATCTATTTTTTTTCCCCTAAATCCAGGGGGTTGAATCTTGCGCCTTGTACTTACGGCTGGTACGTGTGAGGCAAGTGCTCTACCCCTGAGCTATACCCCCAGGCTGGAATCCAGCTTTTGAGAGTAACAAAGACAAGGAACTGGTCAGGAGTGAACATTATCACAGGCTGCCCACCCTAGGGTAGCACTGTCAGAGAATTGTTCTATTTAACTAAGAGGAAACTAGGTTCTGGCTTACAGTTTTCTGCCAAGCATCTTTTTTTTCAGCATGCGAGGCAAGCCTTCTTCCATGGAGCTTCCTTTCCTGCCTCTGCCGTTTTGATTGCTCAACTCATTTAGGTTATATATTAATTTATAGAAGTCTCAGGGGAAGCTCAGGTGAGGATTATCGCTATCCTCACTTTACGGACGTGGGACCTGGGGCATTTAGCCCTTAGATGCCTTGCTCAGAGCCACGCTGGCAGTACCTGGTGCAGCCAGGAGTCCAGCCTGGGCAGCCTGCCCCAGATTCCACACTCCCACCACCCTTTGGTATTTCAGGGTTACTCATTCTATAGCCCCTACGTAGCCCCCTAAGAGGAGGTGGCATTGTCAAATAAGTTAAATAAGACTGAATTCTAGAATGTGAAGAGAACAGAAAAGCTAGGAGATTGGAAGGGGGAGGGCAGTGCTTCCGTGTTCGCCATACTTAATCACCAACGTGGTATTAATCCTCTTTTTAAATGAACTTTATTGCACCACTGATTTACTAATTTTTTGTTTGTTTGTTTTTTTGTACTGGGGATTGAACCTAGGGTCTTCACACTGACCTATAATCCCAGCCCTCTTTTTGTTTTTGTGTGTTGAGACAGGATCTTTCTAAGTAGCTTGGGTGGGCCTGGGCTTGACCTTGGGTCCCTCTGCCTCAGCTGCTCAGAGTGGGGCGATTGCAGCTGCATACATCTTTGACCATCATTCCCAGCTTAATAACTTATTTTAAAAATAAAATAATCAGTTGTGAAGGTGGAGAAACCTTAAGAAGGGGATGCCACGTTTGTGTAGAGCTCTTGGAGTTGGAGAGAGAACCGGTACATGGTTAATAGATCTGGACTTTGTTCTTTTCCTGAAGCCTCAGCCTTTAAGAAGTCAGGGTGACTCGTAAGTACTCAGGAGCCATCCTGAGATGGTTGTTAGGCACTTTTCATACCATCCTGCTTATAGGAACACTTACCCTAGACTGCCAAAATGTTCCTGCTCATTGGGTTTTAATAACAGCTGTTTGGTTGTGATTTTCACTCCTTTTATTTCTTTTTAGATTCTTTTGCCATCATGCTCTCCCATGTGTGTGCCCTCTGTACATCTCCTCCAATGCTGGATTCTCTGAAGTAGCAAATCCTAGCTAATTAGAATAAATGGAATTTGAAGGACTAAAAGGTGTCTCTTTAGTAGTGCCTTCGGATCTTCTCCTAAGCTTATCACAGACTTAATTTTCCCTTAAAAGCACGTATCTTCCGAAAGAATGATCACATGCTGTTTTCTTTGAAAAAAAAATCCATGAATGGAGGTTAAATAAACAATTTATAGGAAAATATTTCATTTCTGAGAGTAGTCTGTAGCTTGTCTGTAGCTTGGCATCCTCACTTTTATTCATGGGTCTGCATTTGAATTAATTTTTAATTTTTGTTTTTGTTGTGCTGGAGGTTGAACCAAGGGCTTTTACACTAAGCTGTATCCCCAGCCCTTCTTTCTTTCTTTCTTTTTTTTTTTTATTTTGAGACAGGGTCTCACTAAGTTACTAAGTTGCCCAGGCTGGGTTTGAATTTATCATTCTCCTGTCTCAGCCTCCCAGAGTGCTGGCATTACAGATGTGAGCCACGATACCCAATATATCCAGATATTTTGTTTCTGTTACAGCCCGAAAAGGAATTTAGCCTCTTTCTCCTACTTTCTGTCCAGTGTTTTCATTGAATAGTTGGTCTGTGATGACACCTGCTCTTGGCTCTCATGCTACTGCTGTCCTAAGCAGGTGTGGGACTTGGGTAGTGGGAATGGGGACACTGGAAATACACAGTGGCCCTTGCATTGACTCTCTTGTCTCCAAATCATCGTGGGTGGTATCTCTTTCAAGTCACATGTGCTAACCCAACTTTCTCCTAACCAGGCAGTGACAACCTTTTGGACATCTTGAGAAGAAAGTGGTGGAAGTACATCCTGCTGGGACTGGCAGACGTGGAAGCCAATTATGTGATTGTCAGAGCGTACCAGTACACGACGCTCACCAGTGTCCAGGTGCGGGGGCCTCTGACCACTGCATTTTAGGCTTTGAAGATGAGAGCAGGGACTCATATATTAACCTAATTTTATCAAAAACCTGTTCAGTTGAAGAGAAACTAAACACAGGTGGATGATACCTGCTTTCCAGGAGACATATGTTCTAATGAGTAATGCTTCCCTGAGTTAGTGAAAACATATATACGTTAATTGTGCCAATACTACAGCAGATTGGAGCAGCTTCTACTAAAACAAGCATAAATATTTAGTTGGCAGTTGGTGCTGTGACATTGACAAGAGCTTTGTTGTGTGTGTCGCTCACGCACAGAAGTGGGTGTGCCTTTGTCCTACAGAAAAGATGGAGGCTTGCAAGCCACAGTGATGTTCACAGTGGAGCAATCCATGTAGTCCCAGCACTCTGGGAGGCTGAGGCAGGATGATCGCAAGTTCGAGCCCAGCCTGGGCAGCTTTGTGACTTAGCAAGACACTGTCTCAATATAAAAAATGAAAAAAAGGCTTGAGCTGTAGCTCAGTGTGAAAGCTGTGAGTTCAGTTCCCAGTACTAGAGATACAAAAACAACAAAACAAAACCCTACTGCAGGGAGCTTATCTGACATCCTGGGAGAAGGTGGTGGCTGTAGTCCAGTCTGGTCCTGAATTCACTATGTAGCTCAGGCTGACCTCGAACTCATGGCATTCCTCCAGCCATAGCTTCCTAAGTGCTAGGATAACAGGTGTGTGCTACCACACCTAGCTAACTTTTCATGTGGTGCTGGGGAATTGAATGCAGAGTCTATGCTTGCTGGGCAAATGCTTTAACCACTGAGCTGTGCCCCCAGGTGTCATCTACCCTTTTAATCTCACATGTATTTTAATTAATTAATAAAATTTTCAGAAACTTTGATAACAAAATGCTTTGAATTAATGCAAGATCTAAATGCAGTTAAGCAAAACATTTACAGTTCAGTTTTGGTAACAGAAGCTTAAGCCTATAGTACTGGAAATAATTTCTTTTATCCCAATCTCTTAGGAAAACCTAAGCTTTCAGTTATCAAATCATGTTCTTAGTGTGTTAGTGATCTGTATGCACCCAACACCTGGGGCTCCCTCTGGCAGCAGGGAGGACTGTTACTGTGGTTCCTCAGGCTGATTCTCTACTTGAATCATTCTCTGATTCCTTGGGCAGTCTAAGAAGGTGGAAGTTTGGATTAGAATATTTGAACCTCATTCTTAAGGATGCTATTACAAATTCTGTAATTACCAGTAGTCACGTAGTAGTTAACGTGGAGTGTGGGATGTGGCCGTTGGCGTCCGTGCCCGGCGTTTCCACTCCCAGCTCTTTCTGTTCTTTTGCCACATCCTCTCATTTCCCCCACTTGGATAACTTTTTTCTGGAGTGTAACATGGTTTTAAGACCTTTTTTTATTCTCTAAATCTAATTCAGTTTCATTTTTACCTATAAACTATTGTGCTTTTAATATGGTCTAATTTTTATTCCCATATTGTCCAGTCCTCTTCCCACATTTTTATTTATTTGTTTGCTTGTTTATTTACTGAGATAGGGTCTTGCACTATAGTCTGGTCCTGAGCTCACTGTGTAGCCCAAGCTGGTCTCAAACTCACAACCCTCCTGCCTCAGTGCCCTGAGTGCTGGGATTAGAACTGTGCCCCACCACACCCGGCTTATGTGGTGCTGGCGAATGGAACTCAGGGCCTGGCACTTGGTTGGCAAGTGCTCTGACCACTGAAGTATTCCCCTAGACCCCAGGGTTTTACTTCGTACCCTGTTGGCTGTGACTTCCCAATAACTTTTAAAGATTGAGTTAAACGAGCCTCTTGTTGCTGAAGGCATCATGGAGGACATCCGTCACAAGGCACACTTGATTGGAAGGTGACACGTACCACATGACAAGTTGTGGAATCACAGAGTAGGCGGTTATTTGGTCTCTTTGTGTCGCAATGAATGGCCGAGGACCACAGAGCTTGCTTACAGGTGGAGGGTGTGGCTGAGTCCTCTGGAGCTCTTCCGGTCCACGGGCAGCTCCTTTATAAGGGCGCCAGGGCTCACCAACATTGTTAAAGGTGGAGCAGCTTGAAGTTTGATTTGAAGACATAGGTTTTGGGTAGGGAATTTGTAGTGATTGTTTTAGAGTGGGCCTGTTTGAGACTTTGTTAAACCATTAGGGCTGGATGCTGCCGCTGTCTTCTGCGTTGCGCTTTTATCATTTGGTGTTTTGTTATTCAGGCAGGCTCAATAAAGCACTTAGGAGATTCGAGTTCTGCAGCTGGAATCAGTAACAAGGCAAGGTGCCCATTCCCATGCATGCTGTGTTGGACTCTAGGGTGGCAGTGAAGAGCAATCAGTAAATAACGGCACATGGGAGCAAACAGGCTGCAGGAGGTTTAGGCGTCTGCTGTGCCCGAGACTAAACAGATACAGAAAGAATGTGGGGCAAGACTGTATGTGCAAAGTTTTCTTTTCTTTCTTTGTTTCTTCCTTTTTTTCTTTGTTTCTTTCTTTCTTTTTTGATTTTTTTTTTTTTTTGAGACAAGGTCTCTCTCCGTTGTCCAGGCTGGACCTGATCTCACTATGGAGCCCAGGCTGGCCTTGGACTCAGGGCAGTCCTCCTGCCTCCTGAGTGCTAGGATTACAGGCATACACCACCACCACCGGCTTATGCAGGGCTGGGGAATCGAACTCGGGTTCTCAGTGCTTGCTAGGCATGTGTTTTAACCGCTGAGCCATTCCTCCAGCCATTGGGACAAGATTTTAAAAATGAAGAAACAAAAAATAATAAAATAGGGTGAACAATAAAACAGCAACTTTAGAATGTTATGTGTGTCATGATATGTTTTGTTTATTTATTTGCTTCCTTTTGAGACAGGATCTCACCTGTGTCCCAGGCTGGCTTGGGACTCAGTAGATAGCCCAGGCTGAATTTGAACTTGAGATCCTTCTGCCTCAGCCTCCTGAGTGCTGAGATTACAGGTGTGGGCCACCCCACCTGGCTTTGTTCTTGAATACACTTGAATGCATCCAGAATTATCCTTGAATATATGTCACCCTAGAATTTGCATACTGTGTATGAAGTTAAGAATTGAGCAAGTGAACTCTTGATCTCTTTTTGTTGCAAATGATTTTGGCTCCCTTAATCCTCCCACCTATCCAGTTCGGCAGGTGTTTTCTGGCCCTGGAGCAGGATTGCCTGCTGTGAGCAAGTTTCTGTCTCGCTGGCTTTGTGGGCTTCGTCAGGGACACAGTGCCTGTTTGCTTCCTCGCTGCACCTGTGCTCTCTCGTGCTCTGCCCAAATGCAGCCACACAATCTGGCTTCATGATCATGTGTTACCTCACCGTCTAGCCCCACATGCGTTCCCGGGGACAGGCTTGTATTTGTCTTGTTCACCTCTGTGCTCCTGGTTCCTCTTACGGTGTTTTTGTAAATATTTGTGCCCAAGTAAGTGGATGCATGCAGGAAGGAAAGCTTGCGTCCTGGAGTGGAGGATGAACGCAGGTGGGAACTCGGAAATGCAGCTGCGGATCCTTCTACTTTTAATTATATGATCTTGGGCAAGTCATCTTACCTCTCTGTTGTTCTCAGTATAAAATGTGGTAGCAATTCCCATCTCATAGAGTTGCTGTGAGGGTTAGAGGAAGTGGTGTAGGGACAGCTCTTAGCATGCAGGGTTGGCACTCGGCAGCCAGGGCAGGGGCCGCCTCACCCGCCATGTAGCTGACCAGGGGTGTCTAAGTTGTGCTTCCTTCCCTGCAGCTTTTGGATTGTTTTGGGATTCCAGTCCTCATGGCCCTCTCGTGGTTTATTCTTCGGGCAAGATACAGGGTGATCCACTTCATTGCTGTGTTTGTCTGTCTGCTGGGAGTGGGGACGATGGTCGGCGCGGACATACTGGCAGGGAGGGAAGACAATTCAGGTAAGACCGCCTGTGTTTCCTGTTTGTGTTCAGTCACAGAAAAGTTTTGCAGATGTTGTCATCCTTGTAAAGATGCAGTGAAAGAACAAAAGAATATACCCTGGATAACTGCATTTAAAATTTCATTACCAGATGCACTTGTTTGTGGTGTTTTCTAACCACTTTCAAAGAACAGTCCGTGTCCCTACTGACCCACAGTCCTTGTCTTGCCTTGCTTTTTAAAAAAAATTATTTTATTTTTTGTGGTTCTGGAGATCAAGCGGCCTGCGACTTTCAGCTGTGCCCTGGGGCTGAGCCCATTTTTAGTTTTGAATTTTGAGACAGGGTTTTGCCAATTTGCTAAGTTGTGCAGGTGGGCTTGAACTTGGGCTCCCCCTGCCTCCGGCTCCCAGAGTGCTAGAATTACAGGTTGGTGCCACTGGGCCTGGCTGCCTCATTCTGTTGTCCCCCCTCCACCCCCCGGGTTTCATTACACTGAATAGTTTTATGTTGTGTGAGAGAAAAAAATTTATATGCTTATAATAATCTTTTGGTTCAATAAGTTTGGATTCATTACTAAAAAACCTATAGTAGGCCCTTGGTTTTTTTCTTATCAAACAGGAAACCTGATATTCACTGGTAACCTCTTTTTAAGTCACTTTGTATATGAGAACACAGTAGTATGTTTTGTGTGACGTTCAGACAATGGATAGTTTAAAATCTAGATAAGGTCTGAATTCATCAAAACCTACAAAAGACTACATGTCCATATCATTGGATTAAGAGATAAAAATTACCTTATGATCTTTCTTCTCTGTAGTTCTTAATTCCCTTCAATAAAGTTCATAAATTTGTCAGTCATAGAATCGTTTCCTGAGGCCTTACATTATGGCGTGTCCCGCCATCTTTCAGTCTGTTAATCTCCTGAGGAACAAAAATACGAAAAATTTGCTACACCATGAGAATTGTCCCAGAGAGTAAGAACAGGAGAGTTTCAGTTTTTTGAAACAAAGGCTAAATAAACTTTTATTAAAATAAATTGGAATCCCCTAAGCTCACGGCTCACCTATTCTTTCTTTCTTGCCTTATCCGCTTGTAGGGACTAATGTGCTGATTGGGGACATCTTGGTCTTGCTTGGGGCTTCGCTCTATGCCGTTTCTAATGTGTCTGAAGAGTACATCGTGAAGAAGCTGAGCAGGATGGAATTTTTAGGAATGGTGGGCCTGTTTGGAACAATTATCAGTGGCATACAGTTGTAAGACTCTAAATTTTTTCTTACACATAAAGTAAGCAAATAATATCGCAGCTGATTACTTTCTAACTACTAATTTTTTTAGCCTAAATTTCACATTTGAAATTAGTGACTTGTTAAAAATACATTGAGATTATTGAGACAACAGGAATTATGCCTTGTTTTCTTATACCTGTGTGATGCTTAGAATTCCTGATGACTGTTTGGTAGATGCCTTGGCTAGTAAGGAGTTTTGTTTTTGTTTTGTTTTTCAACTATTTGCAGAAAACGTCGGCTCCTTAACTCCTTATGCTTATTCAAGTGAGAACGTTATGCCCTGTTTCCCACCTGTAGGTGACTACTTTTAAAGAGTGTCTGCAAATGAGGCCGATGCCTCGTTATGGACTCCTTCAGTTTTAGTCTTTGTCTTTTTAAATTAAAGGTAGTTATTTTTATAGTCTAAGAAAAATTCAGAAGTCAAGGTAATTCCTCATGTATGCCGAAGTATAGTAACTAAACTGCTTATGAAATAGTGAGATTTAATGTAGCTCTTGTTGTGACCTCTTGTTTTACCCTCAGATTGATTGTGGAATATAAGGATGTTACCAGAATTCACTGGGACTGGAAAATTGGTATGTAAATAAAGGGTCACTTACTGTAGTCATATTCTGTTCTTTAACTGACAGAAATGCTTATCCGGAAACAAGTACTTCATGTTAGCAATATTTATATACCTTTGTAAAAATCACACAAGTGATAATGGTTTATATTGGGTTTTCTCTGAGAATCTGTAGGTGAACCTCCATGAAGGTTAATTCCTTTTTTGAAGTAGGGACTTGGTAAGTTGCGCAGGATCACCTTGAACATGTGATCTTCCTGCTTCCCTGTCTGAGAAGCTGGGTTTCTACAGCGTGCACTGCCATACCTGGAAGCTTTTCTTTACTAAGAAATCTGAAGACTGGTCATCTTATCTTCCTCAAAGTACCTTTGAGTCAGATCCGTATGTTAGATTCTTGAACTTGTGAAGGGAAAGTCTTGGTACAGCGGTATGATTTAGGAAGCGCTGACCTGAAACATCGGATGGTTGTGAAATCCCCTCCTGCCGCCCATCGCTCTCTCATCCAATATTCCTAGTTGTCTACAGCAGTAAGTAAAACAGAAGAAAATGTTACGACAGCTAGGAAAGATTTGGGCCTTATTTAATGATGGATGGAAGGAAATTAAATAGAACGTAAATGTCACTGAAGTTGCATACCGTGCTTGGATAAGTTAACTCGGTTATATGAGTTAGATTGGGTCTAGACTAAGGTAAGAAGCATTTGGAAGCAGACATGTGGCTGTTGTAGTTAGCACTTGTAGGATTAGCACTTTCCTACAGAGGAGAGCTATATTGTGCTAACTTGGAGCATTTAATGTCTGTCTTCGATGTCCAAAACAACACATACTTCTGTTTCCAGTTATGCAAACAGTATCTAACCAGATCAAACAAAACAAAGCAAACGAAAGGCTATGAGTGATTTTTCTTGATAATGACCTTTTGATTCTGATTCTATAGATGTCTTATCGCAGAATCTGTTTGTCCTGAGGTGATAAGGGTCATTGATTTAGTCACATCTTAAGTACGATTTTATGATCTTAGAGGGTGGAGTGGGACATGCCTGTAATTCCAGCACCTAGGGAGGCTGAGGCAGGAGGATTACAAATTTGAGTCCAGCCTGGGCAATTTTAGCAACGTAATGAGGCCGTGTGTACAATCCTCAGTACCTGGTGAGGAGGGAGATTTTGTGGTCTCAGGCATCTGACACCCTATTGGGCCATTGAGGTTCTTCATCTACACCACAGCTTATTTTTATCATTGTTTTCCATCTACACCACTAGTCTCATTTGTACTGCTGTTAAGAAGGAGTTTGTATATAGTTTGTTAAAGGATCAGATAACTTTGTATGGTAGCCAAGCCTTCAGCACTTTTGTCTAATGATATTTTCCATAACGTTAGATATTCTGTTTTTCCACAGCCCTGCTATTTGTGGCATTTGCCCTCTGTATGTTTTGCCTGTACAGCTTCATGCCACTAGTGATTAAGGTCACTAGTGCCACATCTGTCAACCTGGGCATCCTCACCGCTGATCTCTACAGCCTCTTTTTTGGACTTTTTCTCTTTGGCTATAAGGTAAGAAAATAGATCATGTTCTTGTAAGAATGCTTGCTTAGCCTAAAAGGAATTTCTTTAGGCAGGTTCCCTCCCTTCCTCCCTCCTTCCCTCTCTCCCTCCCTTTCTTCCTAGACAAGGTTATCTAAGCAGCCCAGGCTTTCTTCAGATCCGTGATCCTCTTGCGCTAGTTCCAAGCGCTAGGAATACAGGTATATGCCACCACACCCAAGAAGATTTATTTACAATTATATCCAAAAAAATAAAACCTTTTTATCTTCTTGACAAGAGTTTCATTGTCCACTCCTGGCTCCTTTAGATACTGCTTCCAGTTTGAAATTGGTCCAAGTAAGAATTATCCTTCCAGGGTTATTCTGTGATATGGATTTGATGATCCAGCCAAGGACTAGCTTCTAGAAGGGCATTAATGCATGGTTCTAGGTGGCAGGCCATCCCAGAGCCACTGTTGACCTAGCAGAGCAGTGTAGCTTATCCAGGGTGATCTGAGCTTTTCTGACCACTCTTTTTACCCAAGTACAAAGATAAAAAATCCAGTACTGCAGGAAGGATGGTGTGTTATCATCTATGCATGACTGGAACAGTTCAGTCCATCCTTGATCACTTTTTATCTGGAAGGGACCTTAATGGTAATGAAACCCAGTGGTTTTTCAGACTTTTTTTTTTTTTTAATATATCTTCACGACCTCACAGCACTCACAAGCATAACCCATTCCCTTGAGTGATAGTTCCCAGTACTAATTCCCAGGGGGAGGAGTGTGGGAGGGAATGTATTCATGGCTGCAGGAGAAATAGGAGATTGAACATGTAGTTTTCAAATTAGCTTCTCCTGAGCTTGAACTGTCTTCCCAGGGATGTCACTGGTTACACCACGTCATCTTAGTGATGGGGAGATGAAGGCCCGGAGAGCTGGTGTGACTTACCTTCAGTCAGCAGCCGGTCAGGGTAAAGTCAAGACCCACTTATAACTATCTTCAGCTCCTACCAGTCCAGTAACCCTTTCACTTCACCCTACTCCATTGTCATTATTAAGAGGAGAATCCCTAAACTCGGGAGGTCATCCTGAGGTCTCACCCAACAGTGGGAACCAAATAAGTAGATACTCTGTTGGAGCTGCTGTTTTGAGATAGGGTATCACTATCTGTTATAGGCTGGCCTTGAACTCCCTATATAGTCTATCTTAGTTACTTTTTTGTTGCTGTGACTCAATACCTGGTTTGCACAACTGTATGGAGGAAATATTTATTGTAGCTTACAGTTTCGGAAAGTCACAGTTCATTCACAGATGGGTAGCTGGAAAATGGTAGAATCTCATAATGGGGCTGTAGCTAGAGCCAGAGCCTGAGCAGCAGCTGGTGCTGCGGGAGACAGACATCCTCACAGCAGCATGGCAGAATCGAGACTAGACTGGGAGGAAGGGTGGAACCAGCACACGCCCTTCCAGGTCAGGTCCCAAGCATCCACTCCTTCCAGCGTGGCCCTACCTTTCAGTAATACACAGTAGCCATAGGAACATGAGGCTTTTGGGGGACACTCCAGATCCACACTGCCACATAGTCTTATATAGTGGCTTTGAACTTGAGGGAGGTCCTCCAGCCTCAGCTGCTTGAGTGCTAGCATTATGGGCATGGACCATCATGCCTGGTTTAGTTTTTTTTTTTTTTCTTTCTTTTTTTTAAGCTGTAGAGCCAATTCAAAAACTACCAAAACAGTAGTTCTCATACTTTTTGATCTCAAGACCCATTATGAAATGCTTAAAACTTGAGGATTCTGGTTCCTTGTACCTATTTATTTTCATTTATACATATTAGAAATTTTTTAAAAATTAGAATTATATATTCATTAACTCAACTGAATAATAAACTCCTTGTATGTAAGCATAAGTATTATTAAAAACTATACTGTCTAAAGAGTGAAATTGATTTACGTCATAATAGTCACTTTAATGTGTGGCTTGATAAGGAACAGCCTTTGTGCATTGTGCACTTGTAAGATGACGAAAATGAAAAAGGCAAATCCTATCTCAGTATTATTGTGAAAATGGTCTTGCCCTACAGGTTTCCCTCAGGGATTGTTGGACCCCAATTGAGATTCACTGCCTTCAAAGCCTCTTTTTTCCCAGTTTACCTACAATAAAGGCTTGTGGACTTGTTTGTAACTTTCCCTCATGTCACTTGAGCAAATAGTTAAATGTTTTCTATTTCTTGATAATTTTAGTTTCAGTAAAGAACAGTGGTTCTGTGTCTTTGTCCTTGTGAAGTTTTGTATCCAAACAGAAATCCTTGAGGATACTCTCCCTGGGAGCCAGCCATGTACTCACAGCGCTTATCTGAATTACTGGTACCTGCATCTGTCCAGGTTCTCAGAAACTGCTGCTTAGAAAGCATAAAACGTTTTACCTTACAAAGTTACATGGGACAGAAACCAGCTGTTGTATCTTTGCACACTTGCTGGTATTCCTGATCTAAGACTGAAGGAGTATTTTTAGCTTATTGGTAGCGTCATAGAAAGTAGGAAATGTCAAAGTAAATCAGCAAAATGGTCTTGAATGGCCTGGATTTTGCTTTTCCTTTGAGAATTGTCAAGGGCTGCAACTTCAGTCCGTAGGTGAGTTACTCCAGCTACCCTGTACTTCATATGGCTCTGTGGGGGTGCTGGTGTTTGTATGCTGTTATTCCAGGGTAGTGTTGACTGGCTGAACCCAAAGAAAGCCTGGGAGGTCAGCTGTATAACTTACGGCCTTCCTGGCCTGTGTGCCTGTGTGTGTGTTTAACTTAACATATGAATATAGCTTTAGTAGTTTAAGCTTTTCCTTCCTTCCTTCCTTCCCTCCCCCACCCCTCTATTTCTTTCTTTTTGTCATCCTTTCTGTAGTCCATGCCGGTCCTGAACTCACTGTGTAGCCCACGCTGGCCTCAAACTCATGGCAAACCTCCTGCCTCAGCTTCTCAAATGCTGGAATTTCAGGCATATACCCCCGTGCCCAGTTTCTGTGGTGTCAGGGAATCAAACCTAGGGCCTTGTGCTTGCTAGACAAGCACTCTTAGTTGCTGAGCTTTGCCCCAGCCCCACTTTTATTTTTTTATCATAAGTAAAATAGTATCCAAGGACAAGCTAAGGTTAAAGAAATAAAAAACTTCTATGTGAAAACACACTTACTGCCTGTCATAAACTTTTAAACATTTCATTTAATAGAATTTTAGTATGTATTTAAGATCTGTTTGCTCTTTAACTGCCCTTAACTTTAGTATGAACAGTGCTTCCTTTTCTCTCTCCCTCGTTTCTGGAGGTTGAAAACAGGGCCTGTGACTGAGCTGCATCCTCCAGCACCTCCTGCCCTTTCTAGGGTCTTGTTGAGTTGCCCAGGCTGGGCGCAAAATTGTGGTCCACGTGCGCCGTGCCCCCCCCCCCCCCCCCGCCCATTTGTGGGTTTGTATATGCGTGCCACCATGCCAGACAGAAGCCCTTTTTTATGTGTCATTTTTTGGAGCTATGACTTTATTATTCTCAGGATGATAGCATAGAGTCTACAAAGTCCTTTTCAGCTTTTTTGTTTTATGGTCCTTTGTTCCTGCATGTCTAACAGCTCACTCGTAGATTAGATTTTATTAGTTTTGGGCAAAGGCCATTTCAGGACTTACAGGGCAAAGAGAAGGTCTGCTGTGATCTCCAGAGCATGCTAAGGGGTAGGAAAAAAATCAGGACACTTTGGGTTTTCATTTTTTTTTTTTTTTTTTTTTTTTTGAGACAAGGTCTCACTCAGCTCAGACTGGTCCTGAACTCATTATGTGGCATGGGCTGGCCTTGGACTCACAGTAATCCTCCTGCCTCAGCCTCCTGAGTGCTGGGATTACAAGCATGTTTCACCACACCTGGCTTCATGTAGTGCTGAGGAATTGAACTCAGGGCCTTGTGGTTTCAAGGCAAGGACTTTAATCTCTGTGCCATTTCTCGAGCCCTTCAGTGAAGTTTTTAAAGACACTACCAATTAAGCAAATGGTCATACCTAAGATAACTTCAGCTCTGGTATTTCCGAAGTAGACAGTTGAAAAAAAAGTGTCCAGTTTTTCTCAGCTGTGAGCCTGAAGCACTGTACCCCTCTGGAATTGATCTGAGTAAATACTTGGGGAACTGAGTGGACTCTGGGAACTTCCTGTGTAGATCAGACAAGGGGTAGAATTTTAAAAGGGAAAACAGTAAGACTTTCTGTTACCTCTCTGAGTCTCTCTGTCTAATAAAGGTGCCTCTGTATTTTATCACTGGCCTTAAGAGTGACATGATGCTTTTTTCTTCAGAACATTGGAAAACTAATAACCCAAACGTTTTGAACATGTCCAGGTTTTCCCACAGGCAACACTGTGAATTTTATGAGTACTATGACCTTTCAGAATACTGACTTTAAAAGTTTAATGAGCATGTGGGAGGTTGAGGCAGGAGGATTGCTGTGAGTCCAAGGCTAGCGTGGGCTTCATAGTGAATTCAGGAGCAGCCTGGGCTACAGAGTGAGACCCTGTCTCCAAAAAAAAAAAAAAAAAAAAATATCAGGTTAGTAGGCCCATTCATGAATTGACTTTGCTTGTTCTAAGGAAAAAAAGAGAAAATTCCAGAGCATTAATTATATATTAATCATTATACATAGTTTCTTTAATTTTTGTTATACCAACCTTGGATTGTCTTTACTTACTTTCTTTTCTGTGCTTTATCTCTCGTGGCATTAAAAACAAATCTGCTAATAGTTCCCCACCCTCTCCGCCACCTTATCAGTGGGCACCATATTCCAGGACCCACGTGGCTATAGCTGTGGATCGTATAATCCCTGCATACACTATTTTTCACATAGATAGACACACCTGTGACATAGTTTACTTTATAAGTTGGGTTCAGTGAGAGATTAACAGCAGCTAATAATGAAATATAACAATTATAGTAATAGACTGTATTAGAAGTTATATAACAATGGCTTCTTTCTTCCCAAATGGCGCCTTATGCTGTGCCATCCTTCTTGTTGGCCTTGGAGAGCCTGCACCGAGGGAGGGAAAGTGTGGATAAGGGGCCACTGCTTTGTGATTTCTTTAATCTAAACATTTTTACAGCTTGCCAGTTTGGGTAAGAGTGAATATCCAGAGTATTTCATCTAATTCTTAAACTTCTGGGCTACGTCCAGATGTCACATTTAGCATAGGTACCTGATGAACTCGTGTCCTGTCCTCATTGCATTTTGATCTGTGTATTTGTTTTGGGCCCTAAAAAGGAATAGCTCAGGCATGGTCACCAAAAACCTCCCTCCATTCTTTCATGTCTGCCCAGTGATGAGCTCCTAGATAATAGTTGCTTTCTGGGAGCTGAGGAGGGAGACGCCTCCTGCAGGGGTCCATCCTGGAAACTACCCCTCAGTGTATTTCCTAGTCGCCTCTTTGGGCTTTCAACTGTTCTGAAAAATGATGTCTTAGGCTCTTTCAGACTCTAAAAATCTGAGTCTACTTCATCTGCCATAACTTTTGAGCATTCCCTTTCCACCTGCCTACAGAGACAAGATGATTTGTTGCATTTTCACTAAATGAAATGTGTTGGAACAGACTGCAGGGTTATGGGGCAGATGGCGCCTCTGTACATCCACATTGGATCTTGGGCCACATGCTACCGTGTGCCCTGACCGTGGTACAAGCTGTACCTTGGGTTTGAGGAGGGCTCTCTCAGCATCTTGCGTGCTGACCTACCTTCTCCACTCGGTAGGATGCTTGCCGGGTGGGGTGCAGCTGGAACATCACCGAAAATGGCAAAGGTTCTGTTTCTCCTAAAAATCCAAGGATCCAGCTGGTCAATGTGCCAGGTGCTGTTGGCAGAGTTTGTGGCATCAGCATCTTCTTAGCCGCCTTCCAGCGGGGTAAAAAAGAGACTAGAGCAAAGTAGCCCCCAGCGCACAGGTGGCAGAAAGCGCAGCACAGGGTGGTGTGTGGGACGCCTGCTCACCTCGCTTCTCTCTCCTCCCAGTTTTCAGTGCTCTACATCCTGTCCTTCAGCATCATCATGGTGGGGTTCATCCTGTACTGCTCCACGCCCACGCGCAGCGCAGAGCCGGCCGAGAGCAGCGTGCCCACAGTCACCAGCATCGGGATCGACAACCTGGGGCTGAAGCTGGAGGAGAGCGGCCTCCCCGAGACCCAGGCTGCGGTCTTTTAGCTGGAGAAAACTGCACCCCCATGCACCACCTGGGGAAGGCGAGCCCACTGCCCACTCGGGGCACTCGGGGATGATCAGGCTCAGTGACTGCTCCACTGCGCAGGGTTGCTTCCAGGGCTCAGGTTTTGTACGGGAACTCTGAACAATGTATCTTAAGTAGAAATACCAAAATAGAGCAGAACCCGAGACTGGATCATATTTCTCTGTGAAGAGGACCAATATTTGTAAAGTGCCAGGGAGACACACTGTAGGTCCCACACTGGGGTCTCAGAGGCACATCAGAGAAACAGGGTGGGAGACACCTAGGCCATAGTGAGCCTGAAAACATGCTGTCCATCCAGGACTGCGTGGTCTGCAAGAGGGACAAAACCCTGTTCTTTTTGAGCAGGTTTCCTCCCTTGGAACCTTTGTGTCTTTGTCCTGCTGAAGCAGTTGTTGTCCACAGGCCTTGTGGTTGTAGGTGCAGGTGAGGCCTGGTCACTGATTGCATATGGTGAAGGAAGGTGAGTGGGGCAGCACTTGAGAAGTTGTGGGGTAGGAGGTGAGGTGTATATACTATGGAAGCACTGAACTTGGGTGCAGTGGGGGCCTGCTCCCCATTCTCTCCTCCAGCCCCTTTCCTGTCCTCCTCATCACTCCCTGCTCCTCATCCGCCACATTTCCTCCATAATTCCATTCCAGGGTCAGAACACACTCTCCCTCAAAGCCTGTGACATTAGACTTTTCTACCACGTTCTCAGTTGCACACCAGACTCTCTTAAGATTTCTGACCCGAGTAAATATGCAAACACCATTCTTTTAAAGAAGTTTTCATGACTCCTGGGATTATTTCTATTGATCTTTTTTTATTAAGTTTCAGCTCTGAAAACTGTCTTTCTGCAGATTATCACAGCAAGGAGAAAACTTTGCTTTGTAACTGGTAAAAAAAAAAAGTTGCCATCAAAATGAAAACATGAAATCAATAATTTTTCAGAGAGGTGTATGCCCGGAGTCCTGGAAGTCTCCAGTTCAAAGAGGATACTACACTACTTTTTACCAAATGTTTGTAATGCCATGAGATTTTTATATTGCAATAAAAGGTGTTAACATTTAGTGTCAGTATAGTACTAACCACCAGTGTGCCATTTTCAGAAAACTTGACTCTGTATGTAACTTTTTTTTGCAAAAGTACAATAAAGACATTAGAGGTGAGTGTTCATATGACTGAGACTGAATTTATGGGAATACAGTGACTCCATCTCTTCTTAGGTTAGCTAGTTCTTGTGGCTCTAAAGTGGCTTGGTATATTCAAGATTTCCTTATATTCAACTTTTCAGAATCATGTTTTCTGTGGGGTGAGGCAGACAAAATTGGGAGTATAATAGGATTTAGGCTAACTCAGAGTGAGCTCACAGGTCATTGTAGGGATAAATGCTTTCCAGTTAGTGTACCACCATGGCTTCATTTTTTTTTTTTTTTTGAGTGAAATAATTCATTGGTCTCTGCAGCCTGTGAAAACCACTTTTCCCAATGACGATTGGTTTTTGTTCTCCACCACCTGTGTTAGTGACTGAAAATGTTCTGTCAGAACAGTTGGCCTTTAGGAGGAGGTGCTCAGTTGGATTGGTATGCTGATGATTTCTTAAGGTATCTGTGTCTCTATGGGGTTATGGGGAAGTAGAGAAGAACAGATGCCAACCTGATATGCCACTCAAGTTTGAGGCCTGATGCCGTCTCTTCTGTGTGAAGCTTTCCTTAAGCCGTGTCTGGGTCCCGCTATCCTCCACAACCTACAGCTTAGGCTCACAGCCTCCTGGTAGCAGTTATTTGATTGCTGTGGCCTCCTGGCCCTCCTCATCACTACTGGACTCTTGTAGATCGGCATTTTCCTTGTCTAGCCCATTGGCCACTTGTTAAATAAGCCTTGCCTTTAGTCCCACTTAAGAACATTGGAGGGGAGATAGCCCTGAGCTTAAGAACTTTCATGCAGGTGATGTAGTTAGCAATTTATCCTTCCCCGCATGGTTCTTTCACCCATTTCTCTTAATTCTTTTTTTTCCTTCACCTTTTTCTTCACTAGAGACGTGAAACAAGCTCAGATTTGGGCACCCGTAAGTTAAAACTCAGAATTCAGTGTCCTGGAGAAGCAGTGCTACAGATGACAGTCAGCTGACGGATAACACTACTGCAAGCTGTGCGTCCATTTGTGAGAACTGGAAGTTGAACCAGAGGGAGTAGCAGCCCTGCTTCCAAAGAAAAGTGGGTTTTCAAACATCGGTTATGCATATAAGCTCTTTAAAAAAAAAAACCCAATATATTTTAACTAACCCAGTATATTAATACAATCATTTCAACACGAGTCACTAGCCACCTTTCATGCACCCAATAACCATATGTGGCTGGTGACTGCCATGTTGCATAATGAAAGCTTCACTTCAAATTAGACTGTGTTTTATTGGTATTAATGCAAATAGTCTTATTTCTGAGACTAAATTATCTAACATTTAAAAGCATACACAAATATGTTTGATAAAAATCCACTGATTTACCTAGTTTTAGTATTTTATTATCAAATCTACTAATGAGAAGAACTCATCTATTTAAATAGATAATCAACTCTGAGGCTAAAAAAACTGTACACAAGCTTTTGAAACGCAAGATACTCTGGAATTGAGAGGTGACTAAATCCTTTTTCAGCCTCATGATTTTTTTCTTAAATTTTCATTTTGTTATTTTTTTCTTTTCTGAGACAGGGTCTCACCTTGTAGTCCAGGGTGGTTCTGAGCTTACGGTGTAGCCCAGGCTGACCACAAACTGATGGTCTTCCCCCTGCCTCAGTCTCTTGGGTGCTGGAATTACAAGCATGCACCACCATCCCCAGCTTCTGTCGTGCTGGGAATTGAACCCAGGGCCTTGTGCTTGCTCGATAAGCACTTTAACTGCTGAGTTACACCCCTACTCGTGTCTGATGATTTATTTTTTTTGTGTGCAGATTTTCATGCCATTAAATAATAGCCCTGCTGAATAGTATAATAGAGGTATTAGATTGTTTCTTGGTGTTATATGATTGAGATAAACTGTGGAACTTGACTGCAGTAGCGTTGTGAGGAGAGCGGGCTTTCCTAGGGTGCTTCTGTTTGTATTTTGAAATTACATTCTCATTTATGGGCTGGTAGTTAACATTTCCCGACAGACTCCAGCCTCTCATCCAATCCGTGTTTGTCAGTGGAGTTTCCAGCAGGTGGCGCTTTAACAATTATAAAACCCGAAGACTTGCCGCATACGCAGGAATCTCATTTTGTAGCTCTTCTATATTTTTTTAGTGTGGCCATGTTGTCCTGTTAAAATGCTTTATTTCAGAAGAGGGTATTATAGCGACTTTTCTCAGCACGGCTTGCCCTTGGTAACAGCAGAAGACCCGGGATGTCAGAAGAGTCGAAACACCCTTTGCAGCCGACCCGGCTGGGTGGTGAAGCTGAATTCAGAATTTTAGACTTCGGGATTTTAACCTTTGTTTTAGCTGGCCGCATGCAATAACTTTTAAGGGGGCTTATGGTTCCTGTGCCTCTGCGAGTCAGCTGATACAAATGCTCCTTTCAGGAGAACTGTTGGAAAGGTTCTTTTTTTTTTCTTTTTTGAAAACTAGGTCTGTAATGTCGTTTTCTCTGCCCTTCTGGAGCTGCCCTTTAAGGAAGCTGCCTGCGTACGTCTCCATGAGGCCTTCTGTATGCCTGGTCATGATTCTCCTCCCTATCCTAATTATGGCCATGTGCCATTTCATCCACGTTGAATTACTTAGTATCTGGACGTATCCTCAGCCCTCAAAAGATACCAATAAATCAGGCGAATTCAGCAGCTGGCCACTTAGCTGATTAAAAGGCAAGAGATTTATGAGGAAGTTAGGTAATGCTGAACATGCAGTTCTTTGGTAATCATATGAAGGGTGTTTGAGGTCTGACGATACATAAATGATGTATCAGGAGAGTGAACCTCTTTGAAACAGTAAAATGTTACCTGCCCTTCTTTACATAAAGGATTGAGCATCCCTAGGTTTCTTCTCCCAGTGCTCGAAAATTTCATTCTGCTGTTTATTCATTTATTTAAATATTGCTTTCTTTTAACAACATGCAGATGCTTCTGGGGAAGGAAATTTAGATTGGAAGGGGGTCAGAATTGGATACCAGTAAGAAAAGCCTTTTGAACAATTGGCTTTAGGTGGCCATAAAGATTTCGATGTTTTCTGCACTTATTATCCAATCAGCTGTCTCCCTTATTACCCAGTCAGCTGTCACCACTCACTGCCGGCCCAGTGAAGAGGCCACAGTCCCTGTACAAAGTGTGACTTAGAAGGCTTGTTAGAAGAAACTATGATCACCACAGTATTAACATGCAATCACATTTGGAAGCCAGAAAAGTGCATCCAAAAGGATGATCAACAGTTTTGCAGACTACAGGTGACTAGCTTGATGGTCAGAAATTTGTTACATCAAAAAGGTGTGGGTACGTAGCTCAGTGATTAAATCAGTTGCCTAGCAAGCACCAATAAGCCAGGTGTGGTGGCACATGGCTGGAACCCAGCACTTGGGAGGCTGAAGCAGGAGAATTGCTGTGTGTTTGAGACCAGCCTGGGCATGCATAGTGAGTTCAGGACCAGCCTGTCAGTTAGCATAGGCTGAGTTATGCTGGTATAACAAGGAACATCGAATGTCTAATTGGCTTACAACAACAAGAACTAATTTTTGGGCATGCTGCAGTTCCATTGTGGGTTTTTCTCAAATTGTTCCTCTTTGGAACATAGGCCAGTGGCAGAGAAAAAAGAAAGAGCTATAAAAATTCCTCCCTCTCAGATACTACCTAGAAGTGATGTACACCACTTTCCCTTACATTTCACTGGCTAAAGCAATCAGATGGCCGGCCATGGCTGTATTCAAAGGGGTACCAGAAATGTAATTCTATTACATGTCGGGATAGGGAAACCAGAGTTATTTATGTTTTCTGTACTGGGAATCCAACCCAGGGTGTTGTGGTTTGGATCTGGAGTGACTCTCCAAAGCCTCATGTATTTGGATGTTGTGGAGCACCTGTGGGATGATGTGCTTTTAAGGTGTGAGTGTGGGGGGGTGCCCTGGTTGGAAGGGGTGGAACACTAGGGTTTGACCCACTAGGGGAGGATCACTGGGTCATGACCTGGAAGGATATATGCTAGCTCCGCGCTTCCATGCTTGCTTGGCTTCCTGACTACCTTGCTGTGAACTGCTTTCTCCTGCTGGGCCTCTGCCATATGCCTCCACCAATCCCAGCCACCCGTGAGTGGCCTGAGACCTTTGACGCTAAACTAAAATACATCTTTCCTCCCTTAAGTTGTGGATGTCAAGTGTTCTTGTCCTAGCAATGAGAAAGTAACTAAGACATGAGTCTTCATTTCCATTCCCAGACCTTTTTAATTTTTTGATTGTGAGATAGGTAGGGCCTTGCTGAGTTGCTGGGGTTTTGCTGTCTTCCTATGTCAGCTTCCTAGAGTGCTGGAATTACAGGCCTTTGTCACTAGGCCCAGCTTGTGTATCCTTAAGGCTGTCGAAAGCTGTGAAAGAATTAGATATGGGCCCGGAATGCCCCTCCATGGTAGAGTGCTTGCCTAGCATGAGAAAGGCCCTGGGTTCGATCCTCAGCATTGAGAAAAAAAGTTAAACAATCGTATCACATATAGATCTTCCTCTGCCTGGGTCTGGGAAGTGTATTCTTAGCCACAATAATATACAGCATGGTAAAGCAGTAATACTTGCATTTATCTTTTTTTTTTTTTTTTGAGATAGGGTTTCAGTCTGTACTCTAGGTTTGCCCTGAACTCACTGTGCTGGCCCAGAACTCACGGAAATCTTCCTGCTTCAGTCTCTCATTGCTGGGATTACAGGTATGTGCCACCATGCCCAGTTTATCGTTGTTGAGGTAATGAAATCAGTAATGTGGGCAGAAAATTTAAAAAATGACCAAGATACTATTTTTAACTTAAAGATCATTGCTATTTAGATACATAAAGGACTTATGAAGCTCTAGAGAGCTGAGAGTTGTAAGGATTGTCATTTCATTGCATCTTAATCAGTGGGACTCAGTGCTGCCATTTGAAGATAACTTGATTTGGTAGCACCTGAATCTGTCAGAGCATGTTCCTCGTCCCTGGGAATCTGGAAATAAGCTCTGAGCTTCAAATTTTGGCTGTTCTCCAGACACAAGCCTGCTATCCAGGGAGCTGTTTTAAATGCCAGCCAGAGCAACTAATGTGCCACTGTATTAAACCCTGTGAGCAACTGGCTGCTTCATCTGAGCTTAAAAACAAACGCAAAAGCTCAAAAAGCAGTCTGGGGTGAGCTGGAGTTCACAAGTAGTTGGTGTCTGCAGGCCTGACCAGAGATCTGTTGTGGTCCAGTAACCTTGTGAGCACAGGCAGCCCCGCGTGGTGACAGTGTGAGTGGCTGTGCGGGAGAAAGGAGGAAGTGATGTAATTTGTGCTTCTGAGTTGCCTTACTTGGGAGAAGGAGGATTGAGCGAGAGGACCCACGAGGTGCCGCTGAGCCCTCCCTGGCAGCGCTCCGGCCACTGTCCTCCAAAGGTGCTGGCACTGTCTGATTTTGCGTCACATTCTCTTCACGCACTTTGGCTATTTCGGGTTTCACAATCTCGTCACCTCCCTTGTTATCCAGAGATACCCAGTTGTTCTGTGTTGACAGTAAAGAAGATGATTCCAAAATAGAGGGAGCACAAAGTGACTTCTTAAAATCGTAGACATAAACTACTTCATGTAGCAAAGTGGTGCAGGCCTGCAGTCTTGGCACTCTGGGAAGCCGAGGCTGGAAGATTGCAAGTTCTACCCCAGCCCAGGGGCAACGCAGCAATTTAGTGAGACCCTGTCTCAAAAATCAGAAAAGGCATGGGGATGTAGCTCAGTGTGAGGGCTGTGAGTTTGATCTCCAGCACCACAAAATAAACCAAACCAAACCAGGGCTATAGTCATATCAAACTTATTATTTAATGAATTACTCTAGAACTCATAGTCCTTACTAGTGATGAATTACGCCTTTAGGAGTTCTGCCCTTGCCCTGGATCCTCTGGAAGCCCATAGTGGCTTTAGCATGGGGAATCCTTGAGTCCAGCACAAGCCTTCCAGAATCACATAGAAGATGCTGCTCCTTTCTGGGGTGAGGCTTGTACTCGTGCACCTCTATATAAACTCTGTGCAGTTCTTTGATGGAGAATGAACAACTGAAGCCTGCTGAACCTTGGCCGGGTGTGTTGCAATTCCTAATATTTAGTGTTTTGATTTATACACAGTTATCTCTTAAAGTGTCAGATGGACTTAGGAACTTAAATAGTAAATGCCAACTATACAGAACTGTTGCCTTCTTTCCTGCCCAGGGGTCCCCATCTTCAGCACTTGGCAATTTTACAATGTTCATTTCTTACAATAATCCTCACTCTCAGCTGGGCCAGGTGGCTCAGGCTTATAATCCTTGCCCTCTGGAAGGCAGAGGCAGGAGGAATGAAAGTTTGAGCCCAGCCAGGGCAACTTAAAGACTGAGCAAGACCCTGCCTCAAAATCAAAAATAAAAATGGGTTGGGGAATGTAGCTCAGTGTTGTAGAGTTTGGACCTGGAATTTACCCACCAGCCTCATGTGGGGAAGGGGAGTCCGTCATGGGAGTTAATCCATTGATTTTCTCTGCTCTGAAGAGGTGGAGCCTGGTCAGAATGGGCAGATCACTGGCGCTTGACTGGAGCAGGTAGATCCCTGGGGACCTGACCTGGAAGGATGGACGTCAGCTCTGCCCTCCCTCCACCTCTTTCCCTCCTGTTCCTATGGGCGACCAGCTTTTCTCCAGGTGGCCTCTCTGCAAGACCCTTCCGCCATTGCCAGCCAACTTTGAGTGGACTGAGACCTTCAGAAACTGTGAGTTAAAACAAACCTTTTCTCCCTTAAGTTGTGGGTGTTGGTGTCACAGCAATGAAAAAGTAACTTTAGATAAGTACAAAGGCCTTGAGCTTGACCCATACTACCTCACCCCCAAATAAAGCGGAATCCTCACTCTCCCTGGTCACCAAGACTACCCATGCTAGGGGTGCTACCCTCTGCACCTTGAGTGCTCTGAAGATAAACCACAAGTTTTGTAGAAACACTTCCAAGAGATTCAGATGAGTCCACACAAATGGACAATGGCTATTTTTAAAGACTCATTAAGTTAACCTGTTTCTGAAGCGAAGATGCTTTTAGTGCATCTGGCAGAGTTGTCTGGTGTCTTCCTGGCCGAAAAGGAGTGGGCAGGCCTTCCGCAAATTTGTTACCCGCAAAGTTATGTCACTAGATAATTAGGGTGATTTACACTTGAGAGTAAGCGATCATGTTTGAAAAATCTGACTCTTGTACTTTAAGAGCGTAAAACAACAAGACTCTTTTTTTCTGATGGGGATTAATAACCATGTGTGCTTTATTGCCATAGCAATAAAATTTGCTGCCAAGAGTATTATTTCAGTTTTTGTCCCAAGGGAAAAAGATTAGTGAGTGATTTTTCTCATCGTAATACAATGTGTGTCTGGCAACATAACTGGACATTTTGTTTTATCCTCCACCTGTTTCGTGTTCAGCTTTATGTCCTCTGTCTCTTGGTGTGGTCAGCTGCCTCCTAGTCGCTCTCGAGCCTTAAATAAGGGCTTCAGAACTTGTCTCGCAGGTTGCCCGCCCAGCTTCTATCAGCTTGAGGCCTGTGTGGATGCATTAACCACGCTTCCCTCCTCAGTGCCAAAACCTATTATTCTAATTTCTCTCTAGGAGTTTTTCTCATATTGCATCTAAGTTTTGCTGTCCCTCAGATGTACTTTACTTCCGTATCTTGAATTCCTATATTCTCTCAATTTTTTTCTCTCACTCCAGAGTCTTGCTGTATAGTCCAGGGTGGCCCTGAACTTGCTGTGTAGCCCACAGTGGCCTTAAAAACATAACAATCTGCTCGTCTCAGCCTCCCGAGAGCTGGGATTATAGGCATGTGCCACCACACCTAGGTAATTTTCATGTAGTGCTGGGGAATTGAACCCAAGGCCTTGGGCATGCTAGGCAACTACTTTAACAATGGAGCTATGCACCCCCAGCCCAAACTCCTATTTATTTTCTCTATTTGGAGCACAGTTGACATTTTTAACCCTAGTAACCTGTCTCTCAAACTCTTTATTTAATTATTTTAATGTTTCCCCTTTATGAGCATTTTTCCCTTCTCCCCACTTTCTGGAGTCTGCAGTTGATTGTACTTTTTCTATTCTCACCTAAACCCTTTTCTTTACACCCACATCCTGCCCAGCAAACTCCGATTCTGATCAATGGTACCATGCAGTATTTTCATAATTTTCCAGAGTGAGAGTATAGATTTTTCTCCAGCCTGCCATTTCTACCTCCACAATCTGTGCAGTTTTTAAAACATCTGCTTAACCGTATGTTTACTCTACACTAGGAAATGTGTGTTACAGAATCTCTGGGACAGGGTTTCTGGATCACCCTTGTCTGGCTGGGGCCACCTATGATTCTAGATGAGGTTGCAGCAGCTTTGGGGGGATATATCCCTCTCTAATCAACTGGACCTGTAGTCTCTACATTTTTTATATGTTATGATGAAAAACATGAATATTTGAATTAAAAATTATTACCACAAGATCCATTGCTATTAATCCCTCTCAAAACATACCCCCACTTTGGACACAACCCATCATTCTTGCCAGTTTCTGATGCACTTCTAGAAGTCCTTTCTCATGGGTGTCTTGAACTGTTAACATCTATGATCATTTTGACTTTGGGAAGAGCCAGACATTGCATGATGCCGGATCCAGGGGACAAACTGGTTGAGGACATACCGTCATACTTTCATTCAACAGAAATCACCGCAAATGTTTTGATTCAACTCAGGACATCAAGGCAGCCACAAGGACATGAAAGAGGGCTTCCAGAACTGCCCCAGAGAGTGGCACGAACACTGGGATAAGTATGTTCAGAGCCAGGGGGAGATTAATGGCAATATGTCTTTTGCTGTAAGTCATTGATTCCACCCCCCCCCCCCGACCCCCCCATTTCCACAACTTTGGTACTAACTTTTCAGGATCACTGCAGGAGCATTTATCTAAAAGTTCTCTCTTTAAGTTACCAGATCTTGGTCAAGACACTTGGCGCCCCCTGGAGACCATGCGAGGACGAGGACCGTCATAGGTTACACCTGATGTTTTAACTGAAGGATGCTCAACATGGCTTAGGGCTTACTTATCCTGTATCTCCACTCCAGGCTGTCTGGTGGACCGTTCTTCAAAACATGCCACTTGATATACCCTGGTAGCCTCCCCTTATTTTTTTAAGTTGTCCAGCTGATAATTTCTCGCTCATGTGGTTTTGGCAATTGATCGAGTTTGTTTTTGGTTTTGGGTGAACCTAAGGTCCATGTTCAGCAATCTCCAGACTGATGGCAAATGGGAAGTGTCACCAGGTAATAGGAGGAATCTCTTTACTGTCACACCTCCTACCGTTAAGATAGATAAACCACCTCTCCTGTGTCCAGCACTTATTGAACGCATGGCAAGGAACTACTTTCCTTCCTTCAGAATGTCTTATTACATTCTGTTACTTCCGACCCTATGACAGGCCAAGGGCTGACTGGTCCCAAAAATCTGCTTGTAAGTGTCAGATTGCTCGTACAGCTACCCAAATGGCATCTGTATGAGATCCCGTCCCTCTGCACACATACTGGCCCATTTTTGAGGAACTTTGCCATGTGATGTGGTGGCATTCTAACTAAAATCTGTATCACCAGTTGCTGGGAGGTGAGGGTGGAGACTGACTTTGCAAGCATTCAGAACACAGTACTGCCTTTCCCCCTCGACAGTGGACAGTGCAGGAGGAGGGCATCTTAGCAACTTAGAGACTGTGTAGTAGCTCAGTGGGCAGGCTCTGGAAAATGGTCTGGACCTGGCTCTCCTCATGTTTGTGGTTTGGGGTAAGCTATATGATCTTTCTGAGCGTTGACAATCTCACATTGGTCATTGCATCTCTGGGATAGTTTTAAGACTTAGAATGTGATGATTAGGACACGGGTTAACACAGCAAATATTCATTAAAACAAATGGCAGCTATCGTTAGGGCAGAGGGACATTATCTGAATTTACTAGTGTATCTGAATATTGGAACGGTACATCCCGCAAGGTAGGTGTTCAGTAACTGCCTGTTGAATATAATTGCATTAGGAAATAATCTTTTTGGATGGTGCTTACCTTTGGCACTTAACTAATCTTGTAAAAAATTAAGTTTTGGGGGCTGGAAGAATGGGACAGTGGTTAAAGTGCTTGCCTAGCAAGCTCAAAGCCTTTTGTTTATTTCCCCAGCAACTCAAAGGCCACACATGGTGGTGTACACCCATAATTCCAGCATCCTGGGAGGCTGAGGCAGGAGGGAGGATTGCCATAAGTCAGCCTCGAGTGCATAGTGAGTTCACAACCAGCTTGGACTACAGTGAGATCTTGTCTCAAAAATTTTGCTTTTTCCCTATTTGCATAAATGATTGGTTAAAATGGAGAAGGACAGATAAGAATAAGAAATAACAAAAAATCCTCTAATTTCAGTAATCTAAGGTGATCATCATCAATGACCTGCAGAATGTTGCTGAATTTTTATTCGTACCCATGTGTGACAAAGTTTGCACACCTACACACACACAGAGTCCACGCCGATGGCGCCACATAGTTCACAACATTTTGGAATTTGCTTTTTTCGCGCTTAACAGGATGCCGTAGGTCTCCATCTTCCCAAGGCAGAGTATTGATCTTCCTAAGAATTGAACAGCAATCCAGTTATCCCGAGGTTCGGTAAATCAGAGAACTGAACACTAGATGGCGGCGTTGCAGTAAAAATCTTGGAAGGTCAACGCATTCACGCAAGAACAAGAGGCCCCTGGGGCACCGTTCAGCCGAATCCTCTTAGCGATATCCTGACAATTAATAACTGGCGAGAGAACACTTATCTGCCTAAGACTGGGTTACTTTGGAGGCTCCGTATCCTCACCTTGGGCCGCAAGCCTCTGCGCCCGGGAGGAAGATCTGTCGGAGCGCACCCCCATGTTAGTGTCCTCTGTCAGGACGCTGAGCGCCTGGCCCGCGTGCAAGGGCTGAGCCTCCCGCATCGCGTGCCCACCGGCCCTGCGGCTCATCCCGGGCGCGGGAGGCCGGCTGCCGCTCTCACCGCGGCCCTGTCTGAGCACCAGTCCTGCCGTGCGCCGTGGTCACTGCAGCAGGGGTGCCCCGCTCGCTCCTTGTCTGGGCCCAGGCGCTGGTGCTTTGCTTTGGGATCCCAGATCGTTGGCACTGAGCCTGTTCCACACACCCGGCAGGTCAGCCCGAGTCCCCAGATCGCAGCATTGCTTACGGTGGAACCTTCTCACCTCCGATCCCAGCACCCCGCCCGCCACCCACTTGCTGTGTCAATGAGGAGAGTTCCAGACGTGAATCTGGAATTTCACCTTAGCCACTAGCTGACCTGGCGATCTTGGTTAAAGTTGTTGGTTTGTCTGCTTGTCCTTTTTTGTTTTATTAAACATTTAAAAAGAAAAAGGTACCTGACCCCATTTTGAGGCTTCAGGTGTATAGATCGCCATATATGTGCATAGGGCCCTCCCATCTCCACCCATAAAAATAAGGAAGAAATGTTAAAGGAATTTGATAATTTTATTTATTCAAACAAATATCATGGGGAAAATCAGAATTTTATAATTTAAAAAATTACGTTTATTTTGTGATTTAATTTGTTTTGATCTTGTATGTCACCGACTTTCCAAACCATCCCATGGTACAGGCTCCTAAACATGCAGTTCTATCAAAAGACCCTAGGACTCAGGGCCCGGCAGGAGGGGGTTTTCAGAGGCTGAGCTCAGTCGTGTCATGCTCCTGGTGTCTAGCCCATGGGCCTGTTATGGCCCTGAGTCATGGGCACAGATTTCATTCGGGGGACGCAGCACAAACAGGAGAAGCAACTTCACTCACAAAGGGCCTGTGAAAAGCCACATGTGACACTTTCTCTGGGAGCTGACCTGAGGAACCGGGGAGAGGGGGGTTCTGTAACTCAGAGCCTGAACAGGGGACCTCAAGGAGGGGGTGGAGACATTTTTTTTTTAACAGCATCGAGCATATTGAGCCTGGTCCTGAACTCATTATGTCGCCTAGCCTGCCCTTAAACACATAGAAGCCCTCCTGCCCCAGCCGCTCAAGTGTTGGGATTACAGGTATGCGTCACCACGCCCAGTGTATGTGGTTCTGGGAATCGAACTCAGGGCCTTGCTCTTGCTAAGCAAGTACTTTAATCGCTGAACTATTCCTGTAGCCCCTGAGGCCACTATTTGAAGGTTTAGAGGCCATCTGTCTCTTATGGTTACAGGTAACCAACAAGAGAGTCCACTGGGGATCAAAATCCACCGTTGTACATTGGGTGTCACGAGGGACAGACACTTCTCTTTCTGTCACTCTCTCTCTTTCTTTCTTTGTCTTTGTCCTTCTCTCATTTGTGTCTCCTGTATTTTTTTTTTTTTTTTCTGTTTTCTGGAATGGAGATCTCTCTGTGTCATCCACGCTGGTCTTGAACTCTTGATGAGGCGATCCTCTCATCTGAGCCCTTCTCCACTCAAAGCTGTGATGACAGGCGTGGGTCATCATGTCCTGCCCATGTGTTCTATATTTCTTTTTCATCTCCTCCTACTTCTCCTCTTCTTCTTCCTCTTCTTCTTCCTCTTCTTCTCCCTCTTCCTCTCCTCCTCCTCGTTCCTTTGAGACAAGATCTCACTCTGTAATTCAGATTAGTCCTGAACTCACTATATAGTCTAGACTGGCCTCAAACTCACTGCAATCCTCCTGTCTTAGCTTCCTGAATTCTTGGATTACAGGTGTATGCTGCCATGCCCAGCTAATTCTTCTTTATTTCCTAAAGGAGACTATTAACCGTGCTGTCTTGTGCCTTGGTATTCATCCAATAATCTATTCCAGGATCAGCCCATAGAAAGAGCAGAGGTCCTCCTCATCCCCTTTCACAGAAGTGCATTACCCCCCGTTGTGTGGCTGTGCCATTGTTTAGCCAGACGGCTCCTCCATGATGGGAATTTCAGTACTTTGCAGTCTCGTGCGGCAGAGAATGTCCTTGTCCATATCACTGTGACACTGCAGAAGGTCCTGGCCAGGGCTAATACAAGAAAGAGGAACCAGTTGTGAGGGTGCACACAGGTGATCCTAGCACGCTGGGAGGCTGAGGCAGGAGGGTAACAAATATGGGCCCAGTCTGAACAACTTAGCAACTTGGTGAGAAAATATCTCAAAAAAAAAAAAAAAAAGGAGTGCTGGGGTCCTTGGGTTCAATCTCCAACACACACACACACACACACACACACACACACACACACACACACACACAAAAGCAGAGCATGGAGGTAGGGTCATAGTTTAGTCTGTGTGAAGCAGTTGCCTAGCATGCTGCAGGCCCTGGGTTTGATTCCCAGCACCACATAAAAATCAGTTGGATGTGGTAGCACATGCCTGCTATACCAGCCCTCTACTTGGAGAGTCTGAGGCCTGAGGATTGCCCTAAATTAGAGGCCTGGGCTATGTAGTGAGTTCAGGACCACCCTGGACTATAGAGTGAGACCTTGTTTTTATTTTTTTATTATTTATTTATTTTTAAAAGAGCTACAAAGACTTAAAAAGCAAACAAGGAGATAAAACCCAATCTGCCCAATATACCAATATTGCTAGGCATAATGTTACATGCTTGTAATCCTAGCCACTTGGGAGCCTGAGGCAGGAGGATTTCAGGCTCAAGACCTTCCTGGGTCAGCCTATGCAACTTAGCAAGACTCTTAAAGTACAGTTGGGGATGCACATGTTAGTTATACAGAATGTTGGGACTCCTTGTGGTATTCACACACACGCAGGTAACCTGATTTCCATTAGCCTCCTTTTGCCTTCTGTTCCCCTCCCCCTCCTGTCTTCCTTTGCTCGGATAGGCTCCCTTCTACGTTGATATCCTCTTAATGTTTTTTCTAGTTCCACGTAAGAGAGAAAACACGTTACACTTGTCTTTCCGAGGCTGGCTTACTTCACTTACTGTAACGGTCTCTAGTTGCGTCCATTTTCCTGCACTTGACAGGACTTGATGCCATAGGGCTGAATAATATTCCGGTGAGTATTTATGTCACATTTTGTTTAGCTATTTGCCTATCAGCACCAAGGCTAATTTTATAACATGGCTATTTTGAATAGTGGTTTGGTCAATGTAAGTGTTCTGGTGTTGCTACTGTGGCTGACTTTAATTTCTTTAGATATGCATTGAGAAGTGGTATAACTGGGTGGCTGGATCAAGTGGCAGTTCTATTTTATTTTTTGTTTTTTGAGACAGAGTTTCGCTGTGTATCCCGGGCTCGTACTGAACTCACTATGTAGCCCAGGCTGGCCTCAGACTCACAGTACCTCCTGCCTCAGCCTCCTGAGTGCTGGGATTACAGGCATGCACCACTATGTCTGCTTCATGTGGTGCTGAGGAATCGAACTCAGGGTCTTGAGCTTGCTGGGCAAGCACTCTAACCACTGTGCTATTTCTCCAGTCTCTCTAGTTTTAGTTCTTGAGGAGCTTCTGTGCTGATTTTACTCCTAATGTATTAACTTAGTTTCCTGTAAAAGTTCCTTTTTCCAATATAAGAGGTAGAGAAGAAAGTAAGAAGATGGACTTCGTGGAGGGAAAGGGAAAGTGCAGGGAGGTGAGAGGGTGGGGAGGGGAAAGGGATGCCACACGTAAACAAAACCAAACAAATAAAAACAGAAAAAAGAGTTTCTTTTTCCTCAAATCCCAGTCAAAATTTATTATTATGTGTATTCTTGATAATAGCCATTCTGTCTGGGATGAGATGAAACTTTAGTGAAGTTTCAATTGGCCAAGACTATATATATCTTAAAAGAGGTGTTGAAGTGATAAAAGAAACAAATCAAAATTATAAGTACATAGACATAAATTTCAAGCAAATGTATGCTTATTGTATGACATTTTATAAAATGTATCGGAGGTAGTAACTTCAGACTTAGTCATGAATGGGAGAAATGAGATAGGTTTTTTGCATAAACTGATGAGGATGTGCTAAGAGTGAGGATTACGTTTAATGGAACTCTTCACCTGAGAACAAAACAAAACAGATCTCTTATAAACAGGTATCTCTGCAAATCCGCAGGAACAGAGCTCATCTTACATCGGGCAGTGAAGATTACATAACGGGATCATTAAAAATCGCATGGCATGATGAGAAGCTGGACGATAGATTTTTCAAGCATGTAAGCACTTTGTTGAAATAAATTCAACAATTTGTTAAACCAAGACCTCTATGTTTTAACTGAAGTGCCATTGTGGTTCCCAGGACATCTTACTTCCTCCTGAGGACGGATTGCAAGAAACACACTACATGTGCTCACTCAGAGCCTGGCTAGCGAAATACAGCTTTTCATTAAATGTCATGTGCTTATTGTCGCTCTGTGGGATTCAAAGTGGGAAACAACTGTCAGTGACCTTGAGTCACAAAGATTCATGGTTAGAATATTTCTGCCTGCTGGAATACTCAGCACAAACACCGCCTCCTGTTGGAATGCGTGCAGGACTCCCGTTGTGATGCTGTCTAGCATGTGTGGCGTCCTAAAGAGGGTTGAATTCCAACTGGATTAATCCATTTGACCCAAAGAATGAGCTGTAGCATTGTAGTCAAAACAAAGGTGTCCAGGGGAACTGTGTGCCTTTGACTCATAAAGTATTATTTTTAGAAGGCATATATTAAACAGTCAGCCTGCCCAGTTCTCCATCTGATGTTGGCAGTACTTAGCAAGATTCCCTTAATTAATCTTTTGATTATGATTGAATATCTTTGGAGAAGGTAGTGATTTGGATCACTAGTTAACTTTCTTGTTGGTTGCCTATAGCCAGAAGATAGATTGCTTTAAACCTTCAACAGTGACCACCTCCAAACCATCTCTTAGAGCGTTCCTGTTACTAATAACAGAGATTGTCTAATCTTTTTCAAATGCCAATATATTTATTAATTTAACACATACTCACTGAGTACCACCTGTGTATCAAGTACTAGGCATACAAAGTTTAGCAAGACAGAAACATTTTCTACTCTGTTGGTCTAACTTCCTGGTGAGAACAGTTAATTAACAGATAAAGAATATGTCACTGACTGATACATGTGTGATCATGAATGTAAAGGGCGATGTAATAGGGCAGATATTGGGGTGGCTACTTGAGGTGAGGTGAGATGAAAAAGATGGGGTGATCTGTTAAGACATAACATTTAGACAGATCTGAATAGTGAGGTAGAAACAATTACAGGAAGCTTTAAGAGAAAAACACTCAGGACTGAGGCAATGGTTGGTACATACTCAGTGTAGCCATAGAGAAAAGTGAGTGGACTGAAGGAAGAGAAAGACCGTGACTTGAGATATTTGTCTGTCTGCTAGTTGCTTTGTTTTTCTTTTTAATAAATCAACTCTTCAAATGATTTTCTTTTAAAAATTTGATGTCCCTTTTTCCTTGTATGTTTTTAGGTGACCCTAGTGCGCTCTAGAAATTTATTCCTTGTTGGCTTTTGGTATTGTAAGTATATTCTAATCTTTCACCATACCAATTAAAGGTATATTTGCTTTGTTGAGAAGAAATTTTTGATTTTGATGTAGCTGATTCTCATAAACTTTATTTCTTATGGATTTTCCTTTCTGGGTCTTAAGAAACCAAACCCTCACTGAGTTTTAAGATCATTTTTTAGCGTTTTTTTTTTTTTTTCACTTGTTAACTTTGTGAATTCACCCTTCACATAAAATTATTTAATCCATCAGGAATTTGCCTTCAATGTATAGTGTCAAATGGGGTCCACATTAAGTTGTTTCCATATCACAAGACACTTTTTTCAATAATATCTTTCCCACAATTTGACAAGACCACTTCTATAATGAAAGATCTGGGCCCTAAGGATGCTCCTTGCTACTGATGTATTTGCTGGCTCTAGAAATCGTAAGCTCCTGCTAATGCCTGTTATGGCTCATTTCTAAAATATTCCTCCAGAGTCTCGCATGTTTGGAGATGGAACTCATGAAAGGTGATTGGGCCATGGGAGTGCTATACTCATTGGTGGCTTAGTCCATTGAAGAATTCATGGCAGAATATGCTGTTAGCAGTTGGGACTGGTTAGAGGTAGACCACTAGAGATGGAAGCTGGAAGAGTGCTTCTTTTTATTTTTTATTTTTTTTTTTTTAGCTCCTTGCTTCCTGCTTCACTTCCTGGCTGCCTTGGTTTGAACAACTTTCTCTACCATTGGAACCACATACCATGAACTGAATCCTCTAAAACTGAGCCAAAATAAACCTTCCTTATATTAAGTTGGAAGTGTTGGATACTGTGTCCCATGAATGGGAAAATGACTGATAGAGCCTCCAATGCCAATTCAATAATTTTCTCTTTTCCTTCTTTCTTTCTTTTCTTCTTTCTTTCTTTCCTTCCTTCCTTCTTTCTTTCTTTCCTTCTTTCCATCGTTCTTTCTCTCTTTCTGTGGGTGTACTTATTTCTTCTACAGAGTCAGAATTGCTTCATCTATATCACTGTGTCAAAAAAACCTGTTAAAAGAGTCCAGAATCTGTTAGTATTCTTCCCTCACCTCCTACCTTGACTAGACTAAGGACTGAGCATTATGTTCAAAGCATTGTGTTCAAAAGTTATTAGCTCATTCATGCCATCCCTGTCCCTGTTACCAGCTGCTTAGAGGCTATATTCGTAGGTCTGTTTGCTTATAGCAGGCCCAATCAAAGGAGGCCATTGATAAATAAGAAAAAGGATTTGTTCAAAGGCATCACCACCTTCCTGTGTACAGGCATGCACAGGTCTTTTATGTAATTGCAAGGGGCAGGACACAGAGGGGACTGTATATTTCTTTAGCTCACTTTATCACCCTGAGCCATTTTCAGTTCTCTTTCTGCCTGCCTTTATGGAAGGAAATTAGCTTTCAGTCTTTAGCACCAGCAGACACCTCCCCCCAGTAGTATATTGCTGGGCTCAGAGACAGGAGGTGTCTGCGGCTGGGCTGAGCAGGAGCTGTCACCCAGCAGGTAGAGTCTTCGCTGGGTTGAGGAGACAGGTCTGGGCACAGCAGGTTAGATTGCTGGAGAAGCTTCTTACCAAGAAAAACATTAGGCTTAGTGAAATCAGCGAGACACAAAAAGTTAAATATGACATGGTTTCTCTAACAGGAGAAAGAAACTCAAGGTATATGTAAATAAAAGAACTAAATAAAAGTGGTGGAAACAGGGAGATGGATTCTTGAGGAGATGGAAAAGGGACATGGGGAGGAGGAGATGAGAAGATGGGGAGGGGAAAAGGAGAAAAAGGAATCAAGATGTGATATGTATACGCACCAGTTACTCAAGCTAAATGTAATTGCTGTGTCTTGCGAATGCATATTCATAAGAATAGTCTTGGGGAAAAAATGAAGGTCAAAACTCTGGCACTCTGGCCACTGCCTGACCTTTCAGTATGGTTTTGTTATTCAGTTAAAATCCTTGGTTTCCTTTGCTGCTGTTTATATTCAGTACCCCCTTCACATCTGTGTTAATTTAACTTTGCTGTTACAAATGTAAAATATTAACATGGTTCCGGAAGTCAAATCTGAGCCCAGACAAGCATTACTCTTCTGCGCTTCTAGTGTCTCATTCCCCCCATTGTTTTGCATGTGACCGTTTCCACTGTGTTCTGGTTACCCTTCCCGTATTTACTTTTGTAGAAACAGAAGTAGACACAAGCATCTTCCTGCCCCTTCTCTCCTTTCTTCCTCTTCATTTTCGGCACTGGGGATGTAACTCAGGTTCTCACACGTGCTGAGCACGTTTCCACTGAGCTACGCCCTTAGTCCATTTTTACTTCCTGTTTCCCTTCTCATTTTCCTGGTCTTTTTTCTTTAAAAAAGAAGAAAAGGGGGGGGCATCACTCTGTGTATACTCTTCAGCATTGTATTTATTTATTTTTTTCACTTAATGTGTCCTGGAAATCCCATCTTCTCAGCTTCGCCATTTGTTATGTGTTGTAATGATGGTGCGTGTCACATGTGCTACGTTTCTTTACCATATGTTTTGGCTTCGGAATTGTTTCTAGCATCCCTCAGTTTCATTCTTTTCCCCCCCATTTTATTGATATGTATTAGTGCAAGATTTAAGGTTTACAATGAAGTTGAGGATTTTGTGCACATACATATCTTGTCAAGGTGACAAGGACTTTCCCACTCTCCTTTTGTCCCTCCCCTTTCTCCCTCCCCCGCCCTACCCCTTTCTTTCACTTTGTTTTTCATTCTAAGTTCCATAAGAGTTGTGATCTGGGTTTCTTATATCAGAGAGACCATTCGATGTTTCACCGTCTGCTTCTGACTTCACTAGGCATGATGTTCTCAAGTTTCTTCCATTTGCTGTAAAAACCTCCATGATGTTGGACTTTATAGATGCTCAGTTTCATTCTTAAATGCCAACCACATAACGTTTAGTTGGTGTCCTTTTCCTGATTAAAATTTTTTTTCTCTTTATCTCATCTCTCCCCACTGTTTCAGTTGAATTGTTCCTGTTGTACTCACACGCTGTTCTTCTACTTGTTTTTATTCTTAGTTCTGCTAATTACGTGTGCTGTTCATCTTCGGTCCTCCTGTGGAAGTCCCCTCAGTTGTATCTTGGTTGACTCATCCTTATTCCCAGGAGGTTCCTCGGAGGCTCGTGTGCCCTGGGAGCACAGCTTGACTATGTGCCATACCTTTGGGTCTGTCCTAGGCTTCTCATCTAGCTTGTTAACTGGTTACTTCAGTTTCCCACAAGACCAGGGATTTGCTGGGACCATCCTGATTACAAAATCTTCTGTTACAACATCGGACCTGTGTCAGATCACAAGTTCTATTTTTGGCTTCGACACATGGTTGCTAAACCTCTAAGCCTAGTATTATCTACAAGAATTAGCGACAATGAAGTTTCAAGTTAAGGCTTTTGGCTTGGAGTAGGGGAAAGGAAGCGGTACTGGGATGGTCAGACCCCCATCGCAACAAGCTGAATTTATATAGGGTTCCCAGGATAAAAATAGATAATTGCGGAAGGCCTCTGGGGTGGGAGAGTGTGAAAAGAAGCACATTTTGTAGTTTTAAAAAAGGCTCCAGAATTTTTTTTCTTCTTGTGACAGCAGGCTAAAAATATATATATATGTTTGAGATAGGTCTCACTTTTTTATCCAGGCTAGTCCTTAGTTCACTATGGAGCCCCTGATGGCCTTGGACTCATAACATTCCTCCTGCCTCATCCTCCCCAGTGCTGGGATTACAAGTAGGCAGCCCACCATCCCAGCTATAGATGTATTTATAGAATTTGCTCAAGCCAAATGTTGATTGCCTATCTCCAAACTCCTCAGAGCCTTTGACATTAGCATAGAAGGCTACTGTGTCAGGGATCTTAGACATGATCTAATCTACTTTTTCTTCTATCTTTGGGTCAGGAGCCCGCCAGAGCTAAGTTTGGGGCAGGATGGAACATACTTGAAACTTCCATATAAAATATCAAGCTTACTAAAATGTTTTGAAAAATAACCTTACTGAAGAAATTGATAAGAATTAATAAATATCTTTAGGTATTTGATCCAGATTTTCCAGAAAAAAATTGAAGGGGAGGAAATGCAACAAACTTGCAATTCTTATATTTTCTTCTTATTCTTCTCTTTTCTTAGAAAAAATATTATCAGGAATTTAGTATACATTTGGTTCATGATTTTATGCTTTTAAATATATGTATTAACAAACATTATGCAAATATTTTAATTTATAAGAATGATTACATAGTATATAACATTCCAAAGTTAGCTTACTTTTGGTTTTGATGTGATACTCTGCTGAACCCACTGTGCATACTTCTGCATGTGTGTGTGATTCTTTCATATATGTTGTCATATACATGTTTGGAAGTGCAATTCACTGCTGGTCCACAGAACATTTTTAGCTTTACTAGATTCATCTGATTCCTTCCCATAGTAGAACTCTTTATTGTCCCATCTTCATCAATATTTACTATTGTTAGATTTTAAAATGTCAATAAATCTGACTGGGGTGAAATGCTATCTTATTGTTCTCTTGTGCCTCTTGATTAATAATGAGCAAACTTCATGTGTTTTTGCTCATTAAATTTATCTGTTTTTGTTAGTTGCCTGTTCAGGCCCTTTGTCCATTTCTCTATTGGGTTATTAGCTTTTTTCTTGTTGACTTGTAGGAATTCTTTAAACTCTGGGTATTCTGGGGTGATTTCAATACAAAGTGCTTATAAAAGTCCTTATGCTTTCAGTGCTTAATGAGTTTTGCTCTTACAGACATTTCTTACTTGTACATATTAAAATTAACAATTTTTTTTGTTGGTAAGCAGGCCTGACACCAAAAGAAGTCAAGACTAAGTAAACCCCTGTCATTCCAGTGTTCCCCAGGCTCCTGGCAAATGAGTCAGTCACACAAGTGTTCCCCTAATTGGGACAGGCTGTGAATAATTAGCAGCAGTAAGTCCCTATCAGGTGTCAGAATGTGCTTGCCTTCTGGAAGGTGCTGTGGGTGAAGAATCCTCTCCTGCTGGCTCTGCTCCTACTGGTGTGACTTTGGTAGGGAGCTGGGACACAGCAGAGGGAGGACTGAGCAAGCCTTCAACTCTACCACTCCCTTTGAAGCTCAGTTTCCTGATTTTTAAAAAGGGTGTGATGCTGCTTCTTGGGGCTGTTGGATTCAAAATGGGTTGGAGTGAACATGCTTTTGTAAGATAACATAAAAGCTAAATACTCCTGTTACGAACTTCTGGGGACGTCAGTATTCATGTTTGTAAGGATAAGAGGGATAGATAGAACTAGGGATGAAAGGCTCCTTTCAGCTTTAAAAGAGTCTGGGTGAAAATTTACTTTCCAAATAAGGTGGACTACCTGATGGCCTCTAGCAATTGCAGGAGTTGTTGGTAAGGTTACCTCCTGGAACAAGAATTATTACAGGGCTTCATTGCTTCTTCCATCTCCCTTCTTCCCTTTCATTCTTTTCTCCCATTGTCTTTTCTTTCTTTCCTCCTTTCCTTCCCTTCTTTCCACGTTTCTTCCATTTTCCAAACTTGTTATACTTTCTAGAATATTCCTTCTTCCTTTCCTGATTAACTTGTATTTATTCTTCAGTCTATTTTTCCCCCCAAATCCAGTCTTTGTTTTTCTGGGAATAATTCCTTGGAGGCTTTTCCTGAACCCTCAAATTTTTCTTATTGACTTGCAGACATTTCTTGAAATGAGCCCTTCTCATTTGCATCCACAGTAGACTCACACCATTACTGTACTTGCCACACCAATTTCAATTGTCTTCACATCTTAGTAGAAAGTCAACATGAGATTAGAGAAGGCTTATGCCTTGCTCACTGCTCCATCTCCAGAGCCTTTTCCAGTGCCTGGAACACAATAAGTGCTCAAGTTCTGTTGAGTGAATGAATGAATGATGATAAACCAAAAACCAAAAAACCAAAAAAAAGAAAAAAACAAAAAGCAAATCAGGCAGCATGCTAAGGAGCATGGATAGAAAGAAGGTAAGACACAGCGTTAGATTTTAAGAAATTAATAGTCTTGTAGTAAGAAAAAGCATGGACCCAAGCAACTGCAATGCTGTATTATAAGGACAAACAGTAGAGAATTTAATTGAGTTGATAGATGTTTGTTGAGCTCCTACTGTGTGCTTCGGACTGTTTCAAGTGCTGAAAGTAGTGCTAACCCACGTCACCTGGGGCCTCTCTAGCTTCACTGAGACTGTGGGTGTTTATGGTGCAGGAAGTCTGATGAAGAGGTGACATGCCTTTACTTGATACAGGAGAACAGGGTCCTGGCTGTTTCAGTGCCGAGGGAGATGTGAGGGCTTGTGTTTCTGTGTTTTGACCAAAGGAACACAGCTGTTACATGAGAACACCTTGGAAATATAATCCAACCACCTTGAGGCCTGGCCTGGGCCTCACCATCTGTCGCAGGCCGCAGTTGACTGAGGGCTGGCTTTGGCTGAGCACCCCTCATGTGAATCCGCTGAGGGAAATAGCAAGGGACGAAAAACCATAAACGGAGTGAAGATTGGAGAAGTCTCATCCACACCGTTACCTACAGCTTGTATGAGATCAGCAGAAAGAAACATGGGGCTAACTGAAGGTGGAAGATCAGATGTTACAGGAGTCACTCTATGCAGAACTACCGAGTCCACTTGCAGCATGTTTTTGATGGATTCATGGGGAATGCTAGAGAGGGAGGAGCATCTTTCTTGTCTGGGTTCCCCTTGTTTACCTGTTTGAGTCAACTGATATTTAAAGCAATCTAAGCCCTCTTCTCAGCTGATTGGCTGCAGGGATTGGCATGAAGTTTATATCCACAGAGAGAGAGAGAGAGAGAGAGAAGAGAGGAGGGGTGGGATGTCTTTTCATATTTTAAAAAATTATTTATATTTAAACCCTATTTTGTTGGTTTTAATTTTTAATTATATATGTAATAATAATAGCTTTGTGATAACACCACTTCATTTTAATCTTGTCATCTGGCGTCCACTTTCACCCTTTTCTGATTTAGTTCATGTTTCCTACATAATTATTTTCGTTTATTCATGTTTCACATATTTTATTTATTTATTTGAGACAAAGTCTCACTCTGTTGTCCAGGCTGGTCCTGAATTCACTATGTAGCCCAGGCTGGCCTCAAACTCAACAGAAATTCGTGTGGTGCTGGGGGATTGAATTCAGCGCCTTGCACTTGCTAGGCAAGTGCTTTAACTGCTCAGCTATGCCTTCAGTCCTTGCTTCCAACTTCTATTTGCTGCTTTCTCCTTTTAGTTCTCCTTGCCCTTGTGGCCTTTGCCTTTAGAAAAAAAAAGTCATCTACTGTCATTTTAGTAGAGTGTTGAGAGGAACTAAAATTAGAAATATGTTTGATATGCTACTACTGTTTTGTTAACCTGGAAGTGTAGAAAACTTTTGAGGTTGAGGGTAAGGAGATATGGTTCCTGTTAGTGAACCTCAAACATCAGTGGAAGCCAGGAACTGAGCGTGCAGATGGTAGAAGGGTCATATCTTAGATTCAACAATCAACCTGAGTTGGAACTCTGTGTCTGTCATGCTGTGCAACTTAGTCCATTTTGTGGTTTCTGTAACAAAATACCTGAAGCTGGGTATGCTATAAAGAAAAGGGTTTATTTGGCTCATGATTCTGGTAGTTGGAGGTTCAAAGCCGCGAGGTGGTGGTACCTGGCAAATGCCCTTTGGCTGTGTCATCACATTGCATATTGCACCATGGCAGGAGCTCCTGCAAGATGTTGGTGGTGTTTGTGGAACAGATCACCTGGTAAGAGAGGAAGTAAGAAGAGGCCAGGGAGTTGCCAGCCTCACTCTTTTATGATAACCTGCTCTTGAGGAAACGATCTGTTCCTGCAAGACCTAAATCAGTCTATGATACCAACATTAATCCCTCTATAAGGGTGGGAAGTGACCCAATAACCTCCTTCTGGTCATCACCATTAAGGTCTCACCACATTTCACAACCACTACATTGAGACTAACCTCCCAGCACTTGAAACTTTGAGGCCAGACTACATCTGAATCACAGAATGGTTTTCTGGATTTTTGACATTTACCTCATCTCTCCTAGCCGTAGTCTTTTTCATCTGTGCAATACAGGTAATGCTGTATAGCTAATGTATGAGCTTAGCATGGGTAAATAGGTATGATGTTGTTTGAATTTTAGAACACAGTGGATACCCAGTGAGTTGAGATAATTTGGTGCCTCTTGAAGGAGAGTCACCGTAACAACTTCTGTATGGTGTGATGCCCTCATGACAGAGGAGGCACTGTGCTAGGCACTGAGTAGAGTGGAAAACAGAGAAGGTATTAAGTTTAGCCTCCAAAATATTTTAAAAAAGTTTAGCCTCTAAGGATTTCAAGTCTCGTGGAGAGACGCAAAAAATAAGGTCAAATAATATATATTTTTAAAATTTTGGTAAATGCTATAAAGGAAAGCAACAAGATCTTTATAAAAGAAAGGAATAATGGAGAACTTGCTGGATTTGTTGGGAAAATCTGTTAGTGAGGGAGAATACAGCATATGCCAAACTCAGAATGATGTTAAGGTGGATCAATAAGCTTCACGTGTCTTTTAGCCATTCAAAGTAAATGAGTATCAGTCTGAAACATAAAGGTCGAATTGATTAGACGTGACCTTACCATGGAGACATTTAACCTGGCTTTAATTTCCTTGTCTATAAAATAGAGATCAGACAGAATAATTTGTCATATCATTTACAACACTACAAATCTACGCAAGTTTAGAATAGTAAAAATATAATAAGTAAGATTAACGTAAACAGAAGAGACTTCCTCTTTGGTCATCATTATATAGTTTTCTTACTGAATTTAGCTTTTTAAATTAAATCATAAACATTGTCTGAAAGTCAGAAGTGAAGCATCCCTCGTCTCTCACCGACTTCTGCATAGGACTGACCATCAATAATTAAGGTCTTCTCTTCCAGCATGCCTTTTTGCATTTTTTTCTGGAGTATATAAAATACTCTCAGAAATGAAAAACATGACTTTGTACAAGACTGGAAGATAAGCAACAAAATATTAGTAATGATTAACATCACTATTTTCTACTCAATTCCTTCCTAACATATCTCTCCTTTCTCACAATTTTCACATATTACTTTTATACTAAAAAGTTAATTCTGCGTCAGTGAAATAAAATTAGTTGTGATAAATAACAATGAAAGCACTTTATCTTTTTTACTCCTTTGGAGAAGAGAACTAACCATTTGACTAGAAAACTGTGTGAGGTTAGTTCCATCTAGCAGTTACACGTTGTGCTCAAATGGCCTGTGAAGATTTGTTGTCGTAGTTTTAAAAAAAAGTGATGGCAAGGCCTTATTTCCACCTGTGATAACCATGTAAGATATTCATAAAGGAAGTGCTTGCCTTTGTCAGCAAGGTATTCTCTACTGAATGAGCTCAGGGGCAGGTTTCTTCAAGACAAAAACTTTCTAACATCTTTCAGTAATTAACAGAATTGAGAATTTCTCAGTAATGGAAGATGGGTGGTTGATCTCCATCCTTGGTGTGGAGATGAAGCTCTATTGTTTCAACTTGCTTGGCTTGGCCTCCTCCGAGGGGATTAGGGAGACATACTTCTGGTGTTGGGTGTGTCTGGGTGGATTGCAAAGTGACGACTTTGTGGTCTATATCTGGTTCCTGGCCCTGTCTCTCTAGCACACGTCCGCGCTGTTTTCCGGCTGCCGCGAGCTACACATCTGCTTGCCGTGCCCTTCTGTCATGTTACTGCCTTGGAGCAAGCCTAGTGTGGAGTGAATCTCCAGAAACTGAGCCAAGGTAAACAAACCTCTCTTTTAAGCTATGAATGTTGGGTATTGGATCTCAGTGGCAGGAAGGCTGATTGATACACTTGGATAATATTTTTCTTCTTATAAACTTAGCTCTATTTTGGTATTAGGAATTATAGAGATGTTATATATAAATATCTGCATTCCCACTGGATGTTCCATTTTGAATTTTACCATAATCGTCTTGTACCAAGGATGTGCCAGTTGTTTGAGAGACTTGGGTAGAGTTTTGTGATGTCATATGGTAGATGAAATTTTAGTAGACTGAAGTTGCTGCATGAATGATGTTGACTGGGTCAGTTTTTGGGTGTCATGAGGTCACTACCAAGACTTGTGGAGTCTTATTCCTATCCATTACAGTCTATGAACTGTACACACAATATTTGTCCTATCTAAATATTTGTAGCTGCTACAGGATTTAATATGAAGTGAATTTGTTTGAAACTATTCAGTACATTTAAAACTGTCAGTATATATCCACTCTATAAATATTTTCTACAAGATGGAGAATTGCAGGGCTAGAGGAATGGCACAGCGATTAAAGCACTTGCATTGCAAATGCAAGGCCCTGAGTTTGATTTCCCTAGCACCATACAAAGCTGGGAGTGGTGGTGCATTCCTGTAATCCCAGCACTTGGGAGGCTAAGGTAGACAGACTGTCCTGAGTTCAAGACCAGCCTGGGCTACAGTGTGAGACTCTGTCTCAAAAAAAAAAAAAAGAAAAGAAAAAGGAAGAAAGAAAGAAAGAAAGAAAGAAAGAAAGAAAGAAAGAAAGAGATTGGGAATTGCTTAGTAAAATGAGCCCCTAACTTGAGTTTTTGAAAGATCTTACATTTTGCTTTCACGTAGGAAAGCCAGCAGTTCATTTCTGGTTGGTACGTAACTACTTGTGTGGCTTGTCTTTCCTTGTATGCAAAATGGAAATAATTTAAACTGTATTTAAAACTTTTTTAGTTTTCTCTCAGTTTACTAATATATATGAGATACATAATATTTACATTAAACTCGATTATTTTGTGCACATATATATCATGTCAAAATTAAAATCCCCCCAACTCCTACTATCATCCCGTTTGGTTCTTTATTTTTTACACATCATCTCCCTTTCTTCTTCTCACCCTCTCACCTCCCTTTTCTTTTTCCCTCTATTTGAAGTCCATCTTATTTCTTTCATGCCTTTTATGGTTTGGTTTTCTTAAAATACAGAAACCATACAACACTTAACTATTTGGGTCTGATGCATTTCACTGAGCATAATGTTCTCAAGGTGCATTCATCTTCCTATACATGAGTTAAATGTGTCATTCTTAATGGCAGAGTAATAGTCTGTTGTGTATATATACAGCATCTTTATTGAATCATCTGTACTCAGACGTATCAGCTTCTTCCAAGATTTGGCTATTATTGGTTGGACTGCTATACAAAAGCCATTCAGGTTATCATATATCAATCAGAAGAAACCACAATAAAAATTATGAAAATTCAGTGTCATTGTGAGATAGCTATTACTATATTTGTTCATCTAATTAGACAAAGTATCACAAAAGAGCTAAAAAAATTCATCTATTCATCTTCAAGATCAGAGAGTCATGTTCAGTTTTTCAGGTTTTTAAGTTCATGAAAGCTGATATATTGCTATGTGTGTCAATAATAACTTGTTTTAAGAGCTAGAAGTAGAAAAAGAATGGAATAGGACAGAATATAATAAAATATAATAGAAGGACAATATCATAATGACAAATAATCATCCTTGAGATACCGTATGTGAAAAAATACCATATTGGCCTAAAATGGAATGAATTTTAGTAGCAGGTGATTATTGATTATTGATTGAAATATCAAATATAGAAATATACCTCGATTTATAGATACTAAGAAAACACATTTGCAGTTATTGAAGGTTGATACGTTATCAGCCACAGCCTGTTAGAATTGATATGTGAAAGGGATTCCTACTTTCTTGTATTAACTATATTTTTTGGGATAACCCAGCAGAACTGGATAGAGGAAATTTTAAATTTTTCTAAAAAAACCCCAACAAATTATACTGTTTGCCACAGAACTTTGACACCAGAGAAAACCATCCCTTAAGCATATGAGTTGCCAACTTAACAAGCAGCTGTCAGTTCTGCCTGGTGATAGGAAGCCTAGAATAGACTATTCTTAGATCAAGAAATCCTGAGTAGTTCAAATTACTGTAGCTCTTGTAAACATCACCATCTCTCAGAAGTGAAACTGATGAAAGATTAGAGCATTTTGTTTTAGAAAACCGTTTATCATGACTCCCCAGAGTTGAACAGTTATTAGTTAATTAATCACTTTTCAGGGAAGTTAAGAAGGAAAAGGAAGAAAACAGGGAGATAGACTTTGTGGAGATGGAAAAAACCTGGGGGTAGGGGTGGGAGAATGAAAGAGCAAGGGAAGGAAGGGGAAGTAGAGATGATTAAGACGCTGTGTGTGTATGTACAGATTCTTCAAGATGAATGCAGTTACTACGTATCACAATCAGAAAGTAGTAAAAATAATTATGGGGAAATCACTGTACGTCCATCTAGATGCATATTTGCTCAGCAGACTTTATGGCCTACCTACTCTGTACTGGTGCTACAATAATAGCCAGTAGACCTGCAGGGGTGCGAGCCACAGCCATTACTCCTAAGGAGGGGGCGACACGGATGAGGGGAGAAGTCAGCAGCAGACAGATGTCCATCTATCCCAGCGTGACGTTTGCATGAAATGCTTTTGTTAATCATTGGACAAGGTAATGAAGGAGGACATTTTAATCAAAGAGAACAGCATATGAAAAAAGGAGTCAAGTTTGAGGAACCACGAATTTGGAGTTGTTGGAGAGGAGGCTAGTGAGTTTAGAAGCTAAATCATTGTAGGATCTTGTCTCAGAAGATTTTGATCTTAATCTGGGTGCTATAGGAAACCACTGAAATAAGAACCAATAGATTTATTTTTTTATCTGGAGTGCAGATATCTATAGCATATCGTATATCATATCACTATCTGTCTATCCATCCATCTGTATTTATGCATATTCTGGTGGTCTGTTTTTCTGCACAACCCTGACCAGTGCACTACTGCTGACCAAGGTGCAGCACACACTGAAAGGCACATGTCCTCAGTCCCATCCGTGTGTAACTTTGGTATCTCTTGTGGTCAGCACCGGTGGGACTCAGCAGAGTTAGTGCCATAGGAAGGACGCTTTGCAGGCACGGACAGTACCCAAGGCAGGGCCCAGTAGTCCAGGCCTTTAATCACAGCACTATGGGCTCTGGGTAGCTGAGGGGGGGTGGATCGGAAGTTTGAGCCCAGTCTGGGCAACTTAGTGGCTTAATGAGACCCTGTCTGAAAAAAAAAAAACAAAAACCCGTGAAAATGGAGCTCAATCTGAAGGCCTGTATATGCCTAGTAACACAGGCACCCCTCCCCCAACCACGAAAATCAAGCAGGGTGGAGCCCGTCGCCGAGGGCAGGGCTGTGGGGAGCCCTCAGTGAGAGGGGCGGACGCAAGGCTGACCAGAATCCCTGGGGAGGGCCGCAACATCTAGCAGGGGAGGAACAGGAGGAGAGGAAACAACATCGTCTGATTGGACTCGGACTGTTGCTACCACAAAAGGTGCACCTTCATAAAGATGCAGATACATTGGCCTGAGGGTGTGTGTGTGTGTGTGTGTGTGTGTGTGTGTGTGTGTGTATTTTGTGCTACACTGCCCAGTGGGGGTCAAGAACTGGAGCAAAGCTAGCTAGGGCAGGCCTGCACCACCTCCCCTAGAAAAGCCGCACAGATTCCCCGACTACGAGCCCCCAGCATCCCCACATTCGCCTTACTGTAAAAGTGTAAAAGGTTAGGTTACTCCCCTGCCTGTCAAACAAGTGCCCAGTTGCCCTCTGAGGTGGCACATCCCTAATCCAAGTGGAAACCTACCCTGTAGCTTGCGCCCGGCTAATCTCCACAGAGCTGCCGCCGTGGGCTTCGGTTTTCTCATTACTCTCGTGGAGGGTAGAGATAGATTTTCCTGGTTTCCTTCTCTCTGCTGTAACAGCCAAAGGCTAACGCAGGGTGACCTCTTTGGGAAAGAACAGGGAACAGTTTTGTCTGACTGCTCCCGTTCTTGCTGAAACAGTGATTGTGTTATTCTGGCTGGCAGATTCTCAGAAAAAAGATTCAGTGAAAGTTCCGTGGACCAAACTCGGGAACAGAATGTTTCAGGTGGGTGTGTCTGGCGAGAATCATGCAAACCAGTCTGGTACAGCCCATCAAAAGACTGCTGAATTCTTATTTCCCATCAGAAAAATAACAAGGCCAGTCTGAAATCTGGGAGTGTTTTGAGGGCAGATGGTATTAGCTTAGTAGTAAACACATTTTTGACTTCTTTTTTTCCCTCCTGGTCGCTGTGTTTGATGTTTGGAGAGAAAGCCATTTGTGTGCATAATCTTATTATAGAGCAGAAATATTCTTGTTGTGGAGAAAAAGAATTTAATTGCTTCCAAGTCAACTGATGTTAACAGGTGTTACTTCACCAATCCAGGACTTAAAGTGGGTTATTATAAATAGGTGTAACATATTTTTCTGGCTCCTGCATTCCCCCCTTATGCAAAACCCTATACCCCGATAAAGTTTCTTCTGTTATTTCTGGCCGCTGCAGGGGGCCCACACGTGCTCCCGAGCAAGTATTGTCCGTCACATGCAGCGCCTGCCGTATTCCTGCTGTTTAGCTCTGGGTCTTTCTAGCTGCTGTCTGTTCGTGAGCTTGCAGAGTTTAATGTGAACTACAAGCAGATGTGGGTCAGTGTTGCTGCTTCTGCTAGGCTGTGGGTCACTTCCACAGAGGGACATGACATTCCAGGTTCCACAGACCCACTGACTCAGTCCATCAGGTGATCCATGCAGGGACAGGGCCTCTCTCCATCCCGCTGCTACTCACTATTGAGCTATTTGTTCTGGAGTTTCTGCCTGTAATCCTGCCACTCCCAGCTGTAGGTAAGGAAGGGCTGTGTGTAACTGTGGTAGCTGGGCGAACGCACCTCTCAGATCCCACTGCGTGAGGTTGGGGCAGGCCCAGCTCTGGCTGCGTGAAGAACATCTTCCCCGTAGCCTACCCTTAGCTAATGAGTGGGCACAGGAGGAACGTTCAGGCTGACTCATCCCTGGGAGACATGTCTGACAGGTTCTCCTGTCTGCCTTGTCAAATTGTCCTTAGAACAGCACCGTGGGCTGACAGACTTTCCCCTACTCGTCCTTTTCCCTCCCGCCTCTCCTCATTCCCTGCCTCCCTCTGCATTTTCTCTCAGTCATGCCCCTTAATGTATTTTTCTTTGACACATTTAGTTCCATCTTGGCATCTGCTTCTCATAGGAGGGTAACCAAGCTCCCGTAAAAATCAACACAGGTTTTTTTTTTTTTTTTGACAGGAGACTTGAGCCATTTTCTTTCTCTAGTTAAAGTTAAAAATCAGAAACAACACATTGTAACTTTTCTTTGCTCAAGCTGACCAGAGTCCCCATTTCTATTCCTGCAGTTATCCACTGATCAGCCTGTTAGGGCTGTTACCTAACGTGACTTACAAGCTTGTTTTATACAATGGTAGATCGCTCAGTGGTCCACTGCATGTTCACGCACGCCAAGAAGTCTGAAAACTTGGTTTTATCAAAATGTGTGAAATTACAATGTCTCTTAGGACTCCCTCTTCTGTGGCCTTTTCCTCATATCCTGCTTGCTGGGTTAAGGCAGATAAGGAAACATCCTCCACCTTCTCTCCTAAGCTTTCTCTACTCAAAGCATCAGTGTTTGATGATTGGCTGCTATGTATCAGCACGTGATCTACTCTTGGCCCTTGGTTCAGGTCCTGGACTAACAGAGAATTTCTGTGATGGGCCGTGGAGTTGTCATCTAGTCCCTCTGTGGCAGAACCACATGCATTTCTGTCGCTCACTTCGGTTCAGAGGAGCGTTCTCTCCCAGGAGGCTACCTGGTCCTTTCATGAGGAGATTTGATGTTGACGCCAGCCTCCTTCCCCACGCCCCCACGTTTTCCAGGCACACTCAGACATATCTGAATCTCCCCGTGAAGGGGCTGTGGTGGAGGTTCCCGCCTGGCCCCTCACTGTGCATTTCCTAGCATCTGTTTTGCTTCTTTAGTCAGTGCACACCTAGAGAAAGAAAAGAAACCCATGAAATAGACCCCAACTTTGATGTTAAAATTCAGTGAGACCAAACTTTACACATGTGCCGCAAATGGATAATAATATGGGCAGTGAGCCTGTATTTTTCAACTAGGATTCATTGATCACCTACTGTGAATCACTGTATAACCCAAAGCAAAATTGTATGGAAATTTATTTTCAGTACCAGAGGCTATACTAAAGTTTCCCAAAATGAGGAAAAAGAATATTCTCTTGGTATGTCAGGCAAATAAAATATTTATTTCTCTATTCCTACCTTGTAATTAAAAATGTTTATTTGGGTGGGCTGTAAAACACAATAAATAAATGTAGTATCTGTATATCATTCATAACTATATATATTTTTTCTATTGTGATCACACTGAATTTTTTTTTTTTTTTATTAATGAAAGGAGGTGGTGGCTCATGTACCACAGGATCCTTTAATCTTTGCCTTGGAAGCATTTCCTGTAGTAGTCAGAAGCTGTCTTAATTAATTTTTTGTTGCTGGGAAAAAGTACTTGAAATCCACAACTTATAGGAGCAAAGATTTATTTTAGCTCACAGTTTCAGAAGGTCTCACATGGTCTGTCCATGGGCATCTGGCAATGGTGAAAGCACATGGCAGGGGCTGGAGAGCTGCCCACGGCATTACAGACAGAAGCCAAGTGAGCAAGGAGTAAGGGGATATTTGGAGACTCAGGTAAAGCTGCAAGTGTTTCTCCTTCCTTCCGTTATTTACTTCAAGTTGGCAGTTCACCCCCCCCCCCCCCCCGCCCACTCCCTGCCCAGGGGGTGCCTCTCCCTCACTTTATGGCCCACAAGTCAACAACACACACCTGAAAAGTCTGCTGTGGGTGTTCCTTATCCCCTAAAATCAGTCCCAACAAATTGACACAATCTCTCCAGGTCTAACCCCAAACATCTGCCCCTTCCAGGCAGATCTTACCTTCCAACAGCACATGACACCCAGTTCCACAGTTATCAAACTATATCTCAATATGTGAGACTTTTGGGGAAAGATTCCAGATCTAAACCGTAGCAGAAACCCAGGACTGAGTTCAAAATGGGGTTTTCAATCTCAACTCTGTTACTTGCTAACTCTTGAACTTGGTTGAGGTGTAGCTTCTCTAGGTTTTTCTGCTTTGTGAAATGAGAATGTGTCTCCACCTGATGTAGGTGTTGTAGGGCTGTGACAGAATGCTCAACATCCACAATTTAGGGGAGGAAAAGTTTATTTTAGCTCACAGGTTCAGAAGGTCACAGTCCATTCATGGGCTGCCAGCAACAGTGGAAGTGTATGGCAGAAGCAGAGGTAGAGGCAGCTCTTAATGGCATTGCATACAAGTAGCCAGGTCCCCAGAGGAAGAGAGGAAGCTGCATTTATCCTTCCAGGTCCTGTCCCAATGATCTGCCCCTTTTGGGTCCAGGTTCAGTGTTCTGCCCTTTCCATGTTTAAGCCACTAATCCACCACATGCCAGTAATCTATAATCCATCACACACCTGTAATCTAAGTCACATGCCTGTAGTCTGTAATCTGCCGCATGCCTGCCCTCTACCACACATCTATAATTCACCACAAACCCATAATCTACCCCTTCAGACCATGCCCCCATCTCCTCACTGCACATGGTTCCATAGATCCAAATGCATTAGGCTGTTAGGGGACATTCCATATCCAAACCATGATGTAGTGTTTGCGTGGTACCAAGCGTACAATTGTGCACTGGTAAACTAAGCAGCGACTTCATCCTTTTGCAGTGTATCATCCCTGCTCTGTAGTGACAGGCGCTGGGCGGTGTCAGATGGATGCACAGATAGCAAGAGAGAGCGACTCGTGGAAGCCACACTTGTTTTAACTCCACATACAACCACCCTGCATTATGGTTTCATAAAATTTTTATACTAAATGGTATTCAGCCTGTGTGTCTTTGGTTGTAAATGAGAAGTTTCACACTTGTGTTATAAAAAGAAGTTCTGTGAAATGTATTTATTTGCTTTTAATTATTATGAATGAAAGGGAGAAAAAGCACCATGATTTAACGTATGGGCCAGACACAGTTGTGTAACATTAAGTCTTGGTAATGGAAGGGAAGGAGTGGTTTCATATGCATGACCAGTTGCAGCCTGATTGCATGCCATCTTTGAGAGTTTTTGGCATTCCCATATTGTAGATGGAGAAAAGGAGTCTGAGAAAAGGCAACTTTCTTAATGTCATTTAGTAAGTGGGAAATTCAGAATATTGACCAGGGCGTTTTGGCATTTCAGGAACCTCATTTTTCCCACTTTACTACACAGGCCTTCATGAGGGCACTTTCTTCCAAGAGACTTATTTGACAGTGTTTGATGGGCCGTTCTGTGTGTCGTCTGTCTTCTTCATGGCCTTTTCTTATGCCCAGAAAGGTAGACTTGTGCTGCAAGAAATAGGGTTTCCTTTGTCTCTTGGCTTTTTCTCATGCATTTGGGACAGTGACAGAGTAGCAAGAAGCTCCTTTTTTTTTTTCCATCTCAGAAGCTCCAGGACCAGCTGGACATGAAGATAAGGAAAGCATGTTATGCTCACACTCACCACTGAGATGTGTGAGATTATCGCCTTTCATCAAGGCCTTGCTGAACTCTCCGATCTTGCTGTAGATTTCGAGTTGCATTAGGTTCACTTTTTAGTTAAGAAAATCAAAAGATGGATGGAAATTGGGGAATAAATGAATCCCGGTCAACAGCTCATCTGACACAAAAGCTTGGCACTGAGCCTCAGAGGGTATAATATTTCACACCTGAACGTGCATAGTGCGATGTGATTGGGAAGATACATGCCAACTAAATGGAGTGTCGGAGCCATTGCCCATGTCCAGTGAAATTTTGGTGCTTGGCTAAGTCGTAGATCAGTGGGCACAGAAGTAATGTCAAAGATTATTCAGTATTTCCCCCTCCTCCCAGGCATAAAGGACCTTGGACGAAAGTTGATATGGACCAGGGAGGCTCTGTGCAGCTAAGTCATGGTAATTGCTCACTGGAAAGAAAGTATCAGTGGGATGAAGTAAGGTTGATGGTAAGAATTGACTTTGGCCCTGGGGTTTGAAAACTTGTTCTTTCCTGCTTTTTGAACAAGAGACATAAAGTTGATATCTTAAGGGCAGATTGTCTCCCATCAGCCTTCATTGATTGCCAAATGACGTTTGGGCAGTTTCTTGTGTTTCCAGGCAGGTTAGAACAGTGACAAACTTGGTTCTGAGTGTAATCCTGCTCTAGTGAAATCACAGAAGAAACCGCTGACATGCAAAAGCTACTGATGTCTGAGACCGTCAATGTGCTGGGAGCAGTCATCCCTGGTACGATAGTAGATATGCTTAGGTGATACAACCCGATAAAAAAGCCAAGCCAGTTCGTCAATGCAGAAAAGAAAGGTAAGTTTTACCTCCAAATTACACTAAAATCAACCAATTTGACTACATTGGTGGCGTTGGCTATTTGGTGATATGGTACTATCTTTCGACTGTTTTTACATTTATTTTTTCCCCATTTTTATTAGTATGTATATGCGTGTCTTTAACATTTTAAAGTGTACCACTAATATTCCAACATACTCAAAATAGTTGCTTGTCCTGTAAACTCTTTGCTAACACATGTTATGATATGAATAATTTGATTTTAAATGAATCAAAAAAAGGCAAAGGTTTTCCAAGTATCAGATTTCTTTACCAAAAATATTTTGGGAATTGGAGATTTTGCCTAAGCAGATCCAAACATAGAAATAAAAGTAATGCAAAGTACTTCTTCCTGGGGTGGTGGTGATTTCTTCATACTTCTATACATTTTCAAAGATTCTACAATAAATATATTAATTTTAATTGAACAAAAGATAATTTTGAGTGGTTAAAAAAGGAATAGCTGTGGCTTGGGGACCAGGAAAATGTTCCAAGTACTTGCTGCAATTTGGCAAAGGCTTTGGAGGCAAAAGATAGAAATCTGACTATATTCAACAAGCTTGCCAGATGGCAACAAATAATTGCCGATGTTAACTTGTGCTACAGTTGTTACGTGCGTACTGTCTCTTCTGCAAGGTAGCTTTTCACAAGACAAGTGGCGACAGGATGTTGTATTAAGATGACCCATCGTTTTCTCGGCTTATGTTGAAAAGAAGAAATGGAATGGAAAATCTTTCCTTCACTCATGGCTCTGGGGCCTGAGGGATGGTGGGAAAGGTTTGACTGTGAACACCAACACACAACTTTTTTTTTTTTTTTTTTTTTGAGACAGGGTCTCACTCTGTGGTCCAGGCTGGCCCTGAACTCACTTCAGAGACCAGGCTGGCCTTGGACTTATGGCCGTCTTCTTGTCTCAGCTTCCCGAGTGCTGGGATTACAGGTGTGCACCAACACACCCAGCTTATGTGGTGCTGGGGAATTGAACTAGGGTACTTAGTGCTTGCTAGGCAAGCACTTTAACCACTGAGCTGTTCCTCCAGCCCACATGCAGCTATTTTGGTTTGTTTATGTCTTCTGAGAAACCATTATTTTGATTGACTGTAATTGGGAATTCAGAAAGGAGATTTGGTTTATTATCTATATAGAAAGGACTTAATTAACAACGCAATATCTGGGGTCATGTTTTAAAGTGCTTAATTGGCCAGCTTTCCCGTTCAATTAAACACTTCAGAGTCTCCATTTACCTTCAAACATCTGATTTGTTAACTACAAATGTGTTTCAAAGTCTGATTTTAGCTAGCATTATGTTTGAAAAATAACAATATTATTTCTTTTGTGTGTATATATTCTCTGTATCTATATATATTCTATAACTCATGTTTTCTCTGCTTTCACTAATTGTGGCCCGTTTTCTTAACCCCGGTCTATTGAAATCATCGAGTTTTACTGCCCGAGTTTGCTGCTGTTGCTTTCTTTACTGGCAGAACTAGACAAACCATGACTTCCCCAGCTGTTAGGGATGAAACTGTAGATGAACGTATGAACTTGTAGCACACAGCGTAGCTGGAAAGTTGTTTGGAGCAGGTGACTGGGGGATAGCTTTCACCATTTGGACTAAAGTCAATTTTGAAGGCTTGCCTGTGGAATTCTGGAGTGTGTGGGTGTGAGTGGGGAGTGTGGGTGTGCACGGGTGTGAGGGTAAGGCAGAGGACTCTTCACATTTCAGGACGCATTTTTTACACCTTTGAATGCAACATCAATTCGTTAAAATCAGTCTATCACTCTTGGTTTATAATGTTTTAAAGATATGTTAGGGATGTTCATAAAAATAAAAGATACATTTTAAACCCACATTGGTTGCACTAAAAGTCAACTACAACCACACAAGGTTTTAAGACCCCGTGGTGTTAATCCAAATAAGGCACAGCCAAGGGAACAATGTGTTAACCAGCATATTTCCTGTCCCCTGAACACAAATAGCCCTGAACCATCGGTGGTTTGTTCTTTGAGATGTTTCATCAGTGACATCACACTGATTGTCACCTCCTGTGGACTACTTTAGGCCCAGCCCAGAAGCCAGGAGTTCAGACAGCCTGGGAGACGAGCAGGAATTGGATCTTCAGCTGGAGAGAGCAAGGAGAAGCCTACTGCAGCCAAGGTGTGTCCTTGACCTTCAGGTAACAGAAGAGGTTTTTGCTCAGCATAACGTGTGTACATGTGTGTCCATATACAGGTTGCAGATGAGAAAGACAGAGGAATGCTTACATTTCTTAGTGAAATATATGATGTCTGTTGTACCTGGAATTTCTTATGCTGTAAGGTGAATCTTACTGATCTGTATTTCTCTTCAGTATGCATTTTTGCTCTCACTTTTTACAATGTTGTTTTCATATCAAAAAAGAAAGCTTATCTCCTATCTTTTCTATGTTCCCAATGCGAGACAGCCAATGTCTAACTGCTAGTACCATTAATTCGTAAATGTTTGGTTTTCAGTTCATTCATGAGGCAATCACCTTGGATCAACATAGTAGGAACTTGACTCTAGGGAAGCTTCAAGATGAGATTGGAGCTGCTTAGTAGGTGGACAGCAGAAAAATGAAACAGGGCAGATCTGAATTTCTGAGAAACCTTTGGTTTATTCTTCCTAAAGGATATAAATGTGTGTGAAAGCAAAGTCCACACCTTACACTTAGCGTATGTGCTGACTACATTGGTTTCTTTGGAAATTCTCATTTTAATTCTTCATGCTTTATTCATTTAAAAACACATAAAGCAACAACTATTAAATGTTTCCATGGGTGTAAGGAATAGTGAGAGCCAAACCACAGCAAGACAGAAGTGTGACAGTTAGCCTGTAAGTCAGAGAAGTTTGAAAATATGTGAGGGGTGCATAAAACATATACAGCTTAAATAATAATTGTAGAATACCACATGTATAACTATTACTCAACAAGAAAAAAAATCACTGCTGTATCTCCAGAAATCTCTTCCTAATGTTCTTCTCGTTGTGCCTTCTGCCCCACAATGTTGGGATCATTTTATCTTCTCCTTTCTTTAAAGTTTTCCCATATATATGTATTCCCAAGAAATATGATTAATTTTTCTGACTTTGAATAAGTGGCGTCACATTCCATGCTTCTTTGGTAAATTCTTTATTTGTAAGATTCATTCATCCTGTTAAGTGTAGCTGTGGTGGTTCATATATTTTCTGTGCTATGTAGCATCCAAATGTATGCATACGTCACACAGTTCATCATCCAATCTACTCAGGTTGAACATTTGAGTCATTTCCAGTTTGAGGTTCTTCAGAAAATGTTCCTGTGAATGTTACTGTATGTACTTGTATATCTAAGAGAGGAGTGAAATTGTTAGATATTGGGGAATAACATTTTTCAACTTAATAAAAAATGCAAAATTATTTTCCACAGTGGTTGAAGATTCTCACTAACTTTGTTTAGCCAGCCCAGCTAGCTGCAGTAATCACTCATAATACTTCCAAGGACTATCCTGGTCTTACACTTTGGCTAGTTGGTTCTAGTCTGCCACTTTTAGCTCTACCTCTAACTCTCAACGTATTATCATACAAACAACTCTGTCCCTCTCTGAAAGTTGATTTTTTTAGTTGTAATTTTGGGAAAGAAAAAAAATCATTATAATACTTGCTTGAATTGTGAAGGTAACGTGAGTAGGGCGATGGAACAGCTTCCAACGGTGCTTCTGATTTTCCAAGTCTATTCCTGTTTGACTGCTATCCAGGTTCTTTATAGGTAAGAGTTTACTCTAACAAGCAGATTCTCTCCCTAGTTGTTTTTTATCAATATAAATATTTTCTCATATTTTTGGGTGTGTCTGCACTTCTTGAGAACTCGCCCCTGAAATAAGAACAAGACTTGATGTAAATTACCAGTTCCTAAGGAAGCTCTTTGGTCCTTCCACCCCCTTCCTGTTCCTACTCTGCTTGTCATGCTACATTTTAAACCAGTTTCAGCAAGCTAAACCAGTCATACCAACAAGTATATAACATAAAAATGATTATTCTGTTGGAATTTATGCAAGTAACAGTTTGGTTTACTGATGACACAAACAAATACAGTAGTTACAGTTAATGGTTCAGTCAAATCTTTCTGCTCTTTAAATTCCCACCCATAGCAACAAAATACCCTTTCCACCCAGCCCTTTCTTTCCTTTGTAAAATTTTGTCCTAAATCTAGAAAATATAGGCATGTACCTAAACTGACCTAAAACCTAGAAGCCTTTTATTTAGATTATGTAAACAAAATGCCAAATCTGTCATATCACTCACAATAGTAATTTGATTGACTGCATCGCGTATGTTTATGAAGCATGATTTCCTGCATGTACAGTCTGTATACCCTCTGAAGATACCATCTCTGCTCTTTGAAATATTTATAATCTAGGCACATCCTGGGCCTGACTAAAAATAGCTGGCACAAGCCTTTGTTGAAACAGAAGTACTCGGGAGGTTGACACTTGCTCTTTGGACCGAGTACCTGTAATGCGAGGGACTTTTGCTTGACTCCTGTAGGCTCGGTGCCCAGTGCAGGCTTATAAGAAGCCATGCAGCTGTTGAAACTACTTGGTGCTTTCACCAGGGTTAGATGAAGACCTACAGCAGGCTAAAACCTGAGGGACTACAGTGTCCAACTTCTAAATGTAATTCAGAGCAAAAACAATAATGAGCTACATCGTTTTTCTGTTTTTCGGCTTTGCTGATACTCATAAGTGGGCAAAGCGAATACATGCCTCCCTGCGCAAAAATTGGAGAGATAAAAATGTAATATGTTACTTTTTACCAAAAGCATCAATCTACTTACCATAGGAGAAAAAAATCAGGACAGAAATGTTGGGTTTATGCAGGAAAACAGCCTCTCCAAATTTTTAATAACAGTTCTTCAAAGAAGTACAATCTGAAGAATTTGCGTATGTGTGATTATTATTATTGTAACTATTTTTCACACTGAGGATCAAGGTCAGGGTCTTCAAAGTAGCTATATCCCAGCCCATTTTAATTTCTGATTTTGAGACAGGGTCTCATTAAGTCACTAAATTGCCCCCTGTAAACTTGAAATTCTGACTTTCCTGGCTCAGCCTCGCAAGAACTGGGATTATAGACTTGTGCTGCTGGGCCATCTTAATTTTTAAGGAATTGTCTCAGTGGTTGAGAGGCTGGGAAGTCCAAAGTCTTTAGGGTTCAAAGACAGTGTGGAGACTAAACGTTAGAGATCAAGGCGTCAGAAGGATCCCCTTTTCACATGGTCATCTGTGTCTGGGTCCTAATCTTGGTTTCTTATAAGGTCACAAGTTGTGTTGGGTTAAGGGCCACCTTAGTGACCTCATTTTAACCTCATTAATTCTTGAAAGACCCTATCTCCAAATGTAGTCACATTCTTAGGTACTGGGGTTGAGGGCTTTAACAAATGGATGGAGAGGGGCTGGTAATCCAGCCCTAAACAAGGTCCCTTTCCAAAATACGTCTACTTCCTTTCAGGAAAAATCAGCCTTGTTTTACAGAAACGCTTGTTCATCTATCTTCCTTTGTTTTCTCTGTTACTTCTTGTTAGGAGGTGAGGAGACACTAGAGGTCTTTGGTGTCCCCTCAGAAGTCTGCCTGAAGTTGTCACCCAGCGACTGTGATGATGGAGCGTTCGACCCGGGAGCTCTTTCTCAACTTCACCGTTGTCCTGATCACAGTTCTCCTCATCTGGCTCCTTGTGAGGTCCTACCAATACTGAGAGGCCATGCCACATTCTGGGATTGACTGAGATGCTCTGGAGCTGCTTACGCATGCCCTGAGGTCCCACCGCATCACTGTCATGGGAGGCCATTCTTGGCATCCCAGGCACCTGTAACCTGCACTCACAATGCCCGCTGTGCCCCAGCACTAGGATTGATTGTGTTCTCTAATGATAGCGGTGGCTCTCCCAGGCCGCCAAGTGTTTGCCAGTGAGTGTTAGATTTATTCCTCAACTCTTACTACCAATGTGTTAGATAAGCCACGAAGTTAAAATTAGATGGGATCTATGATGATGGAGAATTACAGCAGCCCCTGACCTCTCTCACCACAAATCCCTCCAACCCACACTGCCTGCAACCAGACTCTTTAATTCAGCCCGCCAGAAGAAATGTTAGAGGAAGTCTTTGTCAGCCCCTCCAGCTATGATGTGAATAAAACTAAGTCAACCATGAAAATAGCTTTTAGAATTTATTTTAGCTTCTATGTGCAATACAGCATTTGACCCTTGGCTGGGATTGAAGTGACAAATGCTACAATATTTCTAGCGTTTGAGGTAAGCCAAGATGCTCCAACTGCTGAGGACTTGAAACCAGGTCAAGAAAGAGGATCACATTTCAAGCAATTCCATTGCTTCTCTGCTCCTCAGCCTTTTCGCTTAAATAATCTCAAGGGTAGAGGAGAAGAAATTCCTTCCACTAGGAGGGCTGCGCCAGAGCCTGAAGTGCCTGCTGAGGGCGCAAAATGTCTGAAGCCATATGTTTTCTGCTTGGTATTCACAGGAAATTTGTGTTCTTCCATATAATATTTCCATGTTTGTCTTTATTTAGATTTAAAATTATTGACCAATGAGTAAAAACAGAGCAAGAGTCATGTCCCTAAGAGTAGCATATTACAGTTTAGTGATTGTACTTATGCTAATAGAGCAAATCAATAACTGCAGCTATACAAGCACAATATAAGACAGACATATGTAATAGACATTTTGTAAGCATGTTACTAGCGCAGCCTATGTTAGAGAGACCACATCTGTTGTTGGTACTGATTCTGAGGTGACCATGAAGAAAGGGAGATATTGTTAATCTTCACCTTTCATAGCCCCCTTCGTGAAGCCATTTTTTGCTGGGAATTTGACCTCTCACTGAGTCATTGCCTACATAGCACTGTGGTTCTCAGCTGTTTGTATTCAAAGGTAGTCAGTAAATCCAGGAGTGATTTTTGAAGATATTGGTGCAGGGTACTCTTCAGACCAGTTAAATACAAATCTGATGGAATAGAACTCATGTATTTGCATTAAAAAGCCCCCTAGATCATCAGAATTTAGAGTCACTGACACCCATCATTGGTTCCCCAACTTTGAGGTGATTGGGAATCACCCTGGATCTCATTTAAATATAGACTCTAAGTCGGTTCTGATTCTGATTTGATCTGAAGTGGATCCTGAGACCCTGTGTTTTAGACAACTTCCTAAGGGATGCCAGAGCTTCTGGCATGTTACCCTTGTACCTTAGAATCACTTAGACTTTGAAAAAAGACACAAGCTTCAGTCCCATTCCTGGTTTTAAATTTTACTGGTCTGAGTGTAAACCTGAAGTTACTCCCCCCCCCCCCCCATTTTATTGGTATTTATAAGCGCAAAATTTAAGGTTTACAATGAAGTTAAGCATTTTGTGCACATACTATCTTGTCAAGGTGACAAGGACTTTCCCCCTCTCCATTTGTCCCTCCCCCTATGCGCCCCTCCCTCCTTCCCTCCCTACCCTACCCCCCTGTTTCACTTTGTTTTTCATTTTAAGTTCCATAAGAGAGGTGAAACATCAAATGGTCTGTCTGATATGAGAAACCCAGATCACAACTCTTATGGAGAGTTACTCTTTTAAGGAAGGACTTCACATGTCTCTAATGTGCAGCCAGCATTATGAGCCCTACTGCAGGTAAAAGAAAAAAGTCTCTCTTATTTTGAGAGTCTCCCAACAAAAGATGGGAAACAGCATTGCGTGATCTTCAATGTCCTGTCCCTAAATTTGGAGTTAGGCTACACGTGTGGATGTGCAGCTACTGATGATTTAGGATGCAGTGCACCCACTCGTGGGGTGTGTGTGTGACTCCAGGGACCCTGGTTAAAGGTTAGTATCCTTCCTTCACTTACAGAAAACCTCAGAGAATCTACTACTGTTTGCAAAGCTGTATAGATGATAGTGTGATGGGAATGGGCAAAAGTTACGACACCAGACTCCCCCTTCAGAAACTGGACTGTGTGATTTTTCCCTGAACACTGAATCCTGGGGTGCTCCTTTACAACTGACACTATTTATTGAGTCTACTAAAAAATTCTGGCAGAAAGTCCTTCTTGGCTATCTCAGTTGATCCAGGTCTACCTGTAGATTTTCTTTGCTTGCCCACCTCACATGTCACACCTACACTCTCATTGCTAACCATTCTCCCTACTGCAGTTTTCGGACATGCCCTTCTCTTTCCTGCGGTGATCTTGCAGCAATCCCTTTGCTTGAATGTTTCTCTTTTGTTTCCTGACTAACTTGGGCTCACTTGCTGAAATTGGCACTAAGAGTTCTTACCTCTTGGAGATTATTCCCAGAGAATCCCCATCTCTGGGCTTCATTGGCTTCTACATACTCAGAACATTTTCTACATTGTGTTGGTTTGTTGTGTGTCTCTAGTGTGTACTTCTTGTCTGGGGATACTTCAGTACTTAATTTCAGTTCCAGCTGGTCTATTAGCATCTTGGGTGTCTGTTGAATACATCAATGACCACTTGGCCTGATAAAAATGCCTTTGGAATAGACAGGTAACATTTTCATGATATTTGTACGATTTTTGTATGCCAGGGTACAACTTAAAAAGAGGCATGAAAAAAAATCTAGTTTTGAAAGTTTTATTACATTAATGAGCAAACTAAACTTTTAAAAAAAACTCTAGGCAGTTGAAGCAGCTTTTTCAAAGGCAGTTAGCTTCTTAATGAAATATTCACGATGCTCACTTCCTTTGATCTACCACTATCACTCTCCTGAACAATTTGACATTGTTTATGAATTACTCATCAAAGCCCAGTGTTTTGAGCATATTTTTGAGTTCATCTACCAACAGGGTGATACTGAGAAATTTACATTTTTAGAGCTGTGTAAAATTAGGGTCAAACTCATGTGTCCTCTGTTGGGAACTTTCACATTTCTATTTTCACTCTCAGTTCTCAATTCTATTATCTATTTATCTATTGAGAACTGAAGTCTCACTATGTTACTCAATCTAATCTTAAACTCCTAAGCTCAAGAGGTCCTCTTGCCTCAAACTCCAGAGTAGCTGAGTTTACAAGTGCATACCACTCCACTTGAAGTTAAATCACTTTTTCTTATTCATACCTTAAATGTGATAAGACTGAGGCTCAGTAAAGTCAAACAATTAGCCCCAAGACACAGAAATTAGAGGCAAACACAGTTCTGTCCTACTCTGAGATCAGGCTGGTCTACTTCCTTTCAGTCTCCCAGGCTGCCCCTTTGCACTATTAGGTAAATGATCCTAGGGTGCAAGACATATTCCATACGTGGCCTGACAGAGCCAAAGGTGGGGTGTACATCAGAGCCCTCCAGGTGAATGCCATCATCTCTGTGTAGCTCAGTGGTGCAGGGTGGGCAGCTTACACAACTTTCTGCTTCCCAGGAGTTTGAAACAAGTTCTGGAATGATCTTTTCTGTCAACTGAGCATAAAAAGGTAGGATAATATTGATTGTTGATCAGCTATTTTCAATGTGTCATTGTTCTCTCTGGGGTTAAGTGGAAATGATAGCTCTATCTACATTAGCTGGTTATGAGTATTCACAGAAATTCGTCACATGGGAATTTTCAGCTCTCATTCTTTAGATCGTTTAAAAAGATTGCTTCATAAAAAGCATGATCTTTGGATTCACACACTGAGTTTTTCTTACTAATATGTGACCTCAGACAAGTTACCAAACTTTTGTGGGCCTTCATTTCCTTAGTTATGAAAATAGAAGAGGCTAGGGTATAGTTGAGTGGTAGGATGTATATTTAATTTATGAGAGATTCAACCCCAGTACCCTCCTCACACCAAGAAACAAACAGAATAATTTTCTCTAGTGTGTCCTTCACAGGACCACTGTATTAAAGTACATAACATTAGTAAAGGCACACAATGCTTGCCAATTAGTAAATACTCAATAAAGGGTGGTTAACTACAATTATATAAGTGAATTGTTTACCATGCTTGGTGCACAGTAGGCCCTGAAGAGTGTTAAGGATTTGGTGACATTGCCACTGCTATTTCAGGAGGATGATAATAAAGCACTTTGATTATGAATTAATTAAATAAAATCTAGGGCCTCCTGTGTGCGTGATTAGTGCTCTATTATTGAGCTATAACCCTAGTCAGCTCCTTGAACAATTTGCATTGAAAATTTTGTTTTCATTGTTTTGAAACAAGTGAAAGAAACTTTACCCTCCTGTTTTCCCTTCTATCCTCCTCCTTTCCCTTTCTATAATTTTCCCAATGAAGTGTTCAGTCCACAAAAAAATATAGTAGAAAGAGATGGGTGAATGTGAATTGGGTACTTTTTACTCTGAGAAGTACAATGTAATTTTCAAATGCAAGAATTGCTTGAAATGCAATACCTGAAATATGTGTTCAATACCTGCCTTATGCAGTCAGGCTCAGTACTTGCAGATTCCTGCACCAACCTGAGACCTAATGAAGGGATAGTCTACGAGAGGGTTCTGGGTTGCCACATTTGAAATCAGCTTTCCAGATGATTTTTAATTAAGTCTGAGACTCGCTAATCTACAGCTTCCTGGCACACTGGCTCTCAGGATTCACATTTCAGCACTGGTTGGACTGAGAAGTACACGCATGTATATTTTTCCAGAAAGGTCTCAGAATTCTTACCCATAGCCACTTTGTTGCTGGCTCATAATACAACTTAAAATAGGAGAGATATATTTGGGCTTACAGTTTCAGCAGGTTCAGTCCACAGTCAGCCGGCTCCAAGACAGTAACCCCATGGCACTGGAGAAAAGCTCTTCACTGCATGGTGGCCAGAAAGCAGAGAAGGGAGGAGCCAAGGACCAGAACCCTGTACCCCCTCAAGTCATGTCCTCAGTGACCCGTTGCTGCAGATTGGCTCCACCTTTGAATGTGAGACCTTTGGGGACATTTTGCATTTTAATCATAGCACCCTTGAACTACAACTTTAATTTTTTATTCTTCCCATTCTGCCAGAGGAAGCTCCCCTTGCATCACCTACCCACATTCTGAGTCAGTTTTGACACTGCCTCTAGGAAGTCTCTCTCAAACAATTCTGTTTCTTCAAACCGACATGTTCAGACTCTGTGTACAGCTCTACTTTAATAAAAGTTAATGTTTTTAACCTGAGGTTATATAATGTGCTAGCTTGCATGAAGAGTTCTATTTCAACAGGGTTTCAAAAAATGCTAGAACTGTCGTTCAAATTTTAATAACTTCAGGAACATAAAACTTCAATAGATCTTTCTGAATTACGTCTTTCTTTGACCTTCTCTCTTTGTCTCCTGTTAGAGGCAATGTGCTGACACTGCACCCAGGTTGGAGGGAGGAACATGTCACACAATGGTGTGAAAATGCAATCATCACCCTTATAACCCACCAACGGATGGGCTCCTCACCTTTTCCTGGCAGACAGATTACACTCAAGGACGAGAAAAATAGCATAGAACAGTCTTCACTTTAGAGCTCAGAGTGAAAAAAAATATAATGGAACTATGTCATTGTCTCACCGCCTAAGTGAAGTGAAAATGAATTTTCTCAGCAGTACAGTTTTATGAAGGTTCTGCACGATATGACATTTGTCTGGGGGAAGTATTTCCGGGCTTCAATCGGTCCTGTGACCCATTCCTAATGCCAGCTGCCTCTATTTCAACTCCACCCACTCAATATTCCTAACCCAGCCTTGGAAAGGACTTAAAGAAAATTGTCTATTTTCAGTGCATGGTGTGTCAACAGGAATTTGTACACAGACTGACACTCACCACACATTCACATACATCCTGACGGTTTGCTTTGCTGATACACAGGGGGGTTAATGGTGAATATCAACCAGTTCTACATGAAAGTTGCTGTTGTCTTGTGCTACCGAACCTCCTCTCATCCAGACTAGTGAGGCTTTCGTAGTGTTCTACTCCCACAACTGATTGTAAGGTTTTCCTGTGAATGGAAGAGCTTCACTTCCAACAGAAGGCACTGCAAGGCTACCTTTGTAAGTCACTACCCTGTCCCGCCTCACCCTCTCAGAATGACTGGATTCCATTTAGAATGCAGACCCCAACAGAATAAGCAGAAAGCTGAACTTGAGAGATGTGATCTGGTCATGTGATAACTCCAACAGCTCTTGACTTTGGGAATAAGCACCAGCCATAAGCAATTTGAGAGACTGCCAGTCTGAGATACATTATGCATTATGCCATATGTCAGTGACTTTAAGGATGATTTTTGGACCAGCTTATTTTTCATGTCACTTATGAAAGATCACATCTTTTGCATTTAACATGATTGATGATTAGGGTCTGAGCCTTAAAGCATTTTGTTCTGTAGAAAGATGTGAATGGTGAAATAAATGCATTTCCCCTGAAGACCCTGGGTTCTGATTTCAACTTTCCTTTCCATATTTTCCTGATATTTTCAATTTTCCAGTTATGCTTATTCTGATGCCATGATTGGCATAGACTTTCAGCTGAGGCCATATTTAATCTGTAAATTAATTCTCCGGAATAAAAGTACACCCTTTCTACCTATCGTACAAAGGTAAGGTAAGCTCAGATCTGTCTGTACTAATTAATGACTACTTCTGGCTAGGGAAAAGTGATATATATTAGTATCTGACAGCAACACATATATTTTGATGGGCGTCATTTTTTATTTTGGAAGTCAAAACTGGCAAGCACTCTTGTGATTTTTAGTTATGATCACTTGAAATAAAGATACTAAGAGTTTTTTTTTTAAATCTGGGCATTAATCAGAAAATATGAGTTGTCCAAAGTTACTATACTATTCTAATTACAAATGATTATAATCCTTCACTATCATGTCTCCTATTTTCTGAGAAGAGAGAGATTTTTGAAAAATTTTTGTTTGGCTGGAGTTTTCTTGAAGTTGTTAAGGCTCTTCAGCTAAGTGAAATTAGCTTCTAGCCATGCTTCTGAAATCTTTTTCTAATTTGTTTCAATAGCAAATCCCTCAGGATCACTCTTGATAACTTTTTGTTGTAATAGTCTGTGACTACAGAATGTTTGAGATGAACCTCGGTAGCCATAATCTTAGTGAATTTCATGAAAAAGTGAGAAAAGAGGAAAGAGATGTGGTCTCTATTTGGCTATTTTAGTGTGGTGGAACCCTTCAACTTAAAAGAAAGTGAATGAATTCTTCACATTGGACGGAACCCAGTGACAGCACTTATCCTAGGCTATGTCGTGTGGAGAAAAGTTTCAATAGAGAGGTTAGAGAAAAACTCTTGCAATAATTTGGGGTTTAGTTCTAGCACAACTTGTAATTGCTTCTTCACTCCTGGAAGTCCAACAAGGTTTTTGGGATGTTTTAGCTGGAGAAGATCTGAAGGATACTTGGTCCAACAGTGCAATTTTATAAGGGAGAGACAGGCTTAGAAGTTATATAAGCACTTATGACGTGTTCATGGCAGTGCTGGAGTGAGAATCCAGATGCCCTGATGTTTAGGCCAACATTTTTTTAAAACTCACAATTCTGAATAATTGGATTCTTCTACTCGAATCTGTGTTCACAGCTCTTCAGGAGAGAGAAAAAAATCAAAATCTGATTCCTTTAGGTCGTGGCTCAAGGGATCTAACAAATTCTACAAATACAACTGAAAGTGTGTAACTACTTACTACCAGCTTTCTTGTAGTGAGTTGAGAAATGTATTGCTACTTGCCCCAGCGAGATATTCGGGCGCCTCTGACAAAAATTCAGCCTTTGAATAATGTAACTATTTGAAAAGGTGAGCTCACAGTTGCTGGACTCAGAAGCCTCAGAATCTTCTTATGACTATTTAATAATAATAATCTTTGTTTGCCGTCGTGAAGCTGGGAAGTAGAAAAGAAATTTCAAGAAGGATTGAAATTTTAGCTGTGGGGGAGTATAAACAGCTCTCATGACCTCTAAGATCCCCTACAATATCATTGGATGTTTTCCTTGAGAAGTTTATTTACAACTCTCAGATGGTAAGACCAGCTGCTTCTAGATAGCTTTCATATCTTCCCCTACTCTCAAGGAACATGATCTAAATATAAATCATCACAAGCACCGAGATCTTGGCTAGAAAATCTTCCTAGTGACATGCTATCCTATCCCCAGAAAAGTGCCAGAGGAATTCTTTCCATAGCTTCTTCCTTAGAAGAGAGGCAATAGGGCATAGCAGAAAAAAGACAGGCTTTGGCAACAATGAGACTTGAGTTTTATTCCTGATTCAGCCACTTAGCAATTGACCTATGACGAGTATATTAAAACTCTGACTCACAGTTTTCTCATCTAAAAATGGAGATGTTACCTACCTCAGAAGATAGTGGCAGAAGTAGTAACAGTGGACACAGAAATATCACAGTGTCGTCAACTCTAGAGAAAATATAACTTGTAACTGTGATTTTTAGGTTAGCTAGGGCTACTGGAAGGGACCACCAACTTCCTGTGGAAGACACACTTTTGAGAGATCACTATCTTACTGAGTTTCACATACTTGTGTGTGTGTCATGGGTAAAGAGTGGGATGAGAAAAGACAGAATACGATGAGTTTTCATCTTTTTATACAATTTTAGTATTTTAACCTTTTTTGTTATTTTATTTCTCATTTACCTTTCAAAATAATCACTTCTGAAATAAAAGTAATACACCAATACATTCTTGTTAAAAATGTATACAGAAACTTCCTTACCACCCAGTTTTTATTTTTTTTTATTTTTTTATTTTTTTATTTTTTATTTTTTAGGCTATTGCTTTGGAGATGAAAAGCTAGCAAGTAAACTGTCCTTGCTGGCTCTTTGTGTTAGGAGTCAAACTTATATTAAGTTTAGCAAATTGCAAGCAATTTTCAAATTTTGTAAAAAGATCCTTTTGGATTTTAACTTGAGCTACACTGAATTATAAATTGGATTAAAACAACACAACCAAAAGAAGAAATATTTTCAATCACAAACATAGAATATTTCTACAAATTTTCTATCCTAGAAAAATCTAAATTCCTAGTCTGATTTTCTAGCTTAAGCTTTAACTTTTCTTGCAAGGCCTTCCACCTGGCCCTCTGACCAGAAGGGTGTTGGTGTCAAAGCTGTTCTGGTCATTCCTGCTGTGCAATTCCAGGATGCTGACTGCTCTAGGGTCTAGGTGAGACCACATGGGTGAACAAGCAAGAAGCAGGCAGTCCCCTGGTCTTAATGATTCTATGAGTTTTGAGGAAGAGTGAAGGTGTGATGAGTTGATGACTCCTTTTAGCCAAAGCCAGAATTCCCTTAAATCAAGATTTGAATAATATAAATCTCCTTCTGCATCAGCGTGATACATTTATCGCTAGTGGTCCAGCTGCTTGCCTATACAAATGGAAACTTTCAGGAGTAAGGAAAGTCATCCTTAGCCACAGTTTATTTATTTTTTAAAAATTTCACACGTACTCGAAAACAACAACCAAACACCACCACCAAGTAGGGTTCCGGTATCTATGAAGCACTACGAGTTAAATTACTCAGCACGATGGTCTTTGCATATTTTATTTTAAATAGAAAAAAATTTCCAAAACTTGACAAAAATGAAAAACTGCCTTCTCTTCACATCTTCCTTCTTCCTTCTGCTTCATTTATTTATTTATTTGGTGCTAGGGATTGAACCTAGGACCTTGTGCACACTAGGGGAGTGCTCTGCTAAACTCCTAACCTACACTGCTGATCACAGTGGATAGCAGTATTACTAGTACAGTGATTATTAGTTCTTTAATTTGTTACAGGACTGTGATTAAGTAATCAGGCATGTAATCTGATTTATTAAAATATGACTTGTGATGTATGTACTTATTTATCCCATAAGGTGGTCTGGATTCAGACGTTTGTAGCTACAGTCTCAAGTGACAGGTATGTCCCAGCGTGAAGCTGCTTCTTATTTCTTAGATTTCAAACACGGCAGGTCGTCTATTCCACCATCTCTGTTTTTGTTTCTGTGTTACTTCTGAAGTGATGATCTAAACAAAATACAAAGCCAGAGACAGAATATTTTGTTCACTCAACCTAACAATCGAGGGGTTGCACTATACAATAAACTGGTCTCGGTTATAACACTGGCAAGGGGCGCAGCACCCCTTCGTCAGATTAGGGGTCCTTTGCTGGAATGAGCCTTTTTGGAAACTTTCCCTTGCGCGCCCTCAGGAGTTGCCAATCCTACATACCCACAGGAGTGAAAGGGCACACACGCACACGCACAGCAGAGGGCGCCCTAGTACAACACGAACATCCTCTCCAGGGCCACCAAAGCTGTCTATTAAGCTTTTCCTCATTTCTTACATTTCTGGCGTTTTGCTCAACCACCCCTAGGCTAGGGGTCACGTGTGTCAGGCCCACAGACGCCTTAGGGACTTCAGACACAAAGATAATTTGGCTCCGTTCCTGCTTTCAAAAACTTTATACATAGAGATGATTTTTTTTTTTTTTTTTCAGATTCTCACTCTAGCCCAGGCTAGCCTTGCATTCACGGCTGTTCTCCTGCCTCAGCCTCCCGAGTGCCGGGATATGGGTGTGCGCCGCCGCGCCTGGCTTTATGTGGTGCTGGGGAATCGAATTTAGGGCCTCGTTCTCGGAAGGAAAGCGCTTTAACCGCGGTGCCATGCCTCCACTCACACACGAGCATGAATGTGCGCGGTAACTGAAGTACTAACAGCTCACATCTCCTTTTCTGTCCTGCCCTCCAGGCCCCACGCCCGGGGTTTCCCTTCCTAATCTCAGCCATTCAGGAGACTGCTGGTGGGTAGGTACCACCCGAGGGTGGGGCACGTGCTCCACCTCCGGCAGCGCATGCGCCTTGGCTGGCGGTGAGGCCCACGGCACGCAGGGCCTGCCCTCAGGCCTGCGGAGGGAAGCAACGCCTGGGGGACGCAGAGGTCAGGGGTCAGCCACGTACAGGCTGCGGGGGAGAGCCCGCGAAGACAGAGCGTGGAGAGCGGAGAAGCTGCAGGCGCGCAGGCCCGGAAGGCCGCGTGCCGCTCCGCGAGGCCGCGCTACGCTGGGGTGGGCTTTGCTGTCATGTGAGTGCTTTTGAGTCGCCGTAGGCTTGTAAGTGACCCCTACCCACGCTTCTGCAGGTGGCTTCTCGCCCACACACCCCTGGAAGCCACCCTGATACACTCGGTTTACTAAACTGGATGTTAGTGTGGTTTTTGGTTTTGCCTGTCTTTAATTTTGTCCTGTTTGGGGTGAGTAGTTGCTAGGGCTCATGTGTCCCCAGGTGTGCTGTGATTGTGGAATTATGAGTCCGCTATAAATGGGGAGAGATAAAGTCTTCATCTCCCCAGGGGCGTTGGAGAAAGGAAGAAGGCAGCACCCACCGTTTCCTGGTTCGCGCTTTTCGCGCTTTTCTCGTTCGTGAGCAGGTGGAGCGCCCAAGCCGGGCTTGCTCACCCTGGAAACCTTGCTGCCTGGCCTTGGTAAGTTCTTGGCGCGTGGGGAAGTGTCTGAGCTGCATGGCGAGTCAGTTTGCACAGGGTGCGACAGAGAGACGGGTCCCCTCGCCGGGGTGCAGCGTGACAGCGGCATTCAGTTATGACTGTCGGGGTTGAACCACGTAGAGAAGACGCTGGACGGTCAGTGGTGTCTCTTGGCAAGAAATGGTTGCGTAACAAATCATCCTAAACGAAGTAGCCGAAACAACCGTTACACGTGATTGCTTACGAGCGTCCATGCCAGACCTGATTGATTTCATGAGGACTGGGTCGTAAGCATGCTACGATCCAATGGGAAGGCCGAGGGCAGGCTGGCTGGCTGAATGTTGCCCAGGTGAATACAGGTGCTGGGTTCACGTGTCTCATCTTTTATTAGCATAGCCCGGACTTGTTCCTGAGGTTGTGTCAGGGTTCTGCAGCCATTTCTGGCACATTCTATTGGCTGAAGAAAGGCATACCCATAGCGTAATTTAAAAGGTGAGGAAATAGACTCCACCCCTGGAAGGAGGAGCTGCCAGTCAAATTGGAAAGCTAGGATGCAGGAAGGGGTAAAGAATTGGAGAATGTTTTTGCACTCCGGTTGCTTCATTTGGGGTCCGAGTGCACCTGTGGACTTTATTTTGCATGATGGGGAAGCTCTCAGAGTTATGACGTGTGTTCGAGTTTTCTAAAAGTTTTCTGGTCATAGTGTGATAAAAATTTGGAGGGAGAACGTGAATGCCAAGTACTTTTGAGAAAGTTAATGCAAGAGTATAAGATGATGTGAGCTGTAACAGAATCCACGCTGTCAGTCCACATTCCAGATACTCTGCCAACTTAAGATAACCTCTGCCATACTGTACTCGCTCCAGTTCATTTCACACAGGGATTTAAGAAGGTAAGTTTAAAGGAGAAATGGAAATTAATTTAGGTGGCCTTTATGTTTTTTTTTCTTGTGTTATGTTTCTATTATTCTAAGAAGATACTTGTCTATGGTTGTTTCAAAAACCTTGAGAATGAATATTGTCTAGGTGTTATTTTTGCATAAAATATAGTTTGTGGGGAGTCAAGGGAGATTTATGGACAAGAAAAAATATTAGAGCTACCTTTGGAAAATTAAATTTCACAGTAGGACAGATTAATGGGAGAAGTGCTAATGGGAATACTATTTGGAGATTGCTTTGGTTTGGATCTGAGATGTTCCTCAAATATATTTGATATTGTGAATTATGGGCGTGTGTTGGGTTATAGGTGTGTGGTGGAAGACAGGTGGTGATAGGTTTTAGATTATGAAAGTGTGGTGGATTTATGGGATGTTGTATATTATGGGTGTGTCACACATTGCTGGTGTGGGGCCCAGAATGGGTGGATCACTGGAATATGACCTAAAAGGTATATGCTAGTTCCATCCTTCCTCCCTAATTTGGCTTTCTGTATGCCTTGCTGAAGATAGCTTTCTCCAGCTCGCGTGCTGCCATGTGATTCTGCCATTGTCAGCTGCCCATGAGTAGACTGAGACCTTCTGAAACTGTGAGCTAAATACATCTTTCTTCCCTTATGTTGTGGATGTTGGGTATTGAGAAATACAGAAATACAGAAAAAAATACAGAAATACAGAAATGAGAAAGTAAGACAGAGATCATAAAAATATTTTGCATATGATTTCATAAGGACCTGAATGAGACATAAAGTGGGCAGTGGGTTGTAGGCTGTGTGAACAGGAAAGGTCGAATGAGTGTTTGGAGTGATTCTTGTAAAATGGCCCAGTTGAGTAACTAGTATGGTTGATACAAGTTCATTGTATACTTTGAAATAGCTAGTAGGGAGAATTTAGAATGGTCCTAACACAAAGAAGTGATAAATGTTTGAAATGAGGGCTATATCAAATACCCTGATCTGATCATTACACATTATATACATGTGTTAAAATATGTGTGATTTTTTTACATGTCAACTAAAAACAAAAATTTAAAATCAGAATTTGGAATGTGCATGTGGGAGTTGGAAAGTTGAAGATAAACTCACTGATGTCAATCTGTTATTTCTAAGGTCTTACTTTATTGCCAAAAATTATTATCTAGTCATTGTGGAAAATATATTTGTTCATCTGTTTATTGAAGGAATATCTAATGAGTATCTCCTGCGCAACAGCCACTGTTCTAGGTACTGGTGATGCTGCAGGGGGAAAAATGAAACAGAACAAAAATGTTTCCCTTAGGGAGCTTTCACAGAGAAAAGAAAGGGGAAAAATTACTCAGATCCTCTCCCCTGCTCCAACTTAACATTTTTGGAGTATTCCTCTCTTAGGCTTTGGATTTGGAATGTTCCCCAAAGCTTACGTATTTGGGTGTAGTGGAATACCTGTGGAACCATGTGCTGTTAGGAGATTGGGCCGGGTTAGAAGGGGCAGAACAACGGCGCTTGACTAAAAGGGGGCAGATTACTGGCGGACAGGACCAAGACGGGTAGCTCTGCCCTTCTTCCCTCATTTGGCTTCCTGCTATGGTGTGAAGAGCTTTTTTTCTGGGTAGATCTCTGCCATGTGCTTCCCCTGTTGCCAGCTACCCATGAAAGGACTGTGTGAGACCTTCTGAAACTATGAGCTAACAAATCTTTCCTCCCTTAAGTTGTAGATGTCGGTTATTCTGTCCCAGCAATGAACAAGTAACCAAGACCACCTTCCCCCACTATCCTTCTTTCCCTCTCTCATTCATTCTCTTTCATTTTGTGTCTGTTATTTGGTAACCCGCATTTTGGCGACTGAATAAATGTATTTTTCTTCTCACATAATATTGACTGTAAATTCCTCCCACCTCCTCTCTTCCTAGCACCTGTCTGCCCTGCTGGCTCTTACTGGTTATGTGAACCTAGGCAGTGTCTGTGCCTCAGTTTCCTCACTTGTAAACAAGAGAGGATGGTAGTATTTCCTTAATAGCCCTACAGTGAGAACTGAGTTAATGTATCTGAAGCTTTCAAACAGTGGACACTATAGTGGAAGCACTCAATAAATTCATCTGTGAGCACCTACACATGTTTTTGTGATACTAGGGATTGAACCTAGGGCCTTTACAATGAGCTACATTCCCAGTCCATTTTGTCTTATTTTGGTTTGTTTTTATTTTGAGGCAGGATCTCATTAAATCACTGAGTTGCCTAGGTTGATTTTGAACTTGTGACCTTCCTCCTTTAGTCTCTAAGAGTGCTGAGTGCCAGTGGTTATTTTTATCATTACTGTAAATTATTATTTACCACTATGCTATTGTTTTTACTTCTTTTGACTGCTAACATTTTTAAAGTGACATTATATAACTATTTCTTTAAATAAAGCCTTTTCTCCTCTATTCTGATTCTATGGTACGTACTGCTTTCTAGATGTTGACTTACATAATCAAGAATTCAAACCTGGACACTTAAGGGAATCCCATAGGCATTGTGGGAAGGAATGGTTTAATGAGCAGCACCTTGAAAAAACAACATTCAGTTCTTTACACTCAAAGTTCGCATCAAGTGTCCTCTTGGCCAAGCTTAGTAATTGGCACTAAGGATGGAGGAAAGATCAGAGCTCTTCATCTTCTTTTAGGGGAAATGGTTTCCAAGAATTCTCCTTTCCTCAAGAGTAAACCGTGGAGGAGAATTACTTCTCCACTAGAAAATTGGGATGGGACTTAGGGGGTGGTGCCGTGGTTAGAGCATTTGCCTAGCAGGCACATGACCCAGGTTCAATTCCAAAGTACCACATAAAAATTACCTGGGTTTGATGGCATGTATCTTTAATCCCAGTACACAGGAGGCTGAGGCAGGAGAATTGCCATGAGTTTGAAGCCAGCCTGAGCTACATAGTGAGCTCAGGATCACTGTGGTCTAGAGAGTAAGAGAAACCCTGTCTCAGAAAAAAAAAAAAATTGGGATGCTGTTAGAATGGATGTGGGTATTGAAATCTCAGCAAAGACCTTGCCTCTTACATGTACTAAAAGAGAGATGAGCTGGGTATAGTGGTGCATACTTGTAATCCCCGCACTTAGGAGGCTGAGGCAGAAGGATCTCCATGAGTTTAAGAATTGTCTGAACTACAGAGTGAGACCTTATCTCAAACAAAACATAACCAAAGAAAAGTAGTGACATTTCATACTGAAGTGTCATTCCGGTGTCATCGAGCAAGTATTTGATTGAACACTAAGACTTGTGGTCCAAGAACAGAAAAACATTTGAACATTTCCCTTACAGTCAAAAAAAAAAAAAAAAAAAAAAAAGTAGACATAGGCCTCATCACACTTGGGAGGCTAAAAGGCTTCTCGAAAGGAGGTATTAATTCCAAGATTATTCTTTTTCATCACACATCTGAGGCCTGATGTGCATAGCTCCTGCATCCTCAGCTCGAAATGACAGCTGGCTGCTCTTTTCTTTCCTTTCAGCTGTTGTCTGGTGAAGAGTTGACTCTTTTAATAAAATTAAGGTACAAGAAATATTCCAGAAATTACATTTTCTGTCTTATGGCTGTTTTTCTTTTACATAGAGTTGGAGAATTTTTTTAAAAAAAGGAGATGTTAGAGGTTACCGAATGTCTTCATTTTCTGGATGAGGAATCTGAGACCCAAAGACAATCTGTGCAGAAACAAACGTCAGGTTATCAAGTTTGACTTTCAGCCTTTCCCATTGAAGTGAAAAGCCAAAGATGGAATTTTTCCTAGATTTTTCTTTTCTAATGGTTTACATACACCATGCTTCAAGACCTTCAGTAAACTGTCTGCACTTCCAAATTTGCAGGGACTCTGCTCTTGTCAGAGATGACAAATCTGGCTCTGTTTTTCTCCTTCACCTTTTCTTCGTGGCAGCATTAACTTTTTTTTAGTTTCTACCTCATTCTTCTCGTGTGTGTAGCCAGTGTGTGCGTGCTCATATTAGAAGGATCCTTATACTCTGTGTGTCCTGAATACTGGCCTACTCTTCTTTATCTTTGCTCAGATACATTGTATCAGCTAGCAGTTTTTCAATGAACATATGAGTAGAAGCTTATAGTTTGATAGGTTTGATTTGTCACCTCCCTTTATTCATTTCATTCATTCATTCATTTTGGCAAGTTTCAGTACTTCAAGCCCCAAGCTGCCCTGTGTTGCAATCTGCTTAGGTTTCATCTCCTTCCTACTCTGTTCTTAACCTACAAATTTAACCTACTACGATCTTAGGCCTAGTTACCTTTGCTAACTTTGCTCTCTGTGTTATTAGGCATTCCTGGAGAATGTCTGTTTCAGGCCTATTGCTGCTTTTGAAACCACCACAAGATTTAGTGGCTGATCCAACAACCATTTCTTATTTTGGGATGGGTTAAGCTTGACTGATCTTGGTGAGGCTTATTCAAGCACCTGCTGTTAGTTGGTGGATGAGCTGGAGACTGGTTAATTTAGGATATATTTGGCAGTGGCAACCTGGCTCTTTTCCACATGGTCTACGGGCTTCCTGTATGCTAACTCAGGCTTGCTGTCTTGATGATGGCCAAGTTCAAATTAAACAACACTGAGAAATCCAAAGGATATTTTCAAGCCTCTGTCTGAATGAGGTTGATATTGTCTACCAGTGAAAAGCAAAATACAAGATTGTACAAGAGTTGGTGGCAAGAAGAGAGACAACATCCAAATTAGTGGAAAAACGAAGCCAGAACTTGGGATGTAGCTTAGAGGGAGAGTGCTTGACTAACATATGCAACACTCTGGGTTCAGTCCCCAGTACAAAAACAAAACAAAACAAAAAACAAAACAAAAAAAAACCCCTCACAAACAAAACTCTGTAAACACACACAATAAAAACAGTAAGCAACTCCCCCCCCCCCCCCAACCAAGGTGCTGAATTATGTATGTGTGTATGGTTTTAGACAAATGTAATCATAGCAGTCATCGGAGTAGAAACTGTTTCTTTTCCATCTGTCCCATGTCCCTTTCTGGTACTTCTCGCAAAAGTACTTGATTTTTTTTTTTTTAGTGATGGATGACTCCTCCCATACTCTGAGTGTGTGTGGTTGGAAAAGTGGCACATCACCATGTTCAGTCAACGAAGATTGATCTACACTTGGCACTTTGGTTCATAATAAAGGTGTCTTTTCTAATGAAAAGACTGTTCAAGGATGGGTGTTTATCTCAAATAGGGTCAGTAAGAGTCTTTATTTGAAGTAGGCTCCTCAGTAAACTCCTTTCCAGGCCATGAACCCCAAACTGTACAGCACAGGAGCTGTTTTAATTACCTTGTCACTCTGGAGCCAAGAGATGGAGGCAAACTAATTTCAGGTGATGCTTTTTGAGATGCTAGATTTATTTATATCTGAAGCCAGTTGTATGACTCACTTGATTAATCTGAGTTAATATACCTCTTTTTGTTTGAGTTCAAAGCATAAAACACTTAGAGCAATGTCCTAAATAGTAAGTACCCAAAATGTGCCTGTATTTGTTATGTTGTAGCCTGTGTGCCTTTATTTGTTATATTATTGTTTGCCTTTCTGTCATTTACAATCGAAAGAATCTTGATGGAGGCATCCAATAAGAAAATAGGATATCAAAAAGAGTCCATTTACCGTAACAGGAAAAAAAAAGAACCCAAATCCATACATATGAATCTCTTAAGAAGTAAGAGAGAATATATGAAGAAAATGACAAAACTTTATTGAGGGACCAGAAGAAAACATTCTAACCCAGCAGTTCCTTCTCCCTCTCCCAGACACAACTATTTCTACTTTAACCCTTTCAAGTGGATACTTGCCTCTTCTCGTGACCACATTCTGGTTCCTTCTGATTTAATCTTCCAAATTTTTTCTTAATCTGTTTCTTCTGCAAACTGGCCCTTATAATTCTAGTTCAGGCTCTGATATGTATATAAAATCGCATGGAGCTAAATGCACATGCATACTCTCAAGTTAGTGTATAGGAAATTGGTGAGATTTGCATAAGAAGTCTGGATTTTATCAATGTCAATTCCCTGATTGTAATACTGAACTCTAGTTATACAATAAAGGAACTAGGGTAAAATTTATAGATGGGTTTTGTTCATATTATTCCTTAAAACTGCATGTTGTGAGAAGTGTAGTTCTTAAGAAGTTTACTAAAAATGCTTTCAAAAGATGCAGGAAAACTCCAGATAATACACTTGAAAGTGTTAATTCATAAAAACATATTTACCCACAGAAAATTAGTGATAGATTTTAGGTAGATTCTGTTCAAATGATCCTTACCTTTGGGTACATAGCAATAATCTTCAGAAATAGAACCCCTCACATACATGCAGTTTGTTATTCATGTGTATTTAGTTTACATTTAAATAGAGATGGGAATATAAGTACAAGCAAGAAGAAGATCTGAAATCATATTAACTGGATGGTTTATAGTAGGAATATATGTATTTCCAAATCTACATTCTCATAAGGATATTTAAATAGCTTTTTTATAATTGGCTGCTGTTTTTCAGTAGTTTAAATTCTTCTTTATTTTGAGATTCTGAAAAACATATCAGGTTGTTACTAGTCTCTGTGAGATTCTTTGATTTATTTAAGAATGGGTTCTACTTTGTTCTGCATATACTTTGGTACTCTTTTAAAATAGGGCTTGAACATTTGGGCTGCAGAGTTGGACTGTTTTGGTTACAATTGGTCACTTTTAGTTCCTGGATTCACACCAGGAAGCACAAATCTCACACTTGAAATTAACATCTATGAATACTTACTGGTGTGGACTGGATTGTGTCCCCCACAAATTCTTCTGTTGGAGTTGTAATATCCAATGTGACTCTATTTGGAATAGACTTTTGGAAGTAATTAAGGTCAAATGAAGGGGTGGGGCCCTAATATAATAGGATTGGGGACCTCATAAGGAGTCTTACTGTTTTTCATGGCCATGATGGGATGAACAACGCTTCTGTGGCTAGGTCCTCTGCCAGGCTTTCATCATTTGCAGCCTCCCATGAATGGACTAAAACTTCCTGAAACTACAAGTTAAAATAAACCTTTCCTCCTGTGTGTTGTGAGTGTTGGTATCTTACTTATTCATTGCTGGGACAAAATTAAAGGAGGACATATTATTGTAGCTTGTAGTTTCAGAAAGTCCCAGTCCATTGATGGGTGGCTGGCAATGGCAGGGATGTCGTTGGAGGAAGAGCTGCTCACAGTGTGGCACACGGGAAGCCAAGTGAGCAAGGAAGGGCAGAACTAGTGTGTATCCCTCTAGGTCATGTCCCAGTGAGTCTCCCTTCCGGGTCAAGCCCCATTGATCCACCCCTTCCAGGTCACATGCCAAGTAATGTGCCACATGCCTATAGGACACCTCTCCCGACCAGGCCCCACCTCTTAACAGCACATGATTTCATAGCTGTTCCACAACATCCAAATACATGAGGCTTTGGGGGACATTCCAGATCCAAACCATAACAGTTGGGTATATTGTCCCAGCAACAAGAAAGTCATAAAGACACAGTGAGAAGGTGGCCATCTGCAAACTGGGAAGAAGGCTTTCCTTGGAACCCGACCTTATTGGCACCATGATCTTGGATGTCCAGCTCCAGAATTGTTTGAATTTTGAAGCCATCCTGGGTATGGTATTATATTATATTCTGGCAGCTTGAATAGACAAATTCAGTTGCCAAGTTCTGACTAGACCATTCTGTTGATGGAGAGGAAAACTTTGGCTGACGAATAGAGAGTAGTTGTTTTCTCCAGCATGGGGGTGGCGGGGGGGGGAGGGGAACAGTCATCCTGAAATATTCCTTGAGAGAATATTCCCTCAGTGGGAATCTGTACCTGTGGTAGGGGTAGCGAGAGTAGGAGGAGTCAGACCATTCCCTGAGGCCAGTGTCCAGAGTGATGGCCCTCCTTCCCCTGGTCAACTCTTGGTTACACCTCTAGATGGATTAAGGCAGATCACACAATCCTGTTAGATTTACTTACAGGGTCAATAGAGCAAGCTGAGGGGAAAACAAAGAGAATTTTGGATTTGCTTTTTAACCATTAACAGTGGAAGCCAAACCTTATGAGTTTCAGAAGTGAGGACCAGATCAGTACCTCCTGGAGCAGTGCTTCTCCATTTAATGTGCACACATATTATCTGTGGAGGGCGTTACGGTGAAGATGCTCAATGAGTGGTACTGAGGGGGAGGAGCGGCTGAGGTTATTCATTTATATAAATGCTCCCACTGGGGGAGTCCAAAGACCAGACTTAAAGAAGATCCTACATTTAGACTGTAAGGTCCTTGGGGTCAAGGCCACTTATATGGCTTCCCATTTGATCTCTAGACTTGGCATGATGCCTGGCACTAAAATAAGTTCTCACTAAATAGTTGCTGAATTGAATTAATGAGGACATTGGCTACAAGGACAAATTTTGCAGATTAATTTTCTCTGAGAGTATGCTTCTGGCTAAAAACCAAGTGGATAAAAACCAAACCATAATTAAATGTGTTTTAACTATTATTTTGGACTTTCCTAAGTGCTGTATCAATAATGGTAATAGTTTATTTGATTTTTACTCTTACCATAATCCTCTGAAGAGGAGCTGTTATTATTTTGTTATGGGTAATGAAAGCAAAACTAGGGAGGGTAAGTTATTAACCTGCGGGAGGCTGGCCGCACATACACACACTGGAATGAGAACCTTATGACCATACATTTTTCCTGCTGTCCTCTGTAGAAAGGGTGAAAATTCCTCTAAAACTGTTTATGTATCTTAGTATCATGAAGCTTGAAACTACTGATAGTCTGGTTTCTCTATAATTACTGTACAGTTGGCACAAAAGGGCTAAAATGTCAAAAATGTAAGCCTGATATGATGTGAAATTTTTTTAAAAAAATGCTCATGAGGCCCCCTGGGGCTGCATGGGAAAAACCAACTGCCGCTGCTGCCTCTTTCCTCTCATCTAGCAGAGGTTTGTATCCAAGGTCAGCTTCCCTTTAACCAGAGTTCCTCCCTCAGGAAAGCATCCCACAGAGCCCCAAGATTCTCAGGTATGGGGCAGCTGGGGCTCTCCTTGCTTCCACATCCAGCCTGCCTGGATCACCACCTCTCTGACTCAGTTGCTTATATGTTTGCCTTAAAAGAAAAAAAAAATCATGGTGTGTGTGACGGGGTGGGGGTTGGGTGGGGGGAGTGGGGAGTTACCAACACCTGACTCAGACCTACAGTCTTGTCCAGCATCCAGGTGCTGGCATGTCTGAGACAATGGGAAGCACATTTTTCTCTCTTGCTAATCCTGGCCCCAGAAATTTCTCTAATAAATTAGATAAATTTCCCCAAACTCCAGGCCTTCTCATGCTGTAGAATTCATCTTGAACTGCATGTGGCAGCCACGTAAGGACTCATTAACTTGTCTGGGAGAGGGGGCTCAACTGTGGCTTTACAAATTTACTGTCTTCCACAGTTCCCTATTGGCGTAGACTTTTTTACTTTGGTCTTTATCACAGCATAACACAATACAAGGCACATTACAATCATAATTAATCAACATCTTGATCTTTGTTACTGGGCTTGGAGTTTCTAAGCCATGTCTGTTGGGTTTCCACAGAGCATCCCAGGGTGTCAATGGACAACATCCTCCCTGTGAGTGTGTCTTAAGCTCTGGTCAGTAGGGAAACAAGGAATGTTTTATTTATGAAGAGTCTGCATGGTTAATATCCCACTTTTCTCTTTTCACAGAATGCCCTATAATTTCTGGTGTGAGCACACTGCTGTCCTACCTTTCTGAGGTTCTGAGGTTTATACCAAGGAGCAAGACCTCTCCTTCCTGCATGCAGGGATCTCTGGAGATGATCTTAAGATGCTTTCAGAATTGTTCTGTGTATCAAGGGAAGGGAATTCTGACTGAAACTGTGGGAGGCCTTAAGGGACACAGTAGCAATCTTTGTGATCTGTAGGCATGAATTCACCTTGGAGACATCTGACGAAGAAATGTTTATTAACACATATATTATCACCAGGGGGCAGAGTTTGTATTGTGCATGCATCTCTGTATGTTTATAATCCACAGGTCAGAATAGAACAATTGTGGTTAGACAGCATAAAGAGTAGAAGTCTGGGCTTAAGGTCTTGGTGTTCAAGGTATAGCTTTGCCCTTCTTTCTCTTGAAACCTTTGCATTTAAATTCGCTAAGCCTGTTTGTCAGGAAAGCAACAAGTAAACAAGATAGCATATGACTTTGTATGCTGTTGAGGAGATGAGCTAATGCTTGATAAAGATGGGTATGTTCTGGGCACGTGACAAGAACTCACAACATGCTAGCTCTTGAATCCATTTCAAAGTCCTTTCACCTTCTAGGACTTGATGCTGTATACTTGGTTCTGCTTTTTGGCGGTTTGTCTCTAGATTAGAAGGTTACCTTTGTTAAGCTCCTCAGAAAGGTAGAAGCATTGCCTTGATAGAGCACATGTCATCGTGGCTCAGTCTCTTATACGTGGCTCCGGTCTCATGAGCTGAAAATATTTCCTTCTCCTCTTCTCAATGTTTTTTCTCATCTTCTGTCTCTACTCCCACCAGTCTGATCTCTTTACTCTCATGTGAATCAGACTGTGCATGGATCAGTATAATTTGTGGTCAAAGCATTCTGATGCCAGGTTTTATTTCCTCATGACCAATTTACTGGAGCCTATAATTTTGAAGAGTTTCTAGGATTTTGAGGATCCTATGGTATGTGGTTCAATTGGCAGGGGTCAGAGTGTGCAAGAAAAAGTTGGGTTGTATTTGCCTAACTGAGTTGTAGTGGACCATCCTGACTTACAACTGTCTCTTGATCTACGCTGATCACCTAACCTTTCAATTTTCTTGAACTTGACCCAGTTGTAATAAAGATGTTAAGAGCATTCTCTTTCTCAAGTGTCCTGCTTTGGAAGACATGTACTAAGACCACTGTGTCTCTTGGGACTGGTATATACATAAGCCTCTTCTCAAACATAGAAGAGATGTCGGGTTACTAGGCAAAACTTTTTTTCGTGACAGTACGGAACAAGAATAGTTAGGAAGAAAAGTTAGATAGAAGTCTTCAGTTTCAGAAATAGTGCTTCAAAATATGTTTTTTTTTTTTTTTGGTGGTACAAACTGGGATGTGTCTTTGTCAGAGCAAGAAGTGTTTTGGAAAACTTGAAAGAAGCTTGTTACACAATTTACACATTATGTGGCCAGTCTTTGTTCAATGAAATAAATATAAGCAAGCTAAAAGCACTCTGGGAAACACATCCCACAGTTCTGTGATTGCACAGTTCTGATGCTTTTGAAACCTCTTCTTTTTCTCACCTTGCTTATGCTAATAGGTAGGATGCTTCTTCCACAGAGAGGTTTGAGTAAGAAACCCACTAATATTCAAAACTAGGTGGAGCTGAAGGGCTTATTCCATCGAAAATGGGGCAGCTGTGTTACAATCCAATAGAGAGAAAGAGAAGGTCAAGGAGCTGGTAGGGATACTCTTAGCTTGGAACAAATCAACTATCTGTACCTGTACAGAAGAGACGTGAGCTGGTGTAAGTGCCACAAATGATCAAGCCATGTCATTGACATGGAATCACAGTGAATGGAAGGAGACAAAGCCCGCGTGTCACTGACAAAGATTGTACTGTGTGTGGGAACAATCCTTCATCTCCAGCAGCTGCTGCTGTGGTAGAGATTCCGGGCTCCCAGACGGGCCCTTTACTACACTGGCAATTTCTCATTGACTCTGGGGAAGAATACACAGTCTCGCCATTACTCACGGCACACATCACGTGTTAACCACCTCCTTCCCTTTTGCATTGTAAGAAAGAGCAATGAGGCGTTAATAAAAGCCATGCAAAGCGCTGCCACCTGGTACACAGTTGAAAGGGAAAGAATGACTAGTGCCTAAGGAAACAATGGGCAATTAATATTTCTTCTTTATCAGCTGTCTTGCAGGAGCTGAGCCAGATTTTATAAAAAGCAATGAAGAAAAAGGTGGCTGTTTTTCTTTCTCTAAAGCACCACCAGACCTCAAGATTAAAGAAGTCTTTTAGTCATAACACATTCTAACCTAAATGACAGACTGATTTATCACCAACTCCAGGTTGTCTTTGACATTCTACCCACTCACGTATTTGCATATGCAGAAGGTAGATGAATACAAAAACATTAAAATGAAATCCACTCTGTGTTTCAGTAGAGTGACATATAATTTATTTGTATAACTGACAGGCAGTACTCAAAATTCATTTAAATAAGGAAGTGATTACACAAACATCTAATAATACTAAAATTGATAGTCCGAAAGTATAAAATACCATGGGTATGAAATGCCATGGTAAATACTATTCAACAGACTCCAATCATAATTCCAAACAAAATCATGTTTTTAAAAAATGATTTTTAGCAGTTTTGGAATGATTCAACTTTTCTTCCAAGCAACTTACATCTTTCACTGACAAAAGACAAGGTTATTATTTTCAAGAAACCTTACAGAGTGACATAGTTTAGGTTTCTCTCTTGCAACAAATTTTCTTGCAAGTTGCTTTTTTTTTTGTTTTTAAATATTGCCCCTTGACATGGGAAAGAAATCAGTCAGCACACAGTTCCCCAAGCAGAGCCACTTGGATCAGAACAGTGCGACAGTATAATTCTGAGTTCAGCAAGAGGCAGGCAGTGAAACACCTTTTGCAGCTTTTGAAATATGCTCACTTGTTTTCAGAGGCTCTAAGCATCATAAATATATTTAGACATCCAAGCCAGTGGAATTATGGGAATAAAGTAATTTGGTATTCAGACTATGACACAATTGCATCTGGGCTTAAGTTACAGTGTAATTCTGCAATACTTCACACGAGTGTTCCTACCTAGTTACTTCTTGTAAGCTTCATTATATGGTTTGTGAAGCACAGCTATGTCTGCAGGAAGGATTTGGCTTATCACGTGTCTGTATTATTTTAAAGTCTTTATCAGAATGAGGTCCAAGCATGAACCTGGCTGGAGACGCTAGCAACAGCAGTCATGAAATACATCAATAAATTAAAAGGCTTTCACAGAACAAGATTCAGCTGAACTTCTTACATACAAAATACAGCTAGGGAGATACAAGCCTTTACTGTTGAATTATGAGAGAGGAAAAAAAATCTAAAAAAATAGAAAACTCTCTCCATACCTGGGTGTCAAGGCAAGATGTAACACTGCATAATGCCACAAGGTGAGCAGTCGCTGGAGGACACATACTCCAGAAATAGTGGCGTCTGGAGATCTCAGAATTATGACCAAAAGATGAAAATACTGTACCAAAAGGCATGCATATAATCACTGTGCATTCAGTGGGTGAGCAGTGACCTAAGCAGAAAGCTAATGGGACAAGGAGGCAGTGTTCCAGGGCCACTATTGTCACCTGTGTGGGTGACTACATGTTGATTAAACCTTCCGAGGCAGCGAAGTGTGGGCACAGAGCCATGTCTGGGTTTTGCAGTTGTTTTATGATCCTCTTGCGGAATTTCTCTCGCACACGATTAAATTCCATTATGTCCATGGGGTCCTCTTCAATCCAAAACTTGTGAAATTCATGCATCAAGTAGCCTGGTGGAGACACGACAGCAATAAGAATGGAGTAGAAACCCCATATTTACAAACCATCCTGAATGAGTTAAACCAAAGGGGGAACCATAGAGCTCAAGCAGGACATCAAAACTTAGCCAGTAGGATTGCTTAAGATGATTCCATTGGTGTAGATGCTACCAATCTGCATTTTTCTTTTTTTTGCAACTGGTCCTGCAAGCCAAAATGCAAATCAGTTCTGCCCTCCCCTGAATATGAATAACATTGGGAACACATTTTGAAAGCCCAACAGTGACTACTTCATCCTTCCCCTCCTAATTAAATTAACATAATGGTCCCATTTTTCAAAATTATTCTGCTCTGCCTTTTCTCTCTTGATATTCCATTTAGCTGAAGTTTTAAATCACCCTGACAAATCAAACAAATGCATTCTGACAATCTATTATGAGACAATAAGAATTGTAAATCAACTCTGAGCAACAGGGATTGGTCATTAGGCTGCATGAAATTGTTAACAAGACTTCCTTGCTCGAAACGTAATTTCATATTCGAATGCTTTTGTGCCTCAGAAATGTTATCCACGAATGATTTGTAGTGGAATGATGTGGGGAAAAATGTTAAATGCTTGATCCAATTTGTTCATTGTGTTTGGTTTCCCACTGCACCTTTTCCCACATGTAAAACTGAAATGTGAACAGTTTTTTTTAAATCAATACCAAATATTTTAATATAGTAAATACATTGCAAGTTCAGGTGTCTCTCTAAATGAGAAAAAGTATTTAAAGAAATGATGTTAATTAACAGAGAGGAAGGGAGGGGAGAAAGAGAAATAAGATTCTCACAAGCTTTTCTTTGTCTTAACTTTAGCAGGTAGTGGAAAATAGGAACCAGAACTCTGGAGCCAAAAACCTGGTTTGCATCTCAGCTGTTCCACCTCCACACAAAAGAGAAAAAGGGAGGAGTGAGAAGGGGAAAAAGATAGCAGGATGGTGGTGGGGACACGGGAAGAGAATCTGGAAGGAACATACTCAATTAGAATTGGCTAACGATGCATGGGGATACCTTCAGCATAGCTTCATGTACAGATTTAAAAAAACGTTTCTTTTTATACCACAAAGTTACAAGTGGCCTCTTTTCATCTCTTACCACATACACATTGCCAGTCACTGACCCACTCTCCCTGACTTGCCCCGTTATCATTACAAATGCACGAAGAATGGAAACCGTTTCTACTTATTTCAGCTTTGCTGTTGCATTTGCGTTAGGGCTGTCTCCAGCCCTCTATATGCGGTGACTGACTTGACTGCTGTTAACGTTTCTGATGGGGCACATGTTGCTGTCACCCAGCCGGCCTCTGGGCTACAGGAGCTGGGGCTTGCTACCAGAAGAGCCCCACACCAGCAGGGCCAGCCACCTTAGAAGCCGTTTCATTTTCCTGTGCTTGTCTGTGCTCAGATTCCCAAGGCAGCAAGGTGGCATCCAGGCTTGAATGTCTCTGGTCATGATACTGATGGTTCTACAAGAGCTTGGCTCCTAGAAGCCTGATTCTTTGTCATGCTGGGCTGAGAGCTGTTGCTGTATATTTCGTGGAATGAATCCAGTGTCTCTCTAGTCCAAGTATTTATGTGTGCTTCGTGTCCAGCGCTTATATTTTCTCTAGGTCAGGCGTTCCGATTGCTTCCCACTGTTTCTTAAGTGCCATGTTGGACTCCATCATCCTGGGGGTTTAGCACTTTCCATATATGCAGAAACATAAAATTGTTTCCTCTGATCTCAGTGACTTATTCACCCAAAAGAATTGTATCCCCATTCCATTTCTGTAACTGGGAAAACTCCTAAAATACCCCGGGAATGGTCTGGAGTACCTGCTAAAAATGTATCCCCTCCCAGAGTCATTGAGCTTTGCAATTTGGTGACATGAATCTTCTGTTACTAAAGTTTGAGAACATTTCATCTGGAAGATGCCATCGTTCCCTGGGCTTTCTCCTAGATATTATAATTTGTAGGGTTATAAAAAATCTATGGTACCTTCTTGTTTTCTTACTATACAAACTGTACACAGTTTTATGGCTTGGTCTTTGAGCTCAAACACACCTGAGCAATTTTGTCTGGAGGGTCAGGTCTCCAATACTATATGTCAAAATCCTCTGTGATGTACCTCATTAGAATCTTATGAATGAGAGCATCTTTACTCCTACTGTCAATGATAAATGGGCCTGTGGGGGGAAATCATCTTTTAAAACTTAATTATATATACATATACATGTATACATATATATGTATATAGGGTACAATGTGCTAACTTAATATATATATTACAATGTAGAATGATTGATCAAATCAGGGTGTATAACCTTCCAATCTCCTCAAACTTTTTTTTTTTTTTTTTTTTTTTTTTTTTTGGAGATAGGGTCTCACTCTAGTCCAGGCTGAGCAATTCTCCTGCCTCAGCATCTCAAGTGCTAGGTTACATGAATGTGCTACCATGTCTGACTTACGTGGTGCTGGGGAATTGAACTCTGATACTTAGCACTTGCTAAGCAAGCAGTTTAACCACTGAGCTATTCCTCCAGCCCCTCCTCAAACATTTTTCATCTTTTAATGAAGATTCATTTTCCTGCAATGAACATAAAAATGCTCAGTTTTCTTCAATGTGCAGATACACTGGAAACTTACTCCAAAGGTCATGTAATATAGCACAGAGTTCTATAATAATGCAGATTTATTTTGTTTCTCCATTTTGCATTTTTACATACAAATACAAAAAAACCATCTTAGTGTTAAAAATTGACTAGAGTAAGGACAGAGGTGGTAAGTTGTTCATAATCTGCCAAATTCTCATGATTATTCTTCTTAAGGTGGTAAGTTCAAACAGTAAAGCTTAGAGAACAATCTAGAGACTCTGTCTCATCAGGAAAATAGAGACCATGTAACATGACCATAATCAAAATACAGAAATGCTGGCCTGGCTCCCAAGGTGCACATTTCAATTAAAAAACTCTACTCATTTGTATAACATTACAGTGTTCAAAAATTCATTTGGCAACTGATCACTTGGCCCATTGGCCAACTAACAAATATGTAACAGATCCAGCATTTGATACTAGAGATGAGGAAAATGGTGGTGTTCCTGTGTTTCCTAATTCTGGATCTCTCTTGGAGACAGGGATATAATTTCAGCGGAAGTCTTTGGGCTCAGGAAGCTAATGAAGACGTGTGGAAAGGAGAGGGGAATACAGAGGTCAAGCTATTGTAACGGTCTCTCATTTAAGTCTTGCAGCAACAGCATTGTGGGTTTTATATACCCATTTTACAGAGGTGGACAATGAGAGCTGGACGTCAGGACTCGAAATCAGTGGCTGTTCTCTGCCATGAGAATACATATTGCCTTCCCCACGGTACTCGGTTTCTCCTCTGGCTCTTACTCCTTCTGACTAGGTGGTTTTTTTTTTTTTTTTTTTCAGACAGGATCTCACTCTGTAGTCCAGGCTGAACTCATTATGGAGCCTAGGCTGCACAGGTCCTTTTTATTTTTTATTTTTGTTGAAGATCAAAGAAATGAAAATTCCTTTTTTTCTTCTGGCCCTTGTACTTTCCCCTGCTCTCTACACCTAACCCCCCCTGCATATCAGTGAGGCTGTGTGTTCAGTGGAGCCTTAGATTGAGTACAATTTTTATAATATACTGCCTTGGCAGTGCAGTGTTCACTGAATAATACTGTACCGTCAGAATGATAGAACCATTATATTCTTTTACCTAGATGAAATACTCATTTTGAATACTAATTTGGTGTTCCAATTCAAGCCTGCACTCTAGTTATTGCTGCTTGGAAATGCCTTGGTTTTGCTTCACTGCATCCAGTTAGTAGAGAGCAGAGACACGCGCAAGGACACAGATAATTGCAGATAGCATGGGGTGGGGGTTGGGGGACCTGCAGAGCCGGGCATGCCCAATGGAGGATTATGAATCTAGGGCATAGTTTACCTCCCTAAAGACTTCTGAGTCCTTCTGCCCAGAACTCAATTTGTAAGACCTTGCTGCTATTTCTAAAATCTGAAGAATGCCCCAGGAAATAAATAACTTACTGTATGCCTACTCATCTGGGCTAGGGTTCTCTGGGAAACATATTATTCTCAGCCAAGGATAAAATTTTCAAGATCAAACAGACTTCCAGTTGCACCTTACAGAACATATTGTAGTTTCCCACCTGTTCCCCTATCCATCCATCATTCCACCCACCCACCCATCCACCCATCCAGCAACTAGTTACCGAGCACCTACTCTGTACGAGCCTCTGTACTTAGGATATGGCAGAAACAGAACAGACATTCCTGTACTTAAGTGCCAATTCCCTGTGATTTTAGTTTTGACTCTTTCCTCAGAGACTTCCCTCACTGCATGGCTTTGGTTTTTCTCCAGTGCTGATAAATTACAGATTTATAATATGAGCCCTTTGAATTCTTCAGAGCTCAAGAGCCTCACATGAGAAAGTTCAGTCTGTGGCTCCACATAGACTCCCCAAAAGGAACTCATGGAAAGTTTGCCTAAAATTAAACTTATTCAATTTTTCTTGAAAAATTCTTCTCTTATTTCTCTAAAGACCGTAGAAAATACAGGATATTGTTAAGTTCAAGGGGATAAGGAAACAAAACAAGAGGTTTTATTTAGCTACGAGTTCACGTACTGTATTTTTATTATTATTATTATTATTATTTTTGAGACAGGGTCTTACTATGTATTCCAGGTTGGTCCTGAACTCACTATGTAGCCCAGGATGGCCTTGAATACATGCCAGTCCTGCTGCCTCACCCTCCTGATTGCTGAGATTACAGGCCTGCACCAACAGTTTGTTTCCCAAAGTAATCCAGTTCCCATGTTGGGAAATCAAACTTGGAGCCTTGAGCTTGCTAGGCAAATGTTTTAACCACTGTTTTATTCCTCCAGCCCTATTCATGTACTTTAATAAGGCTTACAAAGGTTTTCAGAATCTGCCTCCAGTCCCACTCTTTAGTTTTCTGGTACCATCTTTAGCCACCCTCTGCTCTAGTCCCTGAGTCCACCTCACTCTCCTGTTCTGTGTCCCTTGCTTTGGCCACTTGCACCACTCGCCTGCCCGTGCTTTATTTCCTCCCACTCAACCTTAGGTCCCGTTGAAAATGGCTTTTACTCTGGGGAGATTTCCCTGTTTTCCAGACTGAGTGAGCTATGATAGTTCAGGGCTTTGCAGCATTTATAAACAGTGACTTGACTTCCTCAATCTGAAATTCTTCCCAGTATATTTTATTTCAGCTTCCTGTCTTCCCTGTCACAGAGCTTGGCCTGCAGTAAAACCTCAATACTTGTTGGAGAGGATCACAGTTGTTTCAGGGGTGACTATAATCATCCAATTTGCAAAATAGGGACTGTAACAACATTATGTAAGAAACTGACATTTTTCTATTATCATGAAGTATATGCATCTTTAATTTTTTATTTCTCTCTAAGGTATGCATATGGATTGCTCACAGTTGAATATATTAACAAGTCCTGTTATCAAAAATAAGCGCAGCGTATTCTGCACTTCAGTGCTTTGAGCTGATTATTTTGACTATTGATCTCCATAGCTAAAAAAAGTGCTTTCTGCTGCTTTATTTTTTCCTTCTAGTTTTTAGAAGAAGACCGAATTTCCTGATACCCACCCACTCACATGCCCACTTTTTTTCTCGTTCCTTGTCCAGTATTGATAATTGCCTTCTTTGTTTATTTGCTTAGTTTTCCACTTAGGTTAACTTTAAGCCACCCCTGAAGTGATCCAGTGTCCTGTGAATGCATTCAAGCACGACAGATGGCCTGTCAGTTTTATATTCCTCTGAGTCTCCAGAGCCTTCTGATTGGCTACATCCAGGTTTATTCTTCTCCATCCCATTCCATAGATACCATCTTGGGTTTTCCCTCCAAATGCTTCCTGAAGATTCCCTTCACATCTTATCTGGATAGATGATCTATTTTCTGGATTCAGTTATTTCTTTTAGGAAACCTCTCTTATTTTGTAGAAATGTATATTTCAGTAGCTTCCTGATACAGGGAGATAAGATATTTAAGGCCTTGCATTAAAAAGTCTTTATTTTAATTCAATGACTAATAGGTAACTTAGCCTGAGATAGAATTTTATACTGGAAATCATATTTCCTTTATATTTTCTTAAATATTTGAAGACATTATCCATCCACCCTCTAAATACAATGTTGCTGTTGAGAAGTCCAGTGTAATCTTGATTCCAAATTCCTCATGTAACAGCTTTGGAAATTTCCAGATCATTCCTTTCTAGTGTCACAAGATCTCACCTTGTTATGGACCTTAATGGATGTGGTCCAATTTAAGGAGTTATGTTAATGCTACCTAGTTTAAATGTGAAGATCCATCTTTCAATTCTGAACCTTTTTCCTTCCTTCCTTCCTTCCTTCCTTCCTTCCTTCCATCCATCCTTCTTTCCTTCCTCCTCCTCCTTCTCCTCCTCCTCCTCCTTCTCTCTCTCTCTCTTGTTGGCTGGAGGTTGAACCCAGGGCCTTTGTACTGAGCCACATTTCTATCCCTTTTTTATTTTAAGAGCCTTAGTCACTAAGTTGCTCAGGTTGGGCTTGAACATGAGGTCCTTCTGCCTTAGCTTCCTAGAGTGCTGGGATAAAGGTTTGTGCTGCCAGACATAGCTTGAATTTCTTAAATGTATTTATTTGATTTCCCCCCTTTAGTTTTAACCTTTTCTGACACTCCCATTCTTCATAATATGGGTATGAACATGACTTTCTGGAGTGACCCTTTGATTTTTTTTTTCACTTTTGTTTTCCATTTGCTGTCAGTTCCTTTACTGTTCTACTTTCTGGGCAAACTTTTCATCCTTATCTTCTCATCCTGGACATTTCATCTCTACTAAAATGCAAAACTGGCAGTCACTCAGGCTGTCTTCAGTGCTGCACCTCTCAGTGCTGTGCCGTGCTAGCTCAGAGGGATGGAGGCACCTGTGATGTTTCTAAGTCAGGACAGAAGTTGACACATTGAATAACATGAGGGATCTGAGAAAAAGAAAAATTTGTAATGCCTGAACATATGAGTGTAGGCTTATGAATGAAAAAAACAGAATCAGAACAAAAGAAATAATTTCAAAGCCCCCAAATCAGCTAAGTCCCAGAGGTCTCTCAGGCTCGCCCCTTGAATGGAGTGTGTAAAGAAACCTCTATTGATAACCACAGAATTAGGACACTTACAGAATGTCTGTTGGAAGTGAGACAGTGTTGGAGCTTCTGGGGCGATGTTGTAGAAATGGGTTTTTAGAGCTCCACTGACCAGTAGGTTGTAGGTCAGGTCAGTTATATTGATGCCCACAATCGCAAAGGAGTACCTATATAGTGAGAGACACAGAACCAATCATATTGCACTCGTGGGATATGAGCACTTCCAAAAGTCAGAACCTGACTTTTAAATACCTATTTAAATCACCCAAGTGTCAAGTTGCCTTTCTCTCTCTATCCTATCAAAACTGTGACTTTTAAAATTTACTATAGAGTTTCAGTAATGTGCATCAAGAAATGTGAGAGTTAGCATACTTTGGCTGATACTTTCATTTCCAAACAGATGACAGGAAAATAGCCAAAGTGAACAAAGCTTTATACACAAAATGTTTGTAACAGCATAATTCAAAGTGGCAAGACATAATAACTACTAAAATATCATAAAAATGGCTAAGAAAAATTACAATCTCATATAACATAGTACAGCTGATTAAAACTATACTTAAGGACTTTTTGAGCAGGGGATAAAATGTTATGGATAGAACAAGCCAAGTTCTATTACATACACACATATGAATATAGAAAGGCCACAAAATATTAATGTGAGTTTGTAATGATAAGACTGGGCTTTCTGTAGTTCATTTTTCTGCATTTTCCATGTTTTCTATAATAAATCATATTTTTAATGAGAAAATTTTAAATATATTAGCCCAACATATATTTTCTAGCCCCTTTTCCACATGTCAATTGACAATGAAAGAAAACTAAGTTCTTTAATCTCTGCTACTACAAACCCAGCAGAGAAATATTTTTGGATGAAATGGGTGTTATCAAAAAAAGCTTCTAAGGTAAGTTTTTATCTAATTACCCAAATTGGGTAGCAATCCCTAAACTACCAGTTAAAATGTAAATTATCACTTCTGAAAATTATTTACATACAGTTAAAACTCCCTACGCCTTATCAGTTGGTTGCAGACAGAGAAGTATCACATAATTAAACAAACCAAAACTATATTCATGTCCTTTAAAAATTCAACTGGATTACATATTTCCACAGGGACAAGTGAAATTTCATGCTTGTCATTTTTTTTTTTTTCAGCAGCACTCTTAGGGCATGGCTGGCCCTGTTTCAAGGTTCAGACTGACAAACGTTATGTATGAGATCTCGCACTCACCCAATTGCTTTATCCATCCTTTTCTTCTCCCATTCTGCTTTGCTGAATTTGCTGAATGTAGGGATGAGTAAATAAACACATTTAGTCTTCAGTTGATACATTCTTTTAAGGATCATGTTAAAACTGTTGACTGTATGTAGAGATATCTGTAACTTATCTAACACTAATCAGTTTGAATGATATGAACTCTAAAGGTCACGGTACAGTTTGGATGGAATTATTTTGGACTGGCTATTTACCTTCTGTTCACTTCAGCCAGCAGTGGGAGCCACTCCCAAAAGCCAAACAGTGAGATGCTCTTTTGCCTGTTCATTAATTATCAACACTATGTCCTCTGTGAATGCTTGCCTGACATCGCTTCCAGCCTTTGCTGTGTGCTGGCTTGCATGGTCGTGATTCCCCCCTGGATTTTGCTTGGTTTTACCTCATGGCACTTGTTTGACTCGTATTTATTTGTAATATTTGGTTCACAGTAGATACCAAATAGATGTTTTTTTAACCAGTAAATAATTGAGTTAGTAAAAGGAAGGAAGAAGGGAAGGAAAGAAAGATAGAAAGAAAGAAAGAAAGAAAGAAAGGGAGGAAAGATAAGTTTTAACAATTCTGTTCCAGCCAGTGCTGCAAAGCTAAATAAGCGAAGTTGTAACAGCTCCATTCCAGTCTGTTTCACATTCTGAAGGCAGACTACCATAGGTGCACTCTGGAGACACTGCCTGATGTTTGGTTACTTTGTTCATCCTGTTACTTCATGTACTTGAGTACCTGCCCCTTTCCCTTCATGCTGCCAATGTCTTGTAGGTGCCACCAGTGCACCACTCTTCTGAGTGATAAAACCTTTATTCAGTGTTTTATTTTAAAAACTGTTGTTAGCATTGCATCTAAATAAAATCTGAAAATAGAGTTATGAATACTCAGTTTTCATCTAATCAGGAAAAGGAAGAGTTTCTCAGAATACACAGCAGGCACTGCATTACAAGACATGCACTTAATACACACACCACAAAAACACTGTGCAGAGCTGATACATAACAAGTGTGTTTTCTACTCTGCAGAGGACTGGTTATAATTCAAAGTAATTGCTGTTACTTCATGTTAAAATATGCCACTTGTTTTTAAGACTTTCAACCAACATGGCAAGTAGCCAAAGAAGAAGTGGGAAATTTTTTCCTTAAAAGATTTGTGGTTAAACTAAAAAGAATGATAGGTAAATAAAAAAATTATGTAGGAATTTCTAATCATTCATTTTCTTTTCAACAAAACTGTTTAAGTACAGAGTATCCTTGTGTTTGTTAAATTGTTATCTGCTAGGAAATGCCCAATGACCTCGACTCATATGTTTACTAATAGGACATGGTAGCTCAGATAGACTGGATCCCTTTTGTCAAACAGCAAACATAAAAACCAACAGTGAAAGTTTTCATTCTGAAATTGAATCTACGTTTGTCCAGCAAGTAGTAAAAGTTCTCGTTTTAAAACTGCATCTACTTTTACCCACAACTTACTTCAGGAATCGATAGGTGAATATTTACAGAGCAGTGATATGGCATGCTTGCTTAATGACAAAGAGGAGAGAGTTTCCCTTCGTGTCTATACTGACTTCTCACAATTGAGACTGAAGTATTCAAGCTGTGATAGAATCTGTGTTGATCCCATAATTGCTTCCTATATCCTTCTTGCAGACATTGCAGGAGGAGGACAGTAACATTTTAAACCATTCTGAGTTGTATCCAGTGGCATTTATAACCGATCTGAAGTAGTGAAAACATGAGCTTTGTCTCTCCAGTTGGGTTGTAGCTTGGGGGATGGAGCATGGTGAATTTATCTTCATGTCTATGTATGTACACACTGCATACACCCACATGCGCACATGTGAGTCTCCTTAAATAAGCATAGTCACACAAGTCCTCAGATAACTCCTCTCTGCTGGCTGACGTAGAAGAAGGAGCTGTGAAATCTTTCTCAGAAAATGGCCCATAGACCATATTAATTTCCCTCTAATGGTTCATCAAAAAATGTTTTAAGCTTGTTGTTACTTTCCAAGGACCATGGAGAAGTCCGGGAAATGCCACTGGAGAACACACACAGACTCTCAGCCAATTTTAAATAGAGGGATTTTAGAGGCCCTTAATTATGGAAATAGGCAATCCAAAAGATGTAGTTAAAACATTAAAATAGCTTGATTTTAATTATGCAGTGTATTAAGAAACTGGTAGTAATTTTAGTGTTTTCTTTAAACACAAGAAAAATTTTCTTATAAACATTGTAAATGTCAGTTTGGTAAAATGTAATGTCATTTAATAAACCTAGTCAAATGGAGCTAGAATGAGTATAAGTAGAGGGGAAAAAAAACCCCAAGTCAATCTATTCTTGATTTTTGAGGTTATTATGGTAAGATTCAGGGTGTTTTGGTCAGGCTCTGGCATGGGTGCAGAAAGGCTCTTTGACATTCACTATCAGATTAGTAGATCTGTACCATTTGTTTTTCAGATCACTAAAACACAGCCCCTAAATAATTAACTCTCTTAGATATTATAAAACGTTGGCAAAGGCTGCTTTTGGAATACTTTTTTCATAAAGCTATATTTCTTTTAAAAATTCTTACCTCAGTCACTCTAAAATAAAGACCGTGAACACAAAAGCAAAGAAAAATACCTTATTTCCTCTTTAGTGATATCCCTTCATGTATTCAGTTAAAGAAAAAAAAAAAGAAAGGTAAATGAAAATGCAATCAGTTGGGGCTCTCGAATTAAAAATAAAGCCTCAGTCATTCCAGATTTTCTCAGCTGGTGCCTGGCCCCATGTCTTCCGTTCTCCCCGCTGTGCGCCCTCACACCTTCTCCCCAGTGCTGGCCCTCCACACCTAACCCTCCGTCCTCCAGGCAGCAGTGACATTTAGTACCTCTTTCTGTCTGGATAGCTGGAATAAGTCCCCAGAGTTCTAGCCTTCCTATAAAGGGCATTTCTGCTGGGATGGCCTTGTGGATAATCTCACCTACAGATTCATCCAGGTGAGCTTTACCTGTCCCATTAGGCCCAGTCCAGCCTTCATGTGGAAGAGTTACCTGCATTTGGGATGGAGCGAGTCAGAGAGAACCTGCTGAGCTGCTGCAGCGTCCCTTTCTGCGAAATACCTGTGGCAGGAAAAGGGAGAGTCTGGACTTTGTACCTGCTGGACACCTTCACCTTTGTTCATTTTGAGGCCCTCTGACCTCAGAGACAAGTACCTACATTAAGACCTGTTCAGTTCTTCCAGAGAACAGCTTTTCATAGTAGATTTTCCCCCAAATATGACATGGTAGGGTTGTTGTGAAGCCCAGGTAGACTTAAGAATGTACCTAATAGATTTGAAATATTAATTACGAGCTCAGCCATTTACCAAAAAGCCAACTGTATTCTTAGTAAAGAATTGTGAAGAAGTGGGTGAGTAGCTCAGTGTTTGAAGATCCTCAGAAGACAGAGACTTAGGAGAATGAAATTTATGAGCTCTGTCACAGTCAAAAGAAGGAAAGAGAAGAAACTTCAGACAGTGAGAAGTTGCATTTCAAATGCATATTTCTTGAAGACTGTTCACTAGGTACTTTAATTCTGAATTAGTAGAAAATGTCTTATGGTGCTTGGAGATGCTAGAAAAAAAGAAAGTTCTGCCTGGCAGGAAAGGGACAATGAAGTGTCCTCCTACAAACCCACCCTCAACAATATTTCATACAGTGTTTCATAAAGACAATAATAAAATAAAACTGTAGCGTATATTATTTAATTTGATGTATATACTATTTTATGCATATCAGGTGTGTCTAACCTGCAGCCTGCTTTTTTTCCTTGATGTTTTTTAATGTTGTAATAAAAAAATTTCAAAGAAAGTTAGAGTACTTCTCCATAGTATGTCTATTAATCAATCTGTGGTAGTGAGGATTGAATCTTGGGCCTTTGCACTGAGGTATACTCTGAGCCTGTTCTTAAAATTTATTTTTTAGGCATGTTCTCTCTAAGGTGTTAAATTGCTCAGCTTGAGCTCAAATTTGAAATTCTCCTGCCTCAGCCTCCCAGAGTATTGAGATTATTAGCATGTGACATGTAATATATTGTAAATATGGCTTAAGACAGTTCTTTTTACTCAAAAAAACAAGGGCAAACAAAAGTCCATTGACCCTAGTGGATAAGTAAGTCATTGATTTTTTTCCTACAGAAAATTTCAAACCAGTCAGCAATTTTAGTACACATGTCCATGAGTATTAATGAAAAGGAGTTTCATTCACGCTTTTGCTAGGCACCTGGGTCTCTTAAGTGTTTCTGTTCACGTATCTTGATCCAGTTTATCTAAAACCATCCTCAAACGAATATGGCAACCCTCTAGAGACTATTAACTGAATTTAGAACTTGTTTTTGTGTACATCAGTTTTACCTCATTGAACTTTGTTTATGGTGCCATATTTTACAGAAAATTTTTCGGTTTTAATGTGTGAGATTTATTTACTGATTCTTGTTCAGTTGATGCTGGTTTGATGGTGGCGGTGATGCTGTGTATTTTGTGTGTTGTCTCTTTTTCAGCGGTCACTCCATACTCAGGTACTTTGAAAATTTCCTCCTAACGGTTATAAAGGCTTGTTTTTGGCTTCTAGCCAAGGACTTCCAGCTAGAGATTTTCTAAATGAAAACTGTCTAAGTTCCAGTTGTTCTAAAGCTCAACACTGCCTTTGTTATTACCATCTACTTTGTATTCAGTCCCATTATGAGGCAATGAAGTGTCTTAAACATTTCATAGAAGAAAGTATGATGGTTACCCTTCCTAAACTGAAAGTACTGGAAAAGATGTAGTTAGGGATGCATTTAAAAAAATAATATTAAAAATCCTTTTTTTTTTGAGAAAATTGGGCAGTCTGAATGTGGACTAGATAAAGATTTTAAGAGTGAGGCAAAGTAATACTGAGTTTTTTAGAGTGACATATTGAACTATGAGGGGGAAATTGACAGAGGCCATGAGGGGGACAAAAGCGAGGGGCACTATTGAGTTTTCAACCTGTTTTTGTGTATTAAAAGAATGATTTGTTTTGTTTTGAGGCAGTCAAGGACTTTAAAACTGCTTTTGCCAGAACAGGATCTGCGGGTGTAGCTCAGTGTTGAGAGCACTTGCCGAGCATGCCCAAGGCCTTGGGTTCCACTCCCCAACACCACATAAATATCTGCCAGGTGTGGTAGTGCATGCCTGTTACCCAGGCGCTCAGGAGGCTGAGGCAGGCAGAAGGATGGTGGTGAGTTTGACACTAGCCTGGGCTATGTAGTGAGTTCAGGACCAGCCTGGACTACAGAATGAGACTGTCTGAAAAAAACCCCAAACCCGACCAAAACTCAGTGACTTTCTTTGGGCCTACAGATGTTCAGTGAAGCTGCAGCTTCACTTTGTATCCGTCTCTTTAAGTAACTTAAAACTCCAGCTCTTTAAGTAACTTAAAACTTTGGGTCAGATCTTTGCTCATAATGCATATTTGCATTTTAACCATTTAAGGATTGTCTGTCTATAACTTGGCGAACAGTAAAGGGTTTTCATTAACACACCTTAGTTAAACAGTAGTGTTGCAATATTTCCAACTTGCACTATCACTAAGCATGTGTGGTCAATAGAAGGGGTGCTTTCCTAACTTCTTTATGTTTTTTGCATATGCTTAAAGTTGTTCATAGTAAAAAAATTAAATATATTTGAAATTTGCTTTTAATAATTTCACTAAGTCTGCTAAACAGAAGGAAAGTCCTGGTGGATTTTTCAATTTAGGTCCCCTCAGAAGACCTAAATGTTCTCTTGGAGTCCTCTGGGGAGTGACTTTCAGAGCTGATAGCCCCACTTTGTCAGTTTCTTGAGAAGAGTTCCTGGTCTTCTCTAACATCAACTCTACTTAATTCTCCTTCCTTTTACTTACTGCAAATTGCACAGTCCCAGAAGTCCCATTCCTCGAAAATCTGTTTTAGGATCATCGCCTTGGAAACCAATTTCACACCACTGCTTAGAAATCCGTGATTCCAGGGGAGTGTTGGGCTTCAAGAATTTCCATAACTGGAGACAAAAAAAGAATTACCTTTTTGACACGTACACATAAATATCCTTTTCTTTTGGTTCGGATTTTGTGAACTACATTATGAGAAGGGAATTTGCAAACCTGAATATATGCAAATATATCACAATTAAAAATATGCTCATCTTTCAATTTTCTATTAGAGCTGTTCTTAAGATACATTCTGAAGACTCCTTAGAGGTATCCAAGTCCTTTTTAGCTTGAGTAGTAAAATAAAGATGCTGTTTCATAATAAAAGTAAGAAGCTCCTGGCCTTCTCACTCTCATCTCAGAGTGAACCGTGGAATTTTCCAGAGGCTGCATGACAAGTTTGATGACACTGCTCTAAAGGCAATGGAGTGTCTGCTTGTATATTCTGGTGCCTTTTTTTTTTTTTTTTTGCGACAGGGTCTGTGTAGTCCCGCTGCTGCTGAACTCACTATGCAACTCAGGCTGGCCTTGAACTCATGGCAATCCTCCTGCCTCAGCCTCCCGAGTGCTGGAAGTATAGGTGTGCACCACCATACCCAGCTTATGTGGTACTGGGAATCGAACTCAGGGCCTTGCGCTTAATAGGCAAGCATTCTAACTGCTCTGATTGTGCTATTCCTTTTAATTTTAATTTTAACATTAACATCTTTTAATTTTAACATCTAATTAGAAGTTAGGTATGGAGGTAGGTAGATAGTCTCCCAGAGAAAATGTCTTTGGAGCTGTCTAATATATTTAAAAGCCTAAAAGGAAAAGGGAGAAGAGAGAACAGTTTTAAGCCATTAGTTGACTGTTTAGGAAATGATTTTCTAACATTATTAATACATCAACTTTTAGTAGCACTGTTAACAAAAAGAAGAGCTTAATGTTCAAGGGCTTGCCTATAAACAGGAGTGAGAGTTACATCATCTGGTGGGATAAAGGAATGTAAGTAGCATTCACTAGCAAACCTTGAATACATCATCATCTTTAAGAGTTACTTCAAAGAACTTTGATAAAACCAATTATCAACTAATGAGAAAAGACGTGAATTCTAAACATTTTACTCTTCACTGTTTACTGAACTGGTTTTATTTTTTTAACTTTTTCATAGAAGGTTAGACTTAGTATATATCATTACTTGAAAGAGAGACTGAAGCCACAGTTATATAAATATGCAATGCTTAAAGTATTCTTTCTAATATAGATGGGCATATTTGCCAATTTATTTTTCAGACTGTTACTACTTAATGCTATATCTTCATTATGGACAAAGTTCATTATAGACACAAATGTTGAATTTTTTTCCTAAAATTATTCTTTTTATTAGTATGTATAGCCAATACATAATAACAGCTTGATAAGTTGGTGCGTATACATGTCACATCTTGATCACCTCCTTTCTCCCCTCCCACCCACTCACCCCTCCCACTTCCCTTTTCCCGCACCACAAAGTCCACCTTCCTATTTTCTTACATCTCTCCTTTATTTTGCTTTTTTTTTTATACTCTAGGTTTCTCATATTAGAGAAACGATGTGGTATTTAACACTTCTGTGTCTGGCTGAACAAATCTTATATTTCCTTCCTGCTATTTCAGAAGTAATTTGACTTCTAAATTGCTCATCCCAAATTTTATCTATCATAAAGCTTTCGTAATGCATAGTACCTTGCCTTATAGTGACTTGGCTCATGTCTGATACACTAGAGAACATAATATCCAATAAGAGAAAATATGAAAAAAATTGAAATTCACTTCCTTCTATTATGGTTATTTTAGACATGAATCTAAAATTACCTCCTAATAACATTATAAATATTTTATGTTAGTACAACAAAAGGTAAATTCAATTACATAGTGAAATAAAAATTTTAGAGAAAATAAAGTATCGTGCTTGAAAAGAAAGTATAAAACATGGATACACAAATCTATTTTTATATAATCCATACAAGAATTTGCCAATGCTCTGCATCCATAGCAACAGAAAACAGTTTATTAGAAGGGAAAGGGATGAGAAATGAGAGACAGGTAATTATCCACAGGAAAAGATCTTTTCATAAAAATCCTTTAGGAACTTATTTGGTTACTGCCACAATGGAGAGAAAGAAAAAAAAAGGTAAAGCTTATAATATTCATTTGAATAATAATTTAAAGTAATCTCAGTCTACACAGTTAAAAGAAAATACTTGATATCACCCAGTGAGTTAAGCAAAATGGCAGAACAGGCATTTCATTTTGTAGACCTCATTCATTAGGTGAGTGATTACTTCGGGAGAGTCAACATTTGAATAATATGAAGCTTTTAAAAGAAATTCAATTTTAATAATTTCATGTATTGTGGCAGACTAGACTGATGTCTAAAATACACTGTTGAGTAAATTGTGAATTCTGTTTGCTTTAGTTCAGGGTCACTTTCTTGGAAGATGAATGCCAGTTATGCTGAAATTCTTATATACAGTAGAACCGTGTATTTTCTGTAAGAAGCCTTGAGCTATTTATCTTTTGATAGGCTGGGTCTGTCCTGAGAAAAGTAAGGATAGGAGGCAGGGCATCCCTGCAGAGTGAGGTCAGTTGTTGCAACAGGAAGCCGCATTTAAATTGACTCAGGTGATGGGCCTTTGGTGGGGGGCTCTGAGGAGTACAGTCAGCCAAGATATACTGCTGGCAGTAGAGTTACTACAAAGCCACCTGCAGGAGATGGGGACTGGTATGGGGAGGGGGGAGGGAGAAGGATTCTGGGGCAGAGGACAAGCTTCCCATGGGGAAGCCACGCTGAGACAGACTGTCGCCCAGCATGGGCTGCTCTCTCTGTTGACCTCTTCTCTTTGAACTCAGCTTATTTGGACACTTCCATCTTGTCCCAGGTCTGCAGACAGACCAAAGGTCAAGGCCATCTGCCCACACCTGAGACAGCGTTCAAGGAGAGGCTGCCAAGGACTGCCTCTTCCCATCAGTAACGGCAAAGAGATCAGTTTGAGGTTTATATTTTCTATCAAGTGCATGAATCCACCTAAAATTTTGCTATGTTTTTAATCTGGATAGAAAACTTAATAGAAGTATCTGTTTGGCTAATTCATATGAACAGTGCTATATGCATGTAGTGATATTATATACTGTAACCACAGTCTGTGTTCAAGTGATCAGACCATACAGATTTTTAAAATACTTTCAGGCTCTGAAGCAGCAACACTAAGAGTGCTGTCCTCCTCTTGTAAAGCAATGTGCTTAAAAAATTGGATAGAATACCTGAACGTGTAAATCAGGGGTCAACAAACTTTATGCAAGGCCAGATGGTAAATACTTTGGGCTTTGGGGGACATGTAGTCTGTTGAAACTACTTCCCTCTGCCTTTGTAGTGGGTTATGAGCCAGAGACTATACAGAAATGAATGTGTGTGGCTTTGTTCCAGAAAAATGTTACTTATAAGAATGGCTGGCCAGCCAAATGGGGCTCACAGGTCTTGTTTTGCTGATTCTTGCTGTAAATAGTTTTTGCGCAGTAGGTAGCAAGGGTTTTACTATCCATCTTCTAGATGAAGAGCCCTAACCTTGGGAAGTTAAAAGCAAGCCATGGGTTAGCCCCTGGAACTACAAGTGTGAACAAGACATGGTTTCTTTCTCAGGAAAACAGTGAAGTGTAGTAGCACTCAAAAGCCTTCCCAACTGCGAGTCTGGGAGTTAATGAGTTAGCCCCTTAGCCTCAATGTCTCAGCTGAAAAATGGGGATGATAGAAGTGTATTACCACCAGGTTATTATTGTGATGACTAAATGAAAAAAAATGCTATAAAACGCTGTGATGATTGGTAGGTACCACTCAATAAATGATTTAAACACTCAATGAATGCGTTATCATTACTGCCTTTATTATTACATACTTGAAATTTAAATCAGCCCATGAGGATAATAAAGATCCCACTCCTGTATTTGCTTGGGGAGGCTACCGAAGAGTTTAAAATTCAGTGAAGAAGGATGTAAGAAATGAGTTGGCTTCTGCTGTGAGAATAATGGGTAGCCGAGGGAACAGCATGAGCAAGTTCCTGGGCATATGGGCCGGTGCGGCGCATTCTGGGTCATGGTGACTGACAGGTATGGTGGCATTGCACCATACTTAGTGGGGGTGCAAAAGATTTAGCTTTGAGAAATACATTGGAAATGGGCCAAGATGTCATACTGAGGAGATGAGCTCCCTACCATGACACAAGAAGCTTGAAGCTTTTGAACCTAGGGAAAAGCAGCACTAAATCTATGTTATAGAAAAATCCTCCAGCAGTATTTTAAAAATGGAAGAGTCTAATGGCTAGTGGCAAGACTGCAAGGCTGAGACAGGTACAGTCAGAAATGAAGGTGGAACAGGACAGTGAATGTGGAAGTCATTTGAGAGGCAGTGTGGGGTACTTGATGAATAAGATTTAGGGACTTTTGCAGGAGTAGAATATATCCCAGTGAGACTGCAAGCTGCACGAGGGCAGGAAAGATGCCTTTCCTCCTAGTATCTGACTCAGTGGTGGACAGTTTATTATATGTGTGAACCAGAACCTGAACCAAAATGCTTTATTTTTTCACTACTAAAATAAAGATAGGATGCATTCTTTTGCCTGCCTCACTGTGACAGACAAAATGCTAACATACATACTTAAATTATAATCATTGATCATAACAGTTTCTGATATGTAGCTAATAAACTGTAGTTACTTATGTATTGGCCCAAATTTGTGCAAAATTTATAATATGCTACCACACATACAGTGGATCAGCTGAAGATGTTCCATGACAAGCACTCAAATGTCACTAGGAATTCTGAGGGCATCTCAGCCATTCTAACAAATGGCTCAGGCGCTGTGATTGATCTCCTAATTACCATGTCTTTTCTCTTTCATTCATCTTTTAATTCCCAGTATTAGTTCATTTTCCTGAACTCAGCTACCTCCATCAGAAAAAAAAAAAAAAAGGCAATTCAAGGAGATGGAGCTCAGCCAGTAGGCTGGCTTAAGTTAGGTATGGAAAAAGAAGAAAAACTTGCCAAGAATGAGGCTTCTTTAATTTTTAATGACTCACATCAGTCCAGCACTAATTAGTATATACAAATAAATCATCTGTTTAAGTACTTACATACACGAAAACATACACTTCTCTACACAGAAACACAACAGGATACATTTCTTTAAATCACATTATTCACTGACATATTTCCATAAAACAAAATTAAGCCAGCTCAACAAAAGCTTCCTCCCCTTGAATTCTAGGAAGAGGCAGAGAGGCCCTGTAATCCTAAAAAGCATCTATTTTCAGTAAGAAATACATAAAGCACTTCAGGTAAGTTCTTCTAAAGGCTGGCTTAAAAATTTTCTTTGGCCTTACTTTCTGTAATTCAAAATTTAGTTTTTCAAGGAAAAAAATTTATCAGTGTTTCATAGTACACTATCAATCCAGTAAGTGTTTTTTTTTTTTTTTTTCTCCCCTACTCGTGGGGATTGAGCTCAGGGCTTTGTGCATGCTAGGCCAGCAGTCTATCGCTGAGCCATATCCCCACCCTCATATGGTTTTTAATATTCTTCAAACACTCTGCAAGTTACATGAATAAATAATCAGTATTAAGATCGTGGGTGATCTCCCCAGAGGGCTATTGCTAAAGCAATCTTTGATATGTATTAAAAGTTCTAAGTGAAAATCCCAGGACACTCTTTGACAGATGCTATTTCTCCTGTTGGCTTTCAACTCATGTGAAATAATCTAGAGCCAAACATGAGAGCCCACGGGAATCACCACTGATCCTTTCTCAGGTTACAAAAATAGATTGGCTTTAAAGTTAAGGCCTCATGTGAATTTTCTGATGAAAAATTTACCTCCCACCTGGGAACCAGCAAGAATCCTCAGCCATACCCACCAGGCCCAGTGCCCACGTGTTACTTGTCTTTGTGACCACAGTGACCACAGGAGTGCCTGGGCCACAGCAGGGGCCTGGAAAGCCTCAGTTTTCAGACTTGAGTGAGTTAGTAAACTGAAGGGACTAACCTTCAAAAGCATTTCTTCATGTTGGGGATTATCTGAGTCGTAGGCCTCCCTGCGCAGCTTTTCCACATCTGCAATAAGGTTTCTATAACCCACGATTTGTAGAAGACAAGCCTGCAGAGAGATTCCCAGCCTAAAAAGGGAAGGGAACACACATGAAGAAAAACAAAACATGTACCTTTGGCATTTTGCTCATGTCATGTGCGTGACTTTTCGTACAAATATAATAACCAAGAAATTGCTCGAATGGGATTTAATAGAGCACAATTGCTACTAAAGCTCTTTGTGGATATCTGTACAGCCTGGCTAATTTTCTTTTCTCTCATTTGGGTTCTTTCTTAAGCTAAATTGCAAGTTTGGCTTAAAAACAAGGGTGCTGTTTGTGAAGGTGACTTCAAAGATATAGAAAGTACAGTAATAACGGATTCTTAAGGATCACTTAGGCCTCCTAGGTCGGTAGATCAGAATCATTTCTGAAGGATCTGTGTGAAAGTGAGGGCATGGGAGTGGGGGAGAGGTGGCCCTCAGGGATTTGGGACCAAGGAATTTTTAAAGATGAAAGGACATAACAACAACAAAAATCTGCTTGGGAATATCCTTGACAGATGAGGCAGAGCCTAGACCGATATCACAGTTTTGTAAGATTTCCTACCACGTCCTGGCCATGCTGCTTCTTGTCTGAACACATTTTTGCATGCTGAAACAAAATCTCCTTTGCTTATTGCCACATGGTTCAATTTCTGTCATCTGAGCAAATTTATTTCTAACTTTCCCTGCTATGTCTACTTAAGATAGCAATACTGTCTTCTTAGTCTCATGTCCAAGGTTAAAAAAACACCTTCCTATTCTTTCTCATGGGATATGGTTTTCAGTAGACTTGACTGTCTTGCAGCTGTACTCTGAATGTACACTTAAAACATATCACTGGAACAGGAAACAGCCTCGCAAGCAAATACATAGAGGGCCGATGCTTCCTGTCTGCAAAATGCTATTGTCCTCTCTTGTGACCTATGAAGTACAACAGACTTTCTAAGCAGGCGCATAATACTACAACAAATTCATTAAATGGTGACTAATCACCAAGATCTTTTTGGGGGGATAAAACTATTATTGTATACATGATTCTCCTATATACTTACTGTATTCAGTTGATGGTATTTGAAATATGAACATAGTACTTCATATTTATCAGTTTTTGCCAATTCTTTAGTCATTTGTTGTTATTCAAAAAATAGTACAGCAAGGGCAATTTCATAGGATACCGTCTAATAAATTCTTGCACCAGGTTTATTGATTCTGGACATTTTTGCGGCAGTGGTGGTAGTTATTAGTCACTGTGACAGTGACATCAGCATTGTCTTCTTGGGGATAAATGAGGTTAAATATAGAGGTTAAATCTAAAATTGAGAGCACCAGGTTTTGGGATTATGTGTCTCCTGCAAACACAGGGGGCCTTGTCAAATAATCCAGGAATACTAAACTTCAATAAAGTTATGTGTTCAATTAAAGGCTTTTATAATGACTTGTTATCAAAGCCCCCTAAAATGAAATTATTGACAAATACTTAAATTTAGGAACAGATACAAAGGAACCAGTAATTTTAGTACCACTCTAAGTATTAACTTTAAAAACATAATAAAAACAAATGGATGTAAATAGTAGTAATAGCTTGATAATAATTAAAAACATTTTCTCCATCTCTAACTTACGATTTGTTTTACTAGAAAAATATTTAATTTTTCATATCAGGTTTTGTTAGTGTAAGCCTGAGGAGAAAGGCACTGGAGTCCACGTTGAGACATTTAAAAAATCACTATAACAACAAAAACACCCTACTACCTGTATCTTCTCTTAAAGCCATAAAATGGATGGAAAAGAAATACTTTTGGATGCAACTTACATTACTTTCATAGAACAGATATAGAAAAGATTCGCTCTCATATTTAATTCAATCTCTAAATATGATTCTAGGACTAATTTATTCCTCATTCCCAGTTATAGTCTTAATTTTTTGCTCTACCTAAATCGCAATGAATTGCTTTCATATTGCCTTCCCAGAGGAGTAGAATATGTGAGAAGATTAAAAAAATATATTTCCTGCATAATTAAATCAACCTTAATAACCGCATAAGGAAAAGGTAGCAGATTAGCGATGTGGCTGTGAAAGAATGCTGTGGAGACCAGGTGAAAATGGAGTTTTTGAGATGAGCCCTTGGATGGTACCTAGAATCCCTCCAAAAGAGAGACCTATGGGAAGCATGCTCTGAAATTGCCTTCAACTCTAGCACTCTGTCTTGTTCATCAAAAGCCATTCTCAGTGGTCACATCTGCTCTTAGGTATGCAAATCTAAAAGAGAGTTTGATTGTTACCAACTTAAAACTGTCTCTAAATGTATCTGTATTTGGAATTTATTCTACCCAATGTCCTTAGTCTCAAATTTTGCTGAAATATTCCTGCACCCAATAGACACTATAAAGCTAATTTTAAGTGTCACAAACACTGCCAAATGCATTTTAATACTTTCAAGATGAAAGGAATAAATTACAAAGTTCTAAAGTCTTCAAAGAAAAGTGATCTTGTCCTCCCACGCATGCTTGATGCCTTGACAGGCAGGTAGGTACTGCCTTCGAGACTGTCAGCCTTTCACGGAGGACTATTCATGAGAGAACTGAAGGAATGTTTTAGATGGAGCAGAACCAGCTTAGGTGCATTTATGATCTGAACATTTGCAGTTAATGTGAAACACCGGCATCTCACAGAGTGCTGACAAATGGGCTTCTGTCTCCTGTGCCACCATCAAGGGCATCTGTCCCATTTCTTTTGGTCATTGCATTGCAGAGGCCCACATGTACATCACAACAGAATTACAGTACAGTACAGTGCAAACACAAAAATCCATATTTCCCCCCTTTATTCCCAAGTCAAAACACGGCATGCAGGTGATTATGTTAGGAAGAGAGGAAAGGAGAGGGAGAAAGACAAAAGGCAGGAGACAAGTACTAAATATGTGGCCGTGAATGAGACACATAGGAAACAGATTCTTACTGTGGATTTATGTCAGGGTTAATCTTTTTCAGTTCCATGATGTCGTCTATGGTTTTTTCAATAGCGTCAGGGTGAACACTCACTGAAGTCTGCAACAGCTGAAAAAAACCACGTTCCCATCAATCCCCTTTTCGTTACCGCCCACAGGGGCTGCTGGGATGCAGGCAGCAAGGCCTGCCCGAGCTTCTATAGCTAATGTTGCTTTAGTGGACTGGAGTTATAATAAATTTGATGTGTTCACATTTAGGGTGGTGCCATTTTCCCGATTAGGATATTAAATGTGAAGCAGACACACAAAGTTTTTGTTTGGTTTCTACTGTGGGCAGCTGTTTTACGCTATTTACAGTGCAATGGTGCATTTTTTCCTTAGACCAATTTAGTCACCCTTGTGAAGGGACGTTACCGACTAAAGAGTGAAGCATGTGGGTTATAACCTCAAGGATGCCAAAACTAAATAACAGAGATGATTACATAGCAAGATAAAATTAAGTAAGAAAATGATCAAGAATCTTTTAAATAAAAAGCAGGTTTTCTCTCTTATGTGGATGTGCAACTATCTGCTATATAAAGCTAACATGATGGCACTTTGGTTTTATTAGAAAATCTGTATTATGAAGTTAAATGGTTTGGATGTTGAGGAAAAAAATGTAGGAGGTACTGCTCCTACATTTAAGGAATATTTATTTTATAATTTGAGAAGAGGTAGAAGGAGGGCTCTTTAACAATGAAGTAAACAAACCTGCCTAGAAATTCACATGTAAAAACAACTGTGTTTATTCTCTTTTCTCAGTTTGCTGAGATTTTAGTCAATAATACATATTTTTAATTTTTACTTTTTTTATGAGAGAGGATGCCTCCTTTGAAAAGTTGCTGAAAAAAATAAGGAAGTAGGTTTACTTACTTTACTTTTTGAATCCCTCAATGATGTTTCTGTTAAAGAAGTAGCAAAAAAAAGTCAATTCAAAAATTATCCTGCACAAATGGTTTAAAATTACTATACTAAAGTGGATCCTCAACCCTACCAACTTGCAGGGCACAGTGGTACAAGCCTGTAATCCCAGATACTCAGAAGGCTGAGGCAGGAGGATCACAAGTTTGAACTCAACCTAGGCAACTAAGAGACACCTTGTCTCAAACTAAAATTAAAACAAAACAGACAAATAAATTTGAGGCTTTTTTAGGTAAATGGACACAACTTGATACTACCATGCTTAGTGAAGTGAATCAAATTCAGAAGGTTAAATATCATATGTTTCTTTGAGAAAGCCAGAAGACAGGAAATTTTATAGACCCAAATGTGTATGATAGTGAGAATTGGGGTGGGGGATTTGGGGGGATGAGGGAAGGAGTGAGGGGGCCAAAATGGGGAATGGGAAGGGATTGTAGTGTTGATACAATATATGTGTGCACAAAACACCCAAGCTCAAAGTAACCATTGTGTATCACACACACACACACACACACACACACACACACACACGCACACGGGAAAAATAGAAAAAAAAAGACTGGGAATGTAGCTCATTGGTAATGCAACTGCTTTGCATTCATGAGGGCCTGGGTTCTATCCCCAGTACCACCACCCCCCAAAAAACTCCCCAAACCCTCCTCAAACCAAAACAACAACAACAAACAACAATACCCCCACCCCAAGAATCCACCACCCACACCCCCATCTACTCTGCATTTTGCTTATCTCTTTATTCCATACTTACCGATTTTCATGGTTCTCGAAGCACCAGGCTTGGTATTGTAACAGATCCGCTGTAGCTCACATCTTCCAGTCAGCTTCCGCATGACAAATTTCAGACAACGCCACAAAAACTTACAGTAAAAATACAGGCACACCTGGATCAACATTCTGTGGAAAACAAAAGACAGCACTCTTCCAGAACTCTGGAAGAGAACAGCAAGCAGCCACCACCAGCAGAAGCAGCCCAGGAGAAAGCCAGCAGTTAGATCTGGAGACTCACAGGCATATGTTTATGTCACTGTGTTACTGTATTTGTAGGAGCCACGTTTACTATGACTGTGCCAACTGTGGGATGCCTCATTCCCGGAAGAGGGATACGCCAGCAACCCGGGACACGCATGGGAATCCTTTGTTTTCTCACCTCCGCCTAAAACATCTTGGAAATAAATTGGTTCCTTGAAAACAGCATCCTTTAATCTTGCTTGTGATAATATGGTCCCTGTCTCAGGCAGGATAAAGGAAGTCCTCTCCTCTTGCCTGGGCCAACAGCTTACCCCTCCCTGTTCTCTCCCAGCCCTTCCTCAGTGACAGTTATTTAGCCAGTAACCACATCTGTTTTTTTCCCCTTGCTCCCACTCTTTTTCTCCTCCCTCTGCTTTCTTGTAGGTGCTACTGTTCTCCTTGAGACTTAGTGTCATGGTCACCTGCCTTGTCTGTGGACCGTCCCCTACTCTCCTTGCACTTGGCCTCATCAACTCACTGAGTAAGCATTCCCTAATTTAAACATTCTAGCTAAAGAACGTTCTGTTTATCATACACCTTACCTTAATCCAATAACACCTTAACAAAGCAGACCTTAGAAATGATTTAAGCTTCAGAGACAGAGAGATCTGTCATTTAGAGCTCATATTTAACTCGTGTTCCCATGATGATTCCTTGGCGGCAAAATTCTATTACTTCCTGTCATTTCTAAAACATTTTTTCCTCAAGTGCTCACTGATTTCCCCAGCTCTAAAATAAGCAAATGCAAGGTTATCTAGATAAATTACAGCAGGTGGTCCATCCCTTCAACAATGAGATCCATTTCCCAAAGGAACCAATATGGTGGTTGAATTTATTTCATCAAATTTTTCTAGTGTCATAGTTCAACAGGCTTGTCTTAAAAAGCCTAACACTATTTTTCTTACAAAAACATGGGTCATGTATCTGATAAATGCAAAGAAAATGAAAAGAAATAGTACCAATAACCAAGCTGCTACCTTAAGCTGCTACAGTGGAATAGTTTTCAGGCAATAAAACTGTGTCCTAGAATCTCTAGTATCATGAAATGTCCATGATGCCTTTGCCAAGTAGGAAAAATTTACAAAGAATATGTATAGAATGACCTGTTTTTTTCCTTTCAAAATAAAAGAGAATTGATAGTAATGTATAAACTTGAGAAAGGCAAGTGGAATACCTAAAAATTAATAACAGTGGTATCACTAGATAATGGAATTATCAGAAATTTTTATTAAGCACCTTTTCTCCTATAATGTATGTATTGTTTTAAGAAAAGCCATAACATTTCAACAAAAACTGAAGCCGTTAACAAAATGCATATAAAATTTCTAGATGTCAGTTACTGTCATATCCACTAGATTCTGCTGAAAGACCAAAAAAAAAAAAAAAAAAAAAAAGGATTTACTACGTTGTAAAGCATAAAACACTCAAGTGTTCCAGTCATATATGTTCTTAAGATCTGTTGGGATTTAGGTTAACAGTCTCCCCCCCAAAAATTAACCCTAAAAATCAATTTAATGGAACACCTTGATTAGACAAATGAGAAGCTAACTCATTCTCTTGGAAAATGTTCATCTTTTTCCAAGTATTGGATATCTATGCCAGAAAAAGATTCAACAATATCTCTGTTTAACTGCTCCTGAGCGAAACGGTAATGCAATTAATTACTGGGAGGCACTGCTCCTATTATTAAGCCAAGAATCAAAGCTTTGTGGGCCAGTGTTTAACTGAGGCTACCTTTCAAGTCTGGGTGTCAAGAATGTAGCACAAGGGTAGCTGTATTTTCATCGGGTTATTGCAATACTAATCCCAAATCTCCCTAGAGAAATGGGTTCAGATGACTGGTATGGAGTGCTATAGTTTGGAACTTAAATAGCCCCCCAAAAGACCAGTGCCAAAGGTTCTGTCACCCACAGTGGTGCTATTGGAGGTGGTGAAACTTTTAAGGGGCAGAGTCTATTGAGAGACCTTTAGGCCGTTGGGTGTGTGCTCATGGAGGAGGCTGTGGGGTCCTAGCCCTTTTCTTACTCTTCTTTGCTCCCTGGCCATAAGGTGACTGGTTTTGCCCTGCCATGCACTTCCTCCTTGTACTTCATCACCACAGACCAAGAACAACAAAGCCAACCAATCACAGACTGGCACCTCCAAAACTGTGAGCCACAATGAATCTTTCTAAGTTGATTATCTCACATATCTGACATTGTAAGGGAAAGGTGCCTAACAAATAGGAAATCTTTAGATTCTTTCTAGTTAAGGCATGACACCAACATTTTATGGCTTAAATTAAGTGTCAGAAAGTTTTCTTCATGACTAGGTCTATACAAAGAAGTGGCTTGAGACCTAGAAATGTCAACCTAGGTGGCAGAAAGTGTACCTAGGTACAGTGACCTATAGTCCAAATATAATTTCTTCCACTGAATTTCTAAGAAAAGGCTTATGTTGCCATTTTTGCATCAAGGAAGTTTTACATTAAAAAAAAAAAAGAAAGGAGACTGTATGCCCTGTTTGTTTTTATTTTTTCCTTTTTTTCTAACTTTCCCCAGAAGGATGTTCACATGTTAAAAGGTGGTGACACTCAGTAGACAATTCGCAACGGTGATTAGGAATGAAGTTTTATCTCTGAGGCTCACTACTCAGAGATGTTTTTGTCCCACATTTACACAAACAATGCCACAAATAAGGAATGAGAAATGCCTATTTCACTTATGAAATGACATCCATGCACTGCTTCCCTTGGGACTTCTAGGCCACTAGTCCTGGTAATGCTAATTACTATTTTTAAAATTTCCCTTCGTTTTCTAATAACATGATCACAAATATATCATTAAGGGCTAGTTTGTTATTCCAGGTACTTTAGGTAGGCACACAGTGAGATAGATTTTCTTGCTGTGCTAAAGTACGTTTTTTTCTCAATTGAGATCATTAGGTCAATGTTTTGACAGATAAAATTTATTTTTCATTTCATTTAGGCATGATCAGAGTTATCCTTAATTTGGAGGGCCTCTTCTGATGACATTTATGAAAAGACCAGATTAGCATAACTTCCATGTACACAACTTGGAATGGCTGGTCACTAATACAGGAACTCATTTCTTAAATCTTTAAGTTCCTGTATCATAAGGTTCATGAGAAAACTGCTGAGAGCCAAAAGCAGAACAAGAACAGTGATTAAAGAGCTTGAGAGATTGTTAAATTGGCTTGGCATATTTAACCTGAAAGCAGGGAACTAAGAAATAGACTTACACGTGCTCTTGAGTTAATCAGTAGTGGGTTAACCTCTGGGAAGAAAAGGAGAGGAAGTAATGCAGAAGGAAGGAAGAAGTAAAGGAAGAGAGGGATAGAGGCAAGAAAGGGAGAGGGGAAATACATGCATGTGTCTCTACTGAGTTGAAGGACTTTTAGATTTAGGATATCCTTTCATGCTTTTAATTTCCTTTGTCTCTGTCATTGAGTTTCTGACTACATTCTTGGAAAAGAGGCATTTCAAGAACACCTGGGAGACAGATCCCATTAGATTTCTCCTGCACAGACTCTCACCCCATCCTTCTGTTCCATAACCTCTCTATCACCTGAAACTGGGATTTATCACTCTGCTCCCTTTCCCACCCTGCCTGAAACAGCAGATCAATAAAGCTTAGTTTTCAATGGGGCAACACTTGCTTGTTTTCTTTGTAACACTAGACTCAGTGCTCTTAGTCTTGTTGGAAGATGCTCAACTTGCTATGTCTGTTAGACTTTGTACAACAGTTAAATTCTGAGGACTAGAAGAAAAAAAGTACTTATCATCACCTCCTATTCGTTACTGCTACATGTATAGGCAGCAGCTTCCTGCATTTAAAAAATAAATCACAGTTTATTGATTTTGTTCCCAAGAAAGGCTTTTGAGGCTTCCTAATATGGATGTCATCGTTCACTGTAGGGAAAATCTGATTCAGTAAGCGCTACTACTCACGTCTCATTTCTGATATTTTCTGTTACTGTAGAATGGATCTTATGGCTGAGTTCACAGCAGTTTTCTTCCATGAAATAATTAGGATCACGTGTATTACTTAAGATTCTCTAGCTTGAACCAGAATAGCCACCCAAGGTAAATTATTCAGAATGGATCAGGTCTCTGCCACCAAATCAAAATGAACTCCTGCCTAGTGCTGCTTTGTTAGAGAAATCCATTTATCAGGGCTTAGGCCTTAGAAACAGGAGATTCACCTATAGCCATGTGGCCCCTTGCCTGAGGGTCAGGGATGTGGGTACCTTTAAGTTCAACACTAGTCCATCATCTTAAATTTGTGACTCTGATGTCTTCTTTTGTGACAATAAGAGAAAAGTGGCTTATTTTGAACAATTTCAATTAATGTGCTAATGAATGTCATTTCTTGCTTGAAGAAATCCTGCAATAAATAAGAAGTACACTGCGGGTGAGAAAAGACATACACAGAAAGAAATCACAGTTCTCGTTCACACCATGGTTTCCCAAACCACTTCTTAATCTAAATGGCCATAAAGAAGAGCAAGCTGCTCGATGTTCCCCATGTTACATACACTTTCTAAAATGATTACAAATTTTTTGGTTGCTTCATTGAAGTTCCTAATTGGGGGCACTGGCAATCGGTGGGGAATTATCATATTAAAGAGGAGTTTCATCTAGTAAATGGGATCAACTCTAAAATGAGCTTTCTACTACTGGTAGAGAGGCTGCAGAGGCTTGGATACATCAGCAGGAAATGGGGAATCGCTCAAATATCTGTGGGTCTCTAGAAAACAATTGTTTTCCCAGAGAGAAAAGGCCTCCATGACCCTGTGTCCATGTAGAATGAGGCTTAGGATCTTTCCCATCTTTCTTGATCTGAAGAGACCAGAGTTTCTTCTGAAAAGCAAAATTAAGGGCGTTCATGGGCTAGTATTATAGGTCAGTGTTATTTCAAATTCTGTTGCCATAACAAAGGTCACTATTTTCTACATTTTAAGGAAATTGTGTCTGTGGGCTTAAAGAGCAATAGCTGAATATAGGACAACTAGAATAATAAATCCATTAATGCTTTATTGTTTTCCATTCAAGTAAAAAGAGATACAGATTTTTCTTCAATAGTCACTCATCATTCAAATTAAAAATCTGATACTTGGATACATGTATAAGACTTTAAAAAGTTTTGGGGATAATATTTATAAGGGAAGGCAAAAACACATATTATACTCTGATGTAAATATAATCTCAGATGTAAGTTTTTGTCGATAATATTTTTAAAACAACCAAATAAAAATGTAAAGGATAGTTATCAGAGGATTGCATTAGTGCTCCATCATCCATCAATTAAAAGCTTCAAAATCTTCTATAGTAGATAAGAAACAGGCTTCTGATTATTACACATTTGCTGCGTAGTATAATTTAAAAAACTTTAAGCCATCAGGTTAGAGAAAATTACCAAAATTCTGAATAAGTTAATTTCTGTCAAGTTAAAAGCTGAGGGAAAGTTGAAAGAGATTTGAAGGAAAAGTAGGAATGATGGCTGAAAGGCAGTTTACTGACTCCTTCATGGGCCTGGACACATTCAAAGTGAAGCAGGCAAAGCCCTAAGGAAGAAGGGAGAGCGGAGATGGTGGCCATGGAAACAGGGAGCGCAAGCCAAGAGCTTAATTGTACTGCAAGCCCTGTGACTTCCCTGGTCACAAGGTACTTACAGTCTGGTAAGGAAAACGACAAGGTGAACAAAAGTTGAAAAGCTGTGATGATTCTGGAGGGATAGAGGAATGAAATCGCCCATGTCAGAGGTTGTACAGGAACACTAACACTGGGCTGTTCTACACGGACAGCAAGAACCACCTGGAAAATCAGCACTCCTCATTCTAGAACAAGAGGGAAACTTCCAGTAGGTACGTGAATGAAATCCAAAGCAGCATGAATTGCGCGCCCAGGGCCTTCACTGATTCTACAGGTGCAGCTGCTCTATAAGGGAGGCGTGATCAGCGGTGAGCAGCTGGCCCTGAGAAGTTGAGGGAAAGAAAGGGCAGGAGAGCCGGACTAGGAGAGGGAGCTCTACAAGACCAGTTGGCAAGGGCTTGGGGCAACAGCAGGCTCTGTGGATGCCACCTGCAGGACAATGCCTAGGGAAAGATTCTGCCCGGCAGATTTTAATAAGAATGTGGGGTGCCAGCCTGGGTTACAAAGTGAGATCCAAAGCCAAACAACCTGGAAGGCTGAGGAAGGAGGATCACAAATGTGAGCCCCTCCTGGGCAAGGTAGCAACTTAGTAAGACTCTGTCTTTAAAAAAAAAAAAAAAAAAAAAAAAAAAAAAAAAAAAAAAAAAAAAAAAAAAAAAAAAAAAAAAAAAAAAAAAAAAAAAAAAAAAAAAGGGAAAGAAAAAGGGATGACGATGTAACTTAGTGTTTAGGTCCTGAGTTCAGGTCCCAATCAAAAACCACCACTACCAACAAAAATAAGAAACCTCACCAGAAACAACTGGAAACAATTTTTGTTCATTTTAATGCAGGGAAAAAATAAAGTATGTGTGTGTGTGGCGGGGGTGGGGGGGAGTGTTTGGGGGTGGATCATTGATAAAGTGTTAACATGTACAAGGTCCTGGGTTCAATCCTAGCACCTCCCCCTGAAATCTCTCTATTTTTGTTTAAAGATATAGGTATATGTGTGTATATACATAACTGTGTTTTGTGTACATATGTAAGTACATACAGGAATATATGTGTATATCCTAAAAAGAGAGAATTATGGCCAACTGAGAGAAATTTGAGCACACAGGCCATACACCTTTCTCTTTTTTCAGTACTTCTCATGAGCTTAGTCAATGTAGAAAGCAATTTCTGGAGCAAACTACATATCCCTGGGCCCTCTGATCCTCAAAAGCAGAGGGAATTACATGCTGCTGAATAGAAAGTCTAACTGGACACCTGTCCCAATTTGCCACTATGAGCTGTTTGACTTTGCACAAGCTAATTTTCTTCTCTGGGTCTCTGCTTTTACATTTGTATAGTAAAAGTATTGGACTGGATTTCTGGCTTTCAGAGAAGGCCGGATGTGCACTGGAAAGAAAAATGTGTTTTTGTTTGACTATCCCTTCACTTTGTGGTGTGTTTTGATTTAGAGTAGACATGGTACCACGTTTCTGGGCTGTTTTACGCAAAGACATCCAAGCTGCCTTCAAAGTGATCTCTGCGATCTATCTTCTCCTCACCCTAAACAAAGTGTATATCCAACAAACAGATTACTCATGCTGAGCCACTCAATCATACTTGGCCTTTTTCAGTGTCTTCTCCACCTCCTACATCCTAGGTACTTTTTTTTTTAAATTAAGGGTTTGGGGAATCAATGGGCATCTATGCCCACCCCTTTTCAGAGTTTCACCCCTTTCCTAGCTGACCATTGCCCTCTTTCTACCCTGTCACTCATATTGGGGTCTTTTTCACGCCATTATTTTAGGCAAGAAGGTAGTTAAAATTGCATACACAACACAGTTTTAATATTCCTGAATCATGTACTCCTCAGTGTATTGAAGTTAGGGATTCATTTAAATTTTTAGATTACTGTATAATTTTTGATTTGAATGCTTTTAAGTCATTGCTGCCCTCTTCATGTTCAACATGGTTCAAATTATGGCTTTGAAATAATAAAGCAAAATTTCAATTAAATTAATTCTTGAGGGACTGGTGGTATAAATCAGTGGTAGAGCATTTGCTTAGCATGTAGTTGGCCCCGCGTCTGATTCCCCATCACCAAACCCCAAAAAGAAGTCCTGGCACTCCCCCTCCCTCAGTAGCATCTCAGGTGTTTGGCCACCTGTCACGGGTCGCATGGCTCTTCACATCTTCATTTTGGATGTGTACACCTCACCCCTTGCCAGGTGGTAGGTACTCTGGAGCAGAGGTCACTTCCCATTCATTTTGTATCACCAGCAGTGGCTCACTGGCTGTGCATGAAGCGGGTGATGTGATGTGGAAATGGGGAGACACAGGTCTGCACTGACACATGCGTGCTGTTGAGCAAGCTGTTTGCATCCTCATCCTCCTCTATAAAATGGGTAGTTAAGTCCTACTTCATTACAATTGTTCTGGAGAGAAAATCAAAGCGGTATAATGCTGGCATTGTGGGCAGCAAATGCTTCATGACTGAATGCGTGGACAAAGGTGTTAGTCAAGAGGCAACGACTTACGCGATCCAATCTACAACTATTACTGCAGATGGCCAGCCACTCTTTACCTCATCATAATGGGAAAATACTTTTTTCTCTCAATTGCATCAAAGACAAAAGGGAGGGACAAGTCTGCTGTGTGGCACAGGCAGTTCTTCCCACAAGGTTTGAGCCTACCAGATATTTTCCTCCTTGTTTTTACCCGAGGAAAGAAAATATGCAATGAAGTTCACAGCCCAGAACCTGAGGTTATGAGGCTGAGACATTTGGTTGCAGTTATTTATATGAACTAACTTTTACATTCCCCTTATTAGAATTTTCCAAAAAATATTTTTTGTACTTAGGATCAAACCCAGAGCCTTCACATTGGGCAACATCCCCAGCCCATATTTCAGTTTTGATTTTGAGACAGGGTCTCATTAAGTCAATAAATTGCTGAGATTGGGCTTGAATTTGAGACCTCCTGCCTCAGCCTCCCAGAGGGCTGGGATGACAGGCCTCTGCCACAAGGCCCAGCTTTCCAAATATTAATAATGTTCTCCTGACTTAAAAAATGTATTCTGAAAAATAATCCTAGTGAGGCAAAAGTTCTACAGGTCAAGTCTTGGTCCCTTTTTATAATATATCTAAATTAAGTTAAAGTTAATAATATTTATTATAAAATTTAATGCTAACCATAGTTTTATTTTGGGATTATAAGGAGCCTCCTCTTTTTTTCTGATCACATGTAGGTACATTTTATCTGTTATATCCCCTTTTTCCTCCTCTTGCAGATCATGACTACAGTCATACTGATTAGCTATGATACTGAGGATCAAACCCAGGTAGTTATCCAGTGGGGTACTTATTCACTATCCCTTATCTACACTCATTTTAAAATAACAAAGTGAAATGGGGGTAGGGGAGGAGGAAGGGAGGGTAGGGTAAGGGGAGGGATAAAAGGAGAGTGGGAAAGTCTTGGTCACCTTGACAAGATCCATATGTGCATAAAAGACTCAACTCAATTGTAAACCTTAAATTTTGCACGTATACATATCAATAAAATGGGGAAAAATATACCCTATGTCTGAGTATACTAATCCTATAGTATTTATTACTTATATTTAATATAATTTTTAAAACATACCTCAATATTTTCTCTATTCCATTAGGCTCTGAATAGTTATACCCTATGTTTGAGGGTGGCAGTGAGCTGGAGCTCTGGTTTGAATGTTCCTACCAAAGCACACCTTGAAATTTCATCCTTATTGTAGGGTAATAAGAGATGTTTAGCTTATGAGTGCTCTGTCCTGACTGGCCTGATCTTGGGTTGTTATATAGCCAGTTCAGCAATCTCTCATGCACTCCTCTTACCATGAGATGCCTTGCTAGTCTTGGGATTCTGCAGTCTCTACCAGCATGAAGACCTTCCTAAAGATAGCCCTTCAACCTTGGACCTTATGGGCCCCAGTACTATAACCTTTGTATTTATAAATTACTTGGTCTGAGATATTTAGTTATAGCAACAGAAACTGGACTAAGACATGTATCACTCATCTTAAATGTGAACTGAAATTTATTCTCCACCTCCCTGACCCCCACCAATCTGATTTCAGATCAACCTAAGTTCTTCTAGGGCTGGACACAGAGCATTTCATTCTAAAGCATCTCAGAACTTGACAGATTAATCTCTCTGTGAGCTTTTAAGGAATGCCGAACTCTTCTCAGCAAAAACTAACTCCTCATTCTTTATAATGTATTTCCTGAGCACAGGAATTTGCACCTGATTTATTCAGGCTATGTTTAAAGAATCTTCTCTTTGGTTCAAATGAAAGATTGCCAAGATTCTTCAACATCTGTGAGAACAGACCACAGAAAATCAAGGCAGTACAAATCTAATAGAAGATTGAAAAATGGGATTATTACTTCCTATCCTCTTGTCCTTCCAAATTCTACAAACATTAATATCTAATGAACACCCAGACACATTAACTTAATAAAAAAGCATAAAAAAAAACTGAAACCAAAAGCAATAATCGACTAAGGATGAGCAAGCATGGAATTTTCTTTAATTATTGCAATGCTACTGATCAATGAAAAGTTTCTTTTTTGATATGTAAATCTCTTATCCTAGTTTTAGTATCATATAAATAATGCCAAAAATATCTTTAAAATATATGTGTCAAGTTAGGAAAAAAAATTATCATCAGAGTTTATAACTGGACACATTTACTCTGTTATCCATGCTGCTAATCTTTGCAAAATTACAGAGGTAGATATTTCACTGCACCAGTCTAAGTCATAAACAACATGATTATGAAACATAACATTATGGTCTCTACTGGCCACACTCTCGTATGTACTCAACAGGAAAACTAACACACAAGCAAAAGCTACAGTTTTTCCTAAAATGGCTGGTTTTGAGTCTGTTCAAATTTTTCTAAAACAAATGAGACCTTGAAGAAGAAATTTAATAGTATAAATCTTGGCACAAACCTCACCACCGCCAGCCCTCTTCCTACAGATGGGTGGTCTTGACTTCCAAGCATCATCTAACACTAAAACTTTCTGCTAACATAATTCTATAACCAGTAGACTCATGTTTACATTCTGAATGCATTCATAAATACCATTTTTTATGAATGTGTAAACATGTGGGTTTATTACCATGGCAACCAAAAACATACCAGGTTAGATCTTGGCTGACAAATGCCTTAGTGGTATTTCAAATACTATCTTTCTACACAGCTGAGATAAACAGGTAGGCAAGTATTTTGTGCAAGAAAACAAATTCTGATGCCTGGAAACAATTTAATAGTGATCTCCTGATAGGTTTTCCATGATTCTAATATACAGTTCAGTGGCCAGTTGAAAACACAATGAATTTCATAGAAACCTAGCTCTACTGCCAGAAATAACAATAAAATCAAAACCAGTGGAGAACAGAAAATCTTAAATTGCAACCAGTGAAAAAAATCAAATTGTCTCCTAGGAGAAGATTTGCTTAGAGAAAAAGCCAGATCAAAAAAAAAAAAAAAAAAAATAAGAATGTGTAATAGAAGTATGTCACTATCTTGAAGAAGCCCTACCTTTCAGAAAGTGTGTTGAATTTTCTAACGTTCAGATTGAACTTATTTTGTCATAGTTTAATATGATATAAAATTCTTTGAGAGTTTCATTATAGTAGTGTGAATGGTAATTAATACTCTTGAAAATAATTGCAACTACTGGTCTGGCTAAGTAACTTTGAAAACATGCTCACTCACAACACACCAGTATATAACATTCTCTACAAAGGTCAATCCCCAGGGAATTGATAATAACTACAGATTTCAACAATATCCCTGAGGCAGCAAGTACAGAAGCTTACAGCATGAACTTTGACACACACATGAACTTTGAAGCACAGATTGTCCAGCCAACCAAAAGTACTTGAGGAAAATAATTTTACCAAAATTGTGTTGATTGACTCCTTGTGTGCTGGTTCCTTAACCCTCAGACTTCAAGCCAGCAATATTCCAGTCTTTAGAGACACCTGGCCTCAAGGTTGGCCAAAGTTCTCATGCTTTTGTGCCAAATTCTCCTGTCACGGACACATCCACATCTCCTGTCACGTGCTCTGGTGCAAGCTCTGTCTGTCTCAGCATCAGTGCACATATAGAGTTAGCAGAGAAGCTTCAGGAGCAAATTACTCTTGGCCAAAATGTAAAAAAAAATGCAGAACTGATTGATATTGGTCACACACGATGAACAGACATAATGTCCTAATTGCCAGCAAAGTGTCTTTTTTTGAGGGCCCACCTGGGAAATGACTGCCACTTACCTCAGGAAGTGCTTCATTGTGCCTTGTGCTTCAGGTGCTGAGAGAACTGTCTTCAAGGAAATGCTTCCAAATTTACCTTGGCAAAGCAAGTGTAGGCTGTGGGAAGAAATTAGATATAGTTATTAATTAGGCAACTTAAAACACCAAACCAGGAACTTCTCGTTACTGAGGTAAAGCAGACAAGTGCTGCGCATCCAGAACACCATCGGCGAACAGAGCAGCACAGTTCAGTGGGTGGAGGTGACGCCTACACACAGCTTTTCACTCTGTAATTGTACACTTAGCCTTTCATTTTAAGTCTCTTGCTAGAGAAAGTATTAGTCTGAGAGTTTCGATAGTAAGTTTTTTTCTCTACTTTGGTTATTATTCCTGTATCTTGAGAAACGGTATTTGTAAGAAAAAAAGGTGAAGAACCATAAAAGCAATTGTCCTTATTCCAGACACACAGGGGTCTTAAAATTGGTGGCATCAGCCTCTCAAAATTATAGCTAAAAAAGAACTAGAAACAACTGCCGACATCATTAAGCTCCATGACAGGACGCACACTGGCTACATGTGTGGAAGTGTCACACTGAACCTCATTAATAAGTACAATTAATGCATTGTAATGAAAAGTTTTAAAAGTAGCTATTGAAGAGGCGGATATTCCAAATCAATAGATGATTCCCATGCTCCATTTTGGGGAGGCACTGGGAAAAACAGAGTAGTATGTTTTATATTTGCACAGCACCTTTCAGTTAATGATATGGGTTTATGAAATGTACCTCAGAGTACTGGTCTTATGTCTCATACGGAGGACATAGGAGTACCCTGAAAAGCAGCAGCTGGGGTGGGATGGGAGGAGATGAGACGAGATAGACTACAGAAGAGTGGAGTGGCTGGAAGCAGTAGGACACGAGTTCTTTCCCAAGAGAAGACGGAGGTAGAAAATCAGCAGCAAGACAACACATGGAACGGTTTATAGACAACGAGGGAGAGAAGACCACAACTACCACCTAGAACAGCCCAGAGATTGAGGAAGCATGAACCAAATAATATCCAGGCTTCAATACTTATTTTCTTCTGCAAGTATTCTGTGCATGCTTGGAAAAAAAGTTTATATACCAACTTAAGACTGTAGTTGGTTCCATTTGATCCATTGATACCTCTTCTGATATCTTTCCAAAAGAGTTAAATGCAATTGAGATATATGTATACCCATGTTTATAGTAGCACAACTAACAACAGCTGAATTGTGGATGACGAAATATCTATCAACAGACGAATGGATAAAAAAATGTGGCATATGTACACAATGGAGTACTACTCTTCCATGAAGATAGATAGATTTGAGGCTTTTGTAGATAAATGTATGCCACTTGAGACCATCATGCTTAGAGAAGTGAGTTAAATATCACATGGTTTCTCCAACAAGAGAAACCCAGAATGCTGTCATTGTATAGACCCAAATGGGTGTGATAGTGGGAGTTAGAGGGGATGAGTGCAGAAGAGCCAAAAAAGAGGAGGTGGAGGGATTGTAGCACTGGCATCATATATAGATGTGCACAAAATACTCAGGCCCAATGGAACCATCATGTATCACATATGCATACTAATAAAAATGGAGAAAAGAAAAAAACAGTTTGCCCACTTTTATAGATAGCAATCTGATAGTGAAATTATTCTCTAAGGTATGGAACTCAGAGTAGATTTGGGATGGCTAAGTATAAGATCTTTAGGACATTTTGAGTTTCCAGGGCCAAGTGGTAGCGATACACAGCTTGAGGGTCAGGGGAGCAATCCAGGTTGGAGACAAATATCTGGGTCTGGGCTTTCTAAGCATATAAACAGTAATTAAAACCATAGTCCAGAAGGAATTACTAAGTAAGTAGTATACACACTTATTTATTATTGTAATGTTTTGTCATTAGGATAAGAGTTGATCAAATTCTCATATCACTGAGCTGATAAAGAAGGGTTTAAATTTTTGCAAGTTTTTTTTTAATCAGAATGAAAACCCTTAAATGGTTCAATAGTTAAGTAGAGATTGCTTTATCTAAAAATATATATTTCTTTTTGTAATGACATGTGATAAGTGAAGTAATAGTACTAAAGCTAAAAAAAGCTAAAACTGTGTGTTCTTTCTACATAATTATTCCTGAATCTATTCATCAAAAAAAAATTTTTTTTTGAGACAGAGTCTTGCTCTGTAGTCCAGGCTGGTCTCAAACTCACTGTGTAGCCTAGCCCAGGATGGCCTTGAACTCACAGCAATTCCCTGCCTCAGCTTCCCAAGTGCTGGCTTTACAGGCCTGTGCTGGTGAATGTGGGAATCAAACTGAGGGCCTTGCGCTTGCTAGGCAAGCGCTCTACCTGTTGTGCTATTCCTTTAGCCCTGAAAACAAAATTTTAAATGCACATGTACCCAGTATTGCTTTGAGTAATACAACATGTTTTAATACTATAAGAAAGCCTTATTATTTAAGGAAAAATTTGGCAAATATGGAAAAATTGGATGGTCAAGAGCACATATTTTGAAGAAAGACTGACTGACTGGGTTCGTATCCTGTTTCTATCATTAGCCAACTGGTGGCCTTAGACACGTTGTATAACTTCCCTAGGTCAAAAGGGGAGAGTCACTATAATTACCGTGCAAGATTGTTCTAAGGATTAGCTAAGCCGAAGCCCTTAAGGTGCTTAGCATGTTACAGGTCTGTAAGAAGCACTCAGGAAGTGTTCAATGGTATTATTATTTTGACATTCTTCCCATAACCTCCCTTAAAGCAAAAGGTCATTTTTATTATTAAAAATCACTCAGGAAGCTGTTAAAATACCCTCTGGCAAGCTGGTGTGGACTGGAACAAACACAGTAGTGAAGAGGACAGGTGAAGAATATTTAGAAAGTAGAGATGACTGAACTTACTGATTGAATGGGGAACGTGAAGGGAACGAAAATAACCATTAGTTTTTATTATCTGTCCTCCAAACAGGAAACAAAGATACCAATTACATCTAATTTATCTGTCCCCCAAAGAGGAAGCAAAGGAAATGGCTCTGGGTGGTGGGAGAAAGCTGTGCAAATGTGATGTCCCTCTTGCTCACTGGCCATTCATTACACCACCTGCTGAATGTTTTATATAGAAAACAAAACAAAACAAAAAACCCTATGGCTTGCTTTAAATTACTGCTTATTTCTTCTTATGTTAAAGGAGGCACACTTGGTAATGTTTTCAAAGCATAACAACCTGTACCGTAATCCTCGTGGTGTGCAATGCGTGGTGCTCTGAGCCGCTATTGATAAGAAATGCCCACCGGGCTGCTCTTCCACGAGGGGTGCTGAGGCAATGTGTTCCTCGGTACTCATCTTCCTTTGGACCCAAACTGAAATTTCTAAAGTGGCTGGGCAGGACCTAAGAATGGGGAGCATTAAAGTTGGCTTCTCATCTGCACAGTGACATGGCCAAAGCAAACTTCTCGAGTGTCTTTATCCACCCACCTATTAACGTGGTTAACTGTTAAGGTACCCTACCTGGTGTATTGTATCTGTCATATATAGATATTAAGATATAGATATTAAGGTTTTTCTTGTTAAATTCAGAAATGTTTTTATTTTCTGGTCAGACTCTAATGCCGCCTGTTTTACTGAAGGAAAAGCTCGGGGAAAAATATAAAAGCCCCTCCTGTGGGCTGTAGTTCCTCCCCGTGACTTTTTTTCCAGAGGATTTTTGTCCTGGATGAAATCAGAATTATCTTCTGTAATTAAAAAAAATGTATGTTCAATATTAGTGAACGAGCCCAGGGAATGGAGTGTTCCCAGTCAGCTGCATTCCCAGCCCCTGCTTTTCTTTTTTTCTAAATTTTGATTTGAGATAGGGTCTTGGTAAGTTGGTAGGCTGGACTTAAATTCACAGTCCTCTTACCTAAGCCTCCCCTCCATGAATGCTGGCATTATGGGTGTACACCTGTAGGTATAGCTTATCTTCTGTATTTTAAGTCTCTATATTGTCATGAAATAGTTCATGTTCCTTTCTCTGGGGACCCCCATGGACTGGCACAATGCTTAGCACAGAATATTCCATGTACATTTGTCAAAAGGAAGGTGTACCCTTTTAGAATGATGCACATCTTTGGGCAGCATCAATTCATAAAAGCTCTAATAAAACAAACTGAAAAAATCTTTCAGCTGGAAGAAAAAAACCACCTGTTTAAACAAAATAAAAAGATACAATCCTAATCTTGGATTTTCTAACCCTATCAGTGTATTGAACATAGTGACTTCTCTTCATGCGTACGGAGACATTGTCGGAACTCATGCAAAGGGAGGGATCAAATGATTGTGGCTGCCAGATCACACACCCCTGGAGATCAGCTGGCACTTGAGTGCTGGGCTGCGGGGTTACCTGCCTCTCATTCTTCTTTGCCCGGCTGAGAGGAAAGTGACAGCAATGAGTGGTGTGCTACTTCTGAAACCTCATCCGCTCCCCCAACATCAAGGGACTTGCCCTGACTCTTTTGAGCAAGAACCCCCTGAGGCTGTCTGTACAGTACCATGGAGTATCCCTACCTCTCAGAAGTCCATCTATCTATTGAACACCCCAGGGAATGAATTAATAGACTCAACCAGAGGAAACAGAACTCCTTTCTTTATATCTTAATCACTATAGGAGATGAGAAGAGTCACTTTCTCTGTTACCTTTCAAATTGTGACTGTATTCCCTGCAACAGTCAAAATGCTTGTGGATTCACCATGTTCATACGTACATTAAAGATAGGCCAGAAAGAAAATACTGTTGCGTTCTATAATTTGCCTGATGGGGGCTGCCCAACTTTTGAAAAAATGTCTATGAGCATACTTAAAATTTAATTTTAAAAATTAAGTTTCAGTTGAAAGTTTTGTGAAATTAATAATAGCTGTTAATATTTACATAGTATTTGCTGTGTGTCAGGTATTAGTTTGTGGGCTTAACATAGTAACTCACTCAATCTCAGCCATTTTCTGAAGTCAATAATAACTATTATCTCCATTCTGGAGTTGTGGAAATTGAGACACAGACAGGTTAAGGAACCCTCCAAAGTCACACTGCTAATATGTGGGAGGGTTCAGATGTACACCCAGATAGCCTGGCTCCTGGGACAGGACTAACAGTCATTCTCTTTACTGCCCCTGGAGACCACAGAGGCAAAATTCTGGGTTGGTATAAGAGAAAAGAGAATGCACTGTATTCAAATTAAACTAAATTGCAGAAATTGAGTTGATCCAGGCCTGAGTATACACCTGCACCTCAAAATTTAGCTGTATTCCTGTGAGAGCTTCCAGGGAAATTCTTATTGGGCAACTCTGATATAAGGTATATGTACTTAGGATCCTTCTGGGATGCAATGACATCATGATACTGATGTTTCTCAATAAGTCAGGTAGAGAATTTGGGAATCTAGCAGAAAAGACATAGGCTTTTCTTTTATCCTCCTCATTGAGATGAAGTACTGAAAATCAAGAAGAAAGTCAGCTATTCAGGTAAAGGCCAAAACAAACTCATACCTAAAGCCAATGGGGCTTTAGGGTGTGAGTAATTTAGCTCACAACCTGTATGTATGTATGTATGTATGTATGTATGTATGTATGTATGCCTATGATGATTCTCAATAAACTAGAGATAGTTCTCCAAACACAGTCCTGCAAGCAGGAAGTAAATTGCATTGGAACATCAGGCCAGCACAGATGGTTTGTGAATAAGGAATATTTGGTAAGAGCCAGCTGTCTGAGGGGCTGGGCACTGGCTGAGCCAGACCACACACAAAAGAAGGAAATTATTAGGGTTTGGATCTGGAATGTCCCCCAAAAGCCTAATGTATTTGGATGTTGTGGAATGCCTATGGAGCCATATGTTATAAAGATGTGGGTCCTGGTGGGAAAGGGCAAAATACGGGGCCATGACCTTGAAGGGTATATGCTAGCTCCACCCTTCCTTCCTCCCTTGGCTTCTTGCTATGAACTGCTTTCCTCCATCTAGGCATCTTCCCTGCGTTTAAAATAAACATTTCCCCCATTAAGTTGTGGGTGTTTGATACTGGGTCCCGACAGTGAAAAAGGAACTAAGACAAAAAGCTGGTCCCAGAGAAGTGGGGTCTTTGCTGTGACTTTACGTGGCGATGTGGGTTAAAAGCATTTGGAACTGGTTTGTGGGAGGACTTTGGAAAGCCTAAAGATGTAGAAAAACCTTAGAATGCTATGAACTGAGTTTATTGGTAGATTCTGGTCAGAACTCAGAAGATCAGAATGCTGATAGAAGTGTGGATTATAAAGGTTAGGCTCAAGAGGTTTCAGATGGGAAGGAGAACTTTATTGGCAATTGATCTAGAAATCATGCATGCTATCCTTTGCAAAAACAAGTGTCTCCATTTTGCCCCTCTTCTAAGACTGCCTAAAACTGAGATTCGGAACAGTGAATTAGTTAATCCGATGGAGGAAATTTCAAGGCAACCCAATGTTCAGGGTGTTGCTTGTGCATTGCTTGCAGCTTTTAGCCATTTCTACACTGAAAGCAGGAAAAAATGGCATGGAAAAAGGAAGTAAAAGTTTGCATTTTTGCCAAATGAAAGGGGACTGTAAAGGTGGGGCAAAGGACAGTATGGCTTTTAAAAGAGATTAGCGTTAAAAAGAAGCCAAGAACTTGGAATCAGGACCATAAAAATATGACTTGGGGCTGGAGAAATGACTCAGCGGTTAAAGCACTTGCATAGCAAGTGCTGAGTACCTCAGTTTGATTCTCCAGCATCATATAAACTGGGTGTGGTGGTGCATGCCTGTAGTCCCAGTACTCAGGAGGTTGAGGCAGGAGGATTACCATGAGTTCAAGGCCAGCCTGGGCTCCATAGTGAGTTCAGGACCAGCCTGGGCTATGGAGTGAGACTCTGTCTCAAAAAAAAAAAAAAAATGCCTTGAGGATGTCTCAGGAATCAGCAAGATTCCATCATTTATCCAATCACAGATGCAAGGGTAAAAACCCTTTGCTTTAAAAAGATAAGCCCAGGGCATCCTGCAGGTGACCTAGGAAAATGAACCTCTGAGGGGTTCAAGTCTTCTAAGGACTCAGAGGCCTTTGGTTCAGGAGGTCTGGACTACCATTCAAGCCAGCAGCAGACCTTGGCATCATTCACATGATGGTGGTTTCACAGGCATGCAGAATGCAAGAGTTGCAAGGCCAGGAAGGCTTAAACCTAGATTTCAGAAGAAGGCCTTGAAGGCCAGGCAGTGTGCCCCTGAAAGGGCAATTCGTGAAGCTGTAAAGGTGAAGCCTAAGGTGTACCAGAGACCCTGGAAATCTGGAGATCAGAATCATGGATCATCTGCATAGGAAGGTTGCAGGCTATATGTGGAGTTAGCCCAATAGGGACGCCATGGAGGTTGTAGCCAGAGGAAACACCATAGGGCAGGGCCACCCACGCCCTTTGGAGCTCACATCTTGCAACGGTTTGCCCTAAGCACTGGACACAGAGCTGTAGGATTTAATGAAACTGTAGAATTTGGTGCTTGCCCTGCTGGTTTTCATGCTTCTTGTGGTCCAGTTGCTTTCTAACCCTGTTCCTCTCTCTTGGAATGGAAATGTTTACCCTGTGCCATTGTATGTTAGAAATATTTACCTTTTTTTCCCACAGGGACTCACAGCTAGGGGTTTGCCTTCAGTCTCAGAGGAGACTTTGCACTTGAACTTTTTTAACAGTGTTGAAACTATTAAGACTTTTTCAACTCATAAAGAAGAACTAAATGCATTTTGCATAAGAAGGTGGGCATGAGTCTTTAGAATCACATGCTGTGAAGAGGTGGGGCCTCACCAGGAGAGGCAGAACACTGGGGCTTGACCTGGAGGGATATATGCCAGCTCTGCCCTTCCTAGGTCACTTGGCTTCCTGTCTGCCATGCTGTGAACTGCTTTCCTCTGGCTAGACCTCTGACACATTCTTCCACCATATGCTAGGTGCTCATGGATGGACTGAGACCTTCTGAAATTGAGATAAAATAACCCTTTCCTCTTTTAAGTTATGGATACCACGTACTGTGACTTAGCAATGAAAAAGAAACCAAGACCGAGGTCAATTTAAAATCAGATGGGCTTAGCATTAGTTTCAGACTGGTGAGTAGATAGGCCTGAACTAGCAAGTTCAAAGAATGACAGTGTTTTCACCTTGCTTCACTGCTCTCCAAGTCCTAAGAAGCACTAAGCCTATGCAAGGAAAAGTGAGACTGATGAGGGAATCATTATTTCCAAAGGACAAAGTGCAGTACATTTTTAACATAGAAAACAAAAGAAGAAATTTTCTAGGATTATGAGCATTTGAAGTAGGTATGTGGTATAATAAAAATACAGTGAATATTTAAATTTTTAAAAAAGTATCATAGTAAAAGACATTGCCATTCATCCTTCTTAAAATACGTTCCCTGATTTCAAACACACTGATCTCATCATTCTTCCCAGTTTCTGAAGCCCCCCTTTTTAACTTTGTTTAGTTGTGCTATCATGGCTGCCTCAGTGTCCTGAATTAATTCAAAATGTTAATCTTTCATGGTCATTGGACTGTGGGAAAGAGACAGAAGTTGCACAGTACCAGATCCTCCAGTGGTTAAGGTGGGTGAGGACACACTGCAATGCTTTTCTGAGACCACCTTTCTGTGGAATGGTGCTCAACAGCACCATTCACTGTATTTTCACCCTGTCTTGTACGAGTACCCTAATAGAGGACTCCCAGAACCACTTCCCAGAGGGGCAGGAGTGATGGGATAAATGTGTTTGAAGCAAGCAAGAATGTTATGGGGCATGTTAATGGCAGTGTGTCTTTTACTGTGATAAATTTTAAATATTCACCGTATTATTTTTATCTTCTTTCATATCAAATATAAATTTTGACTTCATGTGGATATGCACAGGAGGAGAGAAAGCAAGCAGTATGAAAAATTACCATCTCAGAGAAATGAAACATCCTTCCAAGTGTTGACTTACACTTCACACATGCTACCCAGCCTATCACATTAGCACCTAATGATCTCCCCAGGCTATATTCCAGATCCTTCCTTTCCTCGTCTGGCAATTAACTTGAAAAACGCTCTGCTGACATGCACTAAAATGACAACTAAGCAGGTTTTCCTAGGTCTTTTTTTTTTTAATAGAACGCTCAACTGGAGTATATTTTTGTGATTTATAGTAATGGAGGACTACACCAGTCACAGAAATCAGGGCTGTCTGTAGATTTACTTAAGATCTGTTCCAAAAGTCTAGTGGCTTTTTGGTTTCCCTGTGGTCCCATGCAGTCTGTGCACTGCTTTTATTGAGGCAACAAAGAGTGGGAGAAGCAGGGTTGTGAAATTTGCCTCTGATCTATAAAGGAATAAGGAAATGTCAAAATATAAATGTTAATCTGTTGGACCCAAAAAAGCTCAATCTGTATGTTCTCAGTTCTATGTTTATTTAAAAATAAATTTCTCAAGTCACAATAAAAGAATGGTAAACTTAACATTTGTTAAAAAAAATTAAATGGATGCAGACTTGCTAATATAACCTAATGCTTTTGGCAAAATTTTTGTGTTGATATAATTGAACTACTGTAAAGGGATATTTGGCAGGACTTGGAGGCTAAGAAACTGCCAACCCTGACCACACAGAAGAGGGAATAGCATTCATTTTTGAGAAGCAAACCAGTAGATAGGGTTTCTGCAGCAACAGTTAAGCATACAACAAACAAAAAATAGTTTTCCCTTCATGGTAGAGCTATCATCATACGCAGCTTGGAAGATGTTTGGTGATGTGTACTGTGTCAAAATATTGATGAATTGAAATTAGTGATAGTGATACTGAGAAACGGAAGTGTTCAGGGACACTGAACACTTGACAGGCAAATATTTATATTCCACAGCAGAAAAATCAGTAGACCTGACATTTTTATATCACTGAGAAATAGCAATCGTATTGTATAGTGACTATTTAGAAGTAAGGTGGGACACCTAAGGAGAAATATTTAATGAGAATTAGGTGGATGTTCTTGAGAAACACAAATCTGGAGAGGAAGCAGGGCAGGGAGGCTTTGGCTTTTCTGTTATGTCCTGCAGTACCAGGATGTCAAAGTGTTACTTTGCTATAAACAAAAGCTTAAAAAAAAAATTGGGCTTCCAGACAGGCAGAGCCACCCCTTGAGAGACAGTAACATTAAACCTTGAGATAAACTATGCTTTCAAAGTGCAAAGTGAGGGCCTGGGTGCAAAGCTTGAGGGTTAGAGAGTTTACTGAGGAAGACTGAGGCCTGGGGTTCAATCCCCCAGCACCACATACTAGCTGGGCATTGTGGAGCATGCTTCTAATCTCAGCACTAGAGAGGCTGAGGCAGGAGGATTGCCATGAGGGCTAGGCCAGCCAGGGAAAGATAGTTAAGTCAGGACCAGCCTAAACTACAGAGCAAGACTCTGTCTCAAAAATAATAAAGTGAAATAAAATAAAAATTAAGAAACATAAGGAGCAAGAACATTGCCTATCAATGCATTTGAAAACCCCAAGCCACTTCTAGAACAGTATGCAACCAGGCCGCATGTTGTTGGAGTGTATTGGATTTGATGTGGGGCACATGGAAGATATTTAATATGAACTTGGCCGAGTTGAAGTTAGGAAATGTTGACATGGTTCAATGTAGTGCAGGCTTATCAGTCACTAGACTTTCACACAGTAATTAGGAATCCTCCTTTTGAAATTAAAAATAATAAAGGGGCAGAGACAGTTATTCTGGAGTATGCACTAGAAATGGCAAGTGATTTGGCTTTTCCCTCACGTCCCTAAGGACAGAGACCGGTGCCTTCACACCGAGGTACATCCTCAGTTCTTTGTTTTGATTTTGAGACAAGGTCTAAGTTGCCCACACTGGGTTCCAAATTGCTGTCTTCCTGCTCATCCTCCTAGAGTGCCGGGATTGCAGGCCCAGCACTAACTACCATGCCTAACTACAAATGGCAAGAATGTTACTGACATAAATTCTTAATGAGAGGACATACTCAAAGGAAAGCTACCGAATGAAAAATCAAGATTTATATATAAATCAAAGCTCTGTAACAAACTTCCAGCATCATACAAATTTCAGAAAAGGAAATCAGTGGATATTGAAGTTGACCTAATTTCATTCTTCAAAGACATGAAGCTTAGAACCGAATTAAAATTAATAAAAAATTTATTTACTAAGAAAAAAATGCCATTAGTTATAGGCACTTTCCCAGGGTTTTGGTAATGATACTGTGATAGTATTTTAAGTCTCTGCCTTTTAGAGACACATACTAAAATCTGCATACAAATGAAATATGGTGCCTGGGATTTGCTTCCAAAAAATGGGGAGGTAGTAGGTAGAATGAGAGGTCCTGCTGCATTGGTCACGAGTGGTGAGTTTTAAATAGTGGGATCCATTATACTATCCTGTCTACTTTAGTATTTATGTAAATGTTTCCAAATAAGTTATAAATAAAGGCATTATCCACAAATTTGAGAATCATTGCAAGTATGGCAATACGAATAGTACCTAACTTTGTTTATAACAGAGTTAGAGGTAAAACATTATCTATCTGCCTATCCATTTACTTACTTACTTACTTACTTACTTACTTAACTTTTGGCCCTGGAGCTGGACCTAGGGCCTTTGCAGTGAACTACATCCACCCCTATCTCCCACCCCTCTTTTTTTTTGAAACAAGCTCTCACTAAATCAGTAAATTGCTCAAGCTGGACCTCAACTTGTGATACGCCTGCCACAGCCTCCCAGAGTGCTGGGATTATAGCTAGTACTACCAGGCCAGGCTCTGTTACTCTTTAATAGCTTGGAAGGCTATGAAATAACAGTACAAAGGAATTTGATGTTTCGTATATTTCATGACTGAGTTCTCATAGGGACCCTGAATCCTCTAGTCTAGAGCTCCCAGGATGCTGATAGGCACATCCATTATTTAAGTAATTAATTCATGGAATTTATATTTAAGCATATAAAATGTGACAGCGTCTATCAATACCATCTTAGATTCAGAGATATGTAATTCATGAGAGACCAGAAAAATTTGAGAGAGCATGGCATATTCTGATGATGCTTCCTTATTTTTAAAATAAATATTTTTTATTTTTCCCTTGAATTATTCCTTTTATTAATATGTCTTTGTAATATATAAAAAATAACATTCAAGGTGAGGGATTGGGGCACGTGCACAGTCCACCATCATCATCCTACCTCCCTGGCCCTTACTGCCTGCCCCCCTCCCCCTGCTGTGCTCTCTCTCTCTTCAAAGCCTATCCTCTACTTCCTGACATCACTCTTATTTCACTCTGACTTATTTATACTACGGGCTTCTCATATTAGGAAAACCATGCAATTTTCAACCTTCTGGGTCTGATTCATTTCAGTAGTGCTTTCTAATTTTATAAGTGTGAATTAAAAGGGAAATTAACCTTTTGGAATTGAAGAAACAGTATTTTCCTGAAAGATACCCTTTCTTATTCTGTGCTTCATCTTGGTGATAAATCGGTCTTTATAATTAGTAATCCCCATCCATTTTTATCTACCTGTACCTCCAGTGGTACCTCTCCCTCCCCACCCCCTACTTATTATTATAATTTGAAAGTAGCAGCATTGTACATCTCTCTCCTGTCCAATGCCAAGCAAAATCTTTGTCTCATAAATATTCAGAATGAATAAACATTTCCTTTGTGACTTTTAGAGTACTTTGTGTTCAGTAGGTCTTATTAACTAACACACCTCTGTAAACAAGAGCTCTGTACCCATCAGGATTTACTACCAAAGCACAAAAAGAATTGGATCTGAAGATAGCCCCCAGAATCTCCATGTCGTTGAGGGAACTAGGTTTGGAGGCTGTGAAGCCAGAATGCTTAAAATGATGACAGAACCAGCCAAGTTAAAGACACCTCTGTTGCCACCCCCAGGCACGGATTGCTACTGTCCTACTCATGCCAGCACCAGTCAAAGGGCATTACTGACTGGCTTGTGTGCTATTATAGGAGGTTTTGTGCCACAGGGATGATGGGGAATGAGGGCATCTGGCACTCTCAGCTTCTGTGGTTGGGGTGGCTCTGCCTCATATTGCAGGAGAAACTCTGGGATGGTTAATTGTACGCATCAGCTTGGCTGGCCACGGAGTGCCCAGAGTAGATTTTATTTCTGGCTATGTCTGTGGGCATGTTTCTGAATAAAAGTAGCATTGGAATTAATTGGCTCAGAGAAGTTGGGTGCCCTCCCCAGTGTGGATGGGCATTAGCCAGGCCCTTGAAGGCTTGAAGAGAACAAAAAATATGGAGGAAGAAGAATTAACCCCTTTCCTGTTGGGCTGGGACTCTGGGCTTTTCTTGCTATTGGGCCAGAATCACACCTTCTTCTTTCCTGGGTCTCTAGGTTACAGACAGCACATCATGGGACTCCTCAACTACTATAATCAAGGAGCCAATTCTTCATAAAAAGTATTATATAGGGACTAGGGTGTGGATCAGTGGTATGAGCACTTGCCTAAAAAGTGCGAAGTCCTGAGTTTGATTTCCCAGCACCACATAAGCTCACTGTGGTGGTGCACGCCTGTTATCCCAACACTTGGGAGGCTGAGGCAGGAGAATTGCCAGAGCTCAAGGCTAGCCTGGGCTCCATCATGAGTTCAGGACCAGCCTGAATTTTGGAAGATGAGTGGATAAGCATAAGAGTAAGACCCTGCTTCAGAAAACCTCCCATATATATATGTATATGTATACACACATATGAACATGTATATATATGTGCATACATATACTATATGGGGTTATATACAAATATATATAGTATCATATGTATATGTATACATGCATATACTATTGGGGTTATATATATAAATATATATAGTATCATATATATATATATATATATATATATATATATACATACATATACACACACATACATATCTATATGATTGTGTTTCTCTGGAGCAGTTTGACTAACATAGCTTCCATCATGGAACAAATGTTCAGATGTCATTGTTTAAAAGAAATAACAAATGTCCACCCCATGTCATGAATACCTCTGGAAGCCAAATAAATAAATAAATAAGATGTAAATTGATGGCAGTACCTACAGGGCACACTCAGTGTGAACACACACTCATTTGTCCTCTTTGATTAGGACTTCAACATGAACCTGTTTATGGCTACTCAAAAAATGCCTCTCATGTAAAGCTAAGAATTTCAGATATGATTCTTAGATAGTTAAAGAACATCTGAAAATAGCTTCTTTGACCTCATTGTAGTCACAGAGTAGGTACACTTATTTTAAGTCATGATGGGTTAACTGCCTAATGAATAATTAAATGGAAAAAATAAGGAGATACATTCCTTATACACAAAGAAATGATGTACAATAGTTATGTTACCCTTCAGTTACTAAGCTGAATTAGTCACAGGAACAGTTGTGTGAACATGCCTGGGAACTCATTTTAAATCACATGATCAAGTAAGGGGGTGATTTAAGGTCATCTGAGCCAATGTCCTCGTCAATAAAGGCATTTTCTCTTCTTGCACCCTTGACAGGTGGTCCCAAACACATCGCTTTGTATACAGTATGTTATAGTTTCTGATATTCTTTAAGTTCAGCTTTATTCATCTCTGATCCAACCAAATTATAGCAATAATTTCTCCTTTATTGGTAGCTAACATCCAAGTAAAATAAAAACCTTTTTTGACAGCCCAACTGTTGCCAGATTAGCACCTCCACACCCTGTTCTCACCAGCTGATTTTAGAACCCCAGTGAATCTCACATCCATCCTTTTAAGCATATCATCTTAGCTTAAGTCTTGGCTCAAGGCTGAGACATACCAAGTTTAATTCTGATTTGTATCCAAATTCACTGTCTTTTGAGCGTTTCTTGATGTTCTATGTATAGATGAATGCTTGACATAAAGGTAGAAATGTTGTAGTCAAATGAAGAACTCTAAAGCAGGCCAACAGAAATCACCGCCCTCCCCCTGGTACCTTTTTGTTGTTGTTTTGTTTTGAGATAGGGCATTGCTATGCAATCTAGGTTAGCCATAAACTCGCTGTACAGCCCGAGAAGGCCTCAAATTATTGGTACTCCTAACTCAGACTCCTGAGTGCTGAGATTAGAGCCATGTGCCAACTTTTCTGACCAGAAATTATCTCCTATGTTGGCTTCAAAATCTGCAAACCTTGTGTGGATACAGCTGATCCACTCGTCTATGAGACTACATCACAAATTTGACAAAGATTATTTAAGAGTCTGATTAAGCTGGGTGTGTTGGCACAAGCCTGTCATCCCAGCACTCTGGAGGTGAGACAGAAGAATTGCAAATTCTTGCCCAGCCTTGGCAAGACCCTGTCCTCAACTGAAAAGTAAAAAAAAAAACCTGAGGATATAGCTCAGTCACAGGCCTGGCCCAGTCCCTCAATACCACCCCCAAAATAGTTGTGTTCCAGAGGAATAGTTTATGTGGGATGATTTCATAAGCCTGACACTATTTTAAATACTCCAGATTGTCTACTTATGGGAGTAGTAAGAGAAAAAGTACATCATAGAACTCTTCAGTGAAGCAAAGACTATAACCCAATCCGTGTGTTTTGTAAGTCTTGATTTTCACGCATTGAGCTACATGCACCTTATACATGAGATAGAACTTGAAGTGAAAATTTTATGTTAGGCATTTTAAGGAAGCTTTTTAAAATTATGACTAACAGTCCGCATAATATGTGTTTCAATTAAACCAGCTTTGATACATGTGTAACATTTTAAGAGAAAAGACAAACTTCTTATCTAAAAGCAATTTACTTTTTTTGATAATTTACATAAATTCTTTGGACAAAGACTGAAATAAAAATGTAAGTGTTCCACTGCAAGACAGACTCTTTGGGGAAATCTTGCCTCCAAATGTGAAGGCTAGAGTATTCCTGTGCTTCTATTTTAAAGGAAAAAGGAAGAAATGTAATTGGATTTTAAATTCATATTTAAAATATTTATAATATCAATTGGTGAAGTAAAAAAAGCTTAGAGAGCAGATTTTATGTCCTTGATAATATATGTTAAAAAACAAACAAACAAAAAGCCAGCTGTGGGTTTTAATAAATTATTAGTTTCGTCTTGAATGAAACCTTCAAAACATATGGCAGCTTTTCACAAACTACCAAGAAACAGAAACTTACTGTAGCTGAAATAAACTGTTATGTTAAGCATTTAAATTAACAAGTCCTGATCTCAATAATTAAAATGGAAATTATGCTTTAAAATCTATGTAGAGAAATTTGAATCTGTAGTCATTAATTTGTTTGATGCTAATTTTTATATTACTTTATCTTTTGGTAATACTAGGGATCAAACCCAGGGCCTTCACACTGAGTTAAATTCCCAGCCCTTTTTTTATTTTTACTTTTGAGACAGAATCTTCCTAAGTCACTAAGTTGCCCAGTCTAGGCTCAAATTTGCAACCCTTCTGCCTCAGCTTTCCAGAATGTTGACATTACAGGCACCCACCACCATGCCTGGCTTGAGACTGATTTTTAAAAGGAGTTTAATGAGCTCTCTTTGGGCATTTATCTTAACTATCATGCTTTGTACCAAAAAGCAAAAATGATAAATCTGTGAATTGTTTCAATGGGATCTGAAATATACAGCATTCCAATTTTATTTTATAAACATAGAGATTGGGGTTGGCACAGTATCATTTTGAGCATGCATGCCTTCCATCTCACAGCACAGAATCTGATGTGATTTGCTTATGGTCAGCACAAATGAACTGGAAGAAGCTCCTAGGAAACCAGAGCATACTGTCTTCCCAGTGTTTAAAGTCAGAGTATTTGCTAAAGACCTAGGATATGAAATTGGTTGAGTTCTTCATTCAGCCTTTCTTTAATGAGGTGTGTCCATATGAAACCTTGGTGAAATAAAACTTATAATTCAATTGGTTTAAAATTTTAGCAACTTCAGTATGCCCTCAATCACTTTTCTTTCCTCAGAAACTATCAAAACTATTAGGCAGGGCCTATTTGGCAGACATGGCAGAAAAGAGCAGTACAAATACTTAACCATGTTCTGCTCTGTTTTAAAGGATAATCCTTGGGTAAGAAAGACTAGCGAGCTACCTGTTTTGGTATGGGATAATTTTTATGATCTTCAGAGTTTATTGTGCAATGTGAAGTAGAAGTTTAACCACATATATGGATAGTCAAGCATGTCAGTCTCTTCTGATGGGTGGTCGCTAAGATAGCTAGACTACTAATGGTAGTGCAGTCTAGAATGATGCTCTAGTATCAGTTGGGGATTTGCCAGTTGGAGTCTTCAAGCAAAGCGTGACTGTTCTCCCCACAGACTGCGCTGGTTTGATCTTCACCTTCCCTGGAATATTCTTCTGCTGATCAATAGTGAGAGTAGCTCCTGGATCTTTAAAGATCCAACTGCATGTGCTGCACTATTGTTTTGGAGTTAGTTGCATTTGGAACACTCTACGAAGGTACTCTCAGATACTACAAACATATGGCAACTTTCACACAGTTCTATTTATGTGAAATGTACATTTTTTTCCATCATCAGAATCTGTTTCCTTAAAGACAGCCTCACCAATCAGAAAATGATAGCAATTAAACGTCTTTTCCAACTTGAAGCAACAGATTTGCTAAAACCGAAACATCTGCTTCTCTTATTTCAAGAATTTGGGCCAGAAGCAACTGAATTTTGATCAGCACCCTAAACATTACATTTAAATATCTACCTTTATATAAAAGCAACAACACTTTAAAATAGTATATTCCAGTGTTGTGTGATGATGACTTTTTACCGAAGGTGAGCAGGATGGGGGTGGAGCGGGGAGACCTCACAGGAAATTCAGTTGCATCTCCCAAGTATCATTTGCTCCCAGCGTTGGCCCCTTTTTAGGTCCTGTTTCCATGCCCATCAGCAACTACGTAAAATCTTTCATTCACGTGGCCCTTGTCACTTACCTTCCTCAACACCGCACTCTGTCTTTGGAGGCCATGGGTAAAGTCCTTCCACTTTTAGCTTCCCTCCACTCTCTATAAACCTGAGGGTTTCTTTTTTCCTTTTCTTCCAGCATTTTTATTCAAGGCCAGTCCAGGCAAACCTCAGGCATCTCCCTCCCTGACGGGAGCTGTCCAGCAGATTTCAGTGTTTCTCCCGCGCTGCTGTACTCGCCCCTGCATTAGACCCGGACCTACCTCACACTCGGGCCTGGCACGCCCCACATCTTATGATGTAACCCTCCCCCCACGCCTTCTTCTCATCTTTAAGTCCCTGGCACCTCTCACAAGGCCCAGCAAACAGAGGTATTCAGCAAACATACATGGGACTGAACCTACTCATTTTTTAAAATATGTGTTACTTTCAATAGCTTAAACCAGGACTGAGCTTGTCCCAGATTGTCTGCAGAACAGCGTATGATTCCTGCTCCACTTTATTTTCCCAGCCCATAAGTGACCCAAAAAGGAGGAACGAAGAAACGTTTTCACTAACTAGCGTTGCCAAGAAAAAACACGGGCTGCCCAATCCAAACTGAATTTCAGATAAGCTACTAGTAGTTTTTAAAAGCAAATATATGTCCCAAGCATGGTATGGGACATTTAAATTAATAACAGTATTCATTGTTTATCCAAATTTATCTGGGAAGCCCGGATTTTTATTTGCTAAACCTGGCAGTCCTATGAGTGACATTTTAAAATGTATCAGAAAACTCAGGGAATGCTTCCTTATAACACCTGGAGGTTTGTATCTAAGCTCTGCAAACTTCTCTGCCAGATTTCATGTCTTTTCATGCAGCTGGATGTATTTCTGAGTAGTTCAGAAGCAAGTGTTGGGAAATGCTGCTTATTATGTAACACTTTCACTTTGTTAATTTTGCACGTTGCCTTTCTAAGACCATCTATCAACAATTTTACCACACAGAATGCTGAAATATTGCTTTGAAATCACTTGACAAGCTGGTATCATGGAGTCACGACTAAACCTGAGTTGAGTCCTGACTATATGCATTAGTAATGAACAGTTTTTGAAAATCACCCATTTTCAAGTAAATCTGCAAGAGCGAATAAGTGCACCCTTCATTTGGAATTTCTTTCCATCATTCATCAGGCACAGATTACGTACTGGCCTCCCAGCCTGGGAGAGCAGCCTGGCGGGCGGAGGTGGAGCCTATGATGTAACCGCAGTAGGTCTTTGTTGGGAGAGCTTTCCCCAAATGTGAAACATCTGGAAACTGGGGTGCTTCGCTGTCCTGCGTCTGGGCTGGCAGGAGGAAGAGCTGCCTCCTTCCTCATCCTGTACTGGGAGCCTTCACGTTTTGATCAACAAAGGAATTCCTTATCTCTCTTTTAGAAGACGTACCTATTTCAACCAAGGGGCAGGAAGGCAGACTTCTTTTGGAAGGGAGTGTCCTGTTCAAGTCCTGACTGCTGTGTGTGCGGCTTACTGATGAGCAGGGGTGGTGCAATGGGACTTACGACCCTAAGTGGGGGAAGAGATGCCCAAATGTGTTCTGGTCCTGAGTGTTCCCTACAGGACAGGTTTTTCCCTTCCGTGTTGACAGGGATATTCCACAGAGAAAGCATTCCTTTCCTATTCCCATGAAGGACACTAGAGGAGAGCGACACAAGACTGTGCCTTTGCAAACATTTCAACTAGACTGACCTCCGAGAAAACTTCTAGGGAAAAGGCTGACCAAGCCGGCGGTAACTACGCGCTGTCACAATGATACTTAATTAGGGCGTGTGTCCCAAGACGAGCACACTCCCTGCTTTCCACCATATTGGCAGTACCAGTTAAGAATGGTTGTCGAGCGATCCACACGACACGCATACACTGCAGAGACGCAGAGCAGTGCTGGATGCCTGCCCAAAATTGGCCCCTCTACGACAGTCTGGATTTCTGGTACCGATCGAAAGCTTCAAGGGGGCTGATGATGTCTTTTTCCTGGTTGGTGGGAACCAGGAATGAAATTGGGAAAGCTCAAGACACAGGTCGGGGGTTCCACCTGCCTGTGCGCACAGCAGATAACAAACATATTCATTAAACCCGATCGGAGGCGAGCGAGCCTGTGAGGTCGCTGCTGAAATATTCATAAGGTGTGTTACCGGACTCGCCACTTACAGGTTGGGCAGGAACGCTGCGGGGAGGGGCAGCCGGTCCCAGCAGCAGGGAGAAAAAGGCACTCAGCAAAACAGTGCCCCTGCTCCCTCTCCCCACGGTTCGGCTTTCACAGCTCTGCCAGTGTATTCTACTTGCCCAAGACAACGATGCCCTACGTGAGGAGTTACCCAGCCGTGGGACGAGGCGACGCACGGCAGCCCCTCAGACCTGCGCCCTGGGTCTAATCGTGGAACCCCCAGCCCCGTCTCCGCCAACTCCTCCGCCGCTCTAGAGGTCGCGGGGCAGAGGGTCCCCCGGGACTAGAACCCCCGACAGGCCGCCCTTTGTCCCCGCTTGCCATTCCGTCCCCTGCTCGGGATCCCTCCCCGGAGCCGTGGCGTTCAGTCGCTAGGCGACCTGCTCCCAGGCCCGGCTGCAAACGGCTCCGGCGCGCACCTGCAGCGCCGCGGGGGGCCATCTCCCGGGGAGAGATGGGGGGACGACGGGCTGCGGGGACCCCCGCGCTCTGGCACCCCGCGCGGGGCCCCACGCCTCAGCGTGTCTCGCTGCGCGCCAGGCACGCGGCTCGCCCGGCGCCACGCGCGCTCGCGGCCGCCTCTCCGCTGGCCCGGGCGCTCGCCGCTCGCGGGCCGCGGGGGTCCCACTCACCTGGGCGCGGGCGGGGCGGGCTCAGCGGCGGCCGGCGCGCGGCGGCGCGGTGCCCATCGCCGCCTTCCCCGGCTCTCCGGCTGCGCGCTCGTCGGCGGCGGGACGCGGTGGGTCCCCGCGCCGCCCGGGCTGCGCAGAGGCGACCGCGACCGCCGCACGGGCTGCGGGCGAGGCGGGGCGGGGCGGGAATCTGGGTCGCGCGGAGCGGCGCAGGCCGGGAGGCACCGTGGGCGGCCGCGGCGACGGCGACGGCGACGGCGAGCGGCTGGGGCGGCGTGCGGAGGTTTCCCGGGAGCCCGACGCGGGCGGGGACTGAGCATGCCCAGTCCCGGAGCCCGGCCCGGCGCGGGGAGGGGGGCCAGCGCGGCGCCGGGGGCCGAAGGGTTAAACTTGCGGGCCGGCGGGAGGGGGCGGCGGCGCCGGGCTGGATCGCGCCCCAGCCGGCCGCCCCCGCCGCCCCCTCCCGGGCGCCCGAGCCGGGAGATGGCGCGTGCGAACCCACCGCAAGGGGTGCGCCCCGCTCCTCCCCCGAGAGTCGGTCCAAAGTCGAAGTTTGGGTTTAGTTCTGCTTCATCCCCCACTATCTCACGGAGCGACCGCGACCCCCCGCGCCCCCATCCAGACCTGCCCCCTCGCGTGCTGCCCTGGGCACCCGGCAGGTCAAGCGGTCAGAGGGTCAGCTCTTTATTGAGGTGTAATTGAAAGATCCTGTCGTCTCTCCCAGGTCCACATCTGCGTTTCAAGCAGGGCTTCAGAAACAATACCTTGACGCGGGGTTAATTATACGGGGATGGATTACAGACGCTGTGGTCGGGGGCTCCTGGAGGGACATCCCTTCTCTGGGGGGGGGGGCGTCAATGGCACCTACTTCCTGCGCTGGCATGCACGCGTGCCCCCAGTCCCCGCCACAAAAAAGACCTGGGCTTTTTTCCGGGATGGTATTCTGGGCTTGTATTTGAGGCAGCCTAGGCTGCCTGGGGGTGGGTGTGGGGATGGATTCTGAGGCTGATATTAATTTCAACTTGATTTTTCCATCCCAAGCAGGTGACTTAGCCATTCTGCTCCTCTGTTTCCTCTTCTGAGGAGGAGGGTGATACAGCTCACCTCCTTGGGACCTCCTTGGGTGGGTGGGGGGACTACCCCAGACACTGGGCTGCTAGAAGGTTAAAGAGACACCCCGGTAGCCAACACCAGGGCTGTTGTCACAGCACCAGTGCGTACTGCTGTTACAGCATTCGTCACCGGCCATGACTGTGTTTAAGCAGCTACAATTATTTACTGAGCAACTCTTTATGGGCGGGCAGGGTGTTACAAGCTACAACAACAACAAACAAGACAGAGGAGGTTCCTGCCTTCAGGGAATTTACAGTCCAGTTGAAAAAGGCAGGCAGTGAACACCTACAGTAGACATCCCTGGGAAGGACAGAGGTCAAGTACTGCTTGTCTGTGTATTATCCATCAAATTCATTTACAGAGTCTTGGATCATCCTTAAATATATAAATCATCAATAAATATATTAACACTGGGTCCTGCTGATAAACTAGGTGGCCATAGATCCCTGCCTGTTTGTTGCTGGACTGATACTTTTTATTCTTTCCCTTTGATTTATTTAGCTAAAACTGTCTTAATCCCAAAGCACTGTACATAGGAAACTGCTGTCCATTGTGGTGAACGCAGGGAGATGAGGAAAGGAAGGGTGGAGAGTTTAATTTCTACACTAAATTATATTCTTTTTCTAACCCTAGGAAAAAACATTTCTCCAGTGACCAGAGTCAACCTGGATTCCCAGATCTCCTGCACCCCAAAATACATCTTCTAAGATGCAGTACTATTCCAAGTCCCTTCCCTTCTCACCACTTTTGGCCTCTGTTTATGTCAGTAGGTTTCTTAAAAAATTTTTTTTCTAGCCCTGGGGATTGAAACCAGGGCTTTCACACTGAACTACATCCTCAGCCCATTTAAAAATAAATAAATAAATAAAATCTTTGAGTCAGGGTCTTGCTAAGTTATTGAGTTGCCCAGGCTTGGCTCTAATTTGAAATTGTGATCCTCCTGTCTCAGCCTCCTGGGATTGCAAACATGATTTACCAGACCTAGCCTTAATAGTCATTTCTGTTGTATGACATCTGACTCTTTGGATTTATGTACTGGCTGAATGATCCTCCTATCACCCGGTGAGAGGCTGACTTTGCACTTGTTAGAACCATCTTTTCAGGGCATATTTGCACACACAATTTCACGGCAAGCAGTGACCACGGGTTTGATATAAGCAACTCCAGGGCAAGGTCTCATTTGTGCTAGTATTATGAAACTTAGCAGATGATCAATATGTAATAGACCCTTCCCCAAATGAATGAATGAATGCATGCAGGTTCTCAATTCTGTTTGCTTTCTCAGAACATTATTCTTGGATGAAAAAATCTGCTTAGCAGATTAACATGCAGTCAGTAGAGCAGTTGGTTAAGGAAACAGAGATCACATGATCTCTATTTACAAATACTAAGTAAAGAATATACACGGGAGGATCTTGTGTTCAAGGTTACAGCAGGAGAGCCGAAGAGGGAGGGAAGAGCTAAGAACTGTTGGGTTCTTTCATCTGCTCAGATTGCACATTGGCTCGTTGTTAGTGACACAGAGCTTGAATCACTTCCAGTGAGGTGAACATACTTCCTCGCTTAGGAGATCTCTTACTGAACTTCACCTTTAGGAATGTATTTGAATAAAAATTTCCCCACCCAGAGATTTGTTTCATTAGCAATCAGCAAGTAGGAATTTCCTGCCTGAATCATTATTGTGGGTGTGTGGAAATCATGGCCTATTTATTTATTTTTAGTGTAGCTCATGTCTTGAGCATTGTGACTTGGAGATGGGTAGTGAAAGAGAATTCTCTGATGAATGTCTTGATAATAAAATGAGAAGGGAAGTCTGGGATTTGAAAATATTAGGGCTGACTTAATTTCATTAAATTTGTTTTGGTTTGGATCTGGAGTGTCCCCCCATAGCCTCATGTGTGTGAACGGTGTGGAACAGCTGTGGAAACGTGTCGTTAAGAGGTGGGGCCTGGTCAGGAAGGGTGGATTATAGGCTTGTGGTAGATTACAAGTGTGTGGTAGATTGCAGGTGGGAGGCACATTACTGGGTGCATGATGTGGAAGGGGCAGATCACGTGGGCTTAACCTGGAAGGGGTGGAGCATTGGGTCTTGACCTGGAAAGGGTGCGTTACTGGGACAGGACCTGCAAGGGTGTTCACTACCTCGGCCCTTCCTCCCTCACTTGGCTTCCTGTCTGCCATGTTGTGGGAAGCCCCCTCCTACTGGACCTCCACCATGTGCTTCCACTATTGCCAGCCACCCACGAATAGACTGGTATCATCTGAAACTCTGAGCTGAAGGAAATCTTTTCTTCCTTGTGTTGTGAATGTCAGGTAGTCTGTCACAGTACAAAATGTAACTAAGACATTTGCCTTTTTATGGCAGAATATTCTTTATCCATTCATCCTTTGATGGATATATGGACAACTTCCATGACTTAGCTGCTGTGAATTGTCCTTCAAACTTGGGTTTGCACAGGTCACTGTGATATAATGTTTTTAATTTTTTTTTTTTTGAGACAGGGCCTCACTCTGAAGCCCAGCTTGTCCTGAATTCATTACAGAGCCTAGAACTCATGGCAATTCTCCTGCCTCAGAACTCCCAAGTGCTGAAATTACAGGTGTGCACCACCAAGTCCATCTACTTGAGAAATATTTGGTGCTGGGGAAGTGGACCCATGGTCTTGCATGTGCTAGATTAACACTTTAACCACTGAGCTATGACCCCAGACCCTCTCTTTAACTCTTTTGGAAAGATATTCAGAATAGCTGTACCTGGGTCAAATGGAATAATATTTTCAGTTTTTTTGAGGAGTTATCATACTGACTTTTATAGTGGTTGTACCAGCTTACAGTCATAATAACGATGTAGGAAAGGTTCCTTTTATTCCACAGTCTCTTCAGCACTTATTAGTTTTGAGTTAAGAATAGCCATTTTTTTTTTTTTTTTTTTTTTGCTGGAGTAAGACAGAATCTCAGTGCTGTTTTGATTTGCATTTCTCTAATGCCTACATATGTTGGATTTTTTTCATGCATTTATTTGCCATTTTTATTTTTTGAGAATTGTCTATTTTGTGATTGGGTCTCTTATTTTAGGGAGTCGATTGTTTTTTCAGTTATTTGTGTATTCTAGATATTATTTCTCTATCTGGGAATAGCTGAAAAAAGTTAGCCCCCTATTCTGTCAATTCACTCTTCACTCTGTTGGTTTTTTTCCTTTGTTGTGCAGAGCTTTTTAATTTGATGTAATCTCTTGTTTTGATTCTTGGTGCTATCTCTTGTGTACAAGGTGTTCTTTTGAGAAAGTCCTTGCCTGTTCTTGTGCTCAAGGATTTTGCCTAGTTTACCTTCCTTCAGATTCAGCATCTATATTTTGGTGTCTTGGTCTTTGGTCCATTTAGATTTTATCTTATTAGAGGGTGAAAGACTTGGGTCTAGAGTAACTCTTCTGTATTTCTGCATGTGGATAGCCAATTTTTGACTGTTTAGTTGAAGATCAGATGGCTGAAGGAGCCTGGAATTGTTTCCGTGTCCTCACTTAGGTCCCATTGGTCCACTTGTTTGTTTTTGTGCCAGTACTGTATAGATTTCTCACTGTCACCAGTATTTGTTTTTTAAAAAGAGATTTATATTTTTGAAAGCCTGACATTCAATCAGGTTTAGAGAATGGGAAAAATTTAGTCTTTTCTAAGTGGATGAGAATCAAGTTGCAGATCAAATGAAGAAACTATATTGTCTCTTCTTGAAAAGTGATGGACTTTGAAACCCTGGAAGAAACTCTGGAATGATGACTGTTTTGATGCCAAGATAAACTTTCAGGACAAGGCAAAATGTGCTCATAAAATATTCAGTATGGACAATAAATAAGATGAGTCTATTGGAAATGAAATAACCATATAAGGCCTAAACCATATACAGCTAGATAAGACTATCTCGTACTTTTTAAATGTCAGGGTAGACATGGAGGTTTTTGGTATCACTTCCAATCAAAAACCCCGCCAATGTCTCAGATCTTGGTAGTGGTGTAAAGTAAGGTTGGGAATACTGAATATTTAAATTTCTCATTGGTAAACCTAATTTTGAAATGGTTCTCAAGGCTGTTTTAGGTGGAATAGTAAATTTTGTTGTCATTGTGAATGGCATCATCCAAGATGGCTGAACACTAGAACTCATGCCTGGTGGTCAAGTTTAAAGGAATCACTGTGTAAGAGTCTCAAAATATACCCAGTGTCATCTAGCTCCCATTACTTTTGTAATTGACTTGAAGAACAGAGCTGAGAAGATAAGCTGTGGACCTCGTGGCAAAGAAATGGTTCCTTCTTTTTAGTTTAATGGCAAAAGAAGTCTCCCTCCTAGAGAAAAGGACAGATCTCATCACTGGGAAGAAAATAGTTCCCCATTTGGGAAAGAGAAAACAGAAAGGAGGAGTGAAAGATAGTATTAATGGAAGAAACTTGAGAACATCATGCTTAGTGAAGTAAGTCAGAAGCAGAAGGTGAAACATCAAACGATCTCTCTGATATGAGAGTCCCAGATCACAACTCTTATGGAACTTAAAACAAAAAAACAGAGTGAAACGGGGGTAGGGTAGGGGAGGAGGGAGGGAGGGAAGGGGTAGGGGAGGGACAGAAGAAGAATGGGAAAGCTCTTGTCACCTTGACAAGATACATATGTGCACAAAATGCTCAACTCCAATGTAAACTTTAGATTTTGCACGTATACATATCAATAAAATGGGGAAAAAAATAAAAAAGAAAGATAGTAATACAAAAAATCTCACATTCAAGAATAGATACCTAGATGGCCTAAACAATTTTGATTTCATGTATAGTCCTCATTAACATAATGACCTCTTTTCTTTTCTTCTCTGTCTCTGTCTCTCTGTCTGTCTGTCTGTCTGTCTGTCTGTCTCTCTTTCTCACTGTCTCTTTCACTTGAGACTTGGTCTTGCTCTGTAGTACAGACTGGTCCTGAACTCACTATGTAGCCCAGGCTGGCCTCAAATTCATGGCCATCCTCCTGCCTCAACCTCCCAAATGCTAGGATTACAGGTGTGCACTATCATGTCCATCTTATGTGATACTGGGAGTTGAACTTAGGGCTTTGCACTTGCTAAGCAAATGCTCTAACTGTAATGCTATTTCTTCATCTCAATGACCTATTTTCTTGTGCTCCTTTTTTAAAATCACAGTAGAAGTGTTGATAGACTGTATTATATAATTTTAGGCATAATATATAGTCACCATGTGGATATACTGAAAAATTTAAATTGGGTTCTAGTTTAAGAGAATCTTGGTGGATATTGAGTTCATGATAATAATAATAATTAGAGACCAAAATCCTGTGCAAAATTATATTTAAAACAGGTGACATGTTCATATTAAACTATTGAAAGAGCACAATTGAAGAATTCTTATAATATCCTATACTCATTATACTATTTTTTACTAGTGATTTATTCCAGCACATGTTGTGAGTTTAGAAAGTGGTTTTATTCCAAAATACTGTCTAGTGAAAGATCTATATCTACACCCATTTAAGCGTCATGTCACTTACTTAATCTTGAATGTTCTGCTAGCTTCACAATATCCCTAAAACTTAAGTGCTTATTCGTATCTGTAGAAGAGAAATTTTTCATTTTTATTTCAGAACTGAAGATTTCTGAGTCTTCTGAAAATGTATGTAATTAATACACTTTCAATGAGATAATATTTACGTTCTAGTTATGCTATGAATGTTGGAGTCTTAAAATTTTCTTTTTTGTTTCAGAGTCTACCAACTTATGGTAGAATGACAGGAAAACAGAATAAAGTAGATTCTTTCTAATGATACGTGGTAGAGAAAAACTTGATTTAGATTTTTGTTTAAATTTCAATAATGGCTTTTCAATATGTTAGCTAATTTAAGTAAAACATATTATATGAGGTATAAAAATTCTGTACTAAAAGCAAAGAAGAGAAGTCCTTGTCACTGTAATTATTTTAACAGGTCCACAGCAACGCATCTTTCCCTAGTTTTGGAACTATGAGTTGGTAGTATACATTGAATAAATAAAGGATGGATGGATAGGTGGACTGATATGGGATAGAAAAGTGGATAAATAAGTGGATAGATAAAGAGAAGAGAAAATAGAGAAGGATGACTGAATGACAGAACTTACACGTGGAGAAGGCTTTCATCTGTCCAGAACTTTCTGAAACTCTCTAAATTTCAAATACTTTGTCTCATTTATTGTAATTCAGATGATGTGTCTTGATTTTTGGTTAATAATATATGTTAGCTGATGCCTGTAAGTCTAGATCTCTGGGAGGCTAAGGCAGGAAGATTACAAGTTAGAGCCCAGCCGTGGCAACTTAATGATTTAGTAAGACCCTGTCAAAAAATAAAAAAGGTCAAGAGATGGTGTAGCCCAGTGTGAAGGCCCTTGGTTCCATTCCCAGTACAGAAAAAAAGCATATTACTATATACTTATAGACATCTCTCTTACCAACTTAATATGCAAATTGAAAAAGATGACGATTATTAAATCATCTGCCCTCTACTCAGTATGTTTTGAGTGTTATGTGCTAGGTTCTGGTGAGCACTGGTGATATGAAGGAAAAATAGCCTGGAGCCTGCCCTCACAAAGCTCATGATATAGTAGAAAAATATGGAAACTGGTAGACTTAAGGCAAAAAGTGACTGGTAGACTACAGATGTGGATAGCTTTCCTACAGGAGCCCATTGGAAGGGGCATCTGTGATCAGTCTTCTTTAGGTATATCTGAAATTTCCTGTACACATAAAAATATTCTAGTCTAGCATAGTGGTTCGTGCCTGTAATTCCAGAAACTTAGGTTGAGGCCGGAGGATTATGAACTCAACCAGAAAGGTTTTAATTGCTGCTCATGTTCTCATTGAAAAGGCAGAAAAACCCAGTGGAAGAGTTTCTAAGCTGGGCCTGGTTTATAATCCCACCCAGCACTCTAGGAGATGGAGGCTGGAGGATCACATGTTCAAGCTCAGCCAGGGCACCTTAGGAGTTTTGTGAGACCCTGTCTGAAAAAAAGAAGAAAAGAAAGGGGACTGGAGGAAGAGCCCAGTGGTTAGAGCACTTGCCTACCGAGCCCGAGGCCCTGAATTCAGTTCGCCAGCACTATGTAAGTTGGGTGTGGTGGTGGATGCCTGTAATTCCAGCACTCAGGATGCTGAGACAGAAGGATTGCTGTGAGTCTGAGGCCAGCCTGGACTACAGAGCATATCTCAAAAAAAAAAAAAAAAGTTAATGCTAGAGATGTATACTTCATTGTGAAGGCCCTGGATTCCATCACTAGTACTGAAAAAAGTTATTAGTAGCTGAATCCTAAGGGAACATAATTCATAATTTAATGGTGTGTTAGAACATGAACTAAAGGTATTTTCTTTTGTTAATGGAGAAGTTGATGTAAAATTTCCAGGATACCTTATTTCATGGACAGTGCTATCAAAGGCTAGGATAGCCTACATTCCAGCTGAAACCAGTTGTGTTAGATGGGAAGAAAGTGACCAGAAATGCTTGGAAGAGTAGTTCTGCGTCAAAGCCGCATGGGTGTTTCCCATGTAAACATGCCAGCGCATCACCCTGGCCTTGTGTATTTTGAAAACTTCCCAGGAGAGTCTAATGCATGTAGCTGATTAAGAGCCACACAGAAGAATGGCCGTGTTCTCTAAATGCAGCAATTGAAGTAAATTGGTTTCCTGTTTTATTATATTTTTTCCACTAAAATAATGCAATTGATATGTTACCCCAGGCTGAACCTTCCAAACAGGGTATGGTGGTTATCGTGTGCTGTGGTTATTTCCTGTCTTCACCTAAGTGAAGCCAGCACCTGGGTAACGTTGTGGTGAGGACATTTAGTAGAACCCCACGGAAAGAGGGGAGAGCGTCAGCTGCCCCCAGCGGTGGTCGTCCTTTCCCATCAGCCCTTCTGAGGCTGCAGGCAGGCCTGACAAGCCCACAGGGTTCCAGGCCAAGTCATTTACAAGGAAACATGGTGTAGTAGACAGAGATGGGAGGAAAGTCTTAAAGCAAAACACTGAAAAAAAATCACAGCTAACTCCTCACCCGTATCATCACATTTTATCCTCAGAATAGCCTCACAGGTGGGTGGTTCCGTTATCCCCCTCTCCATGCACATGAAGAGCCCAACGCTGAGACAGTCATGGCTACAAATATAACGAAGACCGAGGTGGCAAGGTTGCAGGCATCCTGGCTGGGGAGCTCACATTTCTCTGGTGTGTATGGTCCCTCGAGGCCATACTGCTTAATGGCTGCATGGTGACAGAGAATCCCTGCACATACACTGCTTCCTCTCTTGCTCTTCTTGCTCTCTTTTCCTTTTACCTTTTTACTTTTGTCTTTCTCCTGTCACAGGAGAAAGATGCACGTAAAGAACTTCCATGCAAAAGTGAGATCTCCCTGGCGTGTGATGAGGGTCAAAGGACGTGCTGGTCTTAGTCTGGGGTGCCCCACTACCAACTAAGACACTTGTCTCACTTAAAGTCAATGAAATTATAAAATCATATGGTGTTAGAGGGAAAAGGACACCTGAAATAATTCAGTTAATTTTTAACAATCTTGCCCAAAGAGCCTTCTGTGTGACCTACCGTGAGCGCCGAACCAGCAAAAGCAGTTGTACGCTCAGTGAAGGTGAGGTAGGCCCTTGTCCCTCTCTGTTCTGCGTTCCAGTGTGTGAGATAACAACATCTTGGCAAACCCAAACAAGGCTCAAAGGAACACCATTTGAAACTGAGTGGTTTGGTCCAATTTTCTTGTTTCATATGGAAGCAACAGAGGTGAGGAAAGATGCCAAGAGTTGCCAAAATAGAATTCTCCTTGCTCAGCCCCACTACGATGTGCTATGCTCTGTGCTGTCTTACGTGAGCAAGCAGAACACATCCGCAAAGGTATACCTGAGCCCTCTGTGCAATGCATGCTGCTGTGTTGTTGAAGAGGGTACAAGAACATGAGCTTTATTCAGCCACCCACGAATTTACAGTTTAATTAGGGAGAATTGAAAATAAGATAAAAGTGAAACAACTGAAATGAACAGGATGTGATGTGTATCTGACTACTGTAGGAGTGACATTAATCAGACTGTACCGTTTCCCCTTTTGAAAGGCTTGATTTGTTTCTAGGAGTTTAAGTCTTTTGAACACACCTGGAGTCAGTTACCTGTCATGTATAGAAGCACATCTGCCCTACCATCCAGGCCTGACCAAGAAGGAAGAGTTTAAAGCCATCACCGGTTCTCCCTGTGCCTTGTCTCAGGCTGCTCTGTGAAGTTTCCCAGACATTTCCTGGTTTATAGTACCATTGTTTGTGAGCCCACATGGTGGGAAATTACTTTCTCTGAGAAGAGAGGCTTTTGCCTTGCTTTAGGGTATCTTCTCCTTGAAGTGGACTTCACTCAGTCCTGGGCTTGAGGCTTATGACCCAAAAGTGCTTGCTGGGAATTTCGAGAATTTCGTGGTGTTGGGTGTCTTTTTATGTTTGTTCACTTGTTTTGTGATGACTCTGCTGTTTTATGTTGGTTGCATAGCACAAGTCTTGTGGTGCTTTGTTTATAGGCAATGACCCCACCCTGTGGACTGATGTGTAGTTCTAAATTCAGCTTGGACTCTTCTCATTGAGTGTCAGTGGACCATGGCGACAGTGGCTGAAAAACTCCTGACTGGTTCTTGCCGGTGGCTTTTCCTGGTGTTGGCAGCTACTGGACTGACTGGACATGCTCTGTCATTACCTGGGTGTGTAAATACTTCTCACATTCTTTGCCTCCTAAGGGGGTGGAAGTTTGCTTTTGATCCTCTAACTTGCAAAGAAAAAAGGCTGGGGCTCTGTGATATCTAGGCTCAGCGGGAGTTGTTACACCAGAGAGTTGAGTCTTCCTTTGACAAATGCTCATCTTTGAGGCTTTCATCTCCCTCCTCACTGAGGAAGGCTGACTTGAAGCCCCAACATCTGGAGCCTGCCATCATGGTCTGGCCTACCTCTATGACAGTAAGACACATGTACAGGAGTTACAGAAGTTCTGTCTAGCTGTTTGGTATGGGACTACTTTCTCTAGCTTCTAGGAACCAGAACCTTGCCATGGACTCTTCTGAGCACAAGGGAGTCAGGCTGACAGTCGCTTTCTCATACCTGCTATGAAAAACCCCCTCTCAACCCCCCGATGATAACATTTATGGGCAAACACTGGCTAAATGTGGGTGAGAGGATTGTCATAGTGTGAGAGAGTAAGTGTAAACCAGGTTTTGAATCTTAGGCTATAGATCTTTCTCCACCAGGACAGCAGAAAGAAGCCCAAGCCATGCCTGTATGGAGTATGAGAATCTCTCAGCCATAAGCCCGGTGCACACCAAGGATAGAGGGGGCTCAGTGTTATACCAAAGGCCTGGCAGATCCTGGGTATCTGGGTTGTTCTATGTTATCCACTTCTAGTTCCTGTTCATGATCTAGAACTCTGGCTTACTTGCCAATGCCAGAATTGTGGAAAACTACCGCCTTTAAGGGAATGGGAATTTGATTTTGTTTTGGTTTTCCTTCTAGTACTGGAGACTGAACTCAGAGTCTTCATACTGAGATACAACTCAAGCCTTTTTTACAAAAATTTCAAGGCAAGGCCTCAATAAACTGCCCAGGTTGCTTGATCTAGTGATTCTCCTGCTTCAGCCTTCCAAAGTGTTGTCATTATAGGCATGCACTACCACACCTGGCTGAGAATTGCATTTTTAATGCACTTTTCTAATAGGACAGGATTTTTGTCAGCCTTGCCTATGTCTTTAGTCACACACTATTGGCTGGACCTTTAGATCCTTGCTTCTTAGACTTTGCTAATTAGAACTATTTACTTGGCTTTGACTAGTTCAAAATTAATGGGATACACCAGACAGCTGAGTTTCCTTTGACAGTTTCATTGTAAAATAATTCTTTTCTTAAAAAAACCTAAGAAAATAGTTTATCCTAAGCCAAATGTGAGTGACCACAGCCTGTGGATTCAAGTTACCCTGAATTACCTGTTCTACCATGGAAGAGGTTATGTGAACTTATAGTTATAGAACAAAAGAAAATTATAAATACAAACATTTCTCAATTACTTGGTAGGAACCTTGGGTAGGTGGGGTCCAATGAGATGGAGAAATGCCTTCTGTAGGTTTCAGATGGTATAGTATTTTTAGTTTGAAGGTCATTGGAGGCTAGAGGTCTGCTAAGGTTAGTAGTACATTCTGAGAAGTTACGTAACAGTCACAAAAAATGTAAGTCTAGATACAAAGGAAAGGCAAATGGCAATTAAAGGGCCTAAAATAGCTCAAGATAATTTTGGCTCTTGATGTACAACATTTTATCTCTTCACAGTTATAATGGTCTAGTCAGACAAGGTCAATCCATTGTGCTCCAGCTAAGAGTATTCTGATGTTGCCTGCCTGCCATCCTCTATCCTAGGACTGTCTCTGTTAAGAATTTATCCCCAATCCTCCCAGGTATAAACTTGAATCTTGTTGTGAAGGAGATTGTTTGGATATCACAGACCCAAAGTAAGGCTCTGCTGGCCAGTATATCCTGTAATTATATATATATATATATATATATATATATATATAATATATATATATATAATATATATATATTATATATATATATATATATATATATATATATTATATATATATATATGTGAGTGACTGGTTTTCATTTAATCCTGGGCTGTGGCCCAGATGAATAATCCAGTTAATATATGTTGATCTCCATTGTGTTGATAAAAATTGAAAAACATAAGCTGGATTTGGTGGCACAAGCAAAAACTTGGCTAATAGCAGTAATACTGAGGCACATTTTCTGTCAGAAAGTGTAAGTGGATCTCTCGAATCTAAGTGTTCTTGTTTGGAACACAACAAAGGTTCTTGGTCTTTCTTCGTTAGTATAGTTTAGGCTTGTTTCTCCACTTTTGACTTCCATAGGTACTTATGACCCCAAACTTTGTCTCTGTTGTGGGCTTGTCTAGTAGAATTAAAGGTAGTTCTAGTTGACCTTGAAATAAAGCCATTTTTTAAAGAAATAGGTAGGAAAGAAAAGTGCTGTACCAATAATTTACCACAGAATTTCTACTTCTTGTGGTACTGTCTGATTCCCCCCTCCCCAAAAACCTTCTTAGGCTATTGGGAAAGCCATTCACTGGCCTTCTTCTATCTGACTAAACCTTCCTTTTTCTTTTTCTTTTTCTTTTCTTTCTTTCTTTTTTTTTTTTACCACTACTTACCTTTAGCAGCTAATTGGCAAGGAAGGAGACATTTGTAATCTATCCATTAGGTTTTAACTCTTCTCACAGATACCTAGTACAACCCGAGAAACTAAATTCTCCCCAAGCAATTGATGGCTTTCTATTGCCCAAACCCCTCTTTGTCTCGGACCCCTATTGTCCTTGTAGCTTTGAACCCATCAATAGATAAATCCACTGATGAGTAGTGTCAGTGTGATCCAAGTACCTTCCAAAAGCTCTACCCTTGACACATGAGCCCTTCGGGAGAAATTTTTGAATCATACCGTAACAACTATTTATGTAGTTGACTTTTCCTGGTATAAACTAGGCTAAAATTTGAGAGACCCTTTGTTACTATGGCTAAGCCACATCTGCTCATAGCTTCTTGCCCTTTATTTCTGGCCCTTAGACTTCTCTACTTTCTAGGGAGTCAGGCTTGTTAGACTCTGAACAGAAGAAGCCTAGGATCACTCCAGGCTGTGGCAGCTTTTAAGGACTCTTTACAAGCCCATAACCCTTGATGATTCCCAAGCTCTTTGAGAAAGGATCTTGATTTTTTCCAGTGTTGGTATTTCCCCAACATTCCTTCTCTAGAGATGTTCCTGCGTTCACTGCTGCCACCTCCTGGTGAAAGGTGCCAGTACGTTGAAAGGAACGTGGTTAGGAGCTTAATTGCTTTTCCTAGGTCTGAGAATCCCTGTATCTTCATGGTTTTTGAAACATCAGCCAAGTCTTGTTTAATTACCTCACCCCAATCTCCTTGGTTTAGAGTAGAACCAGCTACAGCTTCCATAACATGTACTTTCATTGGACAGAAAGAACATTTAAAGCTATGGAGGAATTTGTAGTAGAGAGGATGGTGTTAAGATATAACTCAGAGACTTGTGAATCCCAAGTCATGGTGATGTGTGCTAACATAAGATCATGATCTACTTGTATTATCAAGTAAAGAACTCATTATCAAGAACTCACCTTCACTAAATTTTGTTTCAAATAATTTTTGAAATCAATCTATTCCCAGTTTGATAATATGTCTTAGTCCGTTCCTAGTGCTATAACAAAATACTTTATACATTACCCAGTATGGGCAATAGAAGCTATTTTGTGTAGTCCTTACACCTTAGAAGTCCAACATCAAGCGACTAGCAGATTTGGTGCCTAGTAAGGGTTTGTTTCCCATAGATGGCTCTTTTTTGGTAGGTCATCATGTGGCAGAAGGTGCAAACAGGGGCTAATCCCATTTTTGAAAGCATAATCATTTCCTAAACATCATCTTCTCTTAATCCTGTCAGTGATTAAGTTTTAACTTAAAGTTTTGGAGACGTCATCATTTGGGCCACCGCCATGTGTTAAGTCTCATAAAAAGAGTGACAATAATGAATTCTAATGAATTATTCCTCATCTAGATAAGGTCAACAAATTCCTGAAGATGTTGGAAAGTAAATTCAAGCTCTGGCTATCTGCTTGCTAACCATGAGGTTCCCTAAGACATATTTTTAAACAGATGACAAAATGAAGATGTTCAAACTTATTTCTGACTTTGCAAGTTGGCACAAGTGAATAAAATAAGACAAGTAATGCTGTTTGCTTTTTAAAAAACAATATAGCATATACACTTTCAATTAAGATTTTGTACAGACCATCTTTATTGAAAGTTTTGTTACTCTTGTACGTGTTTGCACCAGGCACCTTCACTTATACAAGATATTTATCACCTTTGCCATGTTTGTATTTGCCTTACTACACTTACAAAAACTAAAATACCAGAAATCCTACGTCTTCTGTACAGTGGTATCTCTCAGCAGTAATGCATGTAGTTGGTAAAAAAAAAAGAGGGACTATGGACTGGGATCTTGGCTATCACTAATTATGTTTTCTTGGAAAAGTTGGCTTGTCCTCTTTGAACCTCAGATCTCATTTGTGAAACTGGAAGAATTAAATATAGAGAGTTTTAAAAAGATTCAGTACCAATGTATATTTAGTACTGAGTACTTAATACTTTGGAAAAGGCAGTTGTAGGTAACGAGGTATATATTTTAACTTGTAGAGCTGAGTCCTTTTAATTAATTCAGTTTAAATCACTGTTTTAAAAAATATCTCAACTCATAAGAATAAGTCTTAGTTGCTATATTTGCAAAATGGGATGTGGTGATGTCAACAACTACAATTATTTTGAGATACTCTTATAGATTCTTTAGTAATTTAATTTTCTGAGTTTTGGATTGTCTGGCTTTTTCTGTACTTTATAAAATTAAAATATTTCACTTGAAATGAAAAAATTCCAAATGAATATATTTCTACTAAGAAATTTGCCAGCTTGTCATTCTGGGGAAGATATTTAAGTTTTGTGTTGACAAATGATGTACAGTCATTTTCTTCCATGTGGAATTCTTGCAAAAGCAGCCCAATTTCTAAACAAATACATGAATTACTGGACCCTAAAATCAGAGATTTTGGAGTACATGTCATAACTTATCGGTGTTCCGAGTAACTGCTAACATTTGTATTTGCTTTTTATTGACTCGTAGTATCTAGTTAGGTCACAAATGAATTTTTTGTTTATTTGGTTTTGAGACAGGGTCTTGCTTTGCAGTCCAGGCTGGTCCTGAACTATGTAGCACAGGCTGGTCTTGGACTCATGGCAATCCTCCTGCCTCATGCTCCCAAGTGCTGGGAGTATAGGTGTACACTATCATGCTTAGTTTATGTGGTTCTGGGGAATGGAACCCAGGACCTTGAGTTTACTAGGCAAGCACTTTAACTGCTGAGCTACACCTCCAGTCCAGACATGACATGTGAAAGAGTACTCCAGTGGCGCAGGTAATCTAATAACTACTGCATGTCCTAATGCAGTGGCCTCTGAAGTGCAGTGAGCAAGTTAGCACAACCTAGGGGATCTTGAATAGTGTGCTGGAAATTCTATAAAGTGGATTTCTACCCCCACTGACTAGACGGGAACCTTCCCTGGGCCTATTCACCTGATTGTTGGGGTCTCTGAATGGTGCTGAAAGGCGGGGAGGCTGGCTCCTGTGCTTCAAGGGGGATGTGATTTCTACACACAGTAAATGGATTTTGGGGTTATAGGACCCACAAACTACTTTTGCAAAATGGACAGTCGTGTTAGAAAACTCTATATCCCCTAGAGTGAAGATGAATAAAGACAATAATTCAAGCTCAAGTAACTAACAGAAAACTGGCAAAATTGAGGCTCTTAGTAGGTGGACTTGGTTAGACTTAATGGAAGTAAAAATCAGCATCATTTAATCAGACCTGACAGGAGGTCTACTGCTCAGATCAGAAATGATCACAAAGCCCATGTGAAATATGAGTTTATACCCAGTATAGTAAATGATGCAGCTGGTTGTCTGTGTGCAAATATCTTTGGGTCTTTGAGAGATTAATTAGAGTGTGAACCCATCAAAGTAGCAAGGCATTTTAAAATGAAGTAATTATAAATATTATTTTTCTTATAGAATTAAGGGAAACATTTAAAACTTTTTTTGAGCCTAGGTCTTGCTCTGAACAAAGGCTGGTCCTAAACTCACTATGTAGCTAGCCCACGCTGTCATTAAACTCATAGAAATCCTCCTGCCTCAGCATCTCAAGTGTTGGAGTTATAGGCGTACACCACCATGCCCAGCTTATGTGGTGCTGGGGTATTGAAGTCAGAGCCCTGCACTTCCTTCTTAAGTGCTCTAACAGCTCTGCTGTTCCTCCAGCCCAAAGTGGTTATTTTTATTGTAAGCTCTTAAAATCCTGTAGCCACACCAAAGATTTGCCAGCACTCCAAATTACCTGCTTATTTACTCTTCTACTTGAAAAATATGTTGCAGAAAAAAATATTCTGTAAAGTAAACAGATCTTCAGCCTGAATGAATAAATTCTGGAAGATTCACAGCTAAAATTTTATGTTTTGCCAAAGACCAAAACCAATCCTCCATGCTGAGTTTTATTTTGTACTAAAAATTAAAGCTTGTTTCCTTTGGTTTCCCCTCTCTCTCTTTCTCTCTTTCTCCCTCTTTTGCTGAAAGAGGTGGGGAGGTTCCTTTTTGCTTCTAATTACTGCATGGGAAATATTCTTACCATATGACGTATAAAATTGCAAATTTTTCATTGAAGTTTCATTACCATAGTATGAATAATGCATTCAGCCTTGAAATGTCACTGTGAACATCAAATGATTTTATATAATGCATTCTTGCTGGAGTTTCAAGAAGCCAGCATTCCTAGGAAACAGAGAAGACACAAGTTTGGAAAGGAAACTTGACACAAATTTGTCATTTACCCAGGAGGGATAAAGTAAGTAGCAGAAGAGTAAGTAGAGAAGAACGACTAAAGAATAAAATCTTTTTACCCCCAACCATAAATGGGCTGTGTGGCAGGGAGCAAAAGTAGTACACTTGCCCCTGGGGACAAGTGGAAGAAAAACTAGAAAGTGGCCAGAAGCAAACTGGGATGGGGGTGAGGAGTAGGGTGAGAAAGGAGAGGGGAGGTTGGGAATCTTAAAAACAATAGGAAGTAGGTCAGCCTTCAATACTTTTGAAAAATACAGGAAGCGACTTTAAAACTTCAGTAAGACAGCATTGCAGTTAGGAACCACAGTAAAAATGGAACAATTTTCAAGGGCTACTAGGGCCATTTTTAATTTTTTCAGCCTGGGGATTGAAAAGTCTGAAAGTAGAGTACAACAGCTGCTGGAATTCTGTCTCAGGGCAATGTGTTACTTGATGAGATCGCTCATCCTTCTCACATCCCTTTCTCTTAGATATGGAGACCAGCTGTATTATGCTACTCTGTTCATCTCCTTTGTGGAGCATACTCTTAACTGTCTACCCAGCAAATGTCTCCTTTTTTCTTGCTATTAAAACTTTTTTTTTAAAAAAATAGGTCCCTCATATTATCAGCAGTGCCATACTTAAAGTCAAACCTCCATCCGTCAGGTGAGAAGTAGACAGAAGAGACACTCCGTTGCATCGGAGTTGCCAGAGCTTCACTTTATCAAGCAACTGGGGTCTGGAAGCTCAGTTTGAGCTTACTTTTGACACCCTCTCTGTCATTGATTTCTCTCTGTTTCTCCCATCTCTCAAGTTAACCTCTTTCTCTCAGAAACCAACCAGTCTACCAACCAAGCAACCAAGCAACCAACCAACCAACCAACCAACCAACCAACCAAAACAATTCCAAATACTTCCTTTCCCTGATAGAACATACATTTTTTGATAGTCAGGATCTCAGGGAGGATAATCTCATCCTGGTCCATAGGGTAAATCGTTATTAGCCTTAAACTGGTTGTGGTAATTCTACCTCCCCCAGTGATGGGTGTGGGATAAATGTGTAATTTTTCCACAGCTGCTATAATAGAAGACAATAAATTTATTATTACACAGTTCCTTAGGTTAGAAGTTAGGTGTAGTTCTTTTGGTTTCTCTGTTCTCAGTTTAATAAAGACAAAATCAAGATGCCAGTTGTTAGGCTTCTATGAAGATACTCTGGGAAAGATCTGCTTACAGACCTAGTCAGGTTGTTGGCAAAATCCAGTTCCTTGTGGCTATAGTCTGAGGGTCTCTTTTCATGTTGGCTATCAGGTACATGACTAGAGGCCTCACTGCAGTCCTTCCAATGTTAGTGTATGTGCTGCCGCAGTGAGCACATCACCCCAGTCCTTGCACATGGAACTTTACATCTCAGCCCCAGAGACTGAGCTCATCACCCTTGGAATCCTTCTGATTACTTTTGTTTCGTTACTGTCACTCCAGAGATGCAGTAAGTGTTCTGTTTTTAAGGAATTGTGTGGTTAGATTGGACTCTTGAATGATCTAGAATATTCCAAAGTCTGCAAAGCTAATTACATCTGCATGTTTTAGTTGAGGGGATTAGAGTATGACAGTCCATTAGACCTGCTATTCTGTTTCCAACCAGCATGCCACCTGCAGGCAGTTAAAAATAAATAAACTGAAGAAGTCCATTGGTAGCTCCATTTTCCACATGAAAACAGAAATACTGCTACTCCCCCCCGCCACCCTCAACATGACATATTGTGTGAAGATGACAGTTGGGAGCTGCAGTAGACACCTTATAACCAGGAATACTATGAATGAAGATAAAAGCAGTGGTAGACTAGGAGACTAGAGAGTGCCTGTGTTCTTCAAGATGTTATTGAGGAGCAAAACCAGTGCCAGGAGTTACTTTTGCCTCTATGGCTCATCATTTCAGGAAGTTCCAAAAGGTTATGTATCTTTTCCTACTTTCTGAAGCCATACTTTTCAATTCTTTAAAATATTGCAGTGACTTAAAATCTGATTTAAGTTTATTTATACTATGTTACAATGTACAGTGGTGGTTTCAATCTTAGCTGTACTTCAAGACTGTGTTCTCCATTACAAATTCAAAAAGCAGAACCAATCATTGTCCATATATATAAACTACAGGCCTTTGGAAAATTCCTGCCAGCATAAATAGGGTAAACCAAGACATTTTTTTTTTTTTACAATTTTTAAAAGGTTGGCTAAGAAAAATACATGGGCATAGGACTGAAATTATTTATTATCTTGTCCTTTACAGAAAAATTTTGTCCACTCCTGCACAGTTACAAAGGACTCTTCTGAAAAGTGTTACAGATCACGTTGTAAAAGCTCTTGGTAAGGCAAAAAATGAATTCTATCTCTAAATTCAACTCTTTTCCATTTTAGTTCAGTTTTATTAAATTCACAGTATTATAAGACTGTGAAAGACACTGGGGTTATGTAACGAATACAACAGGGTTTCAGTGTAGCTGAAAACTGCAAAGAGACCAATTTCTCTGAGACTACACAAGATTTCAAGAAAAGATAAAGGCCTGCACACAAAACATTTCATGCATTTTTTTTTTTCAGTGGTGCTAGAGATCAAGTCTAAGGTCTTGCATATGCTAGACAAGTGCTCTGCCACTGAGCTACAAACTCAGCCCTTATAATTTTATATGTATTCATTTTTCCTAAGGATGTTGAGGAAGAAATGGAAGATAGGTAGCTTGAAATTGGAGCCAGAGATTCAAGTGCTTAAGAGAAAAAAGAAATGAATTGTATTTTATGATATTTTATTTAACCACCATGTCATTTCCAAAAGTTAAATTTTGTTTTCCAGTTTTTTATTTTTAGGTCATACTCCAACAACAAATTCTTTTCACTAAACTAAACTGCTACCTAAAGGCAAATCAGGGCTGAGATAAAGAATAGGGGATTATTCACAAATCTCTAAAGCTCTGGGGAGTGCAGACAGGGAGAGACTAGGACTAAGAGAGGAAAAAAAGGCTAACAAACCCTAAGGGAGTGCATGTATTTAATTATGGGCAGAGGAAGAAAAGGTAAAGAGAAGTCTGAATGCAGGTGCACAGAATGTATAAAGAGAACTAAAAAAGAATAGTTTCATGGAAACTTAGAATTGAATAGTTTTAAGAAACTTCAGTACCTTCAAGTAGGAAACACACAGAAAAAAATAATTGAAGTTGGCCAGTAGAGGATAGGGAGATATTTTACAGTGTGGTATAGTTGGGTAGCCATCAACTTCATGTGGTTATCTGAATTTAAGTTAATTAAAAGAAAACAATATTTTAAAAATTCACATTTATTGTACTCGTCACATTTCAAATGCTCAGAACCCACGTATTGCTAGTGTCTACTATGGTGGACAGCCCAGGTTAAAATATTTCTAGTATTGCTTACATTTCTATCGGGATGGGCTTTTTAAAGCATCTGAAGGACGGTAGCAATAAAGGAGAGGCAACATTTTCCTCCTTCAGGGAAGTAGCTTGCCAAGTCTGGCTGATGTGACTTCCGCTTGTCCCTGCCCCTTTGCTTTTGCTATTCTGTTTGGCTTCACCCTTTCTTTCCTGGGCTCTTGCATGGTTGTCCATCTCCCTCCAACTTCTGTTCGTTCCTCCTGAAGCTACTGCCAGTCAAAATCATTCCTCCACTGAGCAATACCCTCTTTTCAGCGTCACTTTCCCCGTCCAGACAGCTTTAACTTTTACTGAAGGTCCACTGCAGCAGAGGCCCTTAGGGGCACAGTATTAACACTGCACGTCCCATAGTACACGAAGGTGACCCCCTCTTCCTCCAAGTTTCCTTCCATACACCCAAGAGCTCGTAATCAAACGAAGGGAGATTGATTATAATGCATCAATAGGGCAGGAACAATTGCTAATCCATCTCTCCTGCCTTCTTACTTGTTATCAAATCTCCCTCCTCCTCTTGTTCACTAATGTGTTCCCGTTGATAAAGCTAGTATTTCGCCCCTTTTCTCTTTATCACTAAAACAGGCATCTTCTAGCCTCTAAGTTCTGCCCCTGTCACCGTTTCATCTCTATGGGACCCTCTCAGGCCTACAGAATAGAACGGCATTACGCGTCTGATGACTTGGTGGCAACCCGACCTGAACATCTTGCCTCCTTCCCCCTTCTGCGATGCAGTTTGCTGTTACTTTGAGATCCTGACACGTGCATGTGCATACACAGTCACAGTCACTTTCCCTCCTGCCCATACGTTGTCATCTTTCAGGCCAAGGGTCCCCCTCATACTCCGGGGATTCAGGATGAAATATATAAAGAGCTTACGGTGAGGTAGACTATATTTAATAGACCCAAAAGACACAATCTGTTTGATATTGTCCATGTGGGGAGAGAGGAATAAACACAAGCGACACTCACATCCATTACTATTCACCTACACAAGACTTAGGGAGTTCTCATTGCTACAGAGCACACAGAGGCCCTCGGCAAAGAAAGGGTCAAAACGAAGCTCGGGAGGCGAAGAGGATTGTGGGAGCGCTGTGCGTCGTCCCGCCGGCTCATGGGAAATGGAGTTCAATTGTCTTCAACATGGCTGCGCCCAGGTGAGGAGACGTGCGGCGGCCTGCCACAGTTGTCTGTAGCTAGACCGAGAGAGAGGGGCTGGCCGAAGAGGGAAAAACTCAGTTGTAAGGATCTGGTTTGAACAGAGGAGGAGAGGTGTGGCTTCTCTTGCAGGCCGGCATGGTGGAATGCAAATCCCCACTTCCTCTTGTCAGAAACCTCTTTTGGTCGTTTCTGTCTCCCCAGGGTTGGGCTGAGAACCCAAGGAGGGATGATGGGGTCTTCGCTCCGGTGCAGTCTGTGGGCAGAAGAATGCGCGTTGAATGATTCTGCTAGTGTCTAAGGCGCACACGTTTGTGTTTGGTGCGGGTTCTCCTGTGGTATCCCTGTCAGTTTTCCTTGGATTGGCTGCAGGCAGTGGCACCCTGAGCCTTACGAGCTGGTCGGAGGCTTCTAAGGCTTTTCTGAACCACTGTCACTTCTCTGAAGCATCGGCAATGCTGGTGGCTTGAGCTCTCACCCAGCTGAATCTTCTGTGCTTTTATCTGGGTAATCCTTTTGGTCCTTAAGGGGCCGAGATACCCTCCTTTGGTCTGCTTTCGCTTAGCATTTACTGACCACTGTCTGCCAGACACTGGATCTCAGTCCTGAAGTAGAATGTAGCCATCTGAGCTATCCTAACACACAGATACCTGATTATAGTACAGTGTGAGAACTCTAGAAGTAAACAGATTTTAACGAGAACGTTGAGGGAAAACTTAGAATTCTGGAGGAGAGATTTTAAATGTAAGTGTGCAAATTTTAGGTTTATTAAGGATGAGTGACTACTACGTATTAAATCCTGTTTAGGTGCTGAGTCCTACAGGGTGAAAAATACAGAATCTGCTTCAGAGTGGACTTGATGTTAAGTTACAAAGAAAGAACAAACCAATTAATGACTATAAGAAAAATATGTAGAAACTGTATTTCCAAGAGTCAAAAAGGATGATAAGTGAATTTTTCTTGATTAAAAAAAATTACGGTAGGTAATGGAATTTGAATGGAGAATAACTTTAAAAGTCATGAAAGATAAAAGTTCTCTTTCGTTTCAGTACTCTACCAGTTTCCTCTCTCTGGAAGCAACCACTATTGCCAATTTCTTGTATGTCCTAAAGGTTTTTGTATATGTATTCTATATATCTGTGGTGTACTTTATAACTAGGTCTCATTGATAGGAATTTAAGATCTTTTAATAATTGGTATTGTTATAATTTGCATACAAGCACAGGAACATTTGTATTGTCTGTACTGCTTGATTCATAATAAACTTTCTAACATTGAAGGAGAACATGGACACACATACTACTGTTGCTACCTGGGGCAATATCCTCTAGGATGTTTAGAGTGTTCCATTTGTTAGGAAGCAGGTAGCAGAACATGTATGATCTCTAAGCTCTCCTTATCCTACAGAGAATATTCTAAGGCTGGAGGTGGCTAAACTGAACCCTACTTGGCTAGTATCCTCGTATACTGACCTTGTTCCCATAGCATGGAAAGGAGTGTCCAAGGTCTGTGTAATAGTGAAAATTCCTTGGATAGGAATATGGCCTTGATAGAAATGGGACCATAACTGTGGGAGGCTGAGACTGGAGGATCATAAGTTCAAACCCAGCCTGGGCAATTTAGCATCTTTTTGGGATCTTGTCTCAAAATAAAAATTAAAAATGGAATGGGGAATGTACCTCAGTGGGAAGACCCTGGGTTCAATACTTGGTCCTGGGGGAAACAAAACAAAACAAAACCCCTGTAGACCTTAGTGGCTGCATTAGCCTATTCCTTGTTGAATGACTCAGATCTGCAAGGCCATCACATTGCCAAGCTATGGGAATGGGGGGAAAATGAGCCTCAGCGGCTATCTGGGCTTGTCTTCCCTTACAATAATTTAGCACGACTGAGGGAGGGAGAAAGGAAAGAGGTTGACAGAAATGTGGTTTTGAGGCTCCATCTGCTGGTGCTGGGCTGTAAGTGGCAGACTTTCAAAAATATACTCAGCATATATTTCATTTCTTCACTTTGCAGTCTGCTTGTGTGAAGTATTAGGAGAAAAATTTAGTAATACACTCATCCCTTGTGCTTCATGACAGACTATAACGTTGCCATTTCAAAGATGGAGAATGTAGAATGAAATGGATGTAAAATAACACCTTGGAAGGCCCTCAGCTGTTTGTTTTTGTTAGACTCTTGATCTGGCTCTTCTGCAAATGAACAGTGAACTCCTCCTAACAATGCTATGAGAGGCTCTGTTAAGGTTATCCTCACCCATATTTACAAAAACTGAAACACAGACATAATTAAGTCAACCATGGTCGAATCACTGGTAAGGTCAGAATCAAACCTGAAATCTAGATTCTAAACATTGTAATAATATACTGCTTCACAGCACTGGAGGAGGCTCTCTTAGAGGAGGCCCTGTGAGAGCTATGGAAAGTCCGACTTAATCCCTGTCCTCACAGAACTCACAGTCCAGTGGAAGAGGAGAGGTATTAGAACACATAATTACAAGTAGTGCCATGTTAGACATAGCTACTTAGTTTTCCCCTTCCTCTTCAACCTCTTCTGACCTCAGTCCTTTTCTTAGTAGCTATTTCATATTGTCACCTGTTAATCAGATGTTGCAGCCGGACAGGTCACCAGTACCTTAAACATAACCCATCCTAAATCTGACTCATTACCTCCTTCTTGAATGTCTCTTCCCAACCTTCTTCCTGACTTACCAGGTCTGAAATGACATCACTAATCTCTCAGTCACTCAGACTCTATTCCAGGCATATCTAGCCTGAGGCCTGCGTGGTTCCCCTGCCCCCTTGTTTTTCCTTTAATATTTCATTTTTAAAAATTTGAAAGGAAGTCTTATTATTGATCTACATTAACAATATTGTATATTTTACATGCGTCCCAAGAGAATTCCTCTTGACCCAAAACATAAGTTCCAAAAAATTAGCAGGCTGCACTTTGGTCATGGCTGGTGCGTTCTGTAGTAAATTATCATTGTTTCATCTTTTCTTCACATCTGTGTAGTCATCAAGGCAATTGCTTCTATCTGAACTTGATTTTTAAAAAATGCACTTCCCCCTCCTTGTTCGTTTTTCTTCTGTCCCAGGAGATCAGTGTAACATTTCTTTTGCCAGGCTGGGTTATTGAAGGTCCCATCTCTGTGCTGTCCAACCAGCCTGTCCTGCTGACTTCCCTCCTTGCACACGTCCCCTGTGGACCAGGGAGGCGCACTGCTGGCAGTGCAGTAGACTTTGCATTTTTTCTTCTGTACTTAGAGACTGTAGTGTTTTTGCTGTTTATGAACTATTTTAAAATGTGATTTTATTTAACCCCCTAAATTTATTTGATTAACACTGAGGACTTTGTAGTACACAGCGATTGGGACTGGGAGTCAGCAAACTTTCTTTTTTAAAAAGAAAATATGCCTCTATCTCACTGTCTTTGCCAGACATGTCCATTTCTGGTTTAGCTTTCATTCTTTACCACCTCTCTGAACATCCTCTTTTCACATGACTCTATGGTGTTCTTATACTTTAGTGTCGGGCATGAGTTACCTTCTGGTTTAAGTCTTCCCACCATTTCCAGTTGTTGTTGTTGGTGTTCTTTTTCTCTGTAATTCATATTAGCATTAGCATTTGATTATATAAAGATGTATTGTGTGCTTTCAGCCAGCAGACGAATCCTCATAAATTGTACTACATTCTGTGAATAAACTAAAATTGGCTTTGGTGCTATAGCAAGAAGTAGGGTGCAGGTTTGGAGCGAAGTGCTTAGTAACTACTGTGACTACTGTTTCAATGAAATGACAACACAATCTTATGGTGTTCTTTCTGTTATTTAAAAAGTATAGATGTAGAGATATATGATATGCATTTTCAACAAGAAGACCACCACCTGTTCCCACTCTCTAGCTTTCATGCTTGTGGCATTCTATTAGTTTTTTCCCATCCCCCGTAAAAAATCTGTTTCCTGAATTGTCGTATGTTTGCCTGCTTTTCTCTATTTTTTCTTTCTAGAAATACAAATACATGTTTCTAGAAGTATAGATGCATATTTCTACATTATATATGGCTTGCTTTTAGACCTTGAGCTTTCTTATAAGTAGACCTACAGTGTATGTCCTATGAGTTTCTTACAGTTTCTTCCCTCTTTTTTCTTTTCTTCCTCTTTACCATGCTTTGTATTATGATTGTGGAACTTGTGTATAGCATGTTTTATAAGGAGTGGGAAACAGTGCCTATGGGTAAAACACTGCGCTTAATGGGCCACACTTTAGAACTTTCCTTGGGTCTGTCAGAAGTCTTAGTAGATGTTCTTACTTCTCTATTACCTCTTTAGATATTCTTTTATTTCCATGTCTGTTCTTACTTTCCTGGGCTGGTGAAAAGTAAACTAAGGATTAACAAAAAAAATGACAATCTGGGCCTGGGGGCCCAGGCCTTTCTATAATCCCCGCGCTCTGGAAGGCTGAGGCTGCAGGATTCCAAGTTTGGTCCCAGCCTCAACGATTCAGTGACTTAGTGACATCCTGTCTCAAAATCAAAACAAACCAATAGAATGGAGTGGGGATGTAGGTCAGTGTGAAGACCTGGGCTAAATTAATTATAGTACCACACACACATATAATAAAAAAATTATAGGCTTTAGTATATATGAGTTATAATTGTCTCTTTACGACTCTTAAGGCTGACATTTTAAATTTCTTTTTATTTTATAGTATTGCTATGGACATCAACCGTCAAAGTAATTTCAAACTCAACAAAACTGAGAAGAAGTTCTTAAGAAAACAGATTAAAGCCAGGCATACTTTGCTGAGACATGAAGGTATTGAGGCAGTATCTCATGCCACTCAGGTGACCTAAAAATATTTTTATCATTTGAATGATATGTTAATGTACTACATTAATATTTGTTAATAATTGCTCAAGGCTGTAATTATTCATTTATGTGTTCATCCATAATAAATATACACAATAAATATACTAGGGGACCTACTCACTTTCTATGTTGGGCCTTAGTCCAGCCTATACTTTGAATTTTTATTGATCAGATTGGTTGAAGTAGAGAAAGTTTTGGGTTAATACTAATAATGACTTATGTACAGGTACTGTGTTTCCTGGGCTATGATTTTGAAGAACTCACCTTTTCTCTCTACTTGTTTAGTCATGAGCAGTGCCCTTTGACTTTCCTCTTTTATAAGCAGGACATAGTAATGCATGCCTTTTCACCCTATTGAATTGTTAGATTCTTTCCTGTATTGTTGTGTTCCAAATAGAATTGAATGGGACTGTATTTATTAGCATTAAAAATGATATAAATAAACAGAAAACTTATGATGTTCTTTTTGTTTCATGAAGTTATAGAATAAGAATGAGAAGAAAGCTTAGTTATCATCTAACTGAGGGCCCAAGTTATATATGTTGAAGTAAAGCTAGGGTTGAAATTTAGGTATTATGACTCGCAGGCCACTGCATTTCTCTGCCTTTAGAAGTAGTTGTCTCCTGTGCTGCATCATAATAATTTAGAAATAAATATTGATAAGTCTGCTCGTGGACCTTTGATTTTAGCGTGCTCATGTCAAAATACTAATGATTTTAGAAAATTTAAGTCAAATCCTTATAAGACAGATGAGGTAGATGAGGGTTAGGGAATACCTGGCCCACAGGCTGGAAATTGTGTGGTTCAGTTGGCCACTAGTTCACCAAAAAGAAGCAGTTTCAGCCTTCAGATTAGCGGTGAGTTAATTAAATGTTTTATCAAATATAGATGGCCAATTTTTAAGTTGTATGGGCTATAAATGACCTCATAATTAAAGTCAAGGAGGGAGTCCTGAGGTCCCTAAGTCATAGTCATTTTGTCAGAAATATAGGTGATGACCTACAACTTGTGATTGTGTGTGAAGAGGAGGGCAGTCTTAGGGACTGAGCTTACAACCTGTGGGTTCTGACGCTATCAACAGATAAATAGTGTCAGAGCTAAACTGAATTGAATTAGGGGGTGCTTTACTGGTATCTGCTGGAGAGTCTTTTGGCTGTAGGTAGAAAGAAACCCCACAGATTTTCATGACTAGAAGTCACAGAAAGATTTGGTCATGTTGTACTGAGCGTGTGAGAATAGGAAAAAGCACTTTGTTGGTTTTTTTTTTTAATTCGCCTCACAGATTTAGAGGTATAGAAATGTTTATGTTAGCTGTCGTGACATATAGTCAAATTATTCTGGTATTTTAATTAAAGAACCTCATTAAATAAGGCCCAGGGCAAGCTAGATATGAGATTAAATTTTATACTATGTGATATATTATCATTTTATTTGTTTTGCTTGTTATGCATATATTTGCATATGTATAAAGTATTGATTAATTTACCTTATTATTCACTTCAATGATAATTGTATCCTTTTCAAGAATGTTATATGTTCATAGTTTATGTAATAAAAGTAGTGCACTGTATTAAACGAGCTAAGTGTAAAGCAGGGGTCAGCAAACTGCTGTCTTCAGAACAAATCTGACTTGTCAGCTAACAATGGGTTTTACATTTTAAAGACATACTAAAAATATAAAGTCAGTTGGGGCATAATATTTTTGCCTATAATTCCAGCATTCTGGAAGGCAGAGGCAGGAGCATCAAAAGTTCGATCCCAGCCTCGCTGTCTTGACCACTTAGAAGGACCCTTCCTCAAAATCAAAAATAAAAGGAGCTGGAGATGTAGCTCACTGTGAAGGTCCTGGGTTCAGTTCTCAGAGCCAAAAAAGACTGTGTCACAGAAACTTACACAGTATGATTGAAAAAGAGGGTGAGTGTTTAAATAAAAATTTATTATGGTGAAAGACACATTATCAGTAATCCTCCACTCTCACCCCCAAATACTCCCCTCGCTTCAGACACACTTATTCTTGCCACTTTCTGAAGCAGCTCTGGGAGCCCACTTTTGTGAGTTATTTTTAACTGTCACAGCTGTCTCAAGGTCCTGAATGAATTAAAAACATTGATCTTTCATGGTTATTGTGACCTTGGGAAAGATTCAGACATCACACAAATAGGGTGAACGAGGACACTTTGTGATGTTTGTGTGATCTTTTCTTTTGGATGGCGTTCTACAGCAGCATTTACTAATTTTGGTCATGTGCTGAAAGACAGTCATGAAAGAGGTCTTCCAGAATTGCTTCAGAAAGTGGCTAGAGTAATGTAATAAGTGTGTTTGAGGTAAGGGGAAGTATTTAGAGGGGAATTGATGGCAGTGTGTCTTTTACTGTACTACATTTTAACAATTTGCACATTCACAGTGTCTTTTGATTACCTCTTACTAATGATCTAGGAAGCCTTAAAATATTTATTATCTGGCTCTTTTCAAAAGAATTTTGCCAACACCTGCTACAAATGATTAAATTGATGAAAGTAGACTGTCTATGGTATGGTTTACTTTTGTTTTGCTACAGTGTTTTAGAAATTATAGTCATAAATTAATGATTTTAACAGAGGATAGTTTTTAGGTTTAGAGACCATAAATATCAGAATGAAGGTTGGAGGTATTACCCCCAACAAAAATCTCCTGAATCCAGCTTGATGTAAGAGTTGTCTTTTAACTTTCTTTTATGCTTATTAAAAGATGAACATTTTATGGAATAGGCTATTTAAAAATAAGTGTTATTTACAATATAGGAGTCTTCTTTATTCTCCATATATTTAATACACACTTTATATGAAATTAGCAGACCAAATAACCACTATAAGGAAATCTCTTTTTTTCTTTTTAACAGTGTCTTTGTGGAAATGTTATTTTAAAATAATCTTATTTGATCTTACTTGAAAACAGACTGATCTTAGTTGTCCCTGTTAACTTGTTGTTTCTTTTCTTAAGAACCTGGTTATTGCCAATGGTGGTTTGGGTAATGGTGTGAGTAGGAAGCAGCTGCTCTCAGTGTTAGAGGAATATGGACCCGTGGAAGCTCTCCTGATGCCGCCTGGCAAGCCGTACGCGTTTGTGAGGTACAAGACTACAGAGGAAGCCAGGAACGCCTATGCCACCCTCAATGGAAGAGAAATAGCTGATGACCAAGGACAAACGATTATCCTATACTTGAATTTTGTGGAAAAAGGTATTATTGTCAAGTTAAATGATGGCTTCTGCTTTTCTCTGAGGTTTCTATTCATAAACCTAAGTCGGGGGATTCAGTTATGAAACAAAGGAAGGACTTCCCTTACTTAGCCATTTATGTAATATTCTTTAAGCAGGTATTACTTAATTTGGAAGCTTGCTATCTGATTATGCTTTTAAGAGTTTAGTGGGGAGGATTCAGATCAATTTGTTTCACACTGTCTACCCAGAAGTCTTGAATTAATCTCTTAAGAATTAGCTGTGAATCAACTGGTTGTGTGCCAATGTATGTATTTATGGAAGAGAGCGCTTAGATGCCCCAGATCCCTTTCCTTTGGTGCCTGCCAATGAAGTTTCTGAATGGGTCTTCCCACTAAGCTACATCTCAGCCTTTTTTCATATTTTAATTTTGAAACAGAATCTCACTAAGTTGCCAAGCTGTCCCGGTAGGGCCTGAAGTTTTGATCTCTCTGCCGTACCCTCCTGGAGTGTAAACTTATGGGCCTGCACCACCATGCCCCACACAAATAAAACTTTTTTAAAGGGCCTTTGAAGGTATATTTAGAAATTATATTTCTCAAGCATAACAGATTTAAAAAATTCATTACCCTTTTTATTTCTGATCAGTTTTTGAAAACTGAATGGCTAAGAGGTAAGTTTTGATTAGAAACTACTTTCCTTGGAATTCTCCTTATTCACTGTGGGGCACACTCAGTAAGAAATCGCACAGTGTGAGGTGGGTCTCTCTTTTTTTGAGATAAGATCTTACTCTGCTGGACCTGAACTCACTATGTAGCCCAAGCTGGCCTTGAACTCACGCCAATCCTCCTTCTCAGTTTCCCGAGTGCAGAGATTATAGGAATGAGCTACCATGTTCAGCCTAATGCTGTGGGCAGTCAAACCTGGAGCCTCATGTTACCTAGACTGTCAATGAGCTACACTCCAAATTCCCACAAAGAGAGTTTTAAGATTTTTTTTTTTTTTTTTGTATATAGCCCTTCATTAGATATAGCCCTTCATTAGATACAGGAATATTTTCTTCCTTTTTTTTTTTTTTTTTGGAAACTGGGTCTTACTCTGGAAACCAGGCTGGTCCTGCACTCACTATGGAGCCCGGGCTGGTCTTGGACTCATGGCAATTCACGTACCTCATCCTTCCAAGTGCTGGGATTACAGGCATGTGCCACCATGCCAGCCTTTATATGGTGCTGAGGAATTGAAATCAGGGCTTTGCACCTGCAAGGCAAGTGCTTTAACAGCTGTGCCATTCCTCCAGCCCTGATACTTGTTTTGGTATCTGCTCTTAGGTGGCCACTGAATAGCAATACAAGAAATACTTTAAATTATTCTTATAAAAACATTTAGGAAATAAAATATAAATTTGTACTATAAATTATCTGACCATAAGGGATTTTCTGTGAAGTTCTCCCTATGTAATATTTGAATTTAAAAAACCCACACACATAGGGGCTGGAGTAATGGCTCAGTGGTTAAAACGCTTGCCTAGCAAGCGCAAAGTATTTGAGTTTGATCTCCCAGCACCACATGATCTGGGTGTGGTGGCACATGCCTGTAATCCCACCAGTTGGGAGACTGACATAGGAGGATTGTTGTGTGCCCAAGGCTTCTCTGAGCTCCATAGTGAATTCAGGGCCATCCTAGGCTACAGAGTGAGACCTGTCTCAAAAAAACAAAACAAAACAACAATAAAAAGCATAACAGTGTAGGTACTTGGTATGTATATATCAAATGGCTTACTATTTCTATTTTTGAAGTGTTCATAGGATCTAGTAGATACCTGCTTTTTTTGAGTTTTTATATTAATTCAAGGATGAAAATTGCTGAGATGAAAATTTTCAGAAATCATTTCTGTGATACAAGTGAATGGCCAGATCCTTAATGGTAAATGTGAATACACTATTTTCTTTATCTGGTGGAGCCATTTTTTTCCTCTTTTCTTTCTGTACTTGTCAACAACTCCAAACGATACGGGAACTTAAGTTATTTTAATATATGATATCTTTGTAAGTGATATTTTTTATATCCTTAGATAGTTGTATGTTATTTTACATTTTCTATTATTTAATCATAGCTAGTATTAAGAGCCTAAGTACAAAAATGGGCATTTAAATTCTTGTATTCAACATTCAGAGACATTCTTCACTTTTTAAAATAGAGGTGCATACTATGAATACTGTGAGAAATGTCTTCTAGTTAAGGAGGCCTAAAAAAGTAGTTCAGTGATTCTCAAACATAATACTTAAGTACTTTGAAATTTGTTGAAGGGAATTGAAGTTAATAAAATGTTCCATAATTTTGATCCTGGTCTTTGGTTTTGCACTTTTAATATGTCAAATGCCTGTCAGCATACTAATTGTATAGAATTATTTATATATGGGAACGTTAGGTGTCATATGTGACTTTTTAAACTTGGTTTTCCACAGCACAGTGGAAGGAGTTGGGGCTACAGACCTTACCTCCAGGCCTCCTAGTAGTAGAAGAAATTATTTCTTCTGAGGATGAGAAGATGCTTTTGGATAGTGTTAATTGGACAGAAGATACAGACAATCTTAATTGTAAGTCACACTTTAAGAATATGATATTTAAAACTTTATTTAAATGTTTTTACTATTCCTTTTTTCTCTCTCCACTTTGGTTTGTCAAAATTGTAATATTGGGGCTGGGAGAAAAGCATAATGGTTAAAGCACTTGCCTAGCAAGAGCAAGTCCCTGAGTTTGATTCCCCAGCACCCCATAAACTGGGAGGCTGAGGCAGGAGGACTGCTGTGAGTTCAATGCCAGCCTGTGTTTCATAGGACTGACCTGAACTACTGAGTAAGACCCTATCTCAAATAAAAAACAAAACAAACAACTGCAGACCTCTAGTATTTCCTCAAGATGACTGAAAGGTAGCGTGGATTAGCTGTTCAGAAAACTATAGCTGCATTTCTTAGGAACAAGAAAAATAGATAACACTTGTATAGCTATCAGCTTTGAACTCCTAACTGATGAATGTTCATTAGCCAACATCTGTGAAGCTAGCATGTGAAGGCCTTTCACATGGATCCTCTTGATTGCTCCTCTGCACCTTAAGGCAGATTTCCTCTGAGGAATCCTCTGGGCAATACTGTACCACTAGCCGCTCCTGGGGCTATCTGCAAATCAGAGTTACTTTGAGTCTCTTCCGATTATTAGCACCCCAGTGAGTGGCAGTGCATATGTTTGTCTCTCCTATTGATGAGGATTCTTTTTCATTGCTGTGACTCAGTACTCCACATACACAAATTAGGGAAGGAAAAGTTTATTTTAGTTATAATTCATGGATGAATTAACAGGCCACTCATGGGAGGCTGGCAACCGTAGAAGCACATGGTAGAGGCAGAGGTGGAGGCAGCTATTCCTTGACATTGCAGACAGGAAGCCAAGTCAAGTCAAGTCTCCGAAGGTAGGAAGAAGGCAGCTTACAAGCTTCCAGGTCCCATCCCAGTGATCTGCCCCTTCAGGATCCAGCTTCAGTGCTCCACCCTTTTCAAGTTGAAGCTCCACCACACACCTGTAATCCACTTCACATGCCTGTCTCCTATGCTAGGCTCGTAATCCACTCTTCCGGACCAGGCCCCCATCTCCTAATGCGCATGGCACCGTACATAATCCATAACACCCAAATACATGCGACTTTTTGGGAACATTCCAGATTCAAACCACATTATTAGGTGAAACTCTGTAAGTGCTTGTTCCAGTTTTAGACTTGACAGAACAGGAGAGATGAAACAGAACAGTTAATGTTGTTAAAGAAAGTAATTTAGCAGGTAGCAAAAGTTACCATTACCAAACTAACCGTAACTGATAGAGTTGATTGAAATAGATGAAGGATTATTTAGTTCTTTTTCCCTCAAATAGTTTACTTTCTTCTCTTCACACAGATCAGAAATCCTTAAAACATAGAAGAGTAAGGCATTTCGGTTATGAATTCCACTATGAAAATAACAACGTAGATAAAGACAAGCCATTACCTGGGGGTAAGCAGTTGTTAATAAGCAATAAATGCAGGTTTAGGAAAAATAAGATTTACTATATTGAAGTTTATTCTGGTTGAGGGTGTATGTATTATGTGTTATTTGTTGTTAAACTTTTAGGAAAATTGATTAAATTTAAATTAGCTAAGTCATGTGTTGATAAATGGCTCCTTTTAATCACTATTCTTCCTTAGAAATGTATGCTATTAACAGTTTGGTGTATCTTGCCCTAATCCTTCAAAAAGTAGGTTTAAATCCAGACATTAGACTTTAATATATGTAGCATTATATTGTAGACTATCATATATGTGTGTGTGTGTGTGTGTATTCCTATGTTATACATACCACTCTAGCATGTTTTCTCCATAGTGTCTTGGAGATCCTGTGTAGTTTTGATGTACTGACTATCTCACAGTAGCTTATTCAGTTAGTTTCCTATTATGTGACATTTTCTTATTTCTGGTTTTTAGCATTTAAAGTAGCATTATATTAAGTGTCTTGGTACATACTTCTTTATATACTGTGTAAGAATTTCTGAAGAGAGTCTACTAAGAAGTAGAATTATTGCACAAGATATTATGCTCATTTAACAGTATTAGCAGATACAAATTGCATCCCAAAACATCTCTGCCAACATATTCTCACCAAGTGTGTATTCTTTCTTCCCCATTTACCGACATGACACTGTAAAACCTGTAATTTCCTGATTAGTTGTTTGCATGACCATTTGTATTTTCCTAAGAATTCTTTTTCATATCCTTTACCAACTGAAAAATGTGATTAATTTACTATGTACTGTGGAAAGTAATCCTGTGGTATAATTCTTTGTTGCATTTAATTTATTTATTCTTTTAAACAAACTTGGTCTTTCTAAGGCTTTTCATTCATTATTATATAATATTTCCATAAAAGTTAGCTACTCTTTGAAAGATGTGGTATTTTTAAGGACAATAATTTGAAATAACCAACTTAAAATAAATAGAATACTTTAAAGCACCAAAAAAGTCAATTTCTAACATCTAATGTACAGATTGAATATCCCTAATCTGAAAATCCAAAGTCTAAAATGCTCCAAAATTTGAAACTTTTTGAACATGACGTGAGCCCTTAAGTAAAAAGTTCTATATCTGAGTTCAAAATTCAGGCATGCAAAAAACATTACATCAGTTACCTTCAGGCTATGTTTTTTAAGGTGTATGTGATGTATAAGTGAACTATATGTTTAAACTTGAATCCCATCTCTAAGATGTTTGGGATGTATATGCAAATATTCCAAAATCTAAAAAAAAAAAAAAATTCAAAAATCTGAAATGCATTTGGTCCCAAGCATTTTCGATAAGGGATACTCAGCATATATCATTTTCTTATTTTATTACTATTTTATAAAATTCCAAATTGTTATTAGTAAAATTATCCTTCTGGATTTTTTATTTGATAAAATCAATGATATAACTTTAAAAAGTTCTTAAGTTTTTATTTTTATTTAAAAAATTTTTTTGCTTGTGGGTTTAAATTATATTAGTGGATCTGACTGCTCTATTAAGATTTGTTTGATTTCTGTCAGTGATATTTTTTCCCCCTGGGTAAAACAAGCAAAATAAATATTTCAGCGTTTATTGCCTTTATGATTATGACTTTAGGTCTTCCTGACATTTGTAATAAAATTTTGGAGAAATGGTTGGCGGAAGGTTACATTAAACATAAACCTGATCAGTTGACCATAAATCAGTATGAACCAGGGCAGGGTAAGTATTTCTTTTTTAAAAATTTCATTTATATATTTTGGCTCAAACTAACTCTTAAATTACTTTGCTTACTATGTTTTTTCCCTGCTTGGAGCACTGTAGGTTGAACCCAGAGAAGTGCTGTATCACTGAATTACACTCACAGCCCTTTTTATTTTTTTTTACTTTGACGCAAGAGTCTTGCTAAATTTCCAGGTTTGGTCTGGAACTTCCAATCCTTTATTTCCCCAACAACTGCAGTTACAGGTGTGAGCCAGCAGGCGGGATTCTGTCTTGATCTTAATTAATCTCTTGCAAATCTACACTTCCAAGTTCCATCTTTTGAGGAACATTCATTCCAAAGTACAACCAGACTGACATCAGGTGTTGTGATTTTTGTTTTGTGTTTTTTCTCTCTCAATATTTTATTTAGAGAGGGAATGAATTGCTTATAAATATAAGAGATATTTGTAATGGAAGAACTAAATAATTTGCAGAAGGGAAAAAGGCCAGTTGGTTGGATGATCTTCTTTCTCTGTTTGAGAATATGAAAGACAATTCCAGAATGACTATTAGAAAAAATTCATTAGGTTAAAGATTTCTTGCATTTGTTAACAACATCTTCACCTGCTCAATTAAGCAAATGATTTTAAATATTTCATTAGTGGCAGTAGTCACAGAGGGCTTTTTCCTCCCTACTTTCGTCATGCTGTGTTTTAATTACTTATTCACCTGTCCGGCTTCCCTCTGTTCTGTGTAGACACACTCCTTGAGGGCAAGGGCTGTGTCTTGCTTTGTACGCTCCCATACGTAGCAAGGTTTCTTTGCTAAGAAGTGCTCAATTAGCAGATTGATAGATAGTGGAAGAAGCCATATGGTAATTATTGACGACTTAATCTTTGCCCGTGCATTGCTTTTGTTCCCTAAGTACTTGGTGATCCAGGGGTCAAGGGAAGAAGTGACCTGTATCTCTCTTCCACATCCTTCCTTTTGGTGCTGGAGTTGGGCTAATTGTCCTAGCTGAGCAGTGAACCCTGAGCCTTGATTTTAGGGTCAAGTCCCAAATGCCACTATAACTTGAGTAGTTCAGATTTAATTTAGTTACTTTGACCCAATTTTCTGTTAACTAAAATGTAGTTTCTTTTTGATGATCAATGTTTTCACAGTAGTCGTGTGAGGCTCTTTTCATAGGTGTCTTAAATCCACGAAATGAAAACGACATGCTGTCCTGTTTTTCTGTCTCAGGGATTCCCGCTCATATTGACACACATTCTGCTTTTGAAGATGAGATCGTTTCTCTCAGTTTGGGGTCAGAGGTAAGTGTTTAAAAATGGCTGTCGGCATGTGTCTTACCTTGTGCAATGTACTTTTGAGAGGATTACCCATATTCTACATAAAATGAATCAAGATTTTGAATATAAGGGTACGATTTCCCTAATAGGACAAAACCAAACCATAAAAAAGTAAGAGAGAGATGGAAGAATGTAAGAAGATAGACTTTGTGGAGAGGGAAGGGGGATCTGAGGGCGGAATTGGGGGATAAGTAGGGAAAGGGGAGCGATGTTTTAAAAAAGGGGTACAATTAGCACCTTCATTTCTTATAGAAACATCACAGCCTCTTCTTTTAAATATCCAAAGTTTTATTCTTTAGCTCACCAAATTCTAGGGAAACACTTTTAACTTAATGTTTTACACATTTATTTCGGCTTAGTAGTTAAATACTGACTTCATTGGTGGGACTTAGCCAACTTTTGACCTACTGGCGCAGCATTGCCATCTAGTGGCCAAAGGTAGTAGCTGCAGGTTGTAGAAAAGGAAAACTAAAATATATGTGGAATTTTGATAAACATTTTTTTCACAAATACAGCCTGATTCAATTCTTTCAAAAAATTTGAGAGATGTAGTGTCATATGTGCATTTTTACAGATGAATAAGAAGCTTGTGTTGATTCACTGATTTGTTTCTATAGGTACACTTTGCTTGATGTGCTAAGTTGTCCAAACTGATTTAAAGTGATACATGAAAATTATAAGCAGAATTTTTGATAAAAGTCAGAATTTTAAAAATGAAATTATATTCAAAATATGAAACCACATAATATAGTTACAGATAGCTTCAATATGTGATCTTGTTCCTGGAGGCAAATAATATTTAGTACCCTCTTCATTCAAATAGTTCCCATCCATAGATCCTCAGTACTTTTACATCTTAAATATTGCTGAGATCATGTGATCATGTTGTTATCGTGGCTAGAGAATCAGTTCTGCAAAGCCATGTGATCCAGTACATAGGTCATGTGTAGGTTCCTAATGTAGGAACTATTAGATATAAAGAGAGGGGAGAGAGAAAAAAAAAAGATATTCTGTGTGTGATTTATTTTTATTTTTCCTTTATTCCTGTTTGTAGTTGTAGGGGACCAGTAAAGATTATCTTTGTTTTTCTTCCCAACTGTGTGACCAATTGAGAAGTGAGACAAAAGATCAGTGGGGATCAGAGCATCAACTTTCTACTAAGAAAACTGATGAGAGAACATACCTTTACACATACAGCCAGGTGGACTTAGAATGTTTCTTCTCTGAATTAGAGAAACACACTGAGCTCGTCACTAGCACAGCTGGTCATGTGGAAACCTCCCTCAGGGAGCAGAGGCTACCCCGTAACACAGGACACGAAGGAGTATGTATTAGATCCCGCAAACCAGCGAGTGTTGTAAAAAAGACAGGGAAGCCCTGAGTCAAGCGAGCCTGGCTGCAGGCCAACCAGCTGAAGTGTCGCTTCCTTCTAGGAAGCTGGAAGCAGAGATGTGGAGAATAACTAAGTGCGCTTCCTGGTTTTCACTCCTGGGGAGATTCCCTCCACCCCGGGGAAATAGGAAGAGCGGGGACTGGTTGTCCTCCAGCACCCTACAAAGTCATTATGCAGTTATTAATTAAAAGTTGTGTAGAAGGGAATTCTTGCCCTTTGGTTGACCTGAAAATCTCATGTAGTCTCTTTCCATTTGGTGTCCCTGAAGGCATGTTTTCGGCTGCCAAGAGTAGTGATGGAGTTTTTGTTTGGAACCATCTTTGCAATAGCTGGGGAGTATGTATAAGTTATGACAGGAGAAGCAGATTTTCTTTTAAAAAATAGCTTTTCGGCGGAAGTGGATTTTTGTAATTTTGAAAAAAAATGTTTGCTAAACAGTCTTTCCTGCTATTTCAAATAGAGCACTAAATTTCATAGAGCACTAATTTTTATTTCATCCATAAAATGGGTTTGATGGTATTTCTTTTCTGGCTGAAGGATTGTGATAAGAATAAAATGAATTAGTGTATGTGAAGCTGTCTTTCAAACTCAGCAGTCCATACCTGCAAAGGCTCATCGAGGTACCCTCCCTCTGCAGTGCGGGCAAGCCCTGTACCACCACCAATCAGCAGACCGCCAGAGAGAGGGCTCTCCTCATTTCTTGCATTCTCCTGCTCTTGGACCCTGTGCTTATTCATTTTCTTTCCTTTCTTTCACTTGCTTCCATTCTTGCTTTACTTTGCAATTATTTGAATTCTCTTTGCCTCTACCTAGAATTTGATTATCACACCTTATTTCTTTATCTTCTCCTCATTGGCATCTTTAGTTGTTTTAAGAAATTGATTATGCAACAGTGCCCTCATGGGTTGCCATTTCATTGTAATAACTTTATCAGTGACATCATTGCTTTATTTTATAGTTTTTTTGTTTTATTTTGTTTCTCTGCAGCTAAAATCTTTGAGGCTATATTTAACTATTTATATTCTTCCTTGTCCCAGTCAATTTCTAAAATCTCTCTTAAATACTTAAATGCTCCAACCCACATGTTCCAGTGACATATTCTTAGTTTCAATGTAAATCTTACTAAAATACCTATTTTTATGACTACTTGTGCCTTATCTTCCTACAACTCTTATGATACTTCGAAAGAGTTGTGTACATTTTACAGAGGGCCAAAATAATTTTATTTTTCACATCCATCTGTTTTGTCTCTATAACTAAGCTGTGGTTTTTTTTTTTGATGATTTTCACCTCCATAAGCATTACAGATATGCAGACTACTGTAAGTAAGGATGCTTTTATGTGCAGATAACAGCCAAAACCTTAAATACAAGTAGCTATATGACAACATGGATGTCATAAGATATTTCAAAAAAGGTTCATTCCAAAAGTTCCAGTTTATTGGCACAAGTCAGTGATTTCATCAACAAAGTGACCAGGTTCTTTCAGTGTGGTTACTGAGGTCCCCTTGTGAAGCCCAGCTTAGGGAAATGGCCAGCAGGGGAGGATTCATCTGGACAGATAAGGCAGCACGCCCAGGAGGTCAAAGGGATTCTGTATTTAAGTACTCCAGTAAAAGCTATGTCCTGCTGTAAATGGCATGCTTTGAAAGATGCTCTTGCAATAAACTTCCTTGTGATAGAAAACTAGTAGTAGTCAGTTCAGCAAGTGTCACAAGACTTGATTAGCTAAGGACAAAAGTGATGACCATTTGTTATATATCCACTTAATGTCAGCACCGAACTCCTATGGTGCATAAGAAAGAAAAAGTTTGACTGAGACTTTATCTGGCAAAATGAGCAAAGAAGGAATTACATTATCATTATATGAGTCTTATCTGGTAAAACAAGGACAAGTGTGTTAAAAATTCCTATTTTTGAATTACAACTTGATTATAAAGACTGTAATAATTTCCCCAAAAAATTATTGAGGTAGTTGTTAGTTTTTCCAGGAAGACTGTTTTAAACTGCTAAGTTCACATTTTGGTTGAAAATATTTTGAACCGCCATCTTAACTTTTCTTCCCTGTAAAAGTCCTGATCGGCAGATTTTCAGTTAACTGGCGTTGCATGGGATTTAAGCGGTTCTCTGACATCCCTTTCGTCAAGTTCAGAAAATCTAACTTTTGCAAAAATTGTGATTTCAGGTTGTTAATATTTGCTTTGTATCCAACATTCACTGAAAGACTGGCCAAAGGCTTTCTGCACTAGGCAGAGGGAGCAGCAGATGCTGAACAAAGAAATATCTGGGGCATTACTGATTTCGTAAGAAGTCAGTTCATCAGTAAATATTTCTTATTCTGACTGTTGCCACTCTCTGGGCTGGAATAATTGGGTACATGGTTAATGAAGTCCCCATCTGTTGAATGCTCACCGGGAGTTTCATCTTTCCTTGTACTGTCTTCTGTCTGTCTAGGCTGGAGTTTGTAACGAACAGCTACTGAGGCCAGCCTGCTTGTCGGTAGTAGTAGGAGAGACAAGTTCTTTGTGAGATGTCTTGAGATACATAGCTGAGCAATGTGGTAGCTTTCCTAGCTCCTGTCATTTGCTCTTAGTATAATTTGTCCCAGAGTTGTGCTCCTTTTGCAGCAGTTCACACCACGTATGTCCCCCAAGAATGACTCACAGGGTACTGCTCTTTTAGGACTTAATGGTTTTAATAGACAAATGTTTTATTACTTTATCTTCAGCACGAAATGGAAACACCATCCAGATACTACTACCAATACTACTACTACTGCTACTTCTTTTACAACTTAAAACAACAAATACAATCTGACCTGACAACATTCCTAGTCTCAAATTTACCTCTCAGTCTTTAATATGTCAATGTTCACAACTTTGTAGAAGCCAAATAGTCTTCTATTTTTACCTTGAATTCAGGTTTGAATTTGTCTAATTCAATCTCATGACCTTTGTCTACCTACTGCCATTCTCCCATATAAAACAAAACATTTTTGTGTTCCTCTCTCTGGGTTTTCCACTCTGGTTGATTGTCAGTTCAGAACCTGGGAGAGACTCTTGCCATGTATTTTTTAAAAAATGGCTTAACTAAATCTAATCAGAAGCTAGCAAATGTGCAGAGTCAACAGCAAGATCATGTGCTGTATGGATTTACACCTACTATTCACAATAAACTCTTTCCAAAGTGTCTGTTTCTTGTCACACTTTGCCCCTGTGAAGGTAATTTCAGGTGGGGCTGTCACTGAAACCAGAGACATCAATGGACTGAAATTTGCACTAGATTTTGAATCACTGAATTATAATGTCAGACAGAAATTACAAAATAATTCAGATTTGGGATGGAATACTTTAGGAATGGCTAAAGAGACGCACTTTATGTGTGTAAGCACTGATTAGCAAACTTAGAAGTTAGTCTAAATACTAAACAGTAGAGCCATTGTCAGTAAATTGCACTATTATTATATGATGGAATATTAAGCAGACATTTAAAATCACAGTTAAGGGGGCTGGGGGACTAGCTCAGCTATTAAAGCGCCTGTCTCACGAGCTGAAGACCTTGGATTTCATTCGCCAGCACCACATAAAATGGCATGGTGGCCTGTAATCCTAGCACTCAGGAAGTTGAGGCAGGAGGATTGTTCGAGATTAGCCTGGGCTCCACAGTGAGTTCAAGACCAGCCTGGACAATAGAGTGAGACCCTGTCTTTAAAAATAATCATAGTTAATTTCTATGTTTCTCTGTTGAAATGTATTTACAGTATTTGTGAAAAAGCAAACTTCAGCACTATTCTTAGCATATATTTTTAAGATTATATGCTGTTGATATGTTTGGTGGTGATAGCACTCAAAGCCAGGGCCGCCTTTCTGCATGCTAAGCTCTGTCACTGAGCTCCGTTCCAGCCCTGTGCTCTTAGGTCCTGCTTACAGTGAGTCCTGTGTTTTCTTTTTTAAACCAACTGCATAGTGGTGAAATTAGCATGCAATAAGCTATACATATTTAATATGAGTTCTTGAAAGTTTTATCACATTCAAGGTAACATGTCCATCATTTCCAAAAATTTCTTCATGTACTGTTTTCCTCTGCAGTGTGAGTAACACAAAAATATTTCCAGCCTTGATATCCCCCTCAGATATCAGGTCTGAAGAGCCAACGTCCTAAAACATTTTAGTTTTTTTTTCTTTGTACGTTGAATGCTTCATTAATACTCTGGCTTAGATTATTGTTATTGTTACCTTTGAAAGTCACTGTAGCTTTTCTTTCCCCTTTCTTTTTCTTTCCTTTTCATTCTTTTCTTTCTTTTTTCTTTTCTTTTCTTTCTTTCTTTCTTTCTTTCTTTTTTTTTTTTAGAGACAAAACATCACTCTGTCCGAGCTGGTCCTGAACTCACTGTGTAGTCCAGGCTGGCTTTGAACTCATGACAGTCTTCCTGCCTCACCTCCCAATTGCTGGGATTACATGTGTGCACCACCGCACCTGACTTATGTGGTGCTGGGGAATTGAACTCAGGGCCTTTTGCTTGCTAGGCAAGTGTTCTAATTGCTGTGCTACGCCTCCAGTCCTGACTTTGTCTTCTTTTAAGATATTTTTTTAATCTTTTGCTTCTGCCTTTTTATTCTGCCAATTTTAATGAGTTTTTCAATTCTACATTGAGATTTATTGGAGCTTTTGAGTGTGTGAGTTGGTTTTGTCTATCATTTTTGTAAAGATCTTGTTTTGTAAAAATTCTTATTTAAACTTGGTAGATTTTGCTTCTGTCTCATTTTCTTTAACCGTGTCATCTGTATATTCTTTATTTTACTTGTCGTGTTCTTGTCACTAATTCTTTTTTTTTTTTTTTGGAGATATGGTCTCCATCTGTAGCCTTGTCACTAATTCTTTGTTTGCTGTTGAACTAGTATTTATGTATTTAGTGGTGCTGGAGATTGAACTAAAAGCTTAGCACTGAACTACCTCCTTAATCTTTTTTAAAAATTGTTTTTTATTTTGAGACAGGATCTCCCTGAACCATCAGGTTGCCTAAGCTGGGTTCAGATTTGCAACCCTCCTGCCTCAGCCTCCTAGAGTGCTGGGATTATAGGCTTTTGACGCTATGCACAGCTTAAACTAATTTATTTATTTGATGTCATAATTTAAGTCATGGTATTTTCTGCTTGTAGGATATCTATTTAGTGTTTCTTTTATATCATTTGTGCTCCCTACTACTGTGTTCAAGCTTAGTATTAATATGTTCTAACATGGTAATCATCTTTGTTTTATAGCCTGTGTTCGATATGTAAATATTTGAGGTTCTTTTTTCTGCTCCCCATGGGGGACTGTCTTTTCTCCAGAGCAGACAGTGTGACTTACTCTGATTAAGAATGTCTGAGGTGACAGCTGGCTTTTTATATTTATAGAAAGCTCACAGGTGATGGTGTTGTTTTGCTGGGATCTTGGACCATTGAGTTAGAAAATGCTGAAATGCTAATGTCACATAGTGTCAACTCTAGTGGCATTAAGATTTCAGATTCGGTCTTTCAAAGAATAGAAATGAAGTAGAGGCCTTCAGTGGCAGTTCTAACTATCAGTTAATTAAATATTCCAGTGCAGTGCTCGAAGCTAACAAAGCCCAAGTATATTATTTTCAGATCTCGAGATGTTTTTCCAGGACTAGATTTAGCACTGTTGTGGTTTGGACCTGGAGTGTCCCCCATTAGTCTCATGTGTTTGGATGTTATGGATTGTCCGTGGAACCATGTGCTGTTGGAATATTGGGGTCTAGTTGGAAGGGGTGAATTGCAGGCATGTGGATTGGATTACAGGCATGTGGTGGGAGCTTAAAACTGGGTCCAGAAGGGATGAGTCAACAGGATGAAACCTGGAAGGACAGATGCTGCTTCCTGTCTTCCTTTGGGGACTTGACTCGACTTCCTCTTTTTCCATTGCTGTGAGGAACTGCCTCCACCTCTGTCTCTTCCATGTGTTTCCACTGTTGCCAGCTGCCCATGAAGGGCCAATGACCTTCTGAAACTGTGTGCTAAAATAAACTTTTCCTCTGCTAATGAGTGAATGTGGGGTATTGAATCACAGTGATAAGAAAGTATGATAGAAATAGAAACAGAGATATAGGCATTAGCTTGTCCCTGTTTGCAATTTGTAATTCACCTCTTTGTTTCTGTGCCTTCTTTCTTAATTTGCAATAGGTATATAATACTTGCATTTTCATTGTCATAGAGTTTGGTAAGTATTTTGTGCTAACTCTAGCAGCTACTGTCCCTTCTTCTCCTGTCACCACCAAGCTACCACCATTGCTACGATCATCACCAGCATTTGCCTTTTTTTATGCCACAGACTGTACAGATGCTGAAAGTAACTTTTTCCTTATGAAGAATACTCCATGGCCTCAGGAACACCTAGATATGCCTTTGACTGTTTTTCCTAACCCTGGCCTTACCCTTTTGGTTGTATGTATATATGTGAATCTGTTCATTTATTTTCTTAAAGAAAGCAAATCTATAAAATTAGGCATATGAAGTTCAGGAAGTCTTCTGTCCTAAAAATGTGAGATATTATCACTCTTTTTCACCAAATGAATTATTTATGATTAAAAATAATTTGTTGTGTATAATGTACCAGATAGAATGTAGTAAAGAAGCAAGAGTAAACTGTTTAAATTTATACATAAAGTGCTTTGTGACTGACATTTTTGAGGGTCTGCTTTTGAATGGCAGCGGATTTCATGTCATGGTTCCTGCAAACAAAAGAATCTGCAGCGTGATAAGTGAGGGCTTCTTGGCAAGTCATCTCAGTGTAAACACACAAGCTTGAGCTTATTATCTCTTAGGCTTTTAAACCAAGCTTCTGTGATACTGAATGTGCTATAGTGACTAAAGTGTCTTCAATTCAGCATCTTTTCTAAGTTAATTTTTCTGTTATACAATATACATTTTACTTTTCACTGAGCTATTGAAAATGTAGTTAGTCCATTGAGCTGAAAGAGGCCATTTCTTTTCATTTTACATTTTATTTTAGCTAGTCAGACAAAACTGTTCAAAACCATCTGTAATTGAGAGTGAAGATGAAGATAGGATCCAACATATTCATTCTGCAGCTGAGATCTAGTTTTGGAAGGCAGAGTTCTGTTTGAAAGGTAAAATTTGCTGAATTGTGCTGTTATGGAGATCTTTTTTGTGCTGGTTTTTTTCAGACTTTTTGCTTGATGTAATTTTGATTGTTTCACATAGGGGACACTGTCGGCACATTCTTAGAAGTGTACCTTAAATGTGTGCACTATTCCTAGTCAACGAGGAAGGTTTCTATGTCAGAACCATCGAATAGTGATCTTGTGTTCTCTCTCAGTTTTGGTGAGAAGAAAGTGCCTTTGGATTGTACTGCTGTCTCCTCCCCTGCTCCACCACACACACATACTTTGGGATTTGAACCCAGGGATTGCTGGGCTCCCTCTACTCCTTTTCCCTCCCCTCCCAACGAGAGACTTAACTCTAAAGAGTAACAGAAAGTGGAATAGGAGTGAATGTATAATCAGAATGAGGACTTCGTAAGCATTCAAAGAAATGATTACATTTTTGTGTTTTATAAGCACAAAACAATAGATTGACAATCTTAAAAAGCGCAAAACTCCCAGGGCCAGTTACCTAATTTGTGGGATCTACTTCAAAATGAAAACATGGCTCCTATTTAAAAAGCAGGAAGAGGAACAACTAAAGTGCTAAACCATAAAGCTTTTTCTGTTCTTTTTTTCTTTTTTTGAGACGGGCTCTCTCTGCAGCGCAGGTAGGTCCTGAACTCACTCACAATGGAGCCCAGGCTGGTGTTGGGCTCAGGCAATCCTCCTGTCTCAGACTCTGGAGTGGTGAGCTTACAGGCGTGGGCCACCACACCTGGCTTATGTGGTGCTTCGGAATCGAACTGAGGTACTTAGCACTTGCTAGGCAAGTGCTTTAACCACTGAGCCATTCCTCCTGCCTAAGCCTTTTCTTTTCTTCTGTGGACTCCTCATCTTCCCTCCTCTCCTCTCCTCTCCTAGATGGCCATAAGCAACTAGGAGCGGAGCACAGGTTTGTTATGTGCCCTGATTTTAACTTGTCTTAAAGAGGAAGGCTATATGGTATAGGAGGAAGATATCGAGGTCACTGAAATGAGCCACTGGGCTCCAACATCTCTTCAGGGAAAAATTATCAATTTCTCTGCCAAGAAAAAATATGGTATACCAGCAGTCTTCCCTTCCAGCCACTCCACAGCTTAGCAAAACATCCTTGATGGAGTATCACATTTTTTGTTGTTGTTGAGATAGAGAAAAAAAAAATCCTGTATTTCTTTTACTATAACTGTTCCACATTCCTGTTACTCCCACAATGAGCAAATTATGTCACAATGTGGTAGGAATCTAAATTTGGAAATGCATGCAAAATACGCATGTACACATACATTTTTGGCACAGTGATACATCTTTGTAAATAGTTCATAATTCTCACATTACATCCTTGAAATTTTCAGGTTCCCTCTCCTTTTCTTTCTGTCCTTTCCTGTGTGCCCAACAAGGTAGACAGTACTGTCTATAAAGAGGTATGTGGAATCCTCTGTTTACTATTTAAAATTTAAAAAACCCTCATATTTGATTTGGGTCAAATGAAGATGTTAATATTAATACAATCATAGAAGATTTACATTTGGTGCATTGTGGGGGGCTCTGTAGACTTTGAGGTCTGAAGGATTTTTTTCTAGTTAAACAGAGTAACTTCTGGCCTTTCAGCTTTCGTCTTTATGTGTGGATCACATGCCGTTCTTTATACCATATTGTGACTTGTGCAGGTATTCGTCAGGCTTTCAACAGGCTCACAGTGTCAGCCCATTTCTACCCATTAAAGATCAGAATTAAATTCATCTTTTTCTAGGTATATTCCTAGGAGCAATATATTTCTAATTTTGCTGTTTAGTCAACACAGAGATCTGTTTGCTCCTTCGTGTACTTTTATGTCACGAATCTCACCTTTCCGAGGGTCCTGGTGTGTTAATGGTGCCTGGGTTACCCGTTCTGTTGCATTTTGGACATTTAGAGTTTGTACAAGAGCAGAATGTCTACGACTCTTGTTTGTTTTCTTTGAACTGAACATTATTGTCAGTCATGCCCCATGAGCTTTCTGGGACTTGATTTTTATTGACTGTGCCATCTCAGAAAGTAGAGAAAATAGGTTAAAAAAAAGAATAATTGGAAAATGCTCCTGTGGAGCAAAGCTATCACATGGCAGAATGATTCAGCAGTTACAAGGGAATGTTATTGATTGAGAATCTTCTATGAATTTTTTAAAAATAATTTTTTTCTTTTAGCGAACATTGTTTAATTAAAGAACAAATACTTTGAATGTGAGGATACTGAAAATACTTTAATGATGAAGTGTTTGAATTTTCATGGAAAATCTATATAAATAGAAATTATTCCTTCAAAAATTACTGGCCAAGTTTATGACAAAGTAAAGTTCCATATTATAGAGACTTAAATGAAAAGAGTAACAGAAGGTGGAAGAGGAGTGAATATATAATCAGAATGAGGACTTTGTAAGCATTCAAAGAAATGATTGTATTTTTATGTTTTATAAGTAAAAAACAATAGATTGACAATCTTAAAAAGTGCAAAACTTCCAGGGCCAGTTACCTAATTTGTGGGATCCACTTCAAAATGAAAACATGGCTCCTTATTCAAAAAGCAGGAAAAGGAGCAACTAAAGTGCTAAACCGTAAAGCTTTTTCTGTTCTTCTTTGGACTCTTCATCTTTCATGCTTGTTTTTATTTGCTATTTAATGCCATTCTTAGTCAAGAACTCTAAACCTTGCATTACTGGCCCAAAACTTAGTGTTTTTCTTTTTATTGCACAACGCCTATTATAAATGCAAGAATGCTTAATTCCTATGTGGAATCACTAAACAGTTTGTATTGGTACTCATTTGTACATATGTGATCATTTTTATTGGAACTGCAGAGACTTTACATTAACTCAACTGTACCTGCTTCTGTTCTCCTTCTTGATATGTGCATGTTCTATAACATTGTTTACCTTCTGTTTACTGAACCGTAGGGGAGGAATGAAAGGGAAGGGGACTGTGGGTTGTGAGGAATCTGTGTCAGTGCTGAGAACCTATGGGATTTTTCAGCCTGACTAGGGACAGTTAAAAGACTTTACTTGGCAGCCTCATGGGAGTAGAGCACAGCTTTCCCCAGACTCTAAACCTGTTGCATAGCTAATGAATTACAGTTTCTAAGAAGAGTTGTAATAAAGAATTTGAGCTTTCCTGGCTTCTCATGCTTTTGTGCGTATTGGATGTGTTCTGAGCCACATCCCCAGACCTTTAGATTTTATTTTGAGACAAGGTCTCACTAAGTTGCCCAGGCTGACCTTGAGTTTGCAATCCTCCTTGCCTCCCAAGTAGCTGTGATTATAGGCATGGACCACTGTGCCTGGCTAGAAATTAATTTCTGTGTTCTTACTGTACTTCCCATGCTTAAATTGAAAGAATAAGTGAGTAAGGGAAAAGCTTAGCTTATATCTGTTTATCTATAAGCTACACAGAGCATATTCATGTGCATTATCTATTATTGGCAGTTATTACATAAATACATTCAGTAACATTTGTTGAAGGCCTACTTTGTGCCAGGTACAATGGTGAATTTGCCTATCAAGGAGGTCCTATGCTGAATTCTTTTTATCCCACTTGTACTTTTTTTTTTTCAGATGGGTTGATTTGTTCACTTAAAAACACTTTGCAACCTCATGGCATGCCCTATAAATTCACTCAGTTGTAGCTATTTTTAGTCTGGAGTTTTTGGTGTTTGATGGACCACTAGGATGAACATATTTTCTTGGGTTTGTATTTTTACAGGTTGCTATTCAGAATGATATTTGCTGTAACTTAGGAAAAGTTGCTAAAATGTTCTTATTTTCTTTCATCATCTCTTATTAATAAGTATCAATTCTAGTATGTTACGTAACTTTCAAGGAACGAAATGGGTTATATAAGAATCTGGACCTAATATATATGTACTTCTTGGACAATTATTAGCATTGTATGAATAATAAAAATTAATAGCTACCTTTTTCTGTGTATTTAGCATGTACCAGGAACCATGGTGTATATCTATTGTTTATTTAATTCAGATAGAAACCCTATAAGGATGGAGAAAACCAAGACAGAGAGGTTAAGAGAGGTTAAATTTCATTTACTGGACCACACGGCTAATAAACAGAAGAGCCAAGATATGAGGGCCTCCTCTCCAAATCCTTGTAAATTTGACAGATACACTATGGTTTTATAGACTAGGGTTTGGTAAACCGTAGTGTTTCCCATGGTATGATGCTCAGATCACCTACTTCTTATTTCCTAGGATAATTTTTAGAAATTCAGATTCCTGAACCTCACTTCAAATCTGCTGTGTTTGAATCTCTATGGATGAAGAATTTTTCTGGTCATTCAGTTGACTCTTACATACGCTGCAGTTTGAGAATCACTGTGCTGTGCTGTGGTATCAGCATTATTACGTTTTAATACCTGTTAGCTTAGAAAGATGGGCCAGAATGAATAAACCATCCTTTTCCTTGGGGCACCTGGAATTTTAAATTTTGATCTTTCTGCTTTTGTCTTTGCTTTAAGATTGTTATGGATTTTAAACACCCAGATGGCGTCACAGTGCAAGTTATGTTGCCTCGTCGGAGTTTGCTGGTGATGACAGGAGAATCTAGATATCTGTGGACCCATGGGTATGTACTGAAGTGACTTTGGTGGTAGAATACCTTTCATTTTGTGTGGTTTCCCATTTGTCTCTGTCTGGGCCGCTGCATTCATGCCCTATGCCTGCACGTTGCAGCTTCTTGATTCAACCTTCTTATGGACACCGACGGTCAGTCTTTTTCTTTCTTTTCTGCCTTTCTTTCCTTCACATTACTTTCTTATTTTGATTTAAATTCAAATGTAAAGTGAAGGATAGTAGAGTGAACTCTCTTTATTTTTCACATCATAATCGATTATGAACATTTTGCCAAGTCTTTCTCATTTATTTGTGTTATCTTTTTTATAAATGATAGTAGCGTGACCCTTTGTCTTTGCCTGCTTCATTGTGTAGTTCCTAAGAAGGGGAATTGTCAGACCATGGCTTGTGAGCCAGAGTTAGTCTCTATTTGAGCTGAGAATGGATTTCGTGTTTTTAAAAGGTTGTAAAATGAAATCAAACCAAATTATTTTAGACTCTACATGACCTTCAGTGCCTAAAATATTTATTATCTAATTCATTATGGAAGTGGTTTGCCAAACCCTATTCTATAAAACCATAGTGCATCTGTCAAATTTAATGTTGATGAAATAATCTTACATAATATGTAGTCAGGTTTTACATAATCTTATATAGCATATATTCAGGTTTTGCTAATTGTGTGAGGCTGATGTTTTTCTCAGGTTGAAGATTATTCCATGACCCTGAGTTAGTTCTGTTCAGTCTTTGATTTGAAACACTTCCTCAAGTTCTCTTTGTCTTTCATGATATTGAGTCTTTTGAAGAGGCCATGATGTTGTAGAATGTTCCTCAATTTCAGTTTGTTGGATTTAATCTAAATCTAAAGAAATGGATTATGTGCCTTTATTAGGAATGCATCTATAGCCTTTTACAGGTCATTCTATTGCTAGAATTTACATATATTGACACTTCGGACACTGCTCAGTTCTGTACTTACTAGCTCTATACTGCTTGGTGACACAGCTTTATAAGAATTTAAGGAAATGACTGTGTAAGTAGGCTTGTAACATGGCCTAAGTGTGATCCATAAAAAGGTGACCTGAGTTTGTGTATTGGAGCTTAGTTTATTTAAGAAATTCATAGCTAGTGAAATATTTCACTTGAAATAAGTGATCATGGTAATATGATCCATTGGATCATGGGTATTGGAGTTTTGAAAAATAATCTTATTTTCTGGCCGCACATGAGTGAACTTAACAGTCAGATGTGTTGCTTGGATGGTACAGTGGCTGTCCTCATGGTGGTAGTTTATTTTTATTTTTTAAGACTGTCTACATGTAAAAATCATGAGTTTTATGAAAAACTGTGAATTTTTGGCATCTTTTGAAAATTGAGATGATCTGGCAACATGAGGTAACGGTGTTCCTTGGCGGCGGGAACCATTTCCCTACAGTTCCTCTTCCCCGGCCTTTTTCTCTTCCTGATAAAGGGCTGAGACTCTGCCATTATTTGTCACGGTGCTTGCACTGTTGTTTTTATCTTATAATAAAATAAAGAGAAAGTGAAATACTCCTTGAACTCATACGTGTGTTGCTATTTAAAGTAAGAAATAAAAAGTTACATTAGATGAGAATGTGTGTTTCCACAAATTGAGAGCACTCTGCTTTTTTGAAATGAAGACAATGACTGCGTGTTTATTTCAAACAAGGTATTTCTAGCCAGTTCACTCACTCCATTTATTGTGTTACGTGCCTGGCCTTAGGAGGTATTCATTTATGAGATTTTGTGAACTCTCCTTTGACATTATTTCTGGAGCATTTTCTTCGTCACGGACCTTCTTCCAAAAGCTTTAAAATTTTAACTCATTTATTTCACACAGTCGTCGTGGGAAGTTTGTTCCACGGTTTTGTCTGCATTTTGAAAAGAAGCTGGAGCAGGAAGAAGTTGAGTATCTTGTACAAAATCTCAAAGCTAGTAAGGTAGCTGAGCCCGGACCGGAAGCCAGACCGTGGGTGTGCAGATCTGTGCTCCTAGCCCTTGTCTGAGCCCCTGGCATGCTCCCACCACTGGGCTCCCACTGGGTCTTGTGGCCTTCACTCTCTGTCACCTGTCAGTACAGTATGTTTCTTTTTCCTTTCTATTTATCCTGTTTTTTAAATGTGTTCACTTTTATTTTATAAAGCTTTTCCTGACTGTCTTGGCTTGAAATATATTTTCATGACTCCTAAAGACTATATTGTCTCCTATTATGTTGAGATTTCTTTTATATTATTTAAACCTATAAAATATTTTTTTTCTTTTCACTTACTATGATCCCCACTAGATTATAATTTGAGTACAGGGAAAAATGTGTTTAAAGATATCATTATTTAACATATGAGTTATCTGTTTTTAAAAAATTGAGATTGATGCCAAAAGTAGCTAGAAATTATTTGAGCTTAAGTAATTGGTTTAGAAATGCTGTAAAAGCAAACATCTCAGTCCCCAGGAGAGGAATTAGTTTGTCAGGGTGCTCCTTCATTGGCAAATATCTTGAGTTTGTTCAGCAACATGGTTTTAATGTGGTTAGCTATTAGAGTAACAATGATATGAATAACAATAAAACATAAAGGCGATGACAGCTTCTTTTTCATTTCTTGAAAATTACCTTTTCCACCAGCCTGGTGGAAAGAGCTATTGTACCAACTTGCTCTGAGGCTGGCATTACTCTTGACACCAATGCATGTCAAGGACATTACAAGGACACTATGATCAAAACAAATTATAGGCCAGATTTTTCACGACAGAGATGAGAAAATCTTTAGCAAAAAATTAGAATTTATGTAAGAAAGTACATCATGCAGTCCTGCATATGGGAAAGAAAACATGTCATGACTGAGTGGGGTTTATTGCAGTATTGCAAGGTTGGTTTACAATTTGAAACTAATCAAGGTAATTTATCACATTAAAAGAATAAAGGAAAAAAATCACTCCATTTGGTTCAGAAAACGTATTTGACAAAATTCAGTGCCCATTCATGGTAAAATCTATGTCACTAGGAAGGAACTGTTTCAGTCTGATGAAGGGTATCTATGAAATACCCTAGCTAACATCATACTTACTAGTGAGTTATTGAGTGCTTTTCCCTAAGAGATTTAATCAGAAATGTCTGTTCTTGCCACTTATATTTAATGTTCTATTGGATATTTTATCTTGAATAATAATTTAAGAAAAGCAAATATAAATCAGAAAGATTTGAAAAGAAGCAATCAACTTCACTTGTTATGTTATTGTTTATGTCGAAAGTCCGACAGAATCTACAAAATGGTGGAACTAATAAGAGTGGTAAACCTAATAAGTGAATTTAGTAACATGCAAAATCAATATTCAAAAATTATTTTGAAAAGTAAAGTAAAAATGATATTTAAAATGACATTGAAACTTATAAAATACTTTCCAGTACTCAAAATTTATTGTATTATAGTTAAAAACAATTAGGCTAGGAATTATGATTTTTTTTTTAGACAGAGTCTCACTGTGTAGTCCAGTTTGGTCCTGAATTCACTGTGTGGCCCAGACGGCCCCAAATTCCTGCTGCCTCAGCCTTCTGAGTGTTGGGATTACAGGCAGAAGCTCTTAGTTCCACCGTTGGTGCTGGGAAATCAAACTCGGGGCCTGGTGCTTGCTGGGCAAGTGCGTTAGCCACTGAGCTACTCCCTCAAGCCCTGGCAGTTATGGTTCTAACAACAGATGAAGCAAAACAATATATAAATAACCAAAATTAAGAACTGAAATTCAGCAGGACATGGGGCACACACCTGTAATCTCAGTGAGTAAGAGGCTGAAACAAGAGGATTCTAAGTTTAAGGTTGTCTCAGGCAACTGAGACCTTGTCTCAAAATAATATTTAAAAAAGGGACCATGTGTGTAGCTCAGTGGTACTTTCCTCTTGTGTACAGAGCCCTGGTTTCAGATCCAGGCATCACATACACACAGAAAAGGATTGAAATTCGTGTTTTGTTTTATTTTTCATTTGGGGATCACATTTATTTTGTAACTAGTTGAAGTTCTCTTGTCTTGAGCCTCTGTTAAAATAATAGTTGATTTTTAGTAGAAAAGTATCAATGAAGTAAGAATGAAATTCTACTTTTTTGTTTGTTTTGTGACGGGGTCTCACCGTATAGTCCAGGCTTGAACTAACTTAACTAACCTAGGTTGATCTTGAACTCTCAGTCTTTCTGTCTCATCCTCTCAAGTGCTAGATTATAAGCAAGGGCCACTTTGCCCCACTAAAATTCTACTTTTACAAGCCAGATATGGTGGCACACACTTGGCATCCCAGCTCTCTAGGAGGCCAAGGCAGAAGAATCACAAGGGTGAGCCCAGCCTGGGCAACTTAGCAACTTGGCAGCACACTGTCTCAAATAAGCAATAAAAGGGGTTGGAAATATAGTCAGTGTGAAGGCCTTGAAGGCTTCATCCCCAGTGCCTTGTGTGCACACATGCACGCGTGCTCACACACGCGTGCACAATCTACTTTTACATAGCTTACTGAGATCTTTCAGCCTTTTGACACATTCTCTGTGCAGATGAAACCCACTTAGGTGAAGGGATGGCTTTGTTACAGTAAACCCAGCAGACAGCTTGGCTCTGGAGTGTGGCTGTCTGGGCCTGCTTATCGTATAGAGTCACACATCTCTAAATGTTTTAGAATTTCTTGAATCCAATATTGAAAAAGATATGTAATACACATACAGTGAAGTTCATGACACATTACTGAGAGGAATAAGAGAAGACCAAAATAAATCGAGACATACAAATGCTGTGATCGCTGATAGGGAGCAATATTGTTAAGGTACCAGATGCCCCTTCATTGATCTTTGGATTCATTGTAGTTCCAATCAGAATTCAAAATCTTGAGGGTTTTTTTTTTTGTGGAAACTGACAAATTGATATCTAAAATTCATAAGAAAGTAAGAAGGACATAGAACAACCAAAAGAATATTGAAATAGAAGAATGTTCTTTGTTTTCCTACCTTATTATTAAGACTTACATAGCTGAGTCTGGAGGAATAACAAAGTGGTTAAAATGTTTGCCTAGCAAGCAAACGGCCTTAGGTTCGATTTTGTAGCACTACATAAGCTGCACGTGGTGGCACACTCCTGTAATCCCAGCACTAAGGAAGCTGAGGCAGGAGGATTGCCATGAGTTTGAAGCCAGCCTGAGCTACATAATTAGTTCAGGACTGAACTGAATTATAGAGTGAGACCCTGCTTAAAAAAATTTGCATAGCCGAAAAGTATAATGTTTGTGTTCAAATAAAAAAACTAGATCACTGGAACAGACTAGAGTTCAGAAATAGACTTGCATATATAAGGTCAATTGATTCTTGCATATCCATAAGAAGTAAAATGAACAACCTTAATGTACCTTGTATCAGTCACAAAAATTAATCTGAGTCACTTGATGATGATTTAAATGTAAAAGTATACACCATGAAGTGTCTAAAAATGAGTGCAAGAGAGTAGGTTTACAACTTTGAGATAGTTTTTTAGAAAGATTTCAGAACACTACTATAAAATACAAAAAATTAGACCTCATCAAAATTGAGAACTTACCCTCTTGGAAACATACCATTAGCAAAATGAAAAGGCAACAGCAGGTGGGGAAAAATACATGCAGTGTACATATGTGTGTGTGTGTGTGTCAGTTGAGCAGAAAAATTGACCAAAAAATTTAAATAGATCCTTCACCAAAAAAAAAAAAAAGGAACTAGCAGTGTCAGTGAGCACATAAAATGACCTACGGTATCATTAGGCACCAAAGAAATGCAAATTAAAGCTGCAATTTTATTCTGCTTGCTGTTCAATAAAATGGAAAACTCAGACAGAATCGAGTGTTGGTAAGAATGCAAAGTAGCCTGAGACTTACTTGTTGCTAGTTGAAATGTGGATTGAAAAACCACTTTGGGTAGGTTTTTGACCCTGTGACATACTTGGTAACATATTTACTTGTTAACAAGATATATGTACCTAAAAATTATGTGTATGAGTGTTCACAAAAATTTTTTTAGAGGCCTAAATTTGAGCTCCATAATATGTATTGACAAGCGATCTTGGACAAATAAATTCTGTCACATTCATAAAATAGAATAGCAATAAAAAGGCAGCAAAGTACTGGTACTACAACATTGTTGAAACTCAAAATCATTATGTTAATTGGACAAAGACAGGTACAAAATCATACTAGTTTTATGAAATTCAGTAATAGGAAAATAATGTGTGGATTGAAATTAGAACAGTGATTGCTTCAAGATAGGAAAGGATTGTCTAGAAGGGTGTGAAGGAGTTTCCTTGGGTGACTGTAATAAAAGAGAAATATTTTTGATGTTTCTGGTGATTACATGTGTATACACGTTAGAATGCATTGAACTTTACAGTCATCTGTGTCTTACCATGTTTGTAAATTGAAATTTAAAAAAGAATATTATTTTTCTACCTAATGATTCCTTTCTCATTCAAAAATTTGACCTCTAAGAATTTTTTTCCATTTTATTGATATGTATATATGCGATACATAATGTTTACTTGAGTATTTTGTGCACATATATATTGCATCAAAATTACTCTAAGAATTTTCTCTAAACTTTCTTACAACTTGCAATAACTTGTACCTCTCTCTTTTGTGTTGTTCTTTAAATTATTCAATTTTGGTTTTACTTACTGTATCTATATTGCACAATTTAGGAGTTGGTCTTTTTGTTCCATTATCCATTGTTTTCTGATATTGATATCTGTGATCATAAGCTAGATTTCAGTGTATTTTTTATTTTCAACAGTCTTTGTAGTTAATACTTAAGGTATGTTTATTATAATTTCCATATAGTTGTTTTTTATACAATCCAAAACCTTTATTCTTTTATTAGAGGTTTTAGTTCTATTATATTTAATACAGTCCTTTAATATAATTACCAAAATTGGATTTAAATTTAATATCTGTTTCTTCTTTGCCCCTTCTACTCTTCTGTTTAAAAAGTTATTTGAATATTTGTTATTATTTTATATCTCCCTGGAATAATTTGTAAATTGTACATTACTTTGATGTCATGTGACTCTGAGTATAACTTCCTTAAATACTTCATCATGTTTTTCTCCTGGGATCAACAATCAGGAAACCTAATAAATATTTTCAATAATTTCTGCTAGATTTTCTCTGTTCCCTTAATATTTTTGAAAGATCTGAAACATATTTACTGATACACTCTAAGTAAGCTGTTTTGCCTGCTCTGTTTAGAATTACACCCAGAAAATTTGATACCGTTCAAGCATCTGAGCATCACAAGAGTGGAGTTATCACCGGTGATATTGAACACTTAACTTTGAGGAAGAGAGGAATCCGAACATCATTTACATTTAGGAAAGTGAGGAATACCCCCTGTACCTGTAGTAAGTGTATAACTTCCTTCCTGCTCTAAAATAGAGTAAATCTAATACAATCAAATGTCCTATCACTGCTTTGGAGAGCTTTAACTTCTTTTAAGGCTTTTATTTATTTATTTATTCATTCATTCATTTGTATTCAGACTTGGTTGTGCTTTCATGTACTTTTCTGAACCACTCCCTTGGAGTTTATATTCTTTGAAAGCAGGGGCTGCATTTTATCATTTTTATTTTCCCCTAACTTAATTCTGTAGCATAGTTAGGTACCAAGAAAATATTTTATTTACTGAAGTAATAGTTGAGGGTGTTAGAGTTGAAAGAAAATACCTGACCTTTCGTACAAAAATGGGATTTGTTGGGAACAGTTTCCTAAGTTTCCAAATTGCTTTTTATTAACTCCTCAGGGAATTTGGAGATGACAACTTGTGCGATATTAGATGACTCCCGGGAATAAGCAGTTGTTTATGGTTTAGTTTGTTTGGAAGCCTAGAAGGGACGGAAAGAGGTGCTTGGGCACTTATCAGGAAGATGCTGTTTTTGTTAGTCAATACAATCCATCATGTCTTGATTATCTTGGAATCGACTAACAGAAAATTCTTTTATTTTATAAATAATATGTTATAATGACAATAATAGTAGTATTTATTTTATATTCTTGGGTTTTAGTTATGGGTGGTATCTACCAATAGATTTTGGATTTAGTCATAATCTTAAAACCATTTTGAATTAAATACCTTATTATAGCTCCAAGATGTTATCACGCTGGAAAACTTGAAATCTCTGTATTTGACATCTTGATGGTAATGAAGCTTAAAAGAAGTTCTTGTTTATTTTGCTAAGAGTGTTTCAGGACTTAAAATGACATTTTTAAATAAAAAATGTTATTTAGCATTTGATGAGTGTTTAACCCTTATTGTAACTATGTAAAGTATAGAAAAACAAAGCATGCTTCTGTTCTCAAGGTACTTAGAATCTAGTTTTAGATTAGAGAAAAGCTATTGTTCTTATGCAAGTGTTTCCATTTTGGACATTTTATCAAGAGAAACTCTAAGAAGCACTGATTGGGTGGAAGTGAAATGTTGATTCCTTTGACCGACCTCTCCCACACATCCTTCCCCTCATCCCTCACCACCATTCTACTCTGCTTCTGTGAGTGGAATTTTTCTTTATAGTTAACATGTAAGTGAGCTAACATGGTAGTTGTCTTTCTGTGTCTGGCTTGTTTTTCTTAGCACATGTTCTCAGGTTCCTGCAGGTTGTTGCAAATGACAAGACTTCTTTCTTTTTAAAGGACGAATAGTATTCCAACATGCCACATTTTAAAATCCATTTATTTGTTGATGGACACTTAGACTGATTCTTCTCTTTTTTTCTCTTTTTCCATTTTTTTTTTTTTTTTTGTGAGACAAAGTTTCATTAAGTCTCTAAGTTGCACAGGCTGGGCTTGATTTTTGTGTTCCTCTCGCCTCGGCTTTCTCAGAGTGGATCACGTGCCTTACCACCTGGCTCACAGCTCAGTGATGAAGCACTTGGTATAGTGTTCCTGGGCTCAGAAGAAACAAACAAAAAAACAAAAAAACCCTAAACCCTCCCTTGGCCTGCTTCTTTGCCTTAGCTAGTGTGAATAGAGCTTGAGTGAACACGGAAGTGCCGGCATATTATTGATACACTTAATTCCTTTCCGTCAAATTTCTGTAAGTAGGGAGATTGCTTCTTATGGTAGTTCCATTATTGTGTTTTTTTTTTTTTTTTGAGGTATCGTTTTCTATAGTGACTGTCTAAGATCATTTCCACCAACAGAGTATAAAATTCCCCTTTTCACCACACTCTTCATAATTCTTGGTGATTTTTGTCTTTTTGATAATTTATTCTAACAGATGTGAAGTGATAGCTTTTAGTTTTAGTTTACACTTCTCTGATGTTTAATCAGATTTCTGTTTTAAGGTCATCCTGTATATACTTTTCATTAAAATTTGTAGATTTTTGGGTGAAAAATTGCTCCTCCCTTTAGATAACATTGATGTTTATAGTTTTGCAGAAGAATAAAATTTTACTAAGATAAGTTGATGGTAACTGCAATGTATATTGTGTTATACTTGTGATTCTGATATAATCGTTGTAATACAATCTGTGTGTTTTCATGTGTATATTTTGAAGCCCCCCCCCCCCCCAGCTTTGGAGAGCTATTATTTTCTTTAAAATATGCTTAAAGTATTTAACACATCCTTTATCCATTCCTGAGGACTAGATACTCCTACCATATTTTAGGTTTTCTCAAGGTTTGGTATAGTGTAGTTGCATTTCAGGAAAGAACGTTTATGTCTAATCCCAGAGCCATGAAAACTGCTGTCAAATTCTTTGCTCTCTTGTGATTTTTCATTATCCTTGCAGTATAGGCTGGTTTCTGAGGGAACAGTACTTCTTCCTTTATTCATAAAACAGTTCCCATAATGATATATATACCACAGACCTTGGGAGAATGCAAAGATTATAGCTTAGTGGAGAACAGGCAAAATTTTAAAATTAGTATTAGGTATTATTACAGAGACTGGGAAATCACTTCAAAGCTGATTTCCTGTTTTATTTCTACCTGGTGGCATTCTCCTTTGGGATTTCTCATTCTATTGGAGGGAGACGACATGGCATAGTAATTGAGAAGGTGGGCTCTAGAGTCTACATGCATGAGTCTAAATTTTGACTGTGTGACTTACCATCTCTGTCATGTTATGAATATTATTTAACTTCTTGGTGCTGCCATTTCCTCATCTGTAAAATGAGTGCATTAGTACCTATCTCATAATATTATTGTGAGAATTAAGATAATACATATTTCCTGAGCAAATGATACTATCCTTTCAACTTTTACTGTTCTGAGAGTTTTAGGATCCCTAAAACACTTATCTTCTTTACTTGCCAAGCGAGACCCTCTCCATCCTGTTAATATTGCTTCATTTCTTGTAGATAGTCTAGACCCATCAAGAAAATCTCCTGAATAATAGGGCTCTTAATCCCAAGATGAAATATTCATTCTGCATTCTAGGGCAGATGCAGAATATTTTCAGCCATATTTTCTTGTGAAGGGATGTTTCCCACCTTTTTTATATTAGACCCTTTGCATATATAACTGGATTTATTATTAGGAAAGAAATTTTTTTTTTACTGTAAGTCTTTGTGCTTCTATCCCCATACATTATAATTGCATTGATTTTGTCTTAAGAAACTTGAATACCTTATGAGTCACTTGGATAAAAAACAAAAGATTTATATAGCTCTATTTTTTTTAAAATTTAGATTACTCTTTAGTCTGTGACAGCCAAAGGAAAGAGATTCCTCCGTTGTTTCCAGAGAGTGATAAAGATGCGTCCCAGCTGGAGCAAGAATATGTCCATCGAGTTTACGAAGAGATCGCGGGGCACTTCAGCAGCACGAGGCACACCCCTTGGCCCCGCATTGTGGAGTTTTTGAAGGCTCTGCCACATGGTTCCATAGTGGCTGATATTGGATGTGGAAACGGGAAATATCTTGGCATCAATAAGGAATTGTATATGGCAAGTAAAGTTGCTTCTTAGTTTCTTTTTGCTTTATTTCCAGTGGTTGTTATTATCTTTCTTTCTTATAACATATATACTTCTCTTTAAGAACATTACAGAAAGTGATAACAGGTTGAAAGTTACTGAGCACTCCCATTCTTTTTTCTATTCTCCTAGAAATGTATGAGCATGACTTCGTTTGTATTTTTTTCTTCTGCTTAGACTCTGCATTCTGATCAGATTATTTCATGAGGAAACTAAGAATACAGCATAAAACTCTACAGACTAGAAAGGATTTTTATGGAAATAATTTTCTTTGCTTGGGTCTCTCTGAGAAAGTAAAAATAAATCTTTTAATAATTCTTATAAATTAGAAACAGGCTTTTGAGCTTATCTTCCCTCATGTCAATCAGTGAAGGAAAATAATTGAAACTTGAACTTCCAAATGAAGTATTATTTTACCTATAGTAGAAAAAGGTTTATTATTCATTGGTGCCTTGCTGTTGAGAAGATAACACTCAAATAGATTGAAAACGTGACCAACTTTACTGTGCTAGAGCTTGAGCTTGAACGTATTTCTGTTTGGTTCCAAAGTGTTTATTTTCAGTGGCTGTTACTTATTTCTTATAGACCACTTTTTTTTCATCCTGTGGCAGATTGTGGGAGTTTTTTTTTTTTTTTTTTTTTTTTTTGGCTCTAAGGCCTTTTATAAATACCCCTATTAACCTTGCTTTGTGAGCATTGGAGCTTTCCTTTCCCAAGATTAGGGGAAGAAGGACTAGAATCAAGGAATCGGTGTGGAGAATAGAACAGTTCAAATGTCTGGGTTATTAAGGTACATCAGATTGCTTAAAACCTTTGATTTTACCCTGTCCTTGATACTATGTGCCCACATGAAGAAAGTGAACTACTATTACATTAAGGAAGGGTAGAGTGTGACATCACGAGGTCGATAAAAAGTATCAATAGTTTTCATCAGGATAAAACATTAGTGTTTGTATGTTACTGTGTTTGAAATTAGATTTCAGTTTACAAAGAATAATGTCAGTAAGTTCATTCATATTGATTTTTGATGTGACATTAAAAATCACACCTTTAAACACAGTTCAAAATAAGATAAAACAGAGTGTTACCTTCTGGGTTTTAAGCTTAGGACTCTGTCTGTAAATGTTTCTCAGTGGGCTCTGCTTTTGCACTTTCTTGTTCCTAATCCATGGCTTTATCTTGTCAAGTGTCATTGTGACAGTCAAACCAGACTGGAGTCAACCACACTGTGTCATAATGATAGCATTATTTTGTTATAATTAAGAAGAATGATTTCTTGATGAATAGGAAACTGAACTAAAAACTGTGAAGTTAATTCAAGAAGGAACATGTTTGAATTGGTTGCAAAATTTTGAGTATAATAGATCTCTGTTCATCTGTTCCAGAATTGTCTGTGTATATACTTTCCAGTTTGCTGTGTTCTTTCACCTCCTGCCAGGGCTCATGCAGTATTAGTCATTGCATGAGCAAATACTTTCCTGGTTGGGGTTAAGGATTCCAGTGTAACAGAAAGTGGAACTATGTATGAGGAAAGGGAAGCATACTTGTTTAAGAGAAGGCAAGCCTCCATTCTGAATGGAGCAATGATATTTTAGTGTTTTTCTGAGCAGTCTTTTTTTGAACATGAAAATACTTGTTTTTCTTGACATTCATGAAACAAGGACATGTTACCCGAGATGTTTATTGTCTGCATTTAATTATAGAATAGACTAAAGACTAAAATAAAAGCAAAAGACTGAAGTCGCTATTATATAGAATTATCTTAACAAAATGCATTTATATACAGATCTGGTATCTTGTTTTGGAACTTCTCAGAACAAGAAATATTTCAGATTTTTTTCTTCAGATTTTTGAGTAGTTACATAGACTTTATCAGTGGAGCAACACTGATCCAAAACCCCAAAATCTCAAATGCTACAAAATCTTAAACTTTTGAGCATCATTTTCATACTCAAAAACCTTAAGATTTTCAATCATTTTAGACTTTGGATTTTTTTCAGAACAGGAATATTCTACCTGTACTAGTTTGGGCTCTCATAGGAATAAAATTTTTTTATGCTCTATTTATTTATTTATTTACTACTGAGATTGAGCTCAAGGACTTTGCTATATCACCAGTCCTTTTTTTATTTTAAGAAAAAATCTTGCCAGGTTGCCGAGGTCGGGCTTGAGTTTGTGATCTGCTCTAGCCTCCCTGAGTGTTGGAATCATAGACATGCACCACCATGCCCAGCTTGCTTTTCACTTCTGTAAGAAATCTGTGCAGTGAATTTATGCTCATCTTAGATCTGAGTCACATCTGGGCTTGCTCTTCTACATGCTAATTCAGAATTTCTATTTTTAGAAGGACGCTTTCTTCTTTTTAGGTTTCTTCAGGTATTCTTTGTTTCTGTCATCAACACTAGCTGTTGGCTTTCTTTTCAGAATTGAATTTTATAAGCAAAGATTTTGTACCTTCTGGAGAGATGAAGAGGTTGTGACAGTATCAAAGTCTAGGGACGTGTACATGGCTGACCCTTGGTCCAGCGCATTCAGTGTGATTGTGTGCATTAGTTGCAGAACATGTTCAATTCACATTTGTTTCCAAGTTCAGTACATACTTAATACATGGTGTAGACTTTGTTAGTTTTGCCAGTAAAATCAACATGCAGGAGTCTACTTATGGGAACTGGAACTAGGTAAAGATAGGCCTGTCTGGAATACTTATGTTCTTGTTTTGCTTTTTACCTTCATTGACTACTCCAAAAAAGGAAATAGCAACTTAAAGGGAACTAGTATCGTCACCGACATGCTGTGGTGTTTTCTCACATGTATTATCCATGACGTTGGTATTGCCGACTTTGTTTTACCAGTGAGAATACTAGGATTCAGTCAGTTTGCCACATGCCTGAGGTCACTCAGTGTCAGGGCAAGTATAATATACAGAGTCCATGCTTTGGCTAACCACAGTGACAGAGCTCAAAGCTGTTCATTCGAGGTGGTAGAAATAGTGTCTGGTTTGTTCTACAATTAGTTGGCATGCCTGTTAAGCATTTGTTGAGTGGCAAGGAACGAACTTGTGGCTGTACTTCTAATTTCTGACATGAAAACTAAAATATACACAGTGTTGTATTCCGCAACAGCCTCAAAGTGAGTGAGCCCGACCTCATGGTAAAATACTTCAGACCTCACTCTGCTCGTCACACCGAGGATCTAGAATGGGGTTTTTGTTCACTCCTTGTTCCACAAGTAACAATAACCAGTATTTTTATGGCGCATTTATGGTTAACAGAACATCAAATCAATACCGTTTCATTTGATACCATAATAGCTCTGAGAACTGGGTAATTTTATTCTTACTTTTTAGATGAGGAAATGGAAGTTGTGAGCTAATAAGCAGCTTTCTGAAGTTTCCCAGCTGGTTGTTGCTGAAGCCAAGGCTCCGATCTAGAGTTAGTATCTCCTGCCTTCGCCTGTTTCTCTGCACTTTAAATTATGTGTCACCAGTGTGGTTTTCCTACCAGTGCACGTTTTCTTAATAGTTAAATAATCTTACATATTTTTATGAAAGAAAAAAATGTGACTATTAAGAGTTGATGAAGATATTTATCTATAATCCTTTGACCACAATGATCAGTTTCCTGAGGTGAATAGCCATCCATTGTTTTCTTATAAATGTTTTATATAGTAATGAGCAAGCATACAATTGATAATCCCTTGGTGTTACATGTTTTAATTTTGACGTGTAGTCCTATTAAGTTTCTGCATTGTACAATATTCTATCAGGAAGATGTTACTAGTCATCTGGTTGTGTTCAGTTTGGATCTATTACAAATAACACTGCAGGGTTAGAATGTAGCTCAGGATTTTGCCCTTAGCTAGTATGTTTGGAGCTCTGGGTTTGGTCCCCAGCACTACCAAAGAAACAGAAATAAAACACCAAAAAAAAAAAAATGTACCTAAAAATTTATTAAGGGGAAAATCTCATGTTAAGGTAGTCACACTATACTGAAACCAATTTAAAAACACTTATGTACTGTATGTGCATATGTATGCATATATATATTTTTGCTTCCAGATCCATATATAGAGACAGTGTCACTAGAAGGAAGAAGGAAGAGCATGAATTTTTGGAGTAAGAAAGACCAAATATTTAAAATCTTTGTTCCACTACTTTACTGTTGAACTCTGGGCAAATCACTTCCTACTTTTTTTTTTTAGATGAAATTTCATAGACTGTACTATGGTGATACTTCTCCTTATGTCAAAGTGCATTATAAGTATGACGTACAAAGGACTTAATGTGTAGAGGGAACGGAAACAAAGTCTGTTCAAAGTTGCTGTTAGCCTGGAAAGCTTTTAAATGGCTGAGCCAATTTGTACTGTTACCAACATTATATAAGAGAAAGTTTTATTACATAACCAACACTGGTATATTCCAGTTTTAAAATATTTTTGATAGTTTAATGTGAGAAAAATAGAACGTTGTTTTAATTTGCAACTTAGATTACTAGGTTGAATTTTTTATGACCTATAGTTCTAGAATTTTTGGTGAGCATTTAATAAATACAGAGAAGTAAAAATAGATATTTTAAGCCCACTATATGTTTTTGTGTTATTGATCTCCACCCAACACACAAAAATGTAACTCTTTAACAGTCCTTGCATATGTGTGGATGTTTATAGATAAGTGATTCTCTGCCGTGGTGGTGAAATTATGTGACATTATTAGGAAGAATGTCAAACACATCATACTTTCTTTGGGGAAAAATATTAAAGGAATTTAGAAAAGAAAGAGAGGGAGAAAAAAAGATGATTTGGCTGTAGTGTATGGAAGACTCCAGCACAATAAATGAAAGATGAAAATACTGAGCCAGGCATGAGTCAGCTCCCTGGCAATAGAGCGGCTATAAAGGCCTGGTGCTTTGTGACTAAAATTACCTGCGCTCTTTCTTGTTGGTCAGAAGGAGAGCTGTCTACCAGTAGCCATAAGAGCCTGGCAGGAAGAAGAGAGAAATTTCCTCTTGTTTTGTTTGGCTGTTGTTCTCCTTGTTGTTTCATCTGTGGCTCTCAGATAATAACTCTTCTCCTCTGAATAATCACTGACCCCTGTCTCTGAGGATTTGTTTTATAAGCAGGTTGGATTTCTTCCCGTTGGCTTTTAGTAGGGTTTAGCTATCTGTTAGATTTGGGCATACTTGAAACTTCTGGTTCTCTGAAGTGAATTTAAATGCAACACAGGGTGGCAAGCACCAATATTATATATATATATATATATATATATATATATATATATATATATATATATATGTATGTATGTAATATATAAAGAGAGCCCTGAACTGTGCTACTGCTGTTGCTAATAGTCCCTTCATACTCTCCCATCTTAAGATATATCAAAGAGGAATTTATATAATTTAATTGTAGCTTGGTACCTTTCATTCTGCTTCAGAAATTAAAGTAGCTCCAGGATAGAATATAGAATGTTCAATACCCGTTATAAGTTGAGCAAACCTTATTAATTATGACCAGCTTGGTAATGTGTTTTTAAGAAACTCAGCAAGAGTTGTTCTCTTATGAAGATCCATATTCTTTATTCTCCAAAGGACTGGAGAAAATCCTAAGGATCAGTGTTCATTATAGCAAATATAATCTTGGCCTGGCCACTTCTATTTAATTCTTTTTCTCCTTGTAGAGATTGGGCTAAGAAGAAATGTCTGGGAATAATTGATTTAACATTCCTTAAGGCACTTCCGTTCCTAATGTGCACATTGTTGTGTGTATGTGTGTGTGTGTGTGTGCGTGAATGTGTCGGATTCTTAGAACTAAACAGCAAAACTGTACAAAAACAATAAAACCAGAGAGACAAGGGGATGTCACAGTCCCCAAGACTTTCCATTGAAGCAGAAGTATACAGAAATATACATCAAGCACATTTGGCTTCACCTGGTGGGGGAGATGAAGGCATGTATTGGTAGAATAGTTTGATTATTCTAAAAAGCTTAAGTAGTTTTTTTTTACAGATTTTGAAGTCAGCACTTTATTCTTGTTAGGGTTAGGTGCTTAGCAGAAAGTGACTCAGTTATTTTCTCTAAGGGGGCCCCAGTGGGTATCTTTTTTGTTAAATTTTATTGTGGGAAAAATTTCACATGACATAAAATTTGTTGTTTTTGTAAATACATGAATTTCAAATTCTGTAACACATTAGAACCATGGAGTTGGGGAATCAGTGAGCATCTGTGTGCACTCTTTTTTCAGAGGTTCACCCCTTTCCTGTCTAACCTTTGCTTCTCTCTCTACCCTGCCATTCATGTTCGGGCCTGTTATGTTATTACTTTGGTGCATTTCATAAGAGGAACACCCATCTATAGTCAGTCTTCTGTGCTTGGTCCATTTCACTGAGGATTATTGACTCTAGGTAGCCCCATTTTTATTCAAAGACTTCATATTTGTCTTTATGGCTATTTAATATTCCATTGTATATAGGTATCACATTGTATATAGGTATGGATGGGCAGGAAGGTTGTTTCCAGGATTTGGGTGTTATGAATGGATATGCATGTGCCTTTTTGGTCTGTTGACTTTACTTCTTTTGGGAACGTGCCCAGTAGCATAGTAGCTGGATCAAATGGAATTCCTATTGTCAGCTTACCGAGGAACCTCCAGACTGCTTTCCATAACGGTTGTGCCAGGTTGCATTCCTACCAGCAGTGGACTAGAGTTCCATATATATATATATATATATATATATATATATATATATATATATATATATATATATTTTTTTTTTTTTTTGCACCCTCGCCAACAATTGTTGTTTTTTGAGTTCTTGATGTAGGCGGTTCTCACTGGGGTGAGGTGAAACCTCCAAGTTGTTTTTATTTGCATTTCTCTGACGGCCAGTGATGAAGAACGCTTTTCCATATGTTTGTTTGTACCTCTGATTTTGTGAAGTTTCTTTTCTTTTCAGCTGCCCACTTCTTGATGGGATCATTTATTTTAGGGTTTTTTTTTTTTTCAGTTCATTGTATATTCTAGATGTTAATCCTTGGTCTGAAGCGTTACTGGTGAATATCTTTTCCCACCCTGTGGGGTGTCTCTTCATCTTGCTGATTGTTTCTTTTGCTGGGTAAAAGCATGTTAATTTAATGTAGGAAGACTCATTAGGTTTAAAATATAAAGTAAATTAGTTTCCTCTTTTAATTGTTTGGGCTTTTCTGATGATAAAAGTAATGCATGTGAAAAAGTAAAGAAGCAGGAAAAAGAATCAACCCATCCTGCTGCTCTCAACACAGCATATACGGTATGAGAAGAGATGCCTCAGACCAGCGTGTTTGTAGCATTTCCCCAGAAGACTAAATGTAGATGCTTATTGGAAAATTATGATTTTGAAAGATGTGATATTACAGGCTGTGTGATTATCAGTACAAAATCAGTTTAAAATTACTTAAAATATGGAGTAAACCCATAACTTTAAGTTTCTTTTAATATTTAAACAATATATTACGAAATCTGTTTTTTTTTTTCTACTGAAGATTGGTTGTGATCGTAGCCACAGCCTCGTGGACATCTGCAGAGAGAGGCAGTTCCCAGCCTTCGCCTGCGACGCGCTGGCCGTTCCCCTCCGCAGTGGCTCCTGTGATGCCTGCATCTCCATTGCTGTCATTCACCACTTTGCAACAGCAGTGAGTGCTTCAGTTTGGTTTGGTTTTTTCTTCTCCAAGAACTTACGACTCAAATAGCAGGAAAAGCTCGTGAATTTTATGAGCTTGGAGCTCTGTTCTGGCTTCTCGTTTCTTTCCTTCCATTTCTTTTCTCGTAGCTCAGTTTCTCCTCTTTGTAAGAAGCATATGTAATGAAGACAGGCTATGTTAGCGTCGTGTTTACGTAGACACAGCTTCTGTGCATCTGAAATTTCTTTCTTTTGCTCTGTTTTTAAAAGATTATTTTCAGTCGGTCCTGAGCTCTAGACTGACAGTGGTTTTTATGTTTTCCATTCTTTTTCATTTTGTCCTTCAGTCTGGGAAATTTATGCTGGCCTGAAATCTAGCACAATAATTCTTTGTGGAGATGTGTCTAATTTGCTTTTAGTTTATTATTTTTTTCATTCAAGAATTTTTAAGGTATATTTTATTTCATTACTGAAATTCATTTTTTCTAGTTTTGTGTACATGTTAACCATAAAGTCTTTGTATGGTGGCTCATTTTTGTGTGGTCTACTTTTTTCTGGTTTTTAGGCATTTGGTCATACTTATTTTTAATATAACTCATTTTTAAACTTGATTTCTAGATATTTTGCATTAAAAAGTTTAGGCACTTTCATCTTCCTCAAAAGAGAATTGAATTAGGGCATTCAGATGAATTATGAGCATATTACTTTGATCTTGTAATTGACTGGTTTTATGCCCTATTAGGGCTATTTATGTGTATTTTATTTTTGTCCCTGCTTCTGGAATATGGCCCTTCTGTGTCTCAGCTGAAAGCCTGGGTTACAGTCTAAGACTATTCTACTTTATTACAGTGTCTCTCTCATTAGCATTGTTTGGCTACTAAAATCTACTTAGCTGTTTAACTTCCAAGCTATTCCTCTGCTGACTGTGTTAGAATAATACCCCAGTGTTCATACAATCGGAAAATGTCTCCAGGGGAGTTTGCACATGGCCTGTTGGAAGCACCTCCGTGAAGTTTTTCTTTTATCCATTATTTTGTCCTCTAGTTCCCAGTTGCTTTAACTTCCACATACTCGACTTCTCCTTACTGCTCATAGTCTGTTTCCCTGAAAGGTCAATTGGCAAATAACCTCAGGCAAAAGTTGACTTGAATGTTCAGCTCACCTTGGTTTATATCCACTCTCTCAGGGATTATCCCCCTCCTAGTCCAGACTGCAGTGTTTTTCTTCAATGCCTGTGAGCAGTTGTTTTATATGCAAGTGAGCATCCCTAATCTGAATATCATGCTTCAAAACTGAAAACTTACCAAGCACCAATTTGATAGTACTCCACACTTACTTCGTGTGTTAGTTCACAGTTAGAACACAAGTATACTAAAAATATCATATAAAATTCCTTTCAGGCTGTGTGTATAAGGTGTAAACGAATTTGAATTTGGTCTTTGATCTCATCTCCCAGATGCCTCATTGTATATATAATCATATTTTTAAATCCAAAAATATGACATGCTTTTTGTTCCAAGCATTTCAGGTAAGGGATTTTCAACCTGACTTCTTCATCCAGACTTCATGGTGGTTTTCCGTGGGAGGGTAATATAAACTACTTCACCAGAGCTATAAATAAAATTGTCTATAGCATAGTTTTTACATTTTTTGTTAACAAGTATTATACAAATGTAAAGGTTCCTCTAAGGGTGCCTCATGTTATTGCCCATAGCTCTGCAGTGAATCATTTGTTTCATGTATCTAGCCAGTCATTTAAGGAAAGTCAAAAGAAATATTGACAAATACAAAGGTCATTTTTCATTCTTGCTTAGCATTTTTTTTCTTTTTTCATCACAGAACAAAAAGTCCCTTTTTTTTCTTTTTTAAAATAGAAAACATTTTGTGGGCTGGTATAAGTGTCCTAGAGACTTAGTATTGAGGGCTTGATGCCTAAGATGGCAGTGTTGGGAGGCGGGGCCTAGAGAGATGGCTGCATCACGGGGTTGTGGAATGGGCCATGAGGCCTTGGGGCTTACTGAAGGAAGCAGGTCACGTGTGTGTGGAGGGGAGGAAGTGCCTTGGAAGGGTATGTTTTGTTCCAGGACCTTTCTGAATTTGGTTCTTTTCCTTTTTCTCTGGCTGCCATGAGGTGTGGACTTTGCTCCCCGCAGTCTTTTCCACCATGATATTCTGCCTTAACTTAAACGCACAGCAATGACACCAGTCAGCTTTGCACTGAAACATTTGGATCAAAATAGAGCTGAAAATAAACCTTTCCTTTTCTAGGTTGTTCTTCTCTGGTATTTTTGTCATAGTGACAAAAAGCTGAGTAGTAGCTGGTGATGTAACTCAATGATAGAGTGCTTCTGTAGCATGTACAAGACCCTTGATTTAATCCCTAGTAACAGCAACAACAAAAAGAAGATTTGTTTACTGTTCATTCTAGTTGAGAATAGTCATACAGTTAGTTACATTTTTCTGCTTTCTCTCTCTCCTCCAGGTTAATAAGTGCCAATTTTTGTTTGTTTGTTTGTTTGTTTGTTTGTTTGTTTGTTTGTTTTCTTGTTAGGAGCGCAGAGTCGCAGCTCTCCAAGAACTTGTTCGACTCTTGAGACCTGGTGGGAAGGCTCTCGTTTACGTTTGGGCGATGGAACAAGAATACAATAATCAGAAATCCAAGTATCTAAGAGGAAACAGAATTAACCCAGAAAAGAAAGAGGAGATAAACAATGATAAATCCACACATGGATTGCTTGCAAAACAAATGCCTGGTGTGAGCAGTCAGGGCTCAGTGCCCGCGGTTCCCTCTGTTGATGATGCTAAGGAGAAAGGATGCCGTTCAAGGAAAGTTACTAATTCAGAGTTGCCTATTCATACTAATAGGACTTCATTTCATTCTCAAGATGTGCTGGTTCCCTGGCACCTGAAGACAAAACCAGCTAAGGACAAACCTGTCAACACATTTGGTCCTGCAGGCTCTCATGACCTAAGTCCTGTGCTTCATCGTTACTACCATGTATTCTGTGAGGGAGAATTGGAAGCTGCATGCCGGACCCTGAGTAATGTGAGAATTCTGCAAAGCTACTATGATCAGGGAAACTGGTGTGCCATTCTTCAAAAGGTCTGATTGCGAAGCTCCAGTGGCACAATGGGTTAGTGTGCAGTACTTATATAAAAGGTCCAGTTTTTTCTATGAATATGTCATCTGTAGTGAAGAAATACTCAGCTTTCTTTTAAGGGAGACAAAATTAATTTCCCCTTAATTAAAGAAAAAACTTTCAGAAAAATACAAAAAGAGAGCTCCTGAGAGAAATTCAGAAGTAGAAGTTGCTTAGAACACATGTACTCTGCAACTGTTGGCTGACTTCATAAGTGTAGGCTCTTTCTGCATCTCTACTAAGGTTGATGTCTGAATGTGATGGAAGTAATTTGTGATGTGTTTGGGGGTCCTTGCATAATCACACAGCATTCTGAAGGTAACCTTTAGTTATAAAATATATTCAAGAACCTTAGTAAAGTAACTATGCAACATTTTAATAAAACATTCCTGTGCAATAGAAATCTATCTGAAGTTTTATCTGTGACCGTTAGCTGCATAAAATCCTAACTACTTTAACGCCATACCTTGCTACCAGTAAGGCTTCACATATGGTGGTTGCTCGGTAGAATTGTAGTTAATCAGGTAATACCTATAAGTTAGTAGAAATTTCATTCAACAGGTAATCATTAAATCTCTCCCATGTACCAGGAAGTGTTCTTAGGAATGGAGTAGTGGACAAGAAGAAAAGAGGCTGTAATGTAGCTCAGTGTTAGGGTGTGTCATGAACTTGTATGATGCAATCCCAAATACTGTAAGAAACAAGCAAGAAAGAGCAAAGCCCTTGATTTCATGCAGTTTATATTCTAGAAGGAGAAGCGTACAGTAAAGCACCAGAAAATACTGTGTGCTAGATGGTGGTAAATACCCTGAGTAAAAGAGAGTATCTTGGAATGGTTCTCTTATGAATGGCAGAAATAACTAGGAACCCTAATTAATTACCAAGAATTAAGTGATATTTCCTGATTCATTGATGTGCCTGTGGCACCCCAGGCTCTCTATGGTAATATTTGCTCACACCATGTCTCTGTTTCTTGGCAGGGTCTCACTACTTTTCAGCTAGTCTCTCTCTCTCTCTCTGTCTCTCTCTCTCTCTCTCACACACACACACGCACACCACACACACACACCCCTTTCCTCTTCCTCCGTGCAGCTGCATCTTCGTCCCCATCGTGCTCTCCTGACGTCACGTTGAGCGAGGACAGAGGCCATGCAGGAGACAGTGCGGCGCCAGGGCTCACGAGGAGCATCCGAGGTCCTCATCGGTGACTTTCGATGGGTCTTCTTGCACTCTGTGGCCCCCTGGGGCCAAACTGCAGGAGAACGACTGGCTAACTCAGTCCGGCATTTAGTCCAGTCACCACTCCCGAGACCCGAGACTCCCAGAGCCGCAGAAGGACAATAGATCGCCGCTGTGGTCTCACCCGACAGGGCACCGTGGAAGCCAAGCGCACGGCTGCTGACAGTTGGATGGACCTGGAGATCAGGTCAGGGGTTATTTTGGAAGTGTGGCGAGAAGACTGTGGCTTTCACTCTGAGAGGGTGCGCTGTGGGAGGGGCTTGAGCAAGCAACAGGCGGAGTTGTGTTTTGAAGAATTACTAGCTCTTGTGTGGACGTTAGACAGGAAGAGGTGACAGTGGAAGGAGAGGGGACCAGTTAGGAGGTCTTTGCCAAGATCCAGATGAGAGAAGATGGTCACGTGGCAGTGGCGGAGTAGTGGAAGCAGTGAGGAGTATGTTTTGCGGGGTGAGACTTGGAGGCAGAACCTTCAGGACTTCTAAGGAGTTAGAGGTGGGTGTAAGTCAACAGGAAAGAGTACCACACCTTCACATTCGTGCGGGTGGACCCTCTCTGCAGGCCCTCGCGTCTGTCTCATGGGGTTGACGTTCTGCAATCCAACGCAGTTTTGGCTTGTACTTTTGTACTCTCTCCTTCTGGACATGGTTCTGGGTGCTGCCGCCCCGGCAGATCGTCCTGTAGCGCCTCTGCAGACAAGCCCAGCAGGACTTTAAGCTCAGACATTCCTTGCACTGCTGGGCAGCGGGATGCACAGGCAGAGTGTGAAGGTAGAAACAAACGGAATGCAGGGCAAGGAGCGTGATCATAAATTCCTTTAGGGACCTCTGGAGCAGGAAAAGACACATTCAGGGCTTCCAAATCATTGTCAGCAAAGGAAAAGCAGGTGAGAGATGGCACTTTATTTTTAGTAAATTGCTAAAAAGGAAGTGTTTCCTCAAGCAAAGCCAGGCATGCTTGAGTATAACCTTCACGTGCCCTTTGCAGAAAAAAGGGGGAATAAACGGTGATGAAACTCCCCTTGGAGGGGCTTAAGAGCTCTACTGCTGCCTTATGTTCTGAAGTGGCTCTATTTATAGCTTCAAAACTAAGCAAGTGGGGAGGAGAGGGTGTTTTATCAGACAGAATAGTTTTGGTTCTTTGTCTTCACTCTTGCAAAAGCAATTAAACTAAGGGTTTTTTAATTGACCAATAAGAAATAAGAGCAAGCATATTATATAATTTTTAAGAACATCCACTCTGTCTTCTTTAGTTTCCAGCAAGGAAAATTGGGCAGTTAAGGCAATAAAATCCTTTAAAAGGTGTCCTAAGGGATCGACATGAAGAGCTAAGAGAATTCTGTCAAGCTAGCCAAGTGTCATATTTATGAACAGACTTCTGAAGATTTGGCAAATGACATACGTACAAAGCTCTCTGTGCAGGAGCATGTGCACCTCTTTGCAAGAAGGTCCACATGTTTGTCACAGAGTTACGAACTATAGATCCTTCCTATGTTCATGAGATTTAAAGGCAACCCCAAAGTCTAGGCACAGGATGCAAACCTGCTGCCTAGATTTTTAGAGCATGGAAGGCTTCCAAACATGTGGCCACTGTGTGTGTGCGTGTGTGTGTGTGTGTGTGTAGGTGTGTGTGTGTGTGTGTAGGTGTGGTACATCTGGGTGATTATTGCCTGAACCCATGATCCAGTCTTCTGGAGATAAGACTATTTGTGCTTATCCTTGGGCAGGGGTAGGAAATACGAGGTCAAAGTTAACACAGATACTGGAGATCTTCCTACAGAAACCTCCCACCCCTCTTCTATTGATAATAAACAGAAAAAGGCATACTTCTAAATGACCCTATTAAGTAGGAAGTAATGAAACCTTTATACTTTGAAGCAGGCCAGCAGAAATAATACTTTTTTTAAAACTCTGGATGTCACTGTTTATTGGACTGTATAGTTAGTTGTAAAATTGGTAGTCTGGAAATTTCTGAAACTATTGTTCTATCACTGTGGCAGAGGAACGGAGTGCGGCTTGGCTCAGCCCTAGAGTGTGTGTACTTGGCACCTAACTCTATAGCCAGAGCATGCAATTCCCTGATTACCTCTAGCCTATTGTTTTCTTCCTGTGTGTCTTTGGGTAGCATCGGTCCAACACAAACTATGGTACTGAAAATGAGGAAAAAATTTGGGAAAGATTTGGGTTATGCTAATCAGAATGGTAGTAGACTTTGAGCTACCATAATAAAGATTTTACTAGTGCTGTAAATTCCCTCTGAAGGGTTCAAAAGAATCATGCTATACAGATTTGCAAAGTGACACATTAACGATTTCTGATAGGGCAGAAATAATGCAGTAGGATCTTCTAGCTAGGATCACGGTATCCACAAGAACAATAGCAATGTTTAGAAAGATAAGAACAAGAGGATTTTGGCTTAAGGTAGCAGTCACAGAGACTTCAGTGCCTACAAAACAGGGGTGGCAGAAACAGTAGGATTGGCATCAGGGTTCCTCCAAGGAGAGCTCAGATTTGTGAGGTGACTCTGGTATCCTTCTGGAGCTATGTGGTCACTCCTCTTTAACTATGTCAACAAACTGGATCCTTTCAATGTGCTGGATAATTAATGGTGTTTCTTCACCAAGAGCAAGTTGACTGTGGTTATCATGGTGGATAGTGGAGTTCAAGCTGATTCCCAGAGACCTATATCCAATTCATCATGTTGTTCCTAGAAAAGAAACAGATAAGAATCTACTCAGTTCTTACTTGACCTATTTACATGGAAAAGTTCTAGTATGAGCCTTAATGTGAAACACCAGAACATAGAGTTTCAGCACCTCAGTCAATTTCCATATTTAAGCTAGTTTATTGATCCTGATCCCCTTTCAACAGAGGGGAGTCTGGGTCCTCTTGGGGAAGGGCATTTCTACACTGCCAAAAAAAAATACACTTACTATGTCTCACATAGGTCTGTAAAGGGACCTGTGACCTTTAGTCAGGGGGACTGTACCTTGGAGAAAAGGAATTAATTAGTTATTGATGCAATGCTGGACGTGGGTTCTGAACTGACCCTAATTCTAAGAGACTCAAAATATCATTATGGATAGTTAAAAGCAGAAGTTTACAAAGCTATGGTGAACAATGGAGTTTTAGCTCAGGTTTGTCTTGCGGTGGGGGTGGTAGATTCCCCAAACCACACTGTGGGTGTCTCTAGTTGAAGATTGAGTAATTGGAGCAGACACACTTAGCACCTGTGGGAATCCCTGCGTTAGTTCCCTGACCGGTATGTAGAGTGTGTGCTGTTAGAAAGGCCCAGTGGAAGCCTGGAACGGCCTTCCCAAAGAAAGTCAGGTTAAAGCAAGTGAGACAGATTCGGGCAGGAGACTGGGGGATGGGGGGGTCTTGGGGGATGGGAAGATGGCAGAGATTTGTGTCACTTTCACAAACATATGGGGTGCATTATCTTGAAGGCAGGTGGAGGAGGGATTCTCTCCACATTCCACTTTGTCTTTTTTGGCCAATACAGAAAAAATGAATCTTGGAAAGTGACAGTGGATCATCATAAACTTTATCAGGTGGTGATTCCAACTGTAGTTGCTGTTTTAGATGTGGTTTAATTGCTTTAGTAGACCAGCACCCTCCTCTAGTACTTGGTATGCAGCTATATTAACTACCAAAATATACTTACAACTCATTTTGCTTTTCTGTAAATTGCTCTAACTAAATATTATGTTATTGGAGTAATTTAAATGAGTTAGTTACTTAGTTCTTTTTGTACCAAGGACCAAAGCAGGGTTGGATCCTGGATCTGCACTTGAATATGAAGCGTAATTTTTTTTAACAACACTAAAATTGTATGATTAGTCCCTGCTCTGAACTCCATACCACTGAATTAGGACCTGTACCTTAAAATTTAGAACCATGAATTGATCCTGTCTTGTGCTCGTCACAATCACTGATCTACCTGAGACTGCCAAGTTCCCCTGACTATATCTTCTAAATATTTCATGTGTTGATTTCCTCCTGTCTCAAGCTCTGTCGCTCTGATTTTCTGCGCAACTGCCAAAATGAGTTATAAATTCTACGTATGCCTTACCTGAACTGAACTCTGTCAGTGACTTCTAATTCTTAGCAATGGAATTCAAAATCCTATATATAATAATTTCTCTTCTCTCCTGCCTGCTACCGGAACCAAAGTTGTTTGTTTCAATGGGCAGAGATTTAAAGAATATGGGATGTGAAATAAAATAAAACAGGTGGTGGTGAAGAAAACCTATACTCTATTTTAAGTTTAAGTTTCAACTAGACACAAGGGCTTTACTGGTACAGTGTTCTCTCTCCATAATGCTGCATAGGCATTATGAAATGAAAACTGTGTGCCCCCAGTTATAGAACATCCTCTGTATACATCCTGCCTAGGAAGTCAGTAGACCCAAGTAGTCTTCTTGGATGACAAAAGTTCATATGTCTAAACCAGGATATTGCCAGCACATAACCCACAGAAGGAAGTTTATGCCACATGGCACTTTCTATCCTGGAGACTTCCAATGTTGTGAAATTATATTTTACTTTAAAATACTTAAGACTTTTCCCATGGAAACAGGTGGTTCTATTCTAATTCAGGCAGAAATTTCTTTTTTCCCAGGTGGCCCTAGGACACTGATCTACTCAACTGAACGAAATGCCAGCAGAGTCTATCATGAGAAAAATTTGGTTTTAAAACACTGAGCCGAATGAGTTCCTCTAAAGCTCCTCTGAGATGAGAAATGCTACGCGTGACCTCGGGGCTTCCCAGAGGAGAAGTACAACATGATCAGTCCTGTGTCAGCTGAGGGGGAGGAGGACCACAGTGACCACGGAGCAGGCAGCTGGCCGGTCTGCTGTTCGCTAGCCTAGAAACTGGCAGATGGGGCTCTAAAGAAGCAACTTTCACAGTTATACAGAAAATGCTCTTGGGTATGAGGGGCTGTGATACCTGCTGGCCAAAAAGGTTTTTCCCTCTATTAATTCTGAATTTTTGTTTTGTTATGATTTTACAAGGGTAAAGCGGCTCTTTGGAGGCTTCTGTATAATCTCCATATGCCATATAATCATCTGGAGCTCTGTTTCTCAAGATATGGCCCCTTTATCACCCGTGTAAGAATGACCTTGCAGGGCCTAATGGAAACCCAGGTTTCCAGACCTGTCCAGCTGGAATCTCTGCGGCTGGAGTTCCCGTGTGGGCATTCTGACAAGCCTCCCGGTGATGCTTGTGTACTCTAATGGTGAAAGGGGAATTGATTCTCTTTCTGTTTAGGAGGAAACTTGTGTGCACTATCTGAACCAGTGTTTCCTCATCTGTAACTCTGGTGTGAATAAAAAGCATGAGGAGGGATTGGGGAATGAAGCTTGGAAACTGTAAAGACCCGAGTCAATGATAATTGATTGCTATAACAGTAAGATATCATGTAAGTTGGACAGGTTGACGTGGGAATTTAGAGAAAGGCTGTGATGACATGTGGTTAGGGTCATCAGAGAAGTTTCCATGGAAGGTGTGACATGTTGTCTGGACTTGGAAGAATGGTTAAGGATTCCAGTGGGTGTGAACAGTGAGGGAATCACAGAGGTGACTGCAGAGTCTGGTTTGACTAGCACAATGGCTGTCTACTTTACTGAATGTTAGAATCACCAGTGCAGGAGGAGGTGGGAGGGAAAGGGAAGTCTGGGCTACCTACAGCCAATTTAAATTCAAGCCAGGCATGATCATACACTCCTGTAATCCTGTCACTAAGGAGGCTGAGGCAGGAGGATTGCCATGTGTTCGAGACCAGCTTGGGTTACATAGCAAGTTTAGAACCAGCCTGGACTACAGAGTAAGACCCTGTTTCAAAAACTTAACAACACAAAACTAAAAAGAAAACCAAATTTAAAAAATTAAAGTCAAACACCAATTCAAGGAAAGTAGTCTGATTATCTGTCTGTTCGTATATCTGTCTCTCAGTCTATCTATCTATCTATCTATCTATCTATCTATCTATCTATCTACCTACCTACCTACCTACCTACCTACCTACCTATGTACCTACCTACCTATGGTTGGAGTGGGAAGAGAGATGGCAAAACAGACTCCAAAAGACCAGGTAGGAGGCTAGTAAAGCATTTTAGGAGCTAGATTTAAGTGTATCCAGAATCCCTAAATTCCCATGTCAGTGGTATCTGGGTGAGGTAGTTAGCCTTTGATGAGGTAATTAGGGTGGGCCCCCATTGTTACAGAGGCTTTATAAGGAGATGGAGCCCTGCCACAGCTCTGCTCATGACTTGCTGTCTTGCTACATGATGTCCTCTACCATGGTTGATGTAGCAAGAAGTCCCTCAGCAAATGCCAGTTTCACAGCCTCCGGAACTAGGAGCTGATTAATTTCCCTGGCCCCGTGGCGAGTAGCTACCATACTAGACAGCACAGATATAGAATATTTTCATTATTGTTCTGATAGATAGCCCTGATGTTGGGAACGGCAGCCATAGTGGGAAATGTACAATAAAGCAAGCTGCTGTCATTCCAGGGCTACTGCTCAGGAGATCTGAATGTGGGGATGAAAACGTAAGAAAGACGTTATTATCCAGTAAGCCATGTGGTACATTTCATGCTTTCTCCTTATTGGTGAGTGTTATCTTTTGCAGTAAAATTTGTTCACAAAAGCAAGTAGATGTTATCAGAAAACTTCATTCATGAGCTTACAATCTGCATTTTAATCATTCTTTGTGAGCTGAGACACTTTGGATGGAAAATATACTATATCCTAGCAAAGAAGAGGTTTTTCAGACGCAGAATCTCTCAATAATGGAAAAATTGTTTTAAATAAATTCACTCTGTTTATTTTTCTGAGGATACAGTGACATTATGAATCATATAGGTTTGTGTGGCGTGTGGGAAATAGACTTTTAAGAAACTAGGTAAAAGGAAAATAAATTATTCAGACCTCTCTATTTTACTTAAAGAAGATTGGCTGTGATGAAAAACAAGGTAAAATTTCAGAAATCATAGAGAAGTAGTGGACCCCAACTGTGTGTTTCAACCCTATTCCTGTCTGACTGAATGTGCAACACTGGTATCTGTCCCATGGAGATTTGGGTCACAGGGGAGCGACTGTCTTCACTCTGTCAGATGTGTAGCACCTGCTCACAGCATGTGCTCAGCAATATGCACTAATAGAAATTATGGAGTTAAAAGATCAGCTGCCTTTGTAGGGCCGTGAGATTTCTTGCTTCTACTTGACTTGGAAGGTCCTTGATGATTTTCTAAGTCCAGGTTTTGACCTCAGTTTGCAGTCAGTTTTGGGGGGACAGCCAGAGCTGTTTTGGAGCAGAGGACTGAATATCAGTTCCCAAAGTGATAAGGGTCTGTTCAAGCACCTTTACTTCCTTGTATAATGGAAGATGTTTCTTTCCAGGCACTTGACCTCAACAAATAACACTGTTGTATGTTCTTACTTGTGGTACCAAGCACTCTTGTCAGTATTAAGGTTTTTGTTATTAGAAGGTAAAGGTATTCAACAAGAGATGCTTGGGAAATTCATAAAATAATGTAGGAATGGTGCCTCCTACATTTGTCCAATCTGATAGCAGTGGGGATCCTCACACACAGATATACAGTTCTGAGGGACATTGCTCTCTCTCCTCCTCTCCTCTTTTATCCTCCTTCCTCTCTGTCTCTCTGTCTCTCTGTCTGTCTCTCTCTCTCTCTCTCTCTCTCTCTCTCTCTCTCTCTCTCTCTCCCTCTCCCTCTCCCTCTCCCTCTCGCTCTCCCTTTACTGTTAATCTCTTCCCCTTCAGGGCCTTCACACTGAGCTACCTACCTCTCCACCCCTCCTTCCTCCGCCCTCCCTCCCCCAACAACGTTTCATCTCTTTTTCCAGGATAGAAGGGTAATGCATATTCTCATTCTGTGTGGAAAAAATTCAGTTCCTTAGAAGAATGATCTTCAGAGACTTCGAAGGGCAAGGTGGAGGAGGGATGGAAGAAGGGTAAGAACCATCAAAATCTGGTTACAGAGAAACCGGTTCTAATTTTCTTTGGCACAGATGAGTAACCGTTGGTTATAATAATCCACGACATATGTCAAAATCACTAGGAAACAGGAATATGAAATTTCCCAGTGCATAAGCTTGATTAACATTTGAGAAGATGCAAATACTTATTACACATTGTGTACACATATTTGAGTTATCATATTACACCCAAAAAGACATACAAATATCATGTGCTATTATAAAAAGAGAAAGAGAAAGAATGGATAGTAATGTTGATGCTGAAGTCACATGATGTTGGATTCTTACGTAATGTGACCACTTTGAGCCTTTGCTGCCCATCTACAAAAATGAGGATGGTGATAGTATCTTCCTTATAGGTTGTTTCAGGTGCCAGAGCTAATGCACATAAATTGCTTGCCCCAAATAACACACTTGGTGAATATGAGCTTTTCTCTTCTCCCGCTCCCTCCTATAGTGTCCTCTTTCCTTTCTACTTTCTAACTTTTAATTATTTTAGCATGAAATGATTTTCACTGGGAAGTAAACAACATGGTATCTAAACATGATAATATTGCAACAAGCTGTCGCTTTATAAATGTATCCTCTTTTAAAAAAATTTCTCTCTATGGTTTTTCCATTAGTGTTTGGTGAGCCTAACAATCCATATGTTCAATACCTCATTGCAAAATTATGCCCATTTCCACCCTAATCCCGGTAATGGTCTTGTTGCCTAATGTCTGAAGGAGTCACACAACCGACTTCCACAGACACAGTGATTTTTCTATAGCAAGCCCCTGACCTGGGCACCTAGTTCAAGACTGACTGGCCCTTGCATCCAAACAGGCATATCTGATGTGATGTCGTTGTGATGTCTCCTCTGATACTTATAAATCACGGTGGTCAGGGAAAGCAGATTTATTTTAATAAAATTATAAACACAGCAAATCTAGCAGGGTTAATCTGCTGCTGGGGAGAATCATTATGAGTCAAAGCATAAAAAATTGAAAATAGTCCTGTGGAGTCATGCCATTATCTCCTATTACCATGAATAATTGATTTATATTTAAAACATAATGTATTTTATATATGAGAAAAGACATTCATATTCTGTTACTTCCTTTTTTTCTTTGCTTACAGAATTAAAAATGTGCTGGCAGTAGACTTGGCCAACCCAGATCTTCAACCAGCTAAACAACTAAAATGGGCGGGATCACTTGAGTCCAACCCACCGAGCACACCAGTGTTTTTGTTGAGTGAGCAGAGCCAGTCAGTACCACCCCCTCTATGGAGAAACAACATTAGTAAGTCACCAAAATCAAGGCAGTATAACCAGTTCCCTTCTAATTAGGGCAGGTGTTAGAATGCAAGAGTGCATATTAAATAACTAAGTAGGAACTTGAATCATATTGTATTGAAGAGATTCTCAAAATTGTGTAAAATATAATAAAAGCAGGGGCTCGGCCCAGAAAGAGGAAAAGGAAATCCCAGGATCCTTCCCCCACGTAGCTGATGCTTAGGACCACATTCCAGTTGTAGAATCCGGCCCTAGGTTTTTTTTTTTTTTTTTTTTTTTTTAATCCTTATGGGTGTAATACCAGAAACTATATAGAGAGCACTAGGCAGATGGGTTACATGGAATGGGGATGTAAAGAATTCTGTGATTATTATTTGAAAGTCATAATTTAAACAATATTGAACATGGAGAAAGTAGCAGTGACTTAAAAACATGCAAATCAAAAATTATACAGTTATCAAAAAATCAAATGAATCTCTGACTTCAATACATTGAGGGGATACATATCCATAAAATGGGAAAAAATAATACATTGAAGGGTACATGATTCAGGAATTTAAAAATTGTATTATGTATGCAGTTTTAGCTATCTTCTTTCCAGTGTATATACATATATATACATATATACACACATATATATACATATATACCTACATATATGTATACATATATATATGTGTATATATATATATATATATATATATATATATATATATATATACATTTGTTCATGCATGAGTTCCACATTCAATGTTTTCATTTTATTGGTGAGAGGTCAAAGCATGAAACAGATTATATAAAGTGACTCTGCTTGTAAGTGGTGAAGTCAGGGTTTAACACACAGGAAATCTGGCTGTGGAATCTGCTTATTTAACACCTCAATAATGCCTTCTAAATTATTAGACTACTGGTTAGGAAATGCTCAGGGATCTTTGTCACTGCTTTCAGCACGTTGTTGAAAAAGCCTCTGGGCCTTTGCATACACTTGGCCTTCACCTAAAGATAGGCAGTCTTACGCTGAAAATGATTAAGATTGTCTCTCTTAGAGTTTTTGTATTATTTATCATCCAAACTAAAGCACTTTCAAGATAAAAGAGCTGCTTGCTATTGATATCCGTCAGGACAACAGGTGTTAGATTGTCCCATGTGAACTGACACATATGGTTGCGCTACCCATAAGATATGCTTGAATATTAAAGACACACAGACTTCTGGTGAAGTTGCCTATTACTATAGTCAGTACATATTAATTCATGGATGTTCCTTTTTTTATTTTGTTTGGGGCTGGAGATCCAGCCCAGGACCTTCTGTCTGAGCTACATCCCCATCCCTGATTTTGAGACAGGCTCTTGCTGAAATGCTCAACTTTGGCTCACGCTTGCAGTCTTCAATCTTCCAGATTGCTGGGATTATAGGCCAGCTTCCCTAGGCCCAGCATCACAGATGTTATATGCCTGTTTTTTTTTTTTTTTTTACAACCTGTGTTTCTTTATTCTGTGGATAATTTTGTAGTTTTATTCTGACTGTACTTTCCATTTGCCACACACATAGAGTGACAGAATTTAGCCTGCACAAAATGTGAGTTCATCTATAGATGAGCCTTTGCAAGCAAGTTTTCCTATCTAGTTAGGCTTGTCAGTCTGTAAATACCTACTTTTGAGAGATCCTCTGTGAACTGGTAACTTTTGAATTGCTCCAAGAATTAGCATGAGTTCTAAGTGAGAAAGGTTGGAAGGAGGATTTTTAAACTCTGAGTATATGAAAACCGTTTCTTTAGATAAATTCACCTGTTCGCCAAATTTGGTGAGCTTCCTGGTGCAAGATGCTTTGCTGTTAAAATATATTGTAGTTACAGGAGAAAGGAAACAAGTACACCGGTAATCACTCAAAACAATTGCTATGTGAAAATAAGACAGAGTGATGTGATAGAGCAGTAGAACAGACGAGTAGTGTGAAAGAGGGGAAATTAGATTGTGTGGTCCAGGAAGGCTTCCTCCAGGACGGGACCTCTGATTATCTGAGACATGAGTGACATAAGTTGCCTATCATGTTTGAGTCCCTGGCACATTGAACACCAAAGGCAAAGGCCTGAGGTGGGAGTGAGGGCAGAGAGGAGGTGCTGTGACTAAGGCCCAGGGTTCAGGAGGTGGTAAGAGAGGAGGTGAGGTTGAAGGTGACAAAGGCAGAGCAGCAGCACAGCCGCTGTGCACGGCCATCTTCCAGAGGGAGAGCCAGATTTCAGCGTCCTTTTGTCCCTTGGGCTGTGGTTATCTTCAGTAAAGAAAGGGCCTGAACTATGCCATGTCTGGAGGGACTTGGCATAATTATTCTGTGTATCTCTTTACACAGTGGAGGGATTGGGCAGAACAGCCCCTGTAAGATGCCATTTTAAGGTAGGATGCAGCTGGAGCTCTGATCTCAGCTGTAACAATAGCATTTTATCTGTACATTGCATTGATATGATGGGGTAGGACCCAGAGAAGGCAGGGGAAAAGGTGTCAGTTCCATCCTTTGGTTTCTCAACACAGCCATATCCTGTGAGTTTTTTTCAGTAGTAGGGCTCAAAAATGACTTTCAGATCTCTTCTGAGTGAGAGATGCTAGGTCACTGTAGAAATAATACTAGAACGGTTAGATAATATTTCATGGCCTGCTCTCTTGGATGCTGTTGGAATTGGGTGAGCAGGTGCGGTGGCCTTTCCAATCAACTCTGCCTTGGCTGCTTGTCCTGGTCTGCGATGTCCCAGCTGTGCAGCCTCCTCAAGAAAATGAATCAAATCAGACAGCAGCCAAGAGGCTGTCACTTTTTTTTATTCTAACCTCTGTAAGAGTTTTAAAGATGAAGCTGAGGGTCTTGAGAAATACAAAATATGCTTCCTTGTGAATTCTTACTTTCAGTTCTCTCTCCTTGGTTTTACATGTTCCAGACATTCCTGAGTTAGCCAGAGGCCAGAAGGAGAGGGAAATGGCTGATCCCTGCCTTCCTTTACCCACCTCTCCTGATTTGGGTGAAATGAATGATTTACTGGCAGTGTCCAATCTCTTGGACCTATATATTAAGAATGGACAGAACACAAAGATGGGTGTCCTTTGACCTTCTGGTGGGAGGTATTTTCACAACTGGAGCATCTCTCTTCAGGGTGATGAAAACTCTTATATTCTGTCTTGAACAATAATAGACCTCAAACTTTATATTTTTTGGAAATAAGCCCAGGAGTAAGGGATCAGAGTGTCATTCAAAGAACCAGGGCTCTCATAAGTTTGCTACATCAGTACAAGAGATCAGCCTACTTCACTACAAGCTATTTGTTAAGGTAAATAGACACCTCTTCCCTCCATACCACTCTATCAGCTCACCTGTGCCTTTGTATAGTTGGTTACAATCTGATTTTAGCCCAGAAGGTACCTTCCTCTCCACATCTGTCTCTTTATCCTGCTAATTCTTACAGAATTTTTCTTTAAGATTCAGTTTAGGATTACTGCCTATCGAAAGCCTTTCTTGAAGTCTCAAACCCCATAGCTTTCTTTACTGCCTCCCCACAATCCTCAGTCCTAACCTCCCCAAGGATTAGCCTGTCAGAGTAATCATACAACCTTAACATTCATCCCCACGCACTGGGATGTGAACAAAATTGTGTATGCAACCTTGGGATTATATTCTTATGCAGACACTGCTTATCTGCCATCTGCTTATTCACGTTGTCCATGGGCCAAAATACCCATATGGTGGGATGGGCCAGTTTTGACCTTGTCGAGGAGGATTCTACCTTGGGGTTGGTCGAACTACAATGACCTGGCACCCTGTATGGTGGAGGAGTGCCATCATCTGTCTTTACCCACTGTATTATGGTTGGAACACTAGGCAACAGAACATTAGCTACCTCGTTTGAGCAGCTGTATTTTTTGGTTCATTTGTTTCATCAGCTTAGGCCAACCCCTACTAAGTACAGCGAGATGACAGATGGAAGGAAAAGTGGTATTGGAACAGAGAGTCCAACCCCGAAGGGTGAGCAATGGTCAGCTGAAGAAGTCTTTTTTAGCTGGGCCTTGAAAGTATGAATTGAGTCAGTGGTCATATGTATGGACAATATCAATAACAGCCTGCTTCTAAAGCACTAGATGCTGAAAATGAACTTTGAAAATCTTTGTCTAAGCTTTATGTTGGACAGTGGTTGTCAAAGGTTAGAAAAAAAAAGTGAGTTCTCTGGTGCCATGACAGCAGCATTTCATAGGCTATTGTGGTCATTTTGTTTTTGTAGTTCTCTTGTGTAAATGCCTTTACCAATGAATCTTCACTAAGGAAATAAAAAATAAGATTCACTTTTGCCTTTGATAACTAAGCCCTCATTCTCCTGCCAGTGTCTTCTGGTACAATGTGTTATTTGTAATTATCATAGAGAAACATGGGGTAGATAAGAGCATTTGTCAAGGATGGTCATGTAGAAACTGAGGGTAAATACAAGATACTGTCATTTGGAGCAGAATTCATCATGTTTTATACACATTTTGTGGTTCGTAATTTTATTTTTAATCATGCAAATCTAATTGCAACTCATTTGCTATGATTAGGATTAATTTACTTCTATACCTATTAAATATAAGTAGAAAAAGTCCGAGTAATGAATTGCAGATGGCAAACCGCTCAGACACTAGAAAAGAAATAGGTTTGGTATCATTATGAATTCATGTTGTTTTTTAAATAGAACTGCTTCAGCCTGTTGAAATCATTCCTTTTTTTGATTTTCAAAAGTGGCCAGTGTCAGTTAATGGGAACTCTTTCGGGTAAGTTTAATCATACTTTTAACATGACCCCAGTAATCTTGTAGCTCTGTTGATTTCTGACATTAAAATGAGCCTCAGTTTTCTAGATTTGTAATAAGTTCTTTTTCAAGAACCTGGGTTCAATTTGATGAAAACTGGTATCTAGGTACCACAATTTGTGCATAAATAATACTCATTGCACAATGTATAGCACAATGAAATTTATGTTTCCAAAATATAGAAATAAATTATGAATTCATACAAATATTTCCAACTTGAATTGGAGATTGCAGGTTTGTACTTTGATTTTATATTTCTGTCACTACTCACACATTAAATATTGGGCTCTTAGTGATGCTAACATACTACTCATTTTTATCCTTCTATCTGATTTTTAAAAAATACAGCAATAATGTTGCTAACAAGATGATGACTAGGTTTTATTTGAGATTTATTTGTGATTTCTTTTTTGGTTCTTAAAATACATCCCACTAGTAATGTATAGTCAAAATATATTTTAAAGTCACTTAAAATAATAATTCTTCCCATTGTAGTTACACCATTGATTAACATTTATTTTGATTAATTTGTTATTTGCATTTCACTTTATGGTTTTGTAGTCTTTAATTTTGTGAAACACATAGTCCAAAAACACAAGACAATAAAAATGATACAGAGGTTCCAGAGAAATACCTACCCCCCTTATGCATGTGAGACATAGTAAAAGATTAATGTCAAGGAGGAGCCCTCACCAGACACCAGAACTGTTAGCACCTTCATTACAAGGGCTTCCCACTTCTGGAATTATGGGAAATAAGTGTTGGTTGCTACTAATTCCCCCAATTTGTTATTTTTATAGTTGGTAGAATAGATTGGAACACACAAGTTTTGCTATAATCATTATTATATGTTCTGTAAGTGATGCAGAGTGGGCATGCAAATTTTTATGAGTCCTGGAAGAATCCGAAAAGAATTTAATACCAATTAATATGACAAAACCAATTAAATAAAATTACTATGTTAAAATGTAATTTTTAAAACACAAGCATAGATTCCTCTATCAAATAAGTAAACATTACTTACTAAAGACATCTGAAGAATGAGTTAAAGTAGATATTGCTAGGAAAGGTTCTTTTGTGCATGTGATCATGCATGTGTGCATACACACACACAAAAACTTACACACTCAATCACTCAATTTTATGAAACCTGAAGACAAAAACTACCTCAAAAAAACCCTTCCTGTTCTTGCCTTATGTTAATTATGTCTAGTGTGTTTAGAGTATCCAGTTTATAATTATCTCTAACCTTTTTAAGATCCTTGTGATTATAAATGTATCTTATAGTCTCACAACATGGAATATTTCAGAGTGTTTTTTTTTTTTTTTTTTTTTGGAGACAGGGTCTTGCTCTGTGGCCCAGGCTGGTCCTGAATTCACTTCAGAGTCCAGGCTGGCCTTGGCAATCCTACTGTCTCAGCCTCCCAAGTGGTGGGATTACAGGCGTGTATGTGGTGCTGGGGAATTGAACTCGGGTACTTAGCCCTTGGCTTAGCACTTGCTCAAGTGCTTTAACCGCTGAGCCATTCCTCCAGCCCCTTGAGAATGTTTTATCCTTCATGGAACTTTGTTTTATTTGGGAGATATAATAACAAAATAAAACAACTACACAGGCCAGGCCCAGTGGCGCCTAACACCCTGGGAGGTTGAGGCAGGAGGATCACGAGTTCGAGCCCACTCTGGGCAACTTAGTGATTTAGTGAGACCTTGTCTCAAATTAATAATAATAACATTAATAAAAGGGCTGGGATTTAGGTCAGAGTGACGACATTAGTTTCAATTCTCAGTCCTGGAAAAAAAAAATCCCACACAAATAGGTAATTGTCCATTGCAATGAAAAATAATTGGGACGAATAAGCAGGAACAAATGACAAGTTAAAGAAAAAAATAAGGTAAACCCACAATTTAAATAAGCACAGATGATTTATGAAGTACTATGAAAAATCTACATGACTGCTTTATATATTAAAAAATCCATGAAAACACTGAAATGTTCAAGGAAATTCTTCCCATTCAGTTTCCGCCAACTCTGTAGCCTCCTTTAAGCCCATTTAATGGTAAACTTTGAGAGGTGGATATAACTAACACCTAGGAGCTTTCTCCTTGCTCTGGTGATTTTAAGAGGTCATTCGCGAGACAGCAGTTGGCAGAGAGTAATGCTAATAAAACCCGGTAGATTAATCTTGCTTACAGCGAACCCAATGCACGACAAAGAGAATCAACTTCACGAATTTCCAGGGTTTCACTGAACACCGGTATTGGAAAGATCAGTGCAAAGGAAAGATTTGCTCTGCGCATGCTCTGTAGTCAGGACAACGCCGCACCGCTTGGTCGGAATTCCGGTTTTGTTTATTAAATTACGACAGTCGTAAAGTAAACGGGGCTTTTTTACGGCGTCCTCGCTTTACGATAACAACAACTATGGCGGCTTTCAGTGGTAGATTTGAAAGTGCGAAGAGTGTCGAAGAGCGAAAAGAGCAGACCCGAATTGCCAGGGCCGAAGTGTTGCGTCAGGTACCTACATTTTGGGGATTCTGTAGTCAAATTTCGAGTTGCGGGAACTGGTGGCACCAGGGAACAGGCCCACTTCCTCCCCCTCTAACCTTAAGTAGGTGGCTCACTTGTCTAGGTCGTCTCTTTTTGCAGTGCCGATATCTACTCTTAGATGTCTCCTGTCTTCCCGATACGTTGGCATGTTTCTCATTTTCTTTCTGACATAAATATATTTTTCCCTGCACACTTTCTTGCCTTTTAAGTTTCCAGTTTTGACTTCTTTGCCACCTGGACTTATTACTTATAGATGCTCTGCCACTTCTATAGCTCAGCCAAGGTATTTCACAGCCTCAGCCACTGCTTTTGGTGGGACTGTAGTGGAATTTATCCACTTAAGGAACTATGAGGGAACTTTTCAGTAGGCTGTGTTTGAATTTTCATTCGCTTTTCTTACTTTTGGTTTCGTTGTAGATTTATCGTGAGCCTTTATCGATCAAACGAGAGTTTACACGAAAGGCTCGGAAATTTAGCCTGTTACAAAAAGTTGGGATCAGACATTGTATTTCTTAACGAGATTGAGTTGGAGGAAAAGAACTGTACTGGATTATCTGATTATTTCAGATGCAAAATTGAAGCAGTGAAAAGGCAAAGTTGTAGCCGGAGAGCAACATTGGGTACAGTGAGAAGTTTTTTGTTTGTTTAGGTTGAGGCAGTTTAAATGAGCTTAAATATAGATGAAGAATCAGTAGAGAGGTAGAGGAGACAGGAAAGACAGTAGTGACTACAATTAGATTTTAAATGAGAAGACTGGCGATTAGTCTTTCTCAAGGAAAAGATTGTCATATGTATAATATTATTTTTTTCTTTCGCATTTCAAGCAGTTTTTGGAGCATGTGCAGTTTATAAGCTGTGATAAATTATAAAGCAGAGGCATGAATACTTTGGGAAAGACAGAAACCAGCTTTGGAGTTTGGGATGAAGAATGTGAAGGCAGGAGCAACCTCCCGGGGAAAAGTACTCTTTGACTGTTGTTAAAGGATGACTGAAAATTAACAATATGGTCATTTCTTCCTGGGAAATTGTTTTTTCCCGAGGCATTTTTTCTGGGATGGGTATCTGAAGGTACTAGGGTGTAAACATTACGTATTGAAGGCATAGAAGCAAGTCTTTTGTAACTTGTGTAAAAGTTGAAGGAAGTAGCTATAGGGATGTGGAAATAAAAAGGAATTCCAAATTACATTTGTGATATGGAGAGAGAAGGATCTAAAATAGGTCTCAGAGTCCTGCCTGTGGTTGGTGTTTTAATTTATTGAGGATTGGTAATTAGGATGGAAAGATTTTGTTTTGTGTTAAATCTTTTATACACTTGTAGAAGCCATGACTGTTGGTAAGTAGTTAACTTTATATGAAAGTGATGGCTGTTTTTTTTCCCTGTTTGTGTGTGTGAATATTGAGTCTGTTACCAATTTGTCTTCTTTTGCTATAGGCAAAAGCCAATTTTGAAAAAGAAGAAAGGCGTAAAGAGCTGAAGCGACTGCGAGGTGAGGATACATGGATGCTACCTGACGTGAATGAAAGAATTGAACAATTCTCGCAGGTGAATATCAACAGATTTACCTGATAGAACTGATGAAAGGTTATGGTTTTTTTGGACTACTTAATATCAAGAGAACAAGTTAGTATACCATTTTCATAAGTTATAACAGCGATCCTTAGCTTCCTGGTACCATTCTATAGCCCTTTATGAACTGAGTTGTATTTCCGGGGATGAGCAGTGGGGGAGCACGGAAACTTTATTTGTAGTTACCTCCTCTTTCCATTGCTGGCCTTACTACCTGTCCTATCTGATCAGTGGTGGTATTAGTTTGTCACAGAAGTGTAAACACTACTAGGAACTGTGCCTGTGTGGGATCAGGGTTGCAAATTCTTCTAATCTTATGTATTATAGTGTATTAAGAATAGAACATATAATGCACTTGAGTCATCCTGATCTCCCCCCACCTGCCCCATCTATGAAAAAATTGACATCCTCAAATCTGGTGTCTAGTGCCATAAGAGCTGGGGACTGAGTTCTAGCATGAATATCACATAGTTGGCATGATATTTGCTAATTGTATCTTTCTGAGAAAAGTACTGCATTGTATTTTGGACAGTGTGACATTGAAAGAGTTTGTTAACTTCAGTTGGCTGGTGGAAGAGTCAACTTTAGATTTCTTGTTCACTTGAAACAAGCTTATGGATGTAAAAATTATGCATTTTAAAGTTTCTGTCTTGATTTTTCTTAGGACGCAGCCTTGGTTATTCCTCTTTTTATTTTCTTTGAATTCATTTTTAGGTGACAAATAATAATTGTGTATACTTAGAGAGTGAGATGCAATGTTTTGGTCTCTGTATGCATGATAGAAAGATTCAGTCAGTTGCTAATTGATGTATCTGTCACCTCACCAACTTTTTTTTTGTGGTGAGAACATTAAAATCTGTTTTTTTTAAAAGGACTTTTGGGATATATTTTCCCCTTATTTATTTATTTATTTGACAGGATCTTTCCATGTAGTACAGGCTGGCCTTGAATTCAGTGTATAACCCGGCTTCATACTTACCCTCCTGTCTGAGCCTCCAGAGTGCTGGTGTTATAGAACTGTACCATCATGCCCAGCTATCAGAAATATGTATTAGCTGTGGGCACCATGCATTGTGTTAGATCACTAAAATTTATTTTCTAATCTAACAAAAGTTGAGTCCTTTGCTTAGCATCATTCTTTCCACTGTCCTTGTTCTCTCTAGTTTCTTCCTTAAATTTTAATTCATGCTATTTTATTATGTATTTTATAATCTAATGATAGTTGTGTATATATATATGTATTTTTTTCTCTTTCTCCTCAATACTAGGAGTTGATTAAAGGTGCTCTATCCCTGAGTTACATTCCCAGCCCTTTTCATTTTTTATTTTGAGATAGGGATTTGTAAAGCCACCTAGGCTGGCCTCAACCTTGTGGTCCTCTTGCCTCAGATTCCAGTGTAACTAGGATTACCATCATGTGGGTATATACATGTTTTTACATATATGCTATATTTACTATATTTATCACATAAATCTATAAATAAACATTTCTTCATAGAGTTTGGTCAGAAATTGAGCTATAAAATTTATTAGCAGTGCCTATATTATAGAAAGCGCATTAAGGTTTCTTGGAAGATTTTATTTACTTTGTGATATTCTTTGTTTTTTTAATGGAAGATTTAAAGATTTTTGTAATAAAGATCTTTTTTCTTAAATATTTGCTTTTAAAAGAAGTTTAAACTAAATTCTTTTATTATCTGTTCAAAATGATTATAGGAACATTCTGTGAAGAAAAAGAAGAAAAAAGACAAGCATTCCAAAAAATTAAAGAAAGAGAAGAAAAAAAAGAGCAAGAAACAGAAATATGAGAAAAATAATGGATCAGATGACAGTTCATCAGTAAGTATGTATGAAAACTAACCAAAGCAACCTTACTGAAAATTGTATTTATAAGGATAATTTCTGGTGACTTAATTTATGGTAACATAAAAGGTATTGCTAGTTAATGGTGTGAAAATATCTGGATGACATCTACTTGGAGATGTCCAGGAGGTAGCAGAAGTGTAGATTTTGGGTTCCAAAGAAAAGTGAGAGAGGATAGGGATGTGACTTCAGAATCCTTGCTATTTGGGACCATTAGAATGGGAGAAATGCCCAGGAGGTAGAGGAAGGGGAGCACTGACCTTGAGAGCCAGGAAATGGTGGATGCTAAGCAAGTTAGTGGGAAAATTGGAGAAGCCTGGAAGAGCAGTATTCCAAAAATGAAAAAGAAGTTTGAAGACATTGAAAGTCTGTCATTCTGGTTCATTTTTTATAGAAACTAACATTTAAGTCTTAAAATGAATTTGTTTCTATACTTAGCTTTTGGGTTTCAGGGAAGTGAGTGCTAGATTGTGCTTATCTCTTGCCAGTTCTTGGCTAGGAGAACCCATAGAAGACAAGGAAGGAGGTTGAATCCTTCAAATATATTTTCCAGAAGAAAAGTGATGCTTAGACAGTGATGAGCTGGACATATTTAGGGATATTTTGTGTCTCACATATGATGTAGAATTATTAATAGCATTATTAAATCACCATATTTCAAGTCTGGCCCACCTAAATTTTCAGAAACTGAAGTTTTGTCTGTATTCTGTGAAAGATCAACTCACCTGCTTATTTATTAAATCAGTAAAACTCAGATTTTGTTTAGTAATTATTCACAGTAGGGAAAAATAGCTGAACTCTGTTCTAAATTGTGCTGAGATAGTTTGGGTGTTTTAAAAAAAGTCAGTGCTGGGGGCATAGGTCAGTGATTACAGCACATCACTTGCCACACAAGTTTGTGGCTCTAGGTTGGGTTGCCCAGCACCACATAGTAGCTGAGGATGGTGGCACACACATGCCTGTAGTCCCAGCCCTCAGGATGCCGAGACAGGAGAAATCCTGTGAGTTCAGGACCAGCTTGGACTATATAGTGAGAGCCTGTCTCAAAAACAACAACAACAACAACAACAACAACAACAACAACAACAACAACAACAACAACAAAACAAACACCCGAAAAACTCCATAAATAAGATAGAAGCTAAAAAAGATCTGATGTAAGACTGCTGCCTGAGTGGAATGGAGGGGATATGTATGAGTGGCGACTCTGTTGTAGATTACAGAACTCAAACTGAAGTTTTCTGGTACAGGGTTGGGTGTAGTGGTGTACACCTGTAAATCTAGCACTTAGGAGGCTCCAGTAGGAGGGTTGACAGTCTGAGGTCAGACTGGGCTACACAGAGAGTTCAAGTTCAAGACTAGTCTGGACCATATAAAGTTATGATTCTGCGTCAAAAAGTTACCTAGTGCAAAAATATATAAACAATTTTTTACTAGAGTGCAGAAATTTTGTAAGACATACAGGTGTAGGAATCAGTTGGATGTCAATAGTAGCTAGAATTAGAGTCATGGGTAGCTTCATTAGCCATTTTGCCATTTTCCCTTGGTTTCTCTCTCTTCTACTTTGTTTCTTGATATAGATCATTGTTTGTTGAAAGTGCTTCTTCATGACAGAAATAGCTTCTGCCAGGGCTTTCCAGATTGCCTTAGTTTTAGATAAGTCCCTTTGAGCTTCATTTTAAATTTCTGGAGAATAATGTAGATGGATGTCAATTGATTCAGATACCTGCCTTTGAGCCCATATGCTGTGGCTGGCATTGGCTTCACTGGCAATCAGGTAGCGTTTACCTTATGATGTATTTGATAAGTATTTTGGAATTGAAAATCGTAACTTTGTATGGGTGGGACAAGAGTGATCTTGAAATGATTGATGGTGCCAGTTAATTTAGTTCTGTAATAGGGTAAGAAGAAAATGTGTTGTGGGATAAGATAACTTTTTCTCTTTAGTTTAGCATGACATCCTTATGTAGTAGATAACTGATTAAGTCCTTGGAACTTGGTTAGACAAATTTGAAAGGTATCAGCATAACTGGTGATAGTTCAACCCATAAGAATGGATTTATTGGCCTAAGTACAATGTTTAGAGAATAAAAAATATAGTAGGCAAACAATGAAATCCCAGATAACATCAGTGTTTCAGAAATGAGCAAAAGAGAAAGAATGCTTGAAGGAAAGGGAAAAGAAACAAAGACTGGGGTAAAAACTGGAAAGTGGGTGTACATATATCTCTTCTGTGTGTTGTTTTGGCCTCTTTTGGATATATTCCCAGAAGAGGTGTCACTGGATCGAATGGGATATTTATTTCTGTCTTTTGAGAGATCTCCATACTGCTTTCCAGAGTGGTTGTATGAATTTATATTCCCACCAGCAATGCAGGAGGGTTCCTTTCTCCCCACAGCCTCACCAGGACTGATGGCTATTTGACTTGTTTATATAGGCCATTCTCTCTGGAGTGAGATGGTATCTTAGCTTTGTTTTGATTTGCATTTCTCTTATGGCTAGAGGTGCTGAACATCTTTTCATGTATCCATTGGTCATTTGTACTTCTTTGTGAGCAAACTCTCTCTTCATTTCATTTGCCCACTTTTCAATAGGATCCTTTATTTTGGTAAGCTTACTTTTCTTCTGCTCCCTGTATATTCTAGTTATGAGCTTCCTGTCTGAGCTGTTGGTGGTGAATATTTTTTCCCAGTCTGTTGGTTCTCTTTTTACAATGTTGATAGTTTCCTTTGCTTTGCAGAAACTTTTTAATTTGACAAGATCCCATTTCTTAATAATGGGGATAATTTCTTTTGCTCTTGGTGTCTTGTCAAGGAAATCTTTGCCTACCCCTATGTCTTTTAGATGAGTTATAGAGTTATATTTAGCAGAGAATTTGGAAAGAAAAAGACTAAGATATTTTGTTGAACTTGGTAAAAGGGGAGCCATTGATGAATTCTGAAGAAATTTTACTGCACTAATGGGACACTGTCTTGTTGAGTTTAAGGAAATGTATGAAAGGCTATTCAAATGGTGAATTTAAAGTACTCTTTGAATATGAATATCTTAGAATGGAAATTGGAAGATTAATTGCTACTAGAGGGATACACAGGGACTTGGAAGGTTCTCCTTCCCTCCTGTAAAACCAGACCAAACCATATCAAAACAAAACAAAACAGGATGGAAAATACTTTAGCATGTTTCTTTAGCATGTTTCAGAGGTCATTAGAGCCCTCTGTCTGGTGGAAGCATAAGAGAAGAAGGTAATTGATGGCGTAAGGTCTTAGAGGAACAGGAATGGTGGGATAGGAGTCTTTAAAGAGGACCTGCTTTGACCAGGAAGAGTTAACAGGATCTTAGAATAAGCTTAGCTATAAATAATTTTGTTGGGAGCCAAAGCATCTTACTTTTTTGATGAGGTATGAAGAGAAATCATTTTCTGAGAGTATGAGACATGAAAGTGGATAAAAAGTTTGAGAAGGATGTTTTGTGGCTGGGATAGAATTCCTGACATCCACAACACAAAGGAGAAAAGATTCATTCAGCTCATGGTTTCAGAAATTTCAGTCCATTTATGGGCTTCTGGCAAGGGGGTAAACATGGCTGTGGCTTAGCTGGAGGAAGCTGTTCACAGCATAGTAGACAAGAAGTCAAGTGAGGAAGAAAGGAAAAGTGGAGCTAATGTATGCCCTTCAGTGTCTGCCCCAGCGATCTGCCCCTTGTGGGTCAAGTGCTAGTGATTTGCCCCTTCCAACCAGGCCCCACTTCTTAATCAGCACATGGCTCCATAGGTACTCTACAATATTCAAGTGCGTGTGAGGCTTTTGGGAACATCCAGATCTAAACCATAACAGAAGCCAATCTGTCTTAATTTTTTTAAAGAAGGTAAGAAGAGAGATCGTTTTCTGGGGAATGGAAGTGAAATGGAAGTGAACAGAAAGTTTGAGAAGGGTTTTGAGAAAGTAATAATATCTACCCAGATATTAAGCTGGGTACATGAGGATCCAGAGAATGCCAGTGCAAATGTGGCTCTTGTCCTCATAGAACTCACTACCAACTGGGACATTAATCACATAGTCATACAAATAAATGAAAAACATAAATATTTCATAGCAGAGCAAGTAAGGGAATAGAAAACCAGTGTCAGTGAGAGGAATTACAATTTCGGTTGAGAGTCTGTAGTTTACCTAAGTTGCAGATCATGATTGCGTTTATCCAGAGTTAGACTTTGGTTGCAGCTGTGGAGATGAAATAGTTTATAAATCCCAAGTGGTTGGTCAGCATTTACTAACCCAGGGAAAAATTTCTAATTATTAAAGAAAGGCTGTGACCAAATCCTGTGGAACACCAGCTTTTAGAGATAGATCTTAGCAAATTCTCCCCCGAAGAAAGTGCTGATTTTTCCAGACTATACAGACTATAGACTACCATTTGGCTCGGTAATAACAAGAATTTGGTACCAGGCACATACCTGTCATGTCATGTCAGCTATGAATTGAGGCAGGAGGACTGCAAGTTTGAAGCCAGCCTGGGCAGCTCAGAAAGTCATGAAATGGAAGTAGTCTCATTTAAGAAAGTTTCTTTTAAGAAATTAGATCTCTTTGTTGGCCTTGCATTGCCTCTTTTTCTCCACCAATGGCCTCGGATTTTCTCAGCTATATGTTAGGTGTTTTGGCCGAGGTAGTTCTTAGGATCTTTCTTACCTTTTAGTTCTAAACCTCCAAAGAATAGATTTTACTGTCATACAGATTTAGATGATTCCTGTCTAGTCTTCACACTTGAGTATCGTGTAACCTGAGCGTATTACTTAATTTAGGGAGTCTTCCTTGTCTGTAAATTCAAAACCTATACTTTCTAGAGTCATTTCAAGGACTCAGTGGGTAATTTATGGGAAAATGCTTAGTGTACTATGTGACATAGAAAACTGACTTGGTAGATTTTTTTGAAAAGAAAACCTCAAACCTGGTATAATAATGAGCACATTGGGAATGTTAAGTGAATACTTCTTAGTTGGTTTAATTATCTAGTATTTAAACATAGTAAGCAGAATGCCCTAACAGCCTAGCCATTACTTGAGATTTTTACATTTTTAGATCTAGAGAACTCGCAGAATTTGGAACTTTGGGCATGTAGGAAGCTCATTTGTTTGGATGTCATTCTTTCTGTTCTAGTGAGGCAGATGTGTGAGTGCTACTTGAATTAGTAGGCACTGAAGCTCTGTGGTGAAGTGAGTTCTCACTCTAGCAGTTCTAAATTTTGTCTTTTACTTTCCTTTGGCCCTATAATGTAAGTCATAAGAAAATAGAAATAATTTTATTGTGTTTTGTGGGTTTACTGAAAACAATTGGTTTACATATTTTTTCTTCCAATATTCAGTGTCCTTTTAAAAAAGAAATATGGTATAAGAATTTTATCTAGAAAGTTGAATTATTATCACTCAGTAATTTTATAGGTATTTTATTAGAAAATAGGCCAATTGCTAATTTCACTTACATGCTAAATATTCCTAGAGCTCTGAAGATGCGTGGGTTGAGGCTGTTCCATCACACAGTGCTGGCAAGGAAAAGGCCTGGAAAATAAAAGATGAAAAATCAGAAAAAGAAGATGACAGCCTGGTTATGCAGGTAAGCAAGCCATCTGATTTTAAAGAAAGACGTGTGACTTTCAAGAAGAGATTAACGTTAAAGTTGAAGATTTTTTTTTTCTGGAGAAAAATTAGACCTTGAAAGCAATATATCTTATGAATATTTTAAGAAGTAATGCTGTTTGCTGAGCATTTAGACTCCTTTTCCTCCTGCTGTGCGGAAGAGAGTGCTTGTCTCTCTTCAAGTTGCATAGAGGTATTTCTGCTTTTTAGGGAACTGACATTTTTCCTCTACAGAACCTTATTCTGTTCCCCCTCTCTGATTCTTCTATTGTGAGTAGAGTTCAGTTGCGGTTTTCTTTCTCTTCATCTTTGGTCATAATCTTCTTAACAATAGTTTCGGTTGAATAGTTTATACATTTTGGGTATAGCTCATAGGCCTAAGAAGGAATGTAATTTATCTACTGTTAGCTGCAGGTGAAGGAGGAAACACAAACAGGAAGTAATGTTTGAGATCTTATTGTGTGCAAGGCACTGGGTTATTTCTGCTATCATATTTAATTATTAAACCAATCCTGAAAATTAGGCATTTATCCCATTTTACAAGAGAGAGAGACTAAGCATAGAGAGGTTAGAAAGCTTGCATGAAGTTTTTCGGTCATTTAGGATTTGATACACTTCGAGAGCCTCCGGAACCTCTTCTCTTGCATTCTCAACAGTTTACCTTAAAGTGGCTTTCTTCTTTTAACAGAGGGATGAGTGGATGACTGTTGATTTTATGTCTGTTAAAACTGTGTCAGCATCATCACTGAGAGCTGAAAAGGAAACTCTAAGGAAAATAGAGCAAGAAAAAACCCAAGCACTTGAACGGGTAAGAGAATATTTAAAATGCTTTAACTTTCTAATTTACCTTTAACACACTGATAAGAAATTCATATAAATGTGATTCTACTTCGAAAATATTTCATCTGTTGTGATTTTTAATAAAATTAATGGTACAACTATGAAATGTGGTATAAAATCTTTTTTAAAATTTTTTTCCCCATTTATTGATATGTACAAGTGCAAATTTTAAGGTTTACATTGAAGTTTAGCATTTTGTGCACATACATATCTTGTCAAGGTGACAGGGACTTTCCCACTCTCTTATTGTCCCTCCCCCTCTCTACCCCTCCCTCCTTCCCTGTTCTGTGCCCCTTTTTCATTTTAAACTCCATAAGAGTTGTGATCTGGGTCTCTCATATCAGAGAGACAACTCGATGTTTCACATTCTGCTTCTGACTCACTTCACTAAGCATGATGTTCTCAAGTTTCTTCCATTTGCCCATAAAAGCCTCTATGCTGTTGGAGTTTATAGATGCATAGTATTCTATTGTGTGTAATGAAATGTGGTATAAATTCTTTTCAAATAAGTTTTTTTTTTAGGAAATGTATTCCAGATTTATAAATCTAGGGCATTTATAATTGAATAATATTGAATTAATTACAAGTGATTTAAAGTGGAACCCTTTCAACTTCTGCTTGAGTATATATACTGAATTAGATACTGTAAAGGTATTATTTTAGAACATCTAAAATCTTTGGATTTATTGTCACTTTGCTGGTAAGAAAATAGTGGGAACATTCATGTGTAAGGACTAATTTTTTAAAGAGTTTTACAGAATAAAAAGTTGAAATAGAAACTTAATAAATGACCGTGCATTTGCTACACATAGATTAAAATGAAGTTTTATAAGGCCATGACTTGTGTGAAGTAAGCATTCTATTGATTTTCTTTTGTTTATTGTGTTGCTATATCTGCATTAATATACATACACATGGTATACACATTGGTGGCAGTGAACGTGTTTATATTGACAATAATTCCAGTTTCCATTGTGAAGGAATTAAAAGCCTATTAATGCCAATGTAAAGAAAAAGGAAAATGCATGTATCCAGACACTAAGGAAATACTGAAGCTGATGGCTTTCTTGGGGATATCACATAATCGTGCTCATCTAGAATCTCACTGTTATTGACTGCTTGGAGATAGCATCCTACCTGTTTTGTTGTTCTGTTTTGTTTTATTTTGCCATTGGTGGTTCAAATGTAGGACCTTGCACATTCTAGGTAAGCCCTTTACCACAGAGCTTCACCTCGGGCCTACCGCCTGCCTGTCTAGTCAGCCATCTATATGGTGGACGGAGTGAACTGTCCTCAGAGAATATATATGTGATCAGAGGCTGCCACTGTGGTGGTTTATATAGTTCTTTTAGGAAGCATTTGCTGAGCTGTCAAGGTGGAGTCGGGTGTCAGTACATAATTCCCTAGCGCTCTTGGCTCTCATCGCACTTACCTTCTACTGGTACTGCTTTCCCCTTTGCTATACTTGGTTTTGTTATGGCGGCAGTTGTGCCCGCCTTTTTTGTTGCAGTTCTGGGGCTTGGCGTGGCACCAGGAGCCCAGGAGGCTCAGACCTCGTGAAGAGGCTCCTCTCTTCTCTGCCTGGACTCTTGCCTCAGCTCATGCTCTTCTCTGTCTTACCTCGGCGTGAGACCACTCACTTTCTGGGGTCGAAGGGACCGCATTGATCCCTTTGCTGGAGACCATTGCCTACACCATAAAGCCTCAGTAGCAGTTCACAGTGGCTCATGTGAATGGACCCTGGTTAGCCTCCAACCTAAATTTCTTTCTTTAAATTTTTTTTACTTTGAGACAGAGTGTTGTGTCTTGCTCTGTAGCCCAGGCTGGTACTAAATTGACTTATGTACCCAGGCTAGCCTTGGACTCATGGCAGTCCTCCTGCCTCTGCCTTCCAAGTGCTGGGATTACAGGTGTGTACCACCATGCATGGCTTTATGGGATGCTGAGGAATCGAATCTAGGGCCTTGCACTCAGTAGATAACTGCTTAAAATGCTGTGCCATTCCTCTAGCTCCTTTTATTTCCCAAGTTTTAGTCAGTCTTAATTATTTTAAATTCCCTGAAAGTGCCATGTTTTTTCTTTCTATAAGATTTTATTAATACACCCTCCTGCAAAAGAAAAGTTAGGTAATTTCTGCTCAACTGTAGATCTGAGACTACACATATTACTTCCTCTGGTCTGTTATTGTGAAAGGAGTTTGAATTCTTGGTGTGGCTTTAGTAATACATGTTTTCATCTGCAAAGCATGTATCACTTCTGTTGTTTGTATTTCTCACTGTATCATAAGATAGCAAGAGCTGAGTCAGGGTTATCAATGGTTATGCCTTCCACATCTGACACGATTCTGAGACACGGTGAATAGTAAAAACATTTCAATTTTAGAATTCTTACTTGCAAGTTACGAAATAGCATGTCTTAAAGAGTTTTTGTTTGTTTGATTATTTTTGAGACAGGGTCTTGCTCTGTTGTCCAGGCAGGTCCTGTACTCACTAGGTAGCCCAGGCTGGCTTCAAACTCATGACATTCCTCCTGCCTCAGCCTCCCTGGTGCTAGGATTGTATGTGTGCACCACTACACCTGGTTTTAAGAGTTTTTTAAAATGATTTGTCTGGGATTAGTAATAACTGGGCCTCAGATTTATTACTCATTAATATTTCTGTAGTGGATTTATTTTTAAATGCTAACTTCTGGAAATGTTTTGTTATAGTCTAAACTGCTAGAAAGAGAACTGAATCCCTATTGGAAGGATGGTGGGACAGGTCTTCCGTCAGAGGACTCTAATGTATCATCAGTTACTAAAGGTAAGCTTAAATTTTGGTTGTAGAAACATGGACATAACAGTTTTTGTAAGGGAGTAAGCTGAGTTTATATACAATAACACATTGATGAAGTATTTAGAGTCTTTTTCAGTATTACTTAAATCAGTAGTACTTGGGAACAGGTTGATTAATTTTTGTATTGCTTTCATGTGTGAATTTCAGAGATTTTCTTTTGGTACTAGAGATTGAACTGACGGCCTTCAGACTCAGCAACATATCTATCCCTTATTTTTTATTTTGAGGAAAGTACTGGCCAAGTCCTTAGCCGCCCAGGTTGGATTAGTACTTGTGATCTTATTTCTTCAGCCTCCCAGAGTGCTAGAGAATCTGAATTTCTGTTTTAAGTTGGGTAATACAAAGTCTAATTCTGTGAGAACATAATAATGTGAAAATGCATTTGATTTGTAGAAAGTACATTTGATATTTCAGGAAAATAATGTATAAGCAAAGATATAGCTCCATATCTCCAGAAATTTCATTTTTCCAGCATTCACCAAGTTTGTATTGATCTTAAAGAGTGCTGTTATTTTCCAGCAGAGGGGTGCAAAATATTTGTTACATAAGCATACTTTATAATATATATTTTTTAAGAAAAGTACTTACCTCCTCATTAAGTGTTGTGTTAACAACCAAATGAAAAGCTGACTAAATTACAGTTAACTCATCATACTGCAGTACTATTGTAAATCAGTGTTGTATTTTCATTTTAGTGACTTATTGTAAGTTCTTTTCTTGCATTTGTATACAAAGGATTATTTTGGGTGGCTGCTAAAATTGTTTAATATTTTACATGTACATATCCCCAGAGCCAACTTTTTGGCTTCTTCATAATAATTTTACGTAACGTTTTGACTGAAGTTAAAAATAAGTTTACTTTTTGAAGAAATACTTTTCTCTGGTGAGTAAAGTAATAATAACTGCACTCATACAAGGTTCTCTTTGAAATACTGTCGTACAGAAATTTAATAGGAGAGTAGTGAGTTAGCTCAGTCCAATTTTCTGATGCATACTTACACTATTTCTAATGTCAAGAAGTTAAGTCAGTTAACTAATCTTTAATGAAAACTTAAAATTGGCAAGCCTATTGTTTTGATCTTGGCAGTAAACAGATTCTTAAATTTGCTGTGGGTAGAAGACCTGGAATTCTACTTGGGGTAGTATCTTTTAATTGGTAGAAATGGCAGGATCAAAGATACTTGGGAGAAGGAGACCTTACCTAAAGCTTTTAAAGCGCCTCCCTCCCTCCCCTTTCACATGCTTTCACTACTTTCCTTGCTGGAATTACGGTGATTTAGAAGAAGGAAAAAAAAATTACAGAAAGCTGGAAAGCAGTGCGGAGATTCCTTAGAAAGCTGAGAATAGAAATCCCATTTGACCTAGCTGTAGTTCAACTGGGCATTTTCCCCAAAGAACTAAAGCCATCATATCATAAAGACACATGCATTCATATCCATTGTTATAGCAGCATGATTCCTAATAGCTAGATCCTGGAAGCAGCCTATGTGCCTGTTAACAGAGGAGTGGATAAAGAAAATGTGGAATTTATGATCAGTGGAATATTATACAGCTATAACAAAAGAGAGATACGAAGCATTTGAAAGAAAGTGGGACCACCTTTAGTTAATGCTCAGTGGCATAGACCAGACATAAAAGATTTAATATTGTTTGGTGTCTGTCATGGGAGATTACCATAAATACATGCACAAACAGACCCTAATCTAAGAGAGAGGGAAGGAAGAGAGGTCATAGACTAAAGAAAAGGGAGAGACACTGAGAATGGGCGAGGGGGAAGGAGAAGACAATGTTAAGAGGAAAGGAAAAGTATTTAAAAAGGATAAATATGGGTACAAATTCCCAAACTGTGTCTTCTTAACATGTTATTGAATCTATAGCTCATGTATACTCAAAAGAAAAATCACTTAAGTTGCCCCATTTGGGCTTGGATCTCAGAGCTGAAATTAAATTTTAAAGAATGATCTTCAGGTTTTACTGCATGTACAGATAAGATTTTTTGTTCCATTTAGACTGATGGTAGGGATGAAACAGGCACCTGAAAGTGTTGTAACTTTAGTATTTTTTTATTTTTTATTTTTTATTTTTTGAGACAGGTTGTTGCTCTGTAGCCCCGGCTGGCCTTTGGCTCACAGCCGTCCTTCTGCCTCAGCCTCCTGAATGCTGGGATTACAGGCTTGTGCCACCATGCCCATCTTATGTGGTGCTGGGAATCAAACGCAGGGCTGTGAGCTTGCTTGCTAGGGAAGAGCTTTAACCACTCTTCAACCATTTCTCCAGCCCCTGTAACATTAGTATTAAAAAGGTAGAGGTGACACATATTCAAATGTTGGAATCAGTCTAGTTTATATTAGAATTTTTGTCATTTTTACTCAATAGATTCCCATTGTTTGGAAAGTTTTCTGACCTTTCAGAGATCAATCTCTTCATCTGTAATGAGGCATAATGATAGTAACTCTTTTTTTTATGTACTGGACATGGAGTTTTATCCCCATCATTACCTTTCCTTCCCCTCTCCTCTCTTCCTCTCCCCTCTCTTCTCCTTCGCTTCCCTGCCCTGCCCTCCCCTCCCCTCTTCTCCTTTCCTCTCCGATTCCCTTCATTTGCTGTAGGATCTCTGCTGAGTTACCAAGGCTGAGCTGGAACTTCCTGTCATCCTGTCTCAGCCTCCTAGAGTGCTGGAATTATAGGTGTGTACCATCACGCCTGGCAGGAACTTTATTACAGTTATTAGAAAGGTTAAAGTAGAAAATGTTGTAGCATGTGTTTGGAATGTACTGAGTACTCCGAAAGACCTTGATGTCAAGTTCTTGCCTGTAACTAAAGATTTTGAGAAAGCTTTATCAAGAATTTTTTAGTGGTGTCTGACATGCCATATTTTCAATAATTAATTCATTAACCTTAATTTTTTTCTTAGTGAAAAGTAAGCCAACCATTTCAGAGATCATAAAAATTATTTAAAATTATGTTTTAGTGATAGGGTTATCTCCACAGGTGTAGCGTTTACCTGGTACTTTTATGCATCCATTTATTTTTATAGCGTCCATGTGAAGAAAGCAGGGTGCATGTTGTTGTCCTAATTTTATAGCTCAGGAAATAGGCTTAGAGTGGTCAGGTCACTCGCTTTTAGTCCGTCACAGATAATTTTGTGGGGTTAGTAGTTTTATTATATAGTTGGGACATTAATAACTGTTAATTGCTGTGGGTTTGTTTTATTTGTTTTTTAGTTGCTGTTGATTCAGACGAATTTGCTTGAGTGTTTACTGTTAATTTTTTGTATATGTATACTGTATGACTAAGAAAAACAAGAGTAAAACAAGGTTCTGAAAGAAAGATGAAATCATTGAGTTAACAGATCTAAGCTTTGAAGTACTTAGAAGTGCTTAAATATTTTAGAACTGTAAAGAAAGTCCACAGTATCTTAGACTAAGAGATACCTTAATAGAGGTAAACTTGAAATTTGAATGAATTCATTTGAATATAATTTGAGGATTGAGAAAACTTGTTTTTTCATTATTTTCTTCTCTTTTTAAGTAAATTTTTTTTTTTAGAGTCTGCCATACGTAGAAAAGTATACAAACCCCAAGTGTACAGTGTCTGATCATTTTCCCAGTATGAAAGCATCTGGGTCATCAGCACACAGTTTGAGCAATGATATTAGGAACCTCCTTTGTGGCTGCTTTAGTCACTGCTCTGTCCCCAGAGGGGTAACTATTTGTGTCTTGGTTTCTAGCACCACATTTTGAGATTTTTCCACACTGTTGTGAATAACTGTGGTTCATTCATTCCTTTGTTGTTTTATATCTATTTTAGGGATATAGCATACGCTATGTATCCTTTCTGTCGATAGTGGACACTCCTGGGTTGTTCCCAAGTGGGAATTATTGCAGATTATTCTGTTATGAGCATTCTTACACATGTATTTGATGATCTTTACATGTGTATTTGTTTTGATTTTAGCTGGAATGATCTTAAAGCAGTCCTGCTTTGAAACCAGGAAAATCAGTAACAGAATTTTAGTTTAAGTAATTGGTTAGATTTCTTCTTCACACCGATCAAAAGTGTGATGTGTGTAGAAGAAAATATAAACAATTTGGTAAAAGTTGTTAAAAGCATTCAGTTGTCTATATTGGTAATCCTAACTAAAGTAGAATCACTTGTTTTAATGTATATCTAGGATTATTTTCTACCAGTGGTGGGGGCCATTTTTTCTGCCCAAGGCCATTTGGACATTTATGACATCATTTATAGGCCAAATAGATTTCTTAACTTAGAAATCAGCCTGCTTTATTTGGTAAGGCATTTAATTTTCTTACTGCTAATGTGACGGTTGCTTTTGCTGTGGTCTGGATGTTTTCCACATTTGTTTTATACCTTCCGTATTTGTTCTTTGTATTGGTTTTTCAGCTAGCTTTTTCACCTTATATGTACCTTTATTTTTTACTCATTTCTGGGAATGCCTTTTGTATTGCTATCTTTTTTAAAAATAGAAATCCAGGTTATTTCTTAGAGGTTAGTTTGTGGAATTCCCCTTAACCTTTCAGTTAGAAAAAATTATTTCTCATTTTTCTATAATATTTGTATTTTTTATAATAATTGTAACCTATTATCTTTGCTGTAATGATATATTCATTCTTTTAAACTGAAATTTTCTTGAGCATAGTTTTATTCATTTTTTTCTTCTTCATGGTGACAGCAGTTGGTAGTTTTCATAATACAGGCAATCAGATAATGTTGAATTTTAAAAGTGCTTGTATTTTTAAGGAAATATTCAGTTTTATATTTTGGAAGTCAGAAACAAATGATAATTCTATGAGAACTGCATAAAAAGTAAACTAACATTTAGTTTTGAATTTAGCTTCAGGAGTAGAGGATGGTGGATTAAGTTGGCTAAGGAAATCTTATCTAAGAATGAAGGAACAAGCTGAAAAACAAAATAGAAATTTTGAAGACATTGTGGCTGAAAGATATGGGGTAAGTATAGTTTGAACTGGTAGTAGATCTCTTACCTCTGTACTGATGAAGTCATCTTGTGCTTTTAAATATATAACCTTATGTTAACATATTTTTATTGATATAGTGAATGTAAGATTTAAATGTGTATTAATGTAAAGTATTTTATTGTGAGATAATAAAATTTAAGTTATTCAGGAGAGCCTCCTTAGTGCACTTCTGGAGATACTGTTGTTGAAAGTTTGTTATCCTCCAGATTGTGTTATACTGTAGGCTTCTGACATTCTCCAGAGGTTCCCCACCTCCCTTTAGTTGTGTATATAGTCTTAAAACTATGCATTTATGCCTCAGTATGTTTAGTACCACTTCTTTGTAGGTCATGTGTTATCTACCTTGATGTATATACATACTCATTCTTACATATTCCTTTCCCTGATACAGTCTTTCTGAAGAAATTTTTAATTTTGATATTGGAGATTCAGAAATTACTGGTTCTTTTACATGTAAGACCTCTTCCCCCATGCTACTAATGTGCCTTTCTAATCTGGAAAATTATCTTGGAGGAATATTTTTATTTACATTTTTAAAAATAATGCTGCTCATCCATCATCTTTGCTCCTTCCTGGAAGCACTGGTACCTTGTATGTATTCATTAGATACCTAGAAACAGTTGTTCATATGTAGCTTTCTTACAACTTGCATTTGTTTACATCATTTCTTAAAGTATAGTGGGTCCCCAGGCTAATTCGTTTTTTAATGCCTTTTGATGTGTTCCACATATCTGGGCATTTTTGGGGGGGAGGCACATAGTTTTTCATTTATTAGTTTTTCTTGTTCTTGAACTAGTCTTTTTTCATGAGATTCTGTTATGTTTTAGCAATACAGTAACTTCTTGAATATTACCTCCATTAGGAATTATTTATTTCTTTTAAAATATCATATCTCTTTCTCCTGTTTTTTTATAATCTACTCTGAATTAGTTTACAGTGTTTGGTCTGTGTGGCTTTTCTCTTGAGTTTTTTCAGTTACTTGGTAGTTTTGCACTTATTTTTTATTTTATCCTTCTTTCCTTCCTTCCTTCCTTCCTTCCTTCCTTCCTTCCTTCTTTCCTTCCTTTCTTCCTTCCTTCCTTCTGTCCTTTTTTTTTTTTTGATACAGGGTGTTGCTCTGTAGCCCAGGCTGGCCTTGGACTCAGGGCAGTCCTCCTGTCTCAGCCTCCCAAGTGCTGATATTACAGGTGTGCACCACTACGCCCAGCTTAAGTGGTGCTGGGGAATTGAACTCATGTACTTAGTGCTTGACTTAGCACTTGGTAGGCAAGCACTTTAACCACTGAGCCATTCCTCCAGCCACTATACTTTTTATTTTAATGCAGGGTGACTATGTGGGTCTTCCCCCACCCCCAGTAGTGGTGGGTTTTTCTTTCACCACTTTATGATGGCACTTGGCAGTAAGTCCTGGAACAGTGATATGTGGGTGATAGGCCACTGAGCTTTTGGTAATTTCAATGATTTTATTTTTCTTCTTTATAGTCAATGGAAATATTTCAGTCGAAATTAGAAGAAGCTGAAAAAACTGCATCCAGAAATGAAGATGTTAGGCGAGAACGGTGGAGGAAGCCAGCATATTCAGATAAAGCACCAAGTAGTCAAGACAGTAGAAAATTAGACTTAGACAAATACAAAAGAAGTTCAAGAGATAGGCATGGTACAGCAGAGATTGCAGACAGTCGTGACAGAGATCAATCTAGTGGTGATGAAAAAGAGAAGAGACCTGGTTCTTTAGAAGCGTGCAGAAGAGAATCCAACCCAAGGCAGAACTGGGAATTCAATTCTGGAAGTTCAAGACCTAAATTTTTACGTCCCTCTGATAATGATGACGGTTCATTTCATACCAGGGGTAGAAATTTTGAATCGTCTACTTTGTCATCAACATTAGCAGCTCAGAGTTCTTTGCACTCTGGTTTTCGAAAACCTAGTGAGAACAGTGAAGAGGGTTTAACATCATGGCGTCGGTCTGATGGAAAAAGAGACAAGAAACCTTCAGATCAAAGGCCTTGGGAAACCAGTAACAGTGTTGATTATCGACAGAATCCAGAAGACACGAAAGAAAAATTACATACTGAGATTTTGAGAGATGGCCCACTGAAAACTGAACAATTGCAGGACACACAGTCCACATTTGCTGGGTATTATATTATTTATTTTTAAGCTGACAAGTTAAGATTAACACCATAAGGATTCAAAGAACTAACCTGCCTTTAGATCAGAGGTTACAAGTTTTGTTTTAGCCCCAGGTACTGGTTTTGTGAAAGATAATTTTTCCATGGATTTTGGGGAGTGGATGCTGGCACCATTGCCTCAGCTCCATCTCAGGTCCTCAGGTGTTGTTAGATTATCTTCTAAGAAGTGTGCAAGCCAGAAACTTAACATGCACTTTTCACATTCACGTCTCAATCTTATGAAAATCCAATGCTGCCACCAGTCTGATAGGAGGTGGAGGTCAGGAGGTAATATGAGTGATGGCGAGCGGCTCTGAGTGTAGGTAATGCTTTACCTGCTGGCCCACCATTCACCTTCTGATCTGTGGCCTGAGTCCTAGTAGGCCCTGAATCAGTTTGGGTCTGTGGCCTGTTGGTTGCAGCCCCTGCTAGTTAGAAATGAGCTGTGAGTATGGTCTTCTGTTTCTTAAAATGGTGAGAAGATGTGCAGATTTAACAATACAGTGCAATAGTTTTGTTTTATGGTTTGCATTTTATATCAGTTTTATTTAAAAGAGCTAGAAGAATTCAGTAGCTATATTTGTACAAGATGTTTGCTCTTCTGCAATTTAAAAAAGCTGAATGAATTCATCTTTTAAGTGGAAGTAGTTTAGGAAATACCTTGGTAGATATTACCATTGACCTTATTACTTCCTGAGGAGACTACCCCATTGTTAAGTCATATATAATGTGCGTCTACAGGATGTCTAGAATACTAAAGAAAAATTTGCTACCTTAGTTCAGATATGAAGATATAAAGATAGGCTGAAGATCCTGTGGAGGAAAACATGAACTGTGGGGTAGTTTTGCAGAGAAAGAATCCACGTTGGGCAGTTAATAGATCTCAAAGATAGTGTTAGAGATTTACAAATGATGAGAGATTTACAAATGATGTATAGATGCGGTAGTGGTTGTTTTTGTAGTGACTGGAAAAGGTGGTACTTACCGGCTTTCCTACTGCTATTCCTGTTACATTTATGTAGGGCTGAGTCAGAAGGTGAGGAAACCCAGACTGAGTGGGATGAACCCTTGAAAAACCTTGATTTATCCATAGGGCTGGCCCTGTTGAAGATATGTGTATGTATGTATGTATGTATGTTTTAAAGATAGTACATTTAAGTTAGAAAAGAGGTTTGGGTTTTTTAGAAATTAATTATAAAGAGAACTTTTGAAATTAAGCCATAATCTGGGGAAATGAGAAATGCTTTTTCTTCTTTTCTTGTGTGTAGGAAAATCTATTCTTCCATTAATCTTATGCAGTGTATTTTTTTGGCTCACACATTATACTTTTCATATGTAGAAGTTCAGTTTGCATTGTTTGTATCCTCATTATATAACTTTGAGCATAGTTATAATTACTTAATATCCTCTGCTCTTTATTAAATTTGTATTATTTGTGGATTGATTTTGATTGATAGCATTTTCTTATGATTATGGACAATGTTTTTCTACCTCTTTGCATATTGATAATATTTAGATACTAGGCATTACTAACTTTATTGTGTCAGGTGTCAGATGTCTGGATAATTTTGATTTTCTGTAAATATTTCTGCACTTGTTTTGAGGACATGGTTGACTGTTGCTTTTAACAGAGTGACATTTATTTAGGGGTTATTACTTTCCATTAAAGCAATACTTTTACTGTTTTATGTAGTACTTTCTGGATTTTGAGGTTTCCTAATGTCGCTGGTGGAGTTAGGCACAGAACTCTGGAGTGCTGAATAGTATTCCTTTAATCCTTTGGGACAATTCTTTCTTGACTGTAGTTATTTTCTTTCTGAGTATTCAAGGGAACCTCTGGAATTTTTGTCGCTGCAGCTTTCTCCTCTTTGGCACTACCTTTAGTGAATGGTAGCTGCCCAGGAATTCTTCAGTTCCTGGCTGCTTCTCCTTTAGGAGTCCTTCAGGCGCTGCCTGGGTCCATCCTCCCTGTACTGTGGCTTGTAGTGTTTCTTAAGGCAGTGAATTGGGGGAATGTGACTTTGGCTGGAAATTTTTCTTTTAGGACTCTTCTGTATTATAGATTTGATACGTGATTTCAGTTTTAAATTAGTTTATGTGTCTGATTAATTCTGGACTGACTTTGCAAAAGGACATATAAACATTGCTTTGGTCTTTGGATGTAGTTAAATATAACATCTCCAGGTTATAATGTCTTGATTTATCAGTATCCTGTCACATGACATGAGAATAGTTTCCTAAGATAGATAGAATTGGGGCTGGAGGAATGGCTCAGTACTTAAAGCACAAGCACTAAGCCAAGCACTAAATACCCGGGTTTGATTCCCCAATACCACATAAGATGGGCGTGGTGGTGCACACCTGTTATCCCAGCACTTGGGAGGTTGAGGCAGGAGGATTGTCATACGTCAGGACTCAGGAGGCTGAGGCAGGATTGCTGTGAGTCCAAGTCCAGCCTGGGCTCCATAGTGAGTTCAGGACCTGGGCTAGAGAGCGAGACCCTGCCTTAAAAAAAAAAAAAGGTAGAATTATGGCTTAGTTCTAGTGTTTTTAAAATTTATTTTAATTTTATTTATTTTTGTCTGTGGTTGTTTTTTCCCATTTTATTATTAAGTGTAAATGGGACACCTAATGTTTACATTGAACTTTGTGCACATATATATTGCTTCAGAGTTCTAAACCCTTCCCCTCTTCCTTTTTGACCCTTTTTTGACTCACACCCTCCCACTGCCGCCCTACTCCTGCTCTGTACTCCTACCCCCGCCACAGTGTACTTCTGTGAAATGACTGTCATCAGGGTATTTTGAGCATTACAGATGTGTTAGTTTCACAATGGAGTACTACCCTGCCATAAACAAAGATAAATTTGAATCATTTGTAGAAAGATGGATGCACCTTGAAACCGTTATGCTTAAAAAAATGAATCAGACACAAGGTTAAATATTATATGGTTTCTTTAATATGAGAAAACCAAACCATTAAAAAGTGAAAGACAGATGGAAAAAGTAAGAATATAGACCTTGTGGAGAGGGATAGGGGATATAGGGCCAGGAAAGAGAAAGGAAAATAAAAATGTTCAGGTGCAATGTATCAATAAAAAATAAGTATGAGAATATTTAAAAAATGAAGAATAGTTGTCCTTATTACTTGGAACTGTGATCAGTTTTATTGAAACTGCCCTAGGCCATCACGGCTTTTTAACATAACCTTGAAGTATTGATTTATGATAGAAAATTGAGTCTAATATTTACATAATAAAATTATGATCTCCTGTTGATACTGAGGGCCTTATGGATGTCAAGTAAGGTGGCGTTTGAGCCTTGGGGTTGTTGCTCACATCTGTATTTTGTGTGCTCTAACAATGTCCTGTTCCATCTGTAGTTCAGAGGATGAGTCTATCCATGTCCTGAGTGTTGATGAGAAAAACAAGTTGGGAGCCAAGATTATTAAAGCAGAGATGATGGGGAATATGGTAAGACTCTTACATGGTACTCTTTTGGAGACTAGTGATTAAATATTTAACTTACTACAAGTAATTTTGGGAGTTCTTTAGCAGTGTGAATTTGATACATTATAAATAATTACTGCTTAATTTATTTTTTAAAAATAATTTTATTGTAAAAACATTACATGACATAAAATTTAACAATTTTTTTGTAAATACCTGAATTCCAAATTCTGTAACACATTAGAACCATGGGGTTTGTAGAATTAGTGATTGTTTATGTCCACCCCTTTTGCAAAGGCTCACCCGTTTTTTATTTGATCATTACTTCTCTTTAAAAATCTTGAACCTTTCTAGAAGCAGTACTATCTTCAAAAAAAAAAAAAAATCTACTTTCTTTACCAGATTTCTGAAGCTTATGATCCAAAAGAACTGTATGGTTTTGATTTTAATTATTTTTATTTTGCTTATTTTATTCTTTATCCTAATATGTATGGAATATATTTAAAGGAGTTTAAGATGTCCCTGTTTTCTTTCCTATTTTTAGTTAATTATGAAGAATGTTTATTACTCTCTGAAAATAACTTACTTAAGAATCTAAAAATGAGCTCTTGAAAAGGTGGTTAACTCATTTATTGGAGGTATAAGAATGTGTTTGTGCTTGATACTATGTTGGATGCTGTGTATTGATTGATTCATTTACTTCCCATAATAATGTTTAACACTGTGTTACTTCCGATTGAATAGAAATAGGAATGTTTTGGTAACAGCTACTTTTATTCATTCATTACATTGCTGTGTGGCCCTTTTAATAAGTCACACTAAATTACACAGGATGATACAGTAAAGCTAGATAAATTTTTCACCCCTTGACACAGTAAATTCATATATGGTCACATCTATATAGTCATCTCCAGGTCAAATATAAGTGATCTCTCATTAGTCTTATTTTTTGTGTGTACTACAAATATGGTATAGTCTTTAGAGGAACAAAAGGTAGCCAGTATGGTATTTCTGTTTCTATCTGTGTGCCCATTAGAAGGCATGTCTTATACAAGCTGCTTTATTTTTCAGCCTGGTATTTGGTAATGAGATATTAGAAATTAGTGAGAAGGCTAACAACACCAGAACTACCCAGAACAAGAAAGAGTCAGCGGATGAGCCAACAGCAGTAGCAGTAGCGGAAACTAAGGTCTGGGTTTTGAAAGCATAAATGCAGTTACAATGGTGAGATGGAGATAGGAGGCTAACTTAGGCTACAGAGACACATTCCTTTGTCACGGAGCCTTTATAGTGGAGCAAACTGTATATTGTCACATAGGCCTGTTTATTTCATGTATTACTTTGTGGTCTAGAAGTATTGCTTTTTTAGTGTGTTTATGTACAGTTTTTTTTTGAGACAGGGTCTCACTGTGTAGTTCATGTTAGCTGTGAATTTACTATGTGCCCAGGCTGGTCCCAAATTTCTGCTGAACCTCCTGCCTCAGCCTTCCAAGTGCTGGGATTATAGACATATATCACCATGTCTGGCTGGTTTGTTGCTTTATATAAATACTGTTTTATATACATGCCTATAGTTTTCCTAGAGTAAAAATTAAATGTATTTAGAATTTTGTCTAAATTACTTAACCAGCAACTAAGAGAATAATATGTACATATTGTGATAATGTTCTTCTAACAAATAATTGAGGCTTTAACTATTTGAAGTTTACATTTAAGAAATTAAAAATATTTTTGATTTTTTTGGTCTCTTCACTTGTTTCTGCCTCAAAACACATGTCCTTGAAATTATTTACTTTCAAATTTTAAACAAATGCCACAAATATTTGAGAGGTGTGAAACTGAGGCAAGTCTATTAAATATACTCACCCAGGAGTGATAGTGCACACCTGTAATGTTGGCATTTTAGAAGGTTCAGGTGGGAGGATGACTCCTGCCCAATCTGTGCAATGTAGTGATTTAGTGAGATCCTGCCTCCAAACAGAGAATAAAGGAAAAGGTGTGGGGATGGGGCTCTGGGTAAAGGCTCTGAGTTCAGTCTCTGGTACCAAAAACCCAAAACAAAGCCAAGAAAGTAATACAGCGAATTGTGACTGAGTTGATAATTGAAGGTATCTGGTGGCTTCGTGGATTTGTTATGCTATTTTTCTTTTTGTTGTATGAATTTGAAATGAAATGTAATGAAAAATTGAACATTTCTCACTTATTTTATTCTTTTTTCATTTTGAAGGAATTAGCGGAACAACTTAAAGCCCAACTTGAAAAGGCAAATAAATTACAGGAAACTGTAGCACAGATTTCATCAAGGAAAACGGGAGAAGAGAAGGTAATTGTTACCTTGTGTCATGGTTTTACTATGCAGCGGCAGCATTTTAATGTTTCTGTATCTGCGTCTGTGTTATGTGCATATGTATAAAATTTTATTTTCATATGTATTCTTTTACATTTCTCCAGTTCTCTCTGATGGAAAAGCTTAGGGTTTTGGCTGAATCCTGCTTATATCCTAGATTTACTGGGCTGCTTGACTTTCTGCAAGTCTAAATGGTCCTTAAATTCTTCTTTCTACAGAATGTGCGACTTGACTTAGGTTTCTTTATGATGTAAGACAAATTATTCCATTCTGTGATTCATTCATTTATTTATTAGTAAGTGAAAAAAATTTGCCTTGGTGGAACTTTTGCACTGGTAGAGATGGAGAAACAAAATTATAAAATAATAACTGAATAAATTTTATGGCATATAAGGAAGAGTAGGGATGGAGAAACAATAAAATGATAAAATAAAAATAAATTACTTGGTATATTACAAAGCCATACACTTTTCTGGGAAGTAGTGAAGATCTTCAATGGTTTGCAGTGTATAAGCTAATTCTCACTGTGAAAATGAAGGAGGGCATCACAGGTCATGGTGCGGTGTACTTTGTGCAGAAGGAGCAGAGAATTTAAAGGCCCAAAGGTGGGACCATGTCTGGTGTGCAGGAAGAACAGTAGGGAGACCACTGTGCTGATGTGGGAGGACTGAGAGGGAGGAAGCTCGTAAGGCTCGATGGATCACACACTGTGTTCAGCGTAGAAAGGCATAGTAGGGGAGTAGGCTCGTATTCTGACTGAGATGAAAAGCTACTAAGGGGTTTTGAGAAGAAAATATATTTAGGTAGGGCCATCATGATTTCTGTATTAAAAATAGAATAAGCAAGGACAGAAGCTGAAGTCAGGATGGTTTTTTGCAATACTACAGTTAGAAAATGTTAAGATACCTAAGGAGAAGGGTAGGAACGGTTACATTTTGTACATGCATAAATATTTTGTGGGTAGATTGAAAGGGGAGGGCTGGAGGAACGCCTCAGCAGTTAAAGCGCTGGCCTAGCAAGTGCTAATTTTCGCTGGTTCGATTCCCCAGCACCGCATAAGCTGGGCATGGTGGTGCACACCTGTAATCCCAGCACTTGGGAGGCTGAGACAGGAGGATTGCCGTGGGTCCAAGGCCAGCCTGGCCTCTGAAGTGAGTTTAGGACCAGCCTGGACCACAGAGTGAGACCCTGTCTCAAAAAAAAAAAAAAAAAAAAAAAAAAAAAAAAATTGAAAGGGGAGCTGATCTGATGTTTATGATGGGTAAGACAAGGCTGGTGGCAGCTGGGTAATGAGATAAAGAGATCCCTATGCAGGTCTTTAGCTTGAATAGCTAGAAGAGGAAAATTGACTTGAGGAAGAAAGTAAATGTGGGTTTTGAAGTAAAGATGGAGGTTTGTTCTGGGTACATTGAACTTTAGGAGAGGAGCAAGTGGAGATGTCAAGTGGGCAATTGATAATGTTGGAAGGATCCTGGGCTGAAGGTAGAAGTTTGGGAGTTATTAGCATATCGATATCTCTAAATTCATGACATTGTGTGAAATGATCACATACCTAAATGTAGATAGAAGTTGAATGACTGATGCAATGGTGTTGATAGATTAGATAAATAACTCATTCAGTTGTCCCATCAACCCATTAGGTAATTCATGTCGTTATCACAGTTCTGTAGGCAGAAAATGGAGATAGGCAGAGAAGTAACTTACCCAAACATAAAATTAGTAAGTGGAGAGCAAAGATTTAGAGTCCTAAATATTCTTACATTTCTACAGTGCTTCTTTAATGTCGGAAGATAAAGTCAGCCATTTTGGAGAAGCAGATTTGAGATACGAGATTTATAACTGATGTTAAAGAACTATTTTCAAAGAATAATAATATAATTAATTTGCTGTCAGTATGAAATCAATTTTCATAGATTTTTTGCAGGATCAGATCATTAATTACCTAGATAATAATATAGCTTGTATGTTTATGAGATTTGTTGTTTCAATTAAGTAGTGATAGCTAATAATAATATTTTTAAAAAGTGACAATTTAAAATTTCTTATGCAGGTGAAGGAACTGAAAATGAGAGATTATAAGCAGGCCAAAAGTAAGGAAGTGTAGAAGGATAGTTAAAACTGTGTATCCTTTTCACTTTGTCTTACATATTTTTGCCAAAATAAGTTTTTCAGCAGTTTTGATGGTAATTTGTATTCTGAAACTGGTTTCTTTGAGCTAACCCTGTTAGCAACTAGATTTTCCTGCATGGTGGCCTTCCACATTACGTCTCCATTTTCCAGCCCCCATCTCTCCTGCTGCTTTGCTCATAACCTGTATGTCTTTGGCCTCTTATATGCAGTCTGTTATTTGTGGCAGAGAGTACTGTTATGAGCCTTTGTTTCTCAATGATAATTGTTTTTTCATTAATCAATTTCTAGCAGAAATATTTGTTGTTAATTTCTTAATTGTATTATTGTTTTTTTTTCCCTTCATGAACCTTTTTATTCAGTCCTATTAAGTCATGCCTTGGTACTCAACTGCTTTGAAACTCATTGAATTTGATACTAACACAATTGGATGTGGAAATTTTGACCCAGTATTCTCTGTTTGGTACTTGACACACAGCTTGTTTGTATTGATTTCCCTGTGACTTGCTACATTTGCCAACCAAAATGATTTGTTTGGTACTTGTTTTGGTGATTCCTAAAGCCACTTAATGAGTATTAAGGTGCTAGCTACTATACTTGGAAATTTTTCTTTCTTTTTTTTTTTTTCCCTTGAGACAAGGTCTTGCTCAGTAGTTCACGCTGCTCCTGAGCTCACTAAGGTAGCCCCTTAAGCACTCAGGAATCCTCCTGCCTCAGCTTTTGAGTACTAGGATTACGGGTATGTGCCACTACACCCAGCTTATGTAGTGACAGGAAGTCAAACACAGGGACATGCACTTGCTAGGCAAGCTCTCTAACTGCTGACTTGTGCCTCCAGCTCTCTCCTCTTTTGAAACCTTTTCTAAAAGGTTGTGCGTGTGTGTGTGTGTGTGTGTGTGTGTGTGTGTGTGTGTGTGTGGATGTGTGGTACTGGGATTTGAACCCAAAGCCTCATGCATGCTTGACAAGGGGTCTGCCACTGAGTTAAACCCCCAGTTCTTTTATCTTTTGTCTTTTTTATTTAAAATCTTCTACCACTGAGGTACACTCCTAGTCTCTAAGACTTTGAAAAAAATTTTTTAAGGACTTAATCTTTTTTAGAACAGTTTTAGGTTTACAGCAAAAAATGAACTTGAAGGTGTTTTAACTCAGTAGAGATTTCTGATAGGCCAACTCTGCTCTATGTACCTGGTTGTCCCCTTATCAGCATCTGATGCCAGAGTGATACATTGGGTAATTGGTAGGCCATATCTCAACCCTGAGTACAAAACTGATAGTAATGTTGTATTTATAATTTCTGGCTCCTTCTGGCTTTGAACACTGAGCGTCATAACTCAATGAAATATTATTCAAAGTAGAGTTTGTTACTCAGGCTGTTTTGGAAACTGTATAGTGCTTTTGAGCTTCAAATAGATTTTTATTTTAAGGATTCATTGGCCAGAAACAACTATTTTCATTTTCTCTGCAAGGATGAAGTACATTGAATTCAAACTTTCCCAGACACATATGCAAACAGATCTCTTCCAACAGTTCTGGCAGTATCTTCTGTTGCCAGCGAAGTAATTTATTTCAGCAGGGCTAAGGCCTTGATTTATTTACCTTTAAAAGTAGTTTTTTTTTAATAAAAAGAAATAAAAGAGTTAAAATTGGTATTGTGGTAAACACTTGTAATTTTAGTACTGTGGAAGACTGAGGCAGGAAGATCACGAGTTCGCGTCACTCTGGGGAAACTTAGGAAGACCCTGTCTCAAAATAAAAACTAAAAAAAAATTGGTTGTGAGTGCAGATCCATGCAGAGGTCATACTTCAGTCTTCAGCTAGAAAAGAAAAGAAGGAAGAATTAAGAGTAGACTACAGAGTTGGATACTACTACACTGAAATTTGATGACTAAGGAAAATCCAGAAATATATCTGCTAGAAATTTTACCATTTTAGGAGAGTATTATGATTTAGATCCAAAATGTACTGCCATACTCTCATGTGTTTAGAGGAGGAGCTTTGTTGAAGTTGATTCGTTCACGGGATGCTTTGTGGTTGCATGTGCTGTTGGGAGGTGGGCCTGGGTGCAAGAGTTGCGTCACTGAGGTTGGGCCTTTCGAGGGTGTATCTTCCTCCACTCTCCCTTCTTTTGGCTTCCTGGCCACTGTGGCTTGTGTAGCCTTCCTTTGCCATGTTCTCCAGCATGCCCTTTTCACCCTGGAGCTAGTCAGCCATGGTGGAACTTACTGAGAACCTTGCGGCAGTGGACGTTTTATTCCACTAATGGAACAGTCCCTTCTGCAGGACAAGAAGGCCTTATTTCCTAGGACAGTGAACAGAGACGAACTCTTATTGCTTAGGTCGTTTGTTGGTAATCATCAGCTATAGAAAGATGAGAAATCTCTGCCTTTAAAAATATCAATTTGAATTTGTTTTTAACTTATATAGCATAAAATTGTACGTATTAATAGAGTGTGTTGTGATTTTTTTTGACATATGAATATACTATGTATTGTTTAAATTAGACTGAACATACCTATCTCCTCAAACCTTTATCGTTTTGTGGTGAAAGCATTTGAAATCTTTTACTTTTTGAGATAGACATAATGTAACTCCTAGCCATGTGTTCTGTATAATAGTACAGTCAGGACTTTGTACCCTAATAACTAGTGCCCATCAACCAACCTCTCCTTATTCCTTCCTCCCCTCTATTCTCCCTGGACTGTGGTAACTGCTGTACCATTCTTAGCTTCTGAGAGATCCATGATTTTGGATTCCACATGTGCATGAGATTATGCAGTGCTTGTCTTACTTTGCTTAATGTAATAATATCTGATTCCATTCATGTGGTTGGAAATGACAGAATTCTTTTCTTTTTATAGCCAAATAATATTCCATTGTGTATATATGTACCTGTTTTCTTTATCTGGTAATCGGCAGATTGACACTTAGGTTATTTCCACTCCTTGGCTCTTCTGAGTGGTGCTATTGGAACATGGGAGCACACATGCCGCTGTGGCATACTTACTTCATTTTCTTTGTGTGTATTCCTTCCTAGTAGTGGGGTTGTTGGGTCATATGATAATTTTCTTGGAGGGGTTACAGGGGGGAAAGATCCTTACTATTTCTGTAAAGACTATATTAGTTTACATTAGCACCAACAGTATGTAGGTGTTTCTTTTCTTCCATCCTCATCAGCATTTTTATCTTTATTTATTTTGTTTTTTGTAAATAGCTTTTCTCTTAATAAGCTCTGTTTTTTATCTTAGAAAGTAGGAAGGACAGTTATGATGAAATACCTGTTGGGTTAAATGGAAATTGAGTGACTAGATCCTGTATTGTGTTTTGCCAGTAAATACAATTCTTTGTTCTTATAAAAGTGATATTACACATTGTTGGAGAAAATTATTTACTTTCCCATAAATATTGTAAATACTGATAAAGGAAGTGCCCTGGTTTTGTTAGCAAATTGATTTTTATAACTTTAAAAAAGTGTTTTTTCTTTCTTCTTTAAAATAAGAATTCATAGCTTGCATCAGCCAAAAAACTGTTCAGATGAAATGTTTATGATTAAAGCACTCAGTTTTAGTGTTTTAAAAATATTAAGTCTTGCAGAGCAAACTGCAATTATTGAGAATTACTTGAAAATCTGAAGTATTTGGCATTTTTATGAAGATGGAAAGATTTTATAAATGCTTTCTGGACATATCAAAGAAGTGTTTCTGTTTTCTTTGGAGAGAAGTTACTAAATCACATGGATGGTGGAGATGTTTTTGCCTGTTTTCTGTGTAGAGTTAATTTCTCATTTGTGTCTTCTTTCAGTGCCACGTAGGTGGTAGGAATGCCCTCCATCTTGTTTGCTCAAGTGGGGCAACTTTAGATCTGTTGAATTGGCAGGCCTACAGGCAAGAAGGTAGACGGGCAAAGGGGCAATTAAAGGGAATGAAAGTGGATTGGCTTTGGGAAGTTGAGGCACCATTTTGCTGATTTCGTTTATCAGGTGTCTATTGTATATCCACCATTCTTTGACGTGTGCCAGGTTCTTTCATATCATTTAGTGTTTAGCTTGGTCTTTGGCTTGGGAAAGTGACAAAGAAAATTGTAAGTAGGAGAATAGTAACTGAAAAGATTATGATCTAACTTTAAATGTGCCTGAAAATATTTGTTAATGGTGCATTTGCAGTAGCTACATGCTTTGTTTCCTAGTTGAGCAAAAAAAGATAATTGTTCCATGTAAAAGAAATAAAATATACAATCATCTACAGAAATTATGGGGAACTAGAAGTCTACAACTAGAAATTGGAGGCTTATTCTACCATGTTAAAGTGCTTGCCCTTCGTTCCACTATTTAGTACAGTGCATCCTAGCCGGTGGTGTAGGTTGAGGTGTGTGTGTATATATATATGAATGAATGACATACATGTTTAAAATTTTCCAGTCCATTGTGGCCTAATAATTTTATAAAACGTAGTAGAAATAAATTATGGAAAACAAAATTAAGACAACATTTATTTTAGATTGAAGCAGTATAAGATCTGTCTAATTGCTGTAAAGTTTTATAGTTTCTGTTGGTTATGTTGGCTGGGAACTCTTGGGCTTGCTTTGGTCTGTGTGTCATGCTTTGTGTGCTGTTGATCTCCTAGGGAATGTATGGTTATCTGTAGGTTTTAAAGCAAAGAGTAGCATGACTGTGTTCATGTTTACCACAATGAGGGTTTCTGCCAATATCAGAGATATTTTCAGTTTGGGGCATTGGAAACCCAGGGATCTTGGCATCATTAGGATTTGAAAGGTAGCTGTACATAGGAGAGAAAGGGAAGGTGATCTTCTTGATATTGCTAATGTAAAAATAATCCCCACTGGGATATAAGTTTCTTGGACTAGGGATATAACTGAGCAGTTAAAGCTCTTGCCTCGCAAGAACAAGGCCTTCACCACCTCATGAGCTAGGTGTGGTGGTGCGTGCCTGTAATCCCATCATGTGCCTGTAATCCCAGCATGCGGGAGACTGAGGCAAGAGGGTTTCTGGAGTTTGAAGTCTGCCCAGGCTACATAGTGAGCTCAGTACCAGCCTGGACTACAGAGTGAAACAAACAAACAAACAAACAAAAAAAAAAAAACAGTTTTCTTGATGGTAGGGCTATATTTCTTTTGGCTACTAAAGTAAAGTGGACACTTGAAAAGTTTTTAATGAACGAGCAAATGAATGAGTGCCTGAGGTAATTATTAATTGGATTTAGTAATTTGAAAGAGAGATCAGGTTTAGCAGTGTGAAAAAGTAGCCACATTCAAATGTGCTTCCCATCTCTAGTAGCTGGTAACACAATGAGAGAGATTCTTTAAAATATAAAATTCCGTTAAATAACATTAATAAATTCATGGAGGAAGAAAAGAGATAATACATGCCAGTGGTAGTCGCATGTGCCTATAATTCCCACAACCTGGGATGCTAAGTCCAGCCTGGGAAATTTAGCAACTTAGTGAGTCTCTATCTCAAAATAAAAAATAAAAGAAGAGGCTGGGCAAGTAGCTCAGTGTGAAGGTCTTGGATTCAATCCCTAATACTCCCAGGGGGAAAAAACCCAGTGATAATAATTTCATGTTGTGTGACAAAGAATATATTCCTATGTGATCAATGCAAGGAATATTTTTCTTTCATTTATGCAGGAGAACTAAGACTTGATTAAATGGAATTGAAATTGATTTTTTTATATTTGATTTTGATTTGAGAAGAAAATTGAAATTGAATAATTTGCTTGGTCTTGTTTACAGTTGATTTTATTTACTTCTTATACCTTTTACTGATTCTTTTTGTGAACTTTACCAACAATGGTGCATTTTCATCATAGAATAAAATTTATTCAATATTATTCCAAGCATGTAGTTGACTAAAATTTTGCTGCAAACATGATGTTTTTAAAGTGTGTTGATTGAAGTTTCTGTTGGAAATCAGAGAAGTAGAAAATATTTGAAGACTTTTAATAGAAGGAAGTGTGGACTATTACTGTAGTAGCTAAATTGGCAAGTTTTGTCATTTAGTTCCTGTATTTCTTTCTTTTTTGAGCCACTCTATGTTCTGGGCTGGTCCTGAGCTCACTGTGGAGCCCAGGCTGGCCTCAGATTCATAGCATTCTTCCTGCCTCAGCCTACTGAATGCTGTGATTACAGGTATGTACCATCACTCCTGGTTTATGTGGTACTGTGGAGTCAAACTCAGGACCTTGCACCTCCTAAGCAAGCACTCTAATTGCTGAGCTTCCTCCCAAACCCGTAGTCTTGTACTTTTTTGTAACTTAGCTTTAGTAGAATTTTTAAATTTAAGAAACACCCACCAAACCTGATCTTAGCTGTGCAAGTGAGGGCTGCAGTTGTAGAATGACTGTTTACATCTTTTGATAGTCTGGATGGAAAATTTGTTTTCTTCTGTGACTGCTTTTTCAAATAATAAAATAAACTTTTGTATTATCTTCACCTTTCACCTAAAAAGATTATGACTATTTTACTATTGTACATGCTAATGAAAATTTAGAAAATTTAGGGTAATCACTAATATTGTGTGACAACTTGAAGCTTTCCTGTGCTTTTTGTGTAATTAAAAGCATTCCTATACTTTTTGTGTAACTAAATGTTCAGCCTTTTTCATAATTATTTCAAAGATTATCTCAAAATCTTTCCATAGAATGAAGAAGTAATCCTTGTCAGAACAGATGAGTCTGGAAGAGTGTGGCCTGTGGACACACCAGGCGAGGCCCCAGGATCAGAGGGTGCAAAGAGGAGGAGGCACAGGGTATGTGTCACTTGTGTCTTTTTGTATTCATTCAGAATTCCATTTTCCCCTTGAGGTCTTCTTTGTATTTGGCTAAAATATATTTTCTGAAATGTAGCTTTGTAATGTAGATGTTAGGAGCTAGTAAACTGTGTTATTACTTTTGTGTATAGTTTTATTCCTTTTTACAAAGTGGAATCTAATTCATATGTTTGTCTTTTTTTTCCAAGTAATAATGAATATTCAGTATTTAAGACAATTATAATTTTAGTGTATTTTTCTTAATATCTTTGATGTATATAGTTTTTTTTATTAATTCTTAACCATATCTCTTAGAGAAAAGCCTGAGACAGCTGTGAGACCTGACAATGGAGTGCCTACATGTATTAATGCCTTAATATTTTGTATGAGCTTTCTACACCTTTTTCTTTTCTACCGTCTTGCTCTAGCAGTTAGTTTTTACTACTATCTGGAGATTGTTTTTTAAAATGGCCAAAAGAACATATTCAGTTTTCCTATGTTAAATTTTTATTTTAAATTTGAAGATCATACAAACGATAATTGAGTTTACAAAAATTGCTTATTCTAAGTTATCTTATTAATTGAATGCTTGTTATTTACCCATTGAGTTCCTCTTCTCCTAGTGGTACTTATTTGTTGTTTCAAAAAATAGAAATGATAAGAATGCAATGTGTCTTCTCTTGGCTATTGTAATGTAGTAGGAATTAGGGAAGGAGGTGTGCAGGAAGATAGTAAAGACTTTAATGTGAGGCATGACAGAAGTTACTGGGATTCTGTAAAAATGTTGCCATGTGGTACTGTGAATTTGTTTTGAGTTGCATTCTTGAGTTTAGGGATAGGAACAAAGAAGTTAGGTTCATTCATGCAGGACCAGGATTTGCTCTTGAAAGAACCAGAGTCCAGATATTAAAAACGTGGAGTCATGGAGTGATTGAAGTCATGGCACTTGAGGTTTAAACTAGCGGTGAAAAGAATAGCAATGTTGGTAATAGTAATGGGATCTCGGTTCCAAAGATCTTCCAAGAAATTGAATGCTGCAATGTAAGAGCAGCCCCGGGGAGATTTGTTGGGAGAGGAAGTAAATGCCAGTTTCTGTTTTATACTTGCTATGGAACAGAGCCAACTTGAGGAAGACTCAGGGTTGACTTAGATGGGGATCTGAATGTAACCTTTGCTTTTGATAAAGCTGTGTGTAGAACATGGGTTTAATTGTTGGAGGTGTGAGCCTTATTAGTTCCAGCTACTGAAATGGAATGTCTTTTTTCTCTACTTGGGTATGAATCTCATTCATGAGAGCTCTTCTACTTTTATGATCTGTTATAATTACCTCCTCATAGACCCACCTCCTGATACCATCATAATGAAATTTCAACATGTGACTTTTTTTGTGGGGAAGGGGCTCACACATTGATCATATCAAGTTCATCGCAGTGGGTTTTCCAGTATTTTACTTCTGTTTTGGATGAACTTACTCCGTCTTTTGGTAACTGCAGCTTTTCTTCAGCAGTTGCAAGGCATTTTAACTACAAGGAAGAGCAGAGCAGAGAGAAGGGATAGAGCTGGTTTACTCTTTCAGTAAAACTCTGAGTTCAGTGATGTCATGCTGTTGTCTCTGGGGAAGAGGAGACCCAAGGGGTGAAGGAAGCAGAGCGTAGAATTGTGCTCTTTGACGTGGAGTGATGAGAATAGGAATAGACTGGAAGAAGGTGTTGTGATATATGGCAGTTTTTAATGTTTATATCAGATTTGTAGGTAGCCCATTAAGAAATGCTTAAGAAATGTGTGTTAATCTGATGAGTAGTGTTCTTTTTTTTTTTTTTTTTTTGTCATAGGTTTCCACTCATGAGGAAAAAGAAAGGGTCAGATACTTTCATGATGATGATCATCTGAGTCTAAATGATTTAGTCAAAAATGAAAAGATGGGAACAACAGAAAATCAAAATAAACTTTTTATGAGAATGGCATCTAAGGTAAGCTATGATGTGGGATACCTTGGAATTGTGCAAAGATTGTGCTTCTGTCCATCAGTGATCTACTTTTTAGAGAGATCTGCATGTCTGTAATATTGATTATACTTATTAAGTCTTTTATAAAATTTATGAAGAACATGTGAGAATCAATAGACATGTGGGATTTTGTTTTTAAATACAGATGCCAGTTTATTTCTTTAATGTGTACTGTGAAATTATAATTGTATATTTGATATAACAGAAAGTTTGGGGCCACAGTTTAATGATTGGCAATGTTTGTTTATTAAATGACCCGTCTGTATTGTCTTAATGTTCTTTTAGTTAACTGTAATCATGCCATGAGATAGAAGAAAGTATTTGCGTTGTAAGGAAGCCATCTTGGAACAATCTTGATTTTGTTTATATGTATACATTACTTTAGCACATCATATGGGTAGTAGAATGAATTTTTGTTATAAGTAGCATTCTTTGTTCCAGTCTCTTCCATTGCAATTCCTTCTGAACACTACGGTTTCTCTTAAAGAGGCATTGTATTTAAGCTTAGCTGTCTTCCAGAGTTTGGCAAGCTATGATTCCAGGGGAAAAATTAATTTTATTGCTTAGGCTTGTACATAAAATTTTATTGAAACACAGAGAAATAAATGTATTTACATATTGTCTAAAGCTGCTTTTGATCAGTAGTCACTGAGTTGAGTAGTTGCAGTAGAGACTGCATAGTCCTCAAAGCTATAAAAATGTTCTTCTGGGCCTTTCTTAGTGAAAAAAAATTGCCAGTCCTGTGTTTGTAATACCAATAGTTGTATTTTAATAGTGGAAATTTGAGCTGAGAACAGTGGGTAACTGAGAGACAGTAATGGGAAGGAGGTGTTTCACTCTATATTTTTTCAAAATTACTATCTTAAAATATATGAATATTTTAGTTGATCAAAATTAACACAGTGAAAACTGAAATAAAGGTAACTGTGTTGTTGGTATGTACGATAGCCATGGGGGTGAGGAGGAAGTTATAGTTATATGGGATGTAAAATTTAGCTTTCCGGCATGACTTTACCACTGTATATGTGGGAGAGATTGCTGATTACTTCTTAGTCTGGATATTGACTGCAGAAATAAGGTCATGTTTTTTTCTTGTCCTACATGATACCATTTTATAGAAAATGTAAATTATATTTCAGTTTTAGTCAGCATAATACATTGAAGTTTATATGTTAAAATATCTTCATTGAGATTTGTAATAGTTTTATTAATCTAACAGTTGTTATCGTACACCTCATTTGTGCCGGTTACCGTTTTAGGTATTTCAGTACTGACAAGCAAAAGTCAACGTTTGCATCCTCACAGAGCTAGTCTTTGTAGCCTGTGAGACAGGGAGTGAAGGAATACATACTGTAAAATATTTATAAAATAAATAGTATATTAAAATAGAAAATATGTGTGTGAGAAATAAAGCAAATTGGAGGAGATGATTATGGTATTTTCGGTAGAGTGGTATGGGAAGGGTTCTTTGTGGAGGAGGTGTTTCAGCAGACTCCAAAGAAAGTGAATATCCGAGGGAAGAGTATTCCAAACAGAAAAGCAGAACATTGAACTACTGTGAAGCACACGAACCTGGAGAACATGAAGAGCAGCAAGAAGACGTGTGGCTGGGAGAAGAGGCAGGGAGGGAGGAGAGCTAGAAGATGAGACGAGAGAGGTAGAAGAACAGATGGTGTAGGGTGTTACATACCCATTGTTGTGGACTTTTGTTTTTGAATGATAAGCCATTGAAAACTTTTTAGCCAGGTGATGTCATCATCTGTTATATTATAATTTAATAGAATTTTTTCTGGATGCTTTTTGGGCAAGTAGTGAACAGAGACAAGAATGGAAGCGGGAAGAACACTTATGAAGGAATTTTACAAATAGAGCCTTGGATTAGATTGGTAGAACTGGTGAGAGGTGTTGGGATTTGGGACAAAACTGGTGCTACATATTGAAATGAAAAAAACTGGACAACTTTTGTGTGGGATGAGTGGGAATGAGGGGTCTAAAGAACTGTCTTAGGAGAAGTATGCAGTGTCCTTTAGACATTGGCAAAGTAATGAGGAATGGTTGCCTTTGAGCTCTGAGTAATGTTTGTTCTCCCTTGTAAATTTGGTTGCTGTATTTGAAGCCATTGGAATTAAAAACTTATTAATGAGGATTGTATAGTTAATGAGGATCCTGAAGACTGAGCCCTGAAGTGCTTTCTGGAAGAAGGCAGAAAGGATTCAGCACCAGATGCTGAGAAAGTGCAGCCAGTGAGGCAGGAGGAAGTGGAGGGGGCCATTTCAGAGGTCAGAGAAGAGGGAGAAGGGGCGAGTTAGACATGACTGTCGATTGCTTCTTAGAGGCTAAGATCTCTGATAATGGGGAAATAACCACCGGGTTTCTCTGTGTGAAGATTGCTGTTGACTGTGGTAAGTGTGGTTTGTGGCCTGGTAAAGGGAAAAGAATGTCCAACTACATTGGCTTTCAAGAGTGAGCATGAGAATAGTGAGCTTTAGAAAATACTGTTTACGGCCTGTACATTATATAATAGGAGAAAAAGCAAAGTGTTAGTATACAAATGTGGGTAGATTTGTAAATTTAAACAGTTACTCTTCTTATTGCTTCTAATAGTGAAAGGGTTAAGGATGTCAGCTGAGAGTGATGGTGCCCACTCAGGGCCTCTTGGGGTTTGAGATGTAGAACGTTGTTCGGGAGAACTGAGGTGAACAGAACAACCTGCCAGGCGGTGCCGAGGGTCTCTTTGGGGTTAATAGTTGTGCCATTTTCTACTGCCATGTTTAGATAGAGATTATTTTATTTATTGTACAATTATCAAGACCTTTTTTGCATTATATTTTACCACTCACTACTTACTGATTTAGGGGGATACATAATGAAGTATTTTTATGTGTAATTTTCCTTTAGTTTTATTTTTACATTATGGGGTCTGATTACAATTAATTTGTACTGTATAGGGTTTTTGGCCTGTCTGTCTGTCTCTCTGTCTGTGTGTCTCTATCTATCTATCTATCTATCTATCTAGCTATCTATCTAGCTATCTATCTAGCTATCTAGCTATCTAGCTGTATTTTGAAGTGTTAGAGATGGAACCCAGGGCATTTAAAACAAGCTAAATCTCTAGTCTCACCTTTTATTTTTGAGATAGGTTCTCAGTAAATTTCTAATTTTTCTAGGCTGGGTTTGAACTTGTGATCCTACTGGAGTGCTGGGATTATAGGTGTGTACCACAACTGTAGATTAGGACTGTTTTTTAAAATATTAGTTTACTTGCTGACAGTTGCACTTTCATATCATAACTTCACAGAATATTTTAAATTTGATTTTTTAAAAAAATTGAAATTCACCAAGCCGGACTGTTATGGAACCTAGGGTACTTAAAACTTCACCAATGATATTTGACCCTTAAGTATTCCATTCCATTTCACCTCTGTATTACCTCAATAAAAGGTTTGATTTATCAAAAAAGTCCAAATATTAGCTAGGCATAGTGCCACACGCCTGTAATCCCAGCACTCGGGAGGCTGAGGCCAGAGGACTGCTCTGAGTTCAAGGCTGGTCTGGACTGCATGGTGAGTTCAGAACCAGCCTGGATTACAGAGCAAGACCCTGTCTCAAAAAAAAAAAGAGTCCACATTTTATAAGATGTTGTGTTATTGTATTACATAGTTATATGAAATCATCTTATTAAATTTATTTAGTTAAGACTTATTAGCATAGACAGGAGGCATTCTGTACATTTTCTTTTTCATATTCCATTCATGTTTTACATTTTTAAATATTTATTTTCTAAAAAGCAGAATTCTGCCAGTTCTGATAGGATTAAACTATAAACTGTACAAACATTTGTGCAATTGATAGACATACAACTCATATTTTTCATAAGTGTTGGTTGTCCAATTTACATATTGTTGAATTTGTAGTAGTTACATTAACATTTTAACAAGGACGTTGTTTTTATCCAAGCAGATTGTTTTCTTTGTATTATTTAATGAAGATATTAATTTGCTTATAGCAGCTAGGGAAATGCAGATCATGTCAACCCCTTTCTCCTACTGTAATCAATTATGTTACAATTTCCATGTCTGTTTTGAGGAGGTAGCTGATAGCACAGGGAGGAAGATAGGCTTGAGACATAATAGACGATTTCTCATTAACAAAGGACAAAGGTGTTTTTTAAATGTGCCCAGTGATGGCAATCATTGCTTATTTGCACCAGAGCTAATGGGGTTCAGGTTGCCATGGAAATACTGATTTTGCATTGTGATTTTTAGTTCATCCTGCCTCATAATTAACTATGGCATAGTAGCAGTTTGGTTTGTACCTTTAATAATTGAAATTAGTTGCAGTAAAATTTTGAAGTAATACTAAAAGCCTATAAAAATAGTTTGAATTATTGTTTCTGTAAAAGCTATGCTTAATCGTTTTTACTTTTAAGCTAAGTAGCTAAGTTGTTACATTTTCAGAAATCCTAATATCATTGTTACTTTAGAGATGTTAAATGTTTTCATGAAGAGCCTGCAGAAGATTGTTAGCCATCTTGTTAGTTGAAGAGCATTGGTCTTGAAAAGGAGTTGGCACTTTTCTGTCAAGGGCCCGTGACTTCTATTTTTTGGCGTTTGAATTCGCCCCTCAGTTCTGCTGTGTGGCACAAAAACAGCCATGTATAATAAATAAATGCATGGCTATAACTACATAGCAGCAAAACTTTACTTACAAAAACATGACTGACCTATAATTACTGGATAACTCTTAGGCTTTGGTAGAAGCAGCCAGGAAAGAATAGTCGATTTACGGAGAATGCTAGTTGAGCTTAGTGTGTTAGGTATTTTACTGGAGATGCAGAGGAGACATACTCCTGGAGCTTATAGACTATTGGGGAAAAAGAAGCACTAAGTAGATAATTGTGAAAAATGAGCTTTGTGATTATGGATGTGCAAATTATTGTGAAAGACAACTGAAAAGTTTTTTTGGAGTGCCAACCAAGGTAAGCCAATTTAAATGAGAGATTAATAGCTAAGGTTTCATGTTGGATGGTGAGTTTGATACTGCTTCTGGTTAGTACTTAAATCTTCTTGGTTGTCTTTTGTTACTGATGTATAAACATTACTTTTTATTTTCTTAATATATTAATTCATTTAATTTTTTATCCATTTTTTCCTGCAATTTTGATATTCCGTTTATTTTCACTCTTTCCCAGTTGTATTTTACCATTAAATCTTTAATAACATCTCTTTCTAACAACCAGGCCAAGAAAGGCACTCATGCCAAATATGAACTAGATTTTATTTGATTTGTATGGGAATTATGGTTTTGGGTTTTTTCTTTAAAGTCCTTTCTACATTTCCCATTTTTTTCTGAATATGTTATACATAATGAGAAGAAGGAACAATAAAAAGTATCTAGAAAAAGACTAGTATATTCATCTATTTTCTAAATGTATATGCCATTGTCTTTATTATGATTTTTTGGGTAATGATATGCATGTATATTTAAGATCTTTAAGAGAATATTATTCTTTTATAATATTATTCTTCTACATTTCACACACGAGGAAACTGGGGTTCTAAGAAAAGTAAATGGCTTGCAGGAGGCTTGTAGGTGACTTTCCTGCTCCTCACAGTGAAGGAGTCGAGTTGCAAGCAGCAGCAGCAGGAGAAGCCTCAGTTTTTAACTCCTAGGCTGGGGCTGTTTTCATTAAACACTGCTGCTTTCAAATGACTCATGGTAATGTATAGCTGTTCAGTGTTGTCTAGATTTAATGGTCTTTGTCCACTTTCCATGTGTTGTTTAGTAGCATTTGGGAATAATCACTGTGTTTACTCTATCTTAAAATACATTGTATTGGCTTCAACATTCTTTAAATATAAACTCCCATTTAAAATTTAAGATGTCAGTGTTTCCTTGGCAACATAAACTCAGGCGTATCTTCATGAGATCTATATACATCTTTCCTCATTAATTTTGTTTGCACTGTGGGCAGTAATTTTATGGTTTTTATACTGATAGAATATTAAAGAAGTGGGCTGGAGGGGTGGAAAATGGGATGCACAAGAGAAAACTGGTAAAGGGGAGATAAAAATCAGTCATTATGTTTTTATCTTAAATTTCTAAGAAAATAATGATTTTATCTTCTAAGGACAGATGTTTGTATTTTTTTTTTTTTTTTGGTAATTTTTCCTGTGTAACACTCGAGGTTTATTATACTTTAGGTCTTACTGTATTTTTCTGATGGAATTACTCTTTAAGATATACATTACATATTTTTATAATAATATACATTAGAACTTAAATCTTTTACTTTTATTTTCAGTAAGCTAATTTTAATAACAAATCTTGAGACATTAAATAGCTACCTTTCTCAGAGGTCTGATTAGAATAAACTAAGAATTCCATTGCTGACGTCTTGTAGTATCATTTGTTACTCTGTGTTCTCATTGTTAGACATTGCCGTTCTCATAGACTAGTAGGTGTGGAGTAAAGTTAGATTTAGAAGAGGCTAATGCAAGAGTGTGAAATCATGTATATGTTCCTGTGACTCTTGTCAATTTGAAATTTGGATGTCATAAAATTATAAAAGTGATACTTTGTTTTTATATGGAACTGGAGAAGATATAGTAAGGAATCCAACATGCTTAACAACATTTTTTTTTTTTTGAGCCTTGCCTAGGGATGTGGGGAGTGCGAGGGCACTCAGAACACCAAAACATATGATTTCACTTGACATTCTATAGTTCAGAGGTTCTACACCTGTTATTCCATTTTAACTATCCTTTGTATTAAGTACATTCACAGTGTGGTGCAGCCATCATTCCCCTCTTTTTCCAGAACTTTTTTCCCCTGGTACTGAGCATCGAACCTAGGGCCTTCCCCCTCATCTACATCTCCAGCCTACTTTTAGTCTTAGTTGTTGTTATTATTTTGAGCCAGTATTTCAGTAAGTTTCCCTGCCTGGGCTTGAACCTGCATCCCTGCTGCCTCAACTTAGTGAGTCGTTGGGATTACAGGTGTGTACATTCCCCAGGCCCCCCTACCCAAAACTTTTTTATATTAACTGTCTCAAACAGAATTTCTGTATCTATTGAACATGCATTAGTTCTCCTTCCTGTGGTCTCTCTTCTTTAGTCTGCCCCACATCCACTTTCTATCTCTGATGTGCATATTTTAAGTAATTTACATATGTAGAATTGTGTAATATGTATGTCCTTTTCTCTCTGACTTTTTCCTTTTTATATGATACTGTAAGTTTTTCCACATTTTAACATATACCAGAATTTCTTTTTAAGGCTGTAAAGTATTTCATTTCCATATTTTAAAAAACTTATTCATTTATCAGTGGACATTTGGATTGGCTTTGCCTTTTAGCTATTGTGGCTAATGCTGTTATGAATATTGCCACTCAAGTGTCTGAATCTGCATTTATGTTTTGGTGTATATGTGTCTAGAAGTGGAATCACTGGACTTAATGGTAGTTTTATGATAGTAAACTTCTTTAGAAATCCCCACAGTGTTTTACTGTGGCTCTTACCATCATTTTACATTCTTTGCAGCAATATGCAAAGGTTCCAAAATCTTGATGTCTTATTATTATTTATTTTCTGTTTCTTAAAAGAAAATAAGTAATAGCAATACCATTGGCTGTGAACATTCGGTAGTGGTCAAGTCTGATTTCTTGACCATGATTAATAGCTCTCTGTCACAGCCCTAGGTTCAGTTTCCTGCAAACTGTAGGATATCCAAGCATGTTGCTATTGCTCTCCTACATTTTGTTCCAGGCGTTTTTCTTTGGCTGACTTCAATCTGTATTCTTTCTCTGTTATCAACATTTATAATGCAGGTAACAACTTTTAGTGAGTTCTGTGAGGTTTTTTAGTAAAATATTGAGCCCAACAGTGACCTTAGGGACCTCTGACCTTTCAGTTACTATTAGAAGTAAGGGTGAGCTCAGAGACACTCTACCATCACATTCAGGTGGATGGTCAGGAGCTCAGAAACAATTAGAGAACTGGTCACAAGCAGCTCTGGGAGAGAGGTAAGTGGACGGACCCCTCTGAATGAATAAAGAGTGGGAAAACACTTGTGTCTTATATGAAAATAGCTATGTCATTAGCCACTCACACAAGTTTATGAAAAAGGTAGCCATTCAGGGACAGAAAATATGGACCACCGGAGCAATGTGAACTTCCACTCAACCAAAACCAATTTGTCTACATCCACTGCTGAATGCTCCATATGCCAAAAACAGGCCAGTATTAAACCCCTGATATGACACTACCTGGTGACATGTGCCTATACTTGACTATATATATGTAAGAGGACTGTACGTATAGGGCTTGAAATATAGCAAGTCGTAGAAAAAGCTAGCTGTTTTGTCCTCCCAGATATTCCCAGGACAATGTTCTTAAATAAGGACAGCTTTATGACACTCTCTCCCATACCTGAAGATACCTGGCAATGTATGTCAGTCACTTTGGAGTAAGATGGGCTGCTATGAGTATTGACGGGCTAGGTGATGCCAAATGTTCTACTCAAACAGTTTTTCCACACAGATAATTAGCCAGCCCAAAATGTCAAAAGTACCAAGCTTAAGGAATGATGTTTCAAAGAAATTCTGATTACAGAAAGCTGTTTTCTGTGTGCTGATGATAACGATCCACATGAACTGAAGAGTTGAACTGAATTATTGCCTGTGTGTTGTTTATTCAGTTTCCAAATAAAGCCTGGAAATAGAAGTTAATGAAATAATAATGTTTTATATTATAACACTACCAATATTATTCAATATATTATCATATTATGTTAAAATATTATACTAAATGTATTAATATATAATAGCACATTATGCTATATATATTGCAAATTATACAGATAAGTTACTGATATTAATATCTAATTAAGAATACAAAAATATTAAATGTCTTCTAAGCAATTTGTTTTGTCCATTTTGATGTTTGAGAGAAAGGACTTTTCCAGTATCATTATGCAGAATAATGAGTTGCAACCAATCTATATAAAATTATTATTGCATTAATGTATGAGGATTAAAAAAAAGACTGTAACCTAATTTTTATTGAAGTACTTCAAGATTATGACAGTGCTTTTAATCAAAACTTCAATGTAAAGTGTGAAATTATCCTTCAGTTCCAAGCCCTCATCTACAATGGAGAAATGAATTAATGACATATGTTGCATATAATTTTAGACTCTATTTTTCGTTAAAAGGACTCAATAATCAACAATTTAATCTTAGTTCAGAATTTAAGAGAACCTTTTTTTTTTTTTTTTTTTTTTTTTTTGAGAAAGGGTGTTACTAAGTTGCTCAGGCTGGGATTGAACTTACGATCCTCCTGCCTCAGCCTCCCAGAGCACTGACGTTTCAGGCCTGCAGCACTACCTTGAGCGTGCACCTTAATCACATTTTCTTTTTACTCACTTTTTATGTACAAGTTTTATCATAGAACTTACAGACATGACTTCAAGATGCTCTTAATCTATAGATTCCCAACTAATCTTATTTTGAATTTTCAGTTTATGGGAAAAACAGATGGAGACTATTACACTCTGGATGACATGTTTGTCTCCAAAGCTGCTGAGGGAGAGCGTCGTGGTGAAGAAGAGAACCAGAGGAGAAAAGCTATTGCTGAGCATCAGAATCTTGCTGCACAAATGGAAAAATGTCTGTACTGTTTTGACAGCTCTCAATTTCCCAAGCACCTCATTGTTGCAATAGGTGTTAAGGTAAGAAATATGACATTTATTGATAAAAGGAAAAGATTGATTAATGTATGTTGCTAATTTAAATGGCAAGAAGCGCATAACTCGTGCGGTTCTCCTCTTTTTGAGAGGTGTTGTTCTTGTTCTGCTGTGACTTTAAAGGCCTGGACAAATTTCCTGAATTCAAATCCTGGTTCTACTATTTATCAGCCTTGAAATGTTAGGATAGCACTTGGTTCTCAGATAGATTAAGTCTTAAGTAGCTTCTACTTCTTTGCATACTTTCTCGTAGAACCTGTTGTTTATTCATAGGTCATAGCATAATTTGAAGTGTATTATGTTTCCCTTACTTGTTTGTTGAGTCTCTCCCATAGTCTTTAAGCTTCATGAAGTTGAGATAACTTTGTCTCCTCATTACATATCATTTATCTGGTCCTGTCCATAGAACATTATAGTCACTCATTCTAATAAATACTTACTCTTCATTCATTTTTACATTGAAACATAATTTTGTGAGTCTGATAATGTGCTGCGACCTAGCTAAGTCATGAGAAAAACAGACAGCTAGGTAGACTTGAAGCATCTATTCTAATGAAATGGCAGAAAACAAGCAGATACTGTCCCTGATTTACGAAAATATTGATTTTCACAGAGCAAGTAAAATGAGGAAATGGGATAAAATGATAGCAAAGAATTACTTTTTAGAGGGTGATTTAACAGGCTTCTCAGAGGTAGTTTAGTAAATTGTGTGAGACAGGAAGGAGCAAGCATTGTGAAGATATGAATCAATTTAATGTTTTAAGGAGGTATATCAGTGGGGCTGGAGGAATAACACAGCAGTTAAAGTGCTTGCCTAGCAAGCTTAAGGCTCTGAATTCGATTTCCAAGGACCATGGAAGTCCAATGTGGTTGCACACACTTGTAAACCCAGCGTGCTGGAGGCTGAGGCAGGAGAATGACTGTGAGTTTGAGCCCATCCAGGGCCCCAAAGTGAGTTCAGGACCAGCTTGGACTACCTCAAAAAAAAAAAAAAAAAAAAGAGGGAAAAAGGATCACCGGTGAGTGAAAGGTCTTGAGGAAAAACTTGGTGTTTGTGGAATAGAAAGAAGGCTGAGTGCAATGAGAAGAAGTGAGTGTAGAAGAGGCTGAATGAACAAATGAATGTTGGTTTCAGAAACGAATATTTGGGAAATGCATATGTATTTTTTTAATTGCCATATACATAGTTTTGAGCACTGTCTCCTTGTCCCCAGTCTTTTAATATCTTTAAGTCACTAAGATAGTAAGCTCATCAGCTTGGACTTTGATTTCTTTTACTTTAGTTTCTTATCCTTGCTTTTTCTCCATTTTTTATCAGTGAAATATTAGACGTAGAAAATGAAATAGTGAAAGAAATAACCTAACTTATTACATCATTACTAAATAACACTAGGGCAAAGGTAGAATTAAACACAGGTGGACAAAGGAGAGACTTGAATTCATTCAAAGCCTTTTGAATGAAAAGCCTTGTCTAAGAGGAAAGAAACTGACTAGCCCAACTCCCTGTAAGTTGAGAGCAAAGAGAATTGAACACCATTACAATAAATATTTGGAAAATATGGATTACCGTACAGTAGAACAGCAAAGCAGAAAACAATGGAAAAATTTCATTTCAGTTTTAACCCAATTAAAAAAAAAGAAGAAAAACTCTATTAACTAATTACTTTTATGTGTTTTCTAGGCTCTTTTCCAGGCTTTCACATAAATGTTGAAATTTTTATAATTACAGCTGGGCATATGGTGGTACATGCTTTTGATCCTAGAACTTGGGAGGCTGAGGCAGGAGGATTTTGCTGAGTTCTAAGCCAGCCTGGGCTACATAATGAGTTCAGGACCAACCTGGACTACAAAGTGAGATCCTGTCTCAAAAATAATTATTACTTTATATATAAATACTTCCTTTCAGTCTCATTGACCCCTTAAACATATGGGAATAAAGTAAATACCAAATAATGTTTATTAAATTTTCCTACAACACTTAAATAGAGGTTTGGAGATTCTTCTTTTATACTTACAGATTTTTTGTGTGTGTCCATAGTGCATCCCTTTCCCCTTCCAGCTCTCTTACCCGTTCAACGCCTGCCCCTCCACTTTTCTCTTTCCACAAAGTCCATCTTGTTAGTTTCTTATATATTTCTTACTTTTTTATGGTTTGTTTTTCTCTTATTACAGAAGCCATATGGTATTTAAGTTTTTGGGTCTGGTTCATTTTGCTGAGCATAATGGTCTCAAGGTGCATCTATTTTCTTACCAGTGGCTCAAATTTATTGTTCTTTAAGGCAGAGTAGTAGTTCATTGTGTGTATATATACCACATCTTTATCCAGTCATGTGTACTTGAGCATGTTGGCTTCTTCCTAGATTTGGCTATTATAAATTGTGCTGCTATAAATATGATTGCATTTATCACTGTTGTATGATGATTTTTGAACTCTTTTGTGAAGATACCCAGCAGAAGTATAGCTGGGTCAAATGGTCTCTGTATTTTCAGTTATTTTTGTGGAGTTTCCGTATTCCTTTCCATAGTTGTCATACCAGTTTACAGTCCTACCAGCATTGTAGGAGGGGTCCTTTTCCCCCCACAGCCTTTCCATCATTTGTTGTCTTTTGAGTTCTTACTACCAGTCATTCTTACTGGAGTAAGGTGGAACCCAAGTGTTCTTTTGATTTGCTTTTCTTTTAATTTGCTAGAGAGGTTAAACTTTTTGTCATGTATTTATTGGCCATTTGGACTTCTCCTAACAACTGTTTATCCATTTTAGATTTCCATTTCTTGATTATGCCCTTTATTTTGGAGGGTCTAATTTTTTAAAGTTCTTTGTGTATTCTTGATAAGAGTCTGCTATCTGAGGAGGAGCTGGCAAAATTTTTTCCCCATTCTGTGGGTGTTCTCTTCAACTCTGTTGTTTTCATTGCCATGCAGAGCTTTTTTGATTTCATATGCTCCCATTAGTTGATTTTTGGTGTTATCTTTTATGCTTTGTGTGTTTTATTGAGAAAGTCCTTGCTGATGTCTTCAAAGATTTTGCCTACATTTTCTTCCAAGAAGTTGAGTGTTTCCATTTTAATGTCTAAGTCTTTTATTCATTTTGATTTGGTTTTGGTGTGTGTTGAAAGTTGTGGGTCTAGTTTCATTCCTCAGCACGGGGTTAGCCAGTTTTCCAGCACCATTGTTAAAGAGGCTGTCTTTACTCCAGTGCATGTTTTATTCCCTCTTTGTTGAAGATCAGGTGGCTGAAGGTACTGAAGGATGTTTCTGCATCTGCATTTCTATTCCATTGGTCCACCTGTCTGTTTTTGTGCCAATGTCTTTTTAAAAAAATTTTTTTATTATGTTTTCTGTGTAATATAATTTGATATCTGGTATTAGGATGCTTCCTGCTTTTGTTTTATTGCTTAGGATTGTTTTGGCTATTCTGGTCCTCTTATGGTTCCATATCAATTTTCAGATTGTTTTTCTAGTTCTGTTAAAAATACTGTTGATCACTTGATTGGGATTGCGTTGAATCTGTATATCACTTTAGGAAGTATGGTCATTTTGACAATCTTGGTTCTGCCTATCCAGGAACAAGAGATATCTTTTCATTTTGTAAAATTCTTTTTTTCAGAGTATTAATAGTTTTCAGTATAGAGGTCCTTTACATGCTTTGCTTGGTTGATTCCTAGGTATTTAATTCTCTTTGAGGACACTGTAAGATTGTTTTTCTGATCCCTTTCTCTGTGGTTTCATTTTTGCTGTAGAGGAATGCTGAGTTTTGTGTATTGATTTTATGTCCTGTAACTTGACTGACTTTGTTTATTAAGTGTAAGAGTTTTCTGCTAGAGTTTTTGCAGTCCTCTTATAAAGGATCATGTCATGGAGAATTTTTTTTTTCAATGACTTAATTTTTTTCTAGTATACTGAAGACAAGTTGTGTCCAGAGAGGCAGGGAGACATTAATTTACAAACTGTTTCATAGCTTCTTGCTTTGTAAGTTTTGTTTTAGTCCATTTTGTTTTGCTACAGGAAAATCCCTGAGGTTGGGTAAGTAATACAGAAATGAGGCTTACTTAACTCCTAGTTTTGGGTGCAGGGAAGTTCAGAGCCGTGGCACCGGCATCAGCTTGGCATCTAGTGAGCCGTCATTCTGTCCCATGCATGGCAGAAATACATAAAGGGGGAAGTGGAAATAGAGAGCAGAGGAAAGCTGAGCTTGCTCTGCCATAACCTACTTTCAGGGGAGCTGCTGCATCCTTTCTGAGACTGGAGGGAGTTCCCGTGACCTCGCTGCCTCCTCAAGGCCCAGACACATCTCCAACACTATACTGTGGGGAATTGAATTTCAACATGAATTTTTATGAAGACAGAATGCATTTAAACCACAGCAGCTGTACCTGAATTGAGCATTTGTTAATTTGCTGGCCAATGGAAGCTGTTAGCTTGTGGACACATTTCTATTTCTTGAACTCTTACTATCTCCTGCAGCTTTCTCCCCTTTTTCTGTTTTTCTGTTCACCTATGAAATAATCCACATTTCACAATTAGTCATTTGTAATGGTATTAAAGTCTCTTTGCTTTCACTTTAATGAGTGTTGACTAATCAGTTTCTTCCATCTCTGACTCGTCTTTTCACTCGGAAAGCTTTGAATCTGTTCTAATCTCTCCCTTGTCCCCTTGTGCTTTATTCTGCTATCTTTCTTTGCCCTGGCATTGTTTAGCTGTCATGTAGCAGATTTGTCATAGCTATCTCGCTCAGTATTTCGTTCTCCAAGTCTAATCTCTCTTTCTCTTGGCTTCCTGTTGATGTTCCCGTGGCTTGCTCGCGTCACTCTTCATTTATTTGGCTGCCTAGCCTGGATTCCTTTCTTCTCATTTTCCCTCCTTCCTTCCCTCCCTTCTCTCTTGTGTCCTTCCCTGGAAATTGAGGCGCACATTCATATCTGCTCCTTTCTCAAAAACATATTTAAAATTTGCATTATTTTGTTAAATAAATATCTGCCATGTGAAACAATGGTACTGAAAAGCACTTTTTAAAATTAAAGTAATAGAATATGAGTAAGTCATTTTTACAGAATGTTGTTTATGCTCTCCATGAAACCTCCTGCTCAGTGTATACATGCAAATTGACCTTTTTTTGAAAAAAGATAGTTTGTATATAATGAAAAGATAGCAGATTTTGGGCAATGTGTGTATGTCAGTGGATACAGCTTAATCTGAACAGTAAAAATCATTTCCTCTTTTGGGGTCTTTCTTTCTTTCTTTCTCTCTTTCATTCTTTGTTCTTCCTTTGGCTAGTGAGAGGGGGAATGCATGATTAGTAAGCATCAGTTAGACTAGGCCGGCTAACTTTTTATTTGTGCAAAAATCATGTTGTTCTAAGGTGTTTCAATGTGTACAGGATCGCCCTCAAAAAATGAAGTGTCATTTATTCTTGCCCTTCTGGGGAGATTTTGATCTTTATATAATGTGTAGTAATGAAAATTGTGACTTGTGCTCTATATTTCTAGTTTGTTATATCATCTTCATGATTTAAAAGTATTTGTAAAAAGTGTTTTTAAAATGTTAAGGTAAAATATTTCTCATAAGTGTGTTTACTTTATTAAATATTATCCACTTTTTCATTTCTTTTTTTTTTTTTTTTTGAGACAAGGTCTCACTCTGTAGGCCAGGCTGGTCCTGAACTTACTGGTGTAGCCCAAGCTGGCCTTGGTCTCAGGACTCAGCCTCCTGAGTGGTGGGATTACAGTTGTGCACCACCACGCACAGCTTTATGTTGTGATGGGGAATTGAACTCAGGGCCTTGCCCTTGCAAGGCAAGCACTCTAAACACTGCGCCATTCCTCCAGCCCTCCGTATTTTTCTATTAGGGTTTCATCTGTTACAACTAAGAATAAATGGCAACAACATATCACCTTTGGGATTTTTTCCACACAGGTTTATTTATGTTTACCCAACTTCCGCTCTCTGACAGAGGGCCATTGCCTGGTAGTCCCACTGCAGCATCACCGCGCGGCCACCCTTTTGGATGAAGACATCTGGGAGGAAATACAGGTCAGTGTGATAATGCTCACTCCTGTTATAAAGCTCACGAATGGTTTTTACAAAGTATTGTAATAGATTCTAACAAGTTTTATACCTTCATTCAATGATTTTGCTTTCTGAATTTAGATAGTTATATTTTCATAGTTTTATGTATGGGCATACTTTTTTTCATCATTCACTATCTTTTAATTTTTATTTCCATGATACACTCAGTATTTTGAGAAGCTTTGTATGCTAGATAATGAAAAAGTAATAGTTATTTTACTTAAAATTAATCCAAGATTTCTAATCAATTCTTTGTGTAGCATAATATAATCATTCTGACTACGGTAAGCTGATAAATTCCATCTACACAGAGGAATTTTCACATAATAAGAAGTGTGGGGAGTCAGTGGTTTACAGTCAGCAGTTGCCATATTTTCCTGTCGTGGCATTAGCCTTCTCTGCTGCGGTGGTTTTGTTTCCAGCTTTACTTTCTGCTCTTTCCTTCTGTAGCCTGTCTCAGTTTTGTACTTAGGAATTTGTTTTTGTGGCTCATTCTTAAGAGATTGAAGGGCATAACATAGGTGAAATTGTTCCTAAATTATTTCAAGACCTCTAAGTGATCAAGAGTGAAAAGAAGAAGAAGTTTTGTTTTTTTAATACCTGACAGCTGACTAGAGGTTATAGGGACCTCTAGTTGAAATATGTGAAAATCTTAGGACTTCAGAAGAGACTGTGGCACATGGTAGTCTTTGTAGCATGCTGATAAAGATGCCCAAAGGGAGGTGTTTTGGCTGCATTTTAGGAAATTTAGTCTCTTACTCCTTGTGAGTTTTAAGCTTAGATTGTGAAAGTTAAAAGGGCAGATTGTTTTGTTGTAGCCAAGGTCGAGGGAGAGTAAGCATATGGACAAATAGTTTTAATGTTAAAGTTTCCCATTAGTGGATGTCAGTAACAGTACATAAGTTATGGTGAAAAGTATGGAAATTTGGGTTTTGGAATTATTTTGTAGCTTTCTAGGGCACACTTTAAGTATTGACATATGGGTACTGATTTAACTTAGGATACTCTTTAACTTAGGATAAGCTATGGTGCTAAAAGTGTTTAAGTAACTTAAGAATCTAGTGAGTATATTTTATATTTTTGTAAGAAATTAAGCTACTAGATAAAAATATTGAAGTAGAGAAAGAAAAATTTACTTACCAGTTATATTATTTGAATGTAACATTTTAAGTGCTGTGAGGAATGCAGAGATAAAAATCTTTCATTAATTCTACCCACAGGAATAGTATAAAGGCTACATTGCATTTTGGCAGAGTTTTATACGTAAGATCCAGCTTTCTAGTTTTGTTAAATATGTAGTGATATTTTTCACTGTGAGAGTTACGCTGAATATATACTCCAGTCAGGCTGTATGTCAGTTTTTAAAAAATATTCCAAATTGGTGTAGTGAAGAAGGGCTGTTGGTACTTGCCTCAGTGGCCTTCACTGTGGGACGATACAGCCACTTCACGTCAAAACTGTACTGTCCAATTTGCACTCCAGGGTTCTGGATTCAAGGAGCAAAGCTGGGGATGACAGAATTTAAGAACACTGAGTGACCTTTCCAGTAACATCCTCTTTTTTTCAGTGTGTATACTCTGAGTTGTGTCTGGTTTCCTCATTTTAGGTACCTTTTCCAAAGGTAGTTATTCTGCTAGTAAGGAAGGATATGGCTCATTAGTTGCTTTTTATAAAAACTTTCATCTAAGTCGTCTGTTTTTAAGCCGCATTTCCCCTCCGCTTCCTTGAGCACTTAGTACTGCTGAGTCCTGAAGCTTTTGAAGGCCCCTTAAAGCAGCCATCCCTGCTGGTCCATCTTGTTCTCAGGGTGAGAACCAGCTTTCTGACATCTAAGTCAGCTTTTATGGGGTGAGCTGAGTCCATTGTGCCTTCTCTGGTTGTCTTGTTCATGTAGCCTTATTTCTTAAGAAAAACTTATTTTAATATCATTTTTGATGGATTACTGTATGGAGGAAGTAGAGATAAATATATGTCTAGTCTCCTGTCTCATAATCTTTGTCTTTAGATAATCTCATATTTAGGCATGGTCTATTTTAAATGTTTGGATAAGTTATAGCATTAATATTATATAATTAACTATATAGTTTTAATAATTTTAAGGAATATGTTTAATTTTTAAAACTACTATCTTTGACTTTTTAAAAATAATGTGACTTGATACAAATTGTCAACTATAGCATTTTCCAGTACAGCTTACTTAAATACATTGTAAAGAATCATAACCTAGATGCATTGCTTAGGTGAAGAATGAGTAATTAGATGAGTAATGATAGTTTAGACATGTGGAAAAGAGGGCTTACACTAAGGATGGAGAATATTGTAGGACTATAAGAGTTTTATGTCATCTCCATAGTTCGAGGTCTTTATCTCTTTTAAGAATAAACTAGTTTTGTTGTATTATGATAATATAAAAATCCTCTTCATTGTTTGATTGTGATATAACTTTGTTTTTTTAGTTATTTATTGGGACAGGGTCTCGCTTTTTAGCCCAGGCTGGCCTTGGACTCATGGCAGTTCTCCTGCCTCAGCCTCCCGACTGCTGGGATTATAGGCATATGCTACTGTGTCCAATTTATGTGGTACTGGGGTATCGAACTGAGGGCCTTTCGCTTGCTAGGCAAGCACTTTGATATAACTTTAAAAATGAGTGTTATTGAAGTGTTTATAATATATTCTTTATGTTGACCTTGGAGAAAATCTTGCTTGAAATGGAGTTAATCACCTCAACTTAATCCCCTAAATTGATATTCTCAAAATAAGTCTTAAATATGTGTACTTAAATATATGTTAATCTTCTTTTCCTCCCCTTTCTTTAGATGTTTAGAAAATCGTTGGTAAAGATGTTTGAAGATAAAGGATTGGACTGCGTCTTTTTAGAAACTAATATGAGCATGAAGAAACAGTATCACATGGTTTATGAATGTATTCCCCTCCCAAAGGAAATTGGTGATATGGCTCCCATCTATTTTAAGGTATTTCTAGGCAGGTTTTGCATATAATTAATTTTTGCTGCAGTGCTATTTGGGTATATTTTCTTTATTCGTGTATTTCTCTCCCATATATATCAAGTTTTATATCATACAAAGAAATGAAGTAAAGCACAAAATTTTCTACTGAACAGATTTCTGCTGAAAGTTTATACTTTTTTGCTTTTTAAAAAAATGCTTGCTTAGAAGTATTTATATGCTATCAAATACTAAATTATAATTTCTTTCTTAGTTTCTCACTTTTCTAATGAAGACTTTTTTTTAGTCAGGACGCACTTTCACCTTAAATGACAGTCATAACAATAGTGAATCTGGTGATTGAAAAACTGGAACCAGAGATAGCATAGAAACAGGACAAATTACAATTGCTGAGCCAAGTTATTGGTTAAGTTTTAGTATTTAATATCTCATCATGCTATTGATTGAAGAAAAAAATTCTAATATGGTTGTACATTTTGGGCATGTAGTTGACTAGTAGGGTTTGTTGACTACTAGAATATTTTCATAATATTTGGTTAACTTTTACCAAGTAATATGTGTTTAATGCTGACTTAAATATAACTTATAGACTAATGCAAATGCATAAATGTATAACTATATTTGATATAGTAACATGCAGAGAAAAAGGAAGGTGATGACCTTTGAATTGCTGTGAGAAGATTGCATTTATAATAACAGTATAAGATAAAATTAATATGAGCTACGTATTCCAATATAAATGATTATGAAACCTTTCAATGAGATGGTAAAAATCTATATCCTTTAGAAATCTTTAAAGGCAATATGAACTTAGAGTAGCTGAGTCCTGGAAGGAGCTGACATGGCCACAAACAGATGAATGGATAAAGAAAAGGTGACATGTTTACGTACACAATGGGACACTGTACCATAAAGACAGACAAACTTGAGTCATGTTTAGGGAAATTGATACACCTTGTAATCATTATGCTTAGCATAATGAACCAAACGCAGAAGGTTAAGTGTTGCACTGTTCTCTAGTATGCGAAACCTAAAGTATAGATAAGTAAGAGGCAAAGAAGAATGATCATAAGAAACAGGGAGATAGATTTTGTGGAGAGGGAGACGGGATTTAGGAGGGGCGAGAAAGTAGAAAGAGGGGAGAGAAGTAAAAATGATGAAGATGTGGTATATACGTGCAGCAGTTCTTCAAATAAATGTATTTATCATGTATCACAAATATATATACTAATAAGGAAAAGATTGGGGATTATTTGATCCAAAACATAATACTGTTAAAATGTAGGTAAATAAAGCAGATAATTCCAAAGAGCCATGTTAGTTCTGCCTTAATGTAATTATTTAAATATATTTTCTTCAGGGTGATATTTTGGTGCTTCCTTAGTAGGGATAATTGCAACAAGAGGTATTTGACATGAAGGAGGACCCCCACTAAAGACAGGTAGCTCTGGTCCCTAGTTGCTGCTGTTGGGTGACACAATCATGTATCCCGTTTCTCTTCTGCACTAAACCTTTTGTCTGATCATCAAAGCTCCATTTTATATATAATTTCAACTGGTTTTAATTTTATACTAAACATGCTGCATTACAATGTGAAGCCAAGCAACCCATGATTTTAAAATAGGAAAGAGCAGTATTTCTGTTATAAATTGTGATTATTTAAATATTAGCCCTTCTCCTCCCTTCCTTCCTTCCTTCCTTCCTTCCTTCCTTCCTTCCTTCCTTTCTTCCTTCCTTTCTCCTTCCTTCTTCTTTCCCTTTCCTTTCTTTTTCTCTTTCTTTCTATTTCTCTCTGTCTTTCAGGATTGAACACAGGGCCTTTGTACTCAGCTATATCCCAGCATTTTTAAAATTTTTTATTTTGAGACAAGGTCTCACTAAGGCTAGGTTTGAACTTGTGATCCTCCTGCCTCAGCCTCTCAGAGTGCTGGTATACACCCCTATGACTGTCTTTAATTATTAATTTCATCTTTAAAATTTACCTCATTAGCAACGATAGTGTTAAAATATGATAATTTTATGTTCTTATCCTTGCTTTTATTTTTATAAAATATTTCCTTACTACAAATGGAAGTCATATATTATACTTAACCTAGAAAAGTCTTAAACTTCCATTTGTATGTGTTTTTCTTACTACCTTTTCAAAAAATACACCTTAATTTTGGAGCAGTTTTTTCTGCACTTCCTTTACTTTGTATACGTGTAGGAATATTGCAAGATTTTTGGTTTCTGGAAAGCATACAACTTATTTTAGATATTTGAGAAAACGTAGTAAAACTAAAGGCATTTGAGTAGAATTCATGAATGTAATAACAAATTTGTAGACTTTTATGCACACAGATTATGTTCAGTATTAAATTACTTGGTCTTCTTGATTTTCTCATATAAAATTCAACTTTAGTTAGCACAAGAGTTAGTAGGAATGGAACAATATTGTGTTCATATAGCAGTAGGACTTTAAAAAAACAAGTTCTAATTTTAAATAACAAATATTAAAGCTCGATTCATCCAGATAAGTGGCCTATGATAGATATTGTGCTTAGAATGAATTCACTGCATTATTTTAAAGTCTTTTATATTTGCTACTATGTTACTTTTTTGGTATTTATATTACTTTTTATTTTTGTCTATCTTACTTTTCTATTTAACAAATGGCTGTTTGTTAGAAAGCCATAATGGAATCAGATGAAGAGTGGTCCATGAACAAGAAGTTGATCGATCTCTCTTTAAAAGACATCAGAAAGTCTGTAAGTATCAATTTTTTTCTAATATAAGAAATTATTCTCATATCAGGATCTTTGTTAGTTTCCCCATACTAGTTGAGGTATATAGACCATTTGGCTGAGTGAGTAAATAGATAATTATTTTCACCCATCTGGTCTACAGAATGCTTGTTTGTAGAGGATTTATATTTGTTCATGAACGTTTCTTGTTAACCTTTGGCTCTCCGCCATTGTAGTCCTTATAATTGATTATGGCTGTTATCAGGAGCTCAGACTCTGCGGGCCCGAGGTGAAAGGGCATTCTTGTTACAGGAATTATAATGAGAGAACCTTTCCCCAAGAGGCTGCACTATGAATTTGGAGCTCATTTCTTTTTCCTTTTGTGAAGGCTCCCTGTTATATTGCTGTAAGAATAGGAACTTGTAAACACAGGCATTTTCCTAATCATATTTTCTAGTTTAGTCTTGATATGCTGATTAACTGTTAGATACAAGTTACATATAAGATGAGTACTTCTATAATAAACTTCCTTTTTTCCTAGAAATATAAATTAAATAGAACAGAGATTTAGTAACTGAGTTTCTTTTCATTATTTCTGTTTAAAATGTAATTTGTTCTGCAAGTATTTATTGAGTGTGTGCTATTTAATGGGCATAACTATAGCTCTTTGTGCATAGAATAAAACAGAGAAGATCTTTGCCTTTGAGCTGATGTTCTGGTACAGGGAGTGGGAGTTCAATCCGAATGCACTCTTTTGTGTGTTTGTGTAAGTGAAGTTCCCTTGGAACGTTGCCACGCACCTTGGTTGTTATTGCCTGTGGCTCTTTAATGCTACAAGGAGTGAGTCAATTTCCCTTAAGGGAGACTGTGTGATTGACAGTGCCTGGAGTATTTTATTTTTTGGCTGTTTTATGGAGAAAGTTTGCCAGCCACTCTTCTAGTTCTGGTTCTTTTGGAGAGCCAGATTCCTGATAAATGGTTTGTTTGAAAGGATTCTTTATTTTCTTTTTTATGACCTAGGCAGAACATTCAAGAATTTCTGCATTATTGAAGGTTTATAGTTTTAATTCAGAGATAAAATGTTGTCATCAGTCTTTTACTTTTCCCTTGTTAGTGAATTGGACTAGACAACATATTAAAAAATGAAACAAAAAATGAAAGTGGAAACATTCTGAGTGTCCTGCTTATATCTTATTTATTAGTACAGGAAAAGATATTTAATGTGCCTACATATTTTATGCCAAGGTTTTGCACTCATAAATCACAATGCCATTAAATACTCATTTCAAAGGATGATTTTAATGACAGTTGAAAGTATCTCAAAGTAAAATTTAAAAATATGTATATAATTGCCCAAATATTTCACTGTATATGCAGCTTTTTCTGGTGAACCATTTAGTATGCTTTGTTTTTTAAAATTAAGTATCTTAATAAAGTATCCAAGACAGCTTATTAAGTTAACCAATATAGAAAAGCAATAGAGGTCCATATAGTAGTGTGTTCAACATGAGCACATTACAAGATAGGAACCTACCTTTAGTAAGGAAACACACAGTGTTTATGTGAGACTATTTGGGAGTCCCAGAAGTTGGGAAAGGAGCCAGTTGACCTCTTAAAGTACTGTTTAGTTATGGGTTTTTGTAATTGTCTGGATGGAATTGTGAAGAGAAAGGAGGTCACTTATTAGGTTAACATGCTGTCTTTTTTTTTTTACAGTGATGTTTCTGAACATGAAATGAACAGTTAGTTATTTTAACATTTTTGCTTCTGAAAGAGCCTCATTGTCCTTCTTTTGAAAGGTTTATCTCTTTAAGTAATTTAAAAAGTTTCTTGCCTGCTTTGTTGAGGATATAGTGATATTTTTCTCACTTAACTGATTCTATGCTTATAGTACTTACATATTTGTAGTTCATTTTGGTATTTTTCTGAATTTCTGTTATTCTTTGTGGTGTTTATATAATCTTTTCCTTTTATACCCATTTTGTTTGCTTCCCCCCATTATATTGATATGTATAAGTGCAATACATAAAGTTTACATTGATCTTGAGTATTTTGTGCATATATACATCATGGCAAAATTACAAATCCTTCCCTTCTCCTTTTTTGACCCTCCCACTCCTGCTCTGTCACTTCCAGTTCCCATTATTCCCCACAATAAGTTCTATGAAATAATTGTGATCTGGATTTCTCATATCAGAGAAACCATTTGATGTTTCATCTGCTTCTGACTCACTGCACTAAGCATGATGGTCTCAAGTTGCCTTCATTTGTCTGCAAAAACCTCCAACCTACCTTTCTTTATAGATGATTAGTGTTCCATTGTGTATAAATACCACACTTTATATATCCATTGGTCTGCTGATGAATATTTGGGTATCTTTCATATCTTAGGTATTGTTCGTTGGGCTGCTATGAACATGAGTATACGTGTATCTCTCTTATGTGTTGTGTTTAACTCTTTTGGGGAAAATTCCCAGAGGAATTATCATTGGATTGAAGGGGATATTTATTTCCAGTCTTGAGAAACTTCCAAACTGCGTTCCGTAGTGGTTGCACCAATTTACCTTCCCACCAGCAGTGCAGAAAGGTGTCGTTCCCCCGCCCCCCACCTCAGCAGCACTGATTGCTGTTTGTGTTGTTGATATATGCTGATGTCTCTGGAGTTAGATGACATCTTAGTGTTGTTTTGATTTGCATTTCTTTTATGGCTAAGGATGATAAACAGCTCTTCATGTATTTATTGGCCATTTGAACGTCTTTGTCTGTGAAATGCCTATTCATTTTTTTCACTCGTTTTTCAATAGGGCCTTTGATTTTTGAGGGTCTTCCTTTTCTTCATTTCCCTGTGTATTCTGGTTATGAGCCTTCCATCTGAGGTATTGGTGGTCAGTATTTTTTTTTTTTTTCAGTCTAGCAGTTCTCTTTTTACACTGTCAGTAATCATTTTGCTTTCTTTTCTTGGGTCCTTTGCTTTCTTGCAGTGTAGTGTGAAGCCCATGGAAACAGATGAAGGATGTAGATGTGAACGTTAAAACGCAGAGGAATCACATAATAAGTTATCAGTAAAAATCCTTTTCACATGCTTCTTCTTGAGATTACATAAAAATCATTCCTCACTTTTTAAAAATAATATTTTAGTGTGGAAACTAGCAACTTAAAAAATCTACATTTAGAGACTGATTTTTTTTATTTAAGAAAAATATTTCTCAAGGAAAATTTCTAGAAACCTTGAATATCAAGGATACTTACAGGAAGTCAGGAGTGACAGCTGGCATAAGAAGAAAATATTTCAGATATTAGTATTCCTGCACAAATGAATTTTTTTCCCTACAATTGTGTCACTACCTTTTCAGTGGTACTTGAGTTCCAGTTTTTCTGTGTGGCCAAGGAAGTGCTCGATGTGCTGTATGTACATTGATACTGAGCCTTCCTGTGCCTACTGCCAACTCTTCTAGTAAGACTGCATGCTCTCCCCTTTTCAGTCTTCAAGAAAGAAGATAAACTTTTGACTGACAGCAACTGTTTTTCATATAAAACTAGTTGTATATTCAGTGTACTGCATTGGCAGATATACCATAGGTAGTTACACACACACTGTTGCTGTAGTTAAAAATTATCACAAACATAGTGGTTTGAAACATTTATTATCTTACAGCTTTGGAGATCTCATGTACATGCTGGAATTTTTTGAGCTAAAATCAGAGTGTTAGCAGACCGGCATTCCTTCTGGAATTTCTAGGGAGGACTTGATTCCCTTGCCTTCTCTAGTTGCTAGAAGCTTCATGTATTTTGTGACTTGTGGCCCCTTCCCTTATCTTCAAAATGAACAGTGTAGTATCTTCCAATGTATCTCTGCCTTTGAACCTCTTGTCTTCTTATGAGAATTCCTGTGATTTTAGCTCATGTGGATGATCCAAAATTTTCTTATTTCAAGATCCTTAGCCTGTTCATATCTGTAAATTCCCTTTTGCTGTGCAAGTTAACCTGTTCTTATCCCTGCTCAGATTGTCTGCAAAAATTGAACACCCTAGTGATTTAATGAAGTTTTAAATCTGCAGGTTGATTCTGAATTATAGTCATAAGTTTTCTTAAACCAATTTATTTATTTCTTTCTGATCAAGGCCTGGGAAAGATGACTCCACCTTAGTGGGGATTCAACCACATGTATTTGAGAGATAACAAGACAGCCAAAAGTGTTAGCAAGACAGTTTTTGATTCACTTGTCTGACTTTTGAATTAAATATTTAATTACAGATTAATTTAATTACAGATTAAGACGAATACAGAATTAGAGCAATGGTATGCTTGGAGCGTGTTGTTCTCCTTACCATGGTATAGCGCAGACCATAGGAAAGGATACTCTCACTGAATATTTATTCTTTTTATCTCTCTTTGGCTCTCAAAGTCCTGTACTTCAGTAGGTACAGTGCTGTAACTTCCTTAGCTGTTCAGAGTGTGTGGGATGGGTACCATGTGCTAACTAATTGTGCCACCGGGCTCCTCAGGTTTAGCTTTCACACCTGGTGATCTTTGTCAGATGGCAGAATGCTCTGAGGGAGATAAGGTTTGCAGTAGTATCCTTGTGTGGGAGATAGAAATGAAAATAGTGCTCTTGTGAGTGTTGAGAATTGGCCTGGGCGCTTTCTGTACTTTATCCCATTTGATCTTCATAGCAAACCTCTCTTCAGTAAGTTTACTGAGGTCACACACTTAGGAGAATCAGGGATGCACTTAAAGCCTTGTCTGCCTCCTTTTTACTTTATCCCTCCTAATTGTGAAGGTCATGTGTGATTTTTATGTTAAAATATAATACTGCCTCTAAGCAAAGAAAACTTACTATTAGTCTGCTTTTATTTGCTTTATAATGTTTGAAGATGACTGCTGTTTCCACCATACAATACTTTTCATTTCCAAGCTCTGCCTTCTTGTGAGTGCAACACAGAATTCCTATAGTTATGTAGGAATATATGTTTCAGAGCCCAAGTGAGTAAACATTGATTGTATCTGAGGAGACTAGAGGAAGAGAAGAGTCAGTATAAATTGGCCCACTCGGATAATTTCCGGTCGCAAAATTGTGTCTTCGTGGATCAACTTTGAAGGGCACAAGGTCTACTGCTTAATTGACAAAGGGAGTATTTACGGCTTCAGTCAAGATGTAGTTTAAAATACTTCATGTACCTGTATGCGTGTGTGTGTGTGTGTGTGTATGTGTGTGTGTGTGTGTGTGTGTGTGTATGTGTGTGTGTGTGTATGTGAGAGAGAGAGAGAGAGCGAGAGAGAGAGAGACATGGAGGGAAGAATAAAAGGACAGCAGGATAACACAGACTTTATTCTGGAGATATTCTGAACTCAGATTGATAAAACTAAGTATTGTTATACTTGTCTGTCCTGTTGATAAAATGTTATAATTGTTCTTACTTATCTTTTATAAATATATCTTACTAAGATATTAAGAATACTGTGAATAAAGCTCAAGTACATGGCCAGGTCTCACTTTCTGGTTCCTGTAAAACATGTCTTTTTAAAAAAATTGTGTATTCTTAGGAATGTTATTCTGTGATTATATAAAAATATTTAAGTACCTTTCTATTTTTCTGTTTTCCCCCAGAGATAGAAGAAAAGTAATTGGTTTTGATTGTAATTGTCAGTTATGATGAAGAGCTATCTGGCGAGCAGGCTATCAAAATGAAGTCTATTATTTAGAAAGTCAGGTTGTTGCCTAAGTCTCTAGAATAGGAAATGAGTTGTATGCTTTTATCATAAAGGATGCTTAATATCATTTCAGAGATCAGGAAGAGAGATTAAGCATACCTTTCTGATTTCAGACTGTATTTCATGTGTAATTTGTCTGCCTATTTAGGTGCCCAGAGGCTTGCCTTACTTCTCCGTGGATTTTGGTCTCCAAGGAGGATTTGCCCATGTCATTGAAGATCAACACAAATTCCCTCACTACTTTGGGAAGGTAATACTCAAAAATTTGATAAAATTCCAGAGGTTAGTGACTTGGTAATCACTTTTTAAAAGAAAATAGAAGACTTTGGGCACAGTGTACAATGAGATCAGTTTGTCCTGTTCCACTTGAGTTTTTGAGAAAGAATCTAGAAAGTATTAACTAAAATATCACAGAATATTTATAATAGAGCTACAACTTCCCTTTGGAAACAAACATTTCTTCAGTGTCAAAAGTGACTGCAGTATTAATTTCCCTTTGGAGTCAGCCACCATTATCCTGAGAGTGATGATATTGTTACCATGTAGTAAGGGCTTACTGTATCAGCTGCTCTTCGCAGCACTCACATAATAACCACAGTAAAGCTACTGTGTAGATACCATGTTAATAAGATTCATTTTCAAGGGTAAGAAATTGAGAGATTGAGAGATTGTGTAACCTTCCCTGGTCATATGCTAAATGACAGAACCAGGGGTGCAACTTGAACCATAGTGTGAGTTTTCCCACCTCTTCACTTCATCGAGGTGTATTCCAGGAGGTCTGTGTGACTCATTTCACATGGGGAGTTTCTGAGCAGATGGCAGAGGCCAGATCTTATGATTGCCTATACTTGCTTAGGGGTATAGTCTTTAAATTAAAGCTCTGTTGAGTGTAAGTTATTGTCAGGAGCAAGGATGAAAATTAATGAGGCACTTGAAAAAGCAAGCTGGACAATAATAACTCCAGAAGTTTCCTTTTAATCTGATCTTTTTGCCTGGTTGGTTCATTCCTATCGTGTGTATACCCCAGTGTCTCTGTATTGGAGGCCTGGGGGGCTCTGTGCAGGGCTCCCTCCTCTCCGCCCTGCTTCTCCCGCTCTCTCTGCATGAGACCATCTTCTACTGTGAATGGGAATGGTAAGAGGACTCTGAACTTAGTGGCTTAGATTGATGCCTACTAGGTTGTTGTCCTTAGTGTGTTAGCCAGATTCTAAAGTCACATGTGTCTTCAGACTGTTGCAGTGTATCTTGTGTTACAGAGACTTAATTAAAAATTTTTCAGAATTTTGTTTTCAGAAATAAGTAGAAAAAGGATTTTGGCTTTACTGCTCTAAAACGTTCTGCTGTTAGCTGATAGCAGTTTATAACTGAGTATATCTATTTTTTTATTCTAGTAGAAAGGAAGTAAATCATCTTTTTTCACTAGTTTATATTCAGCTGGGAGATTATACCCTTCCAAATGTTTCACATTCATTGTGTTTTATATGATAATGTTTTAAGATTAAAAAGATAAAGTTTCCCCAGTCAGTGTTGTGTCACGGAACTGTTTTCCTTAAAGTTTACCTTATTCCTCATTTTGTTGATATGTATATATGCAATACATAATGCTTGCATTGATCTGGAGTATTCTATGCATATACATATCATGGCAAATTTAAAAATCCTTCTGAAAGTTTGCTTTTTAAGACATATGTAAGACCTAAGAATTCCCTTCCTTCTGCTAACAAAGCAACAAACAAGAAGAGATGGTTGGGATGGTCTCTTTCCATTAATGATGGGTGCTTACGTCACAAGAAAAGCCCATCCTGTATGGTACACACTAGATAAATCTGGTCGTTCTTACAACTACATTACGTAGTTGGATTGAGGCCAAGAATCTTTTGGCATTAAAGCAATACTTGCCCATTTCTTTTGATCTTGATGCCTTATATGAGCACTGTCTCTTTTGGTCCCTTTATTTCTCTTTCCTAGTAATAGGAAATTCCCTTCTCCTTGAAGCTTTTCCTGCTGTATCCAATAAATATATTATTGTTTTTGATTCTCCAGATACTTTGCAACACCTTAAGGAGGAGACGTTTAGTTTGCTAATAGTTTTAGCCTGTGATCTGTTGGCTGTAAGGGAAAAATACCATGACAGAGGGACAAGGAGCAGCAGAGCCGCACTGTGCATGGCAGGCAAGGCAGGGGAACAGTGCCAGGGAGGAATGGTTGAGGGATGTATGCAGTACCCAGGGGTCTGACTCACCCCCACACAACCAGGAGCATGCTTTGCTAAGCTGCTAGGTGTTTCTTAATCCACTGCCCTTGACACATGAGGGCTAGTGGTCACAGTTACCATACTGCCCTCCCTCTAGGCGTTGCAAGTCTTTCCCTCATGTTTGTCTGTATGTAGATGCTCCATGCGTAAATTTGGCTGATTTCTACAGCCAGTAGCACTGGAGGAGGACCATGAATTAAATAAATATTCTAGAATAATAAGCAGAGAGCCATTCCTTTCAGAGGTTGAGAATGTGACTCCCTAAGTGAAAGTAATTTATAATTTTTAATTATAGATATGCCTAAATTAATATTAAAATATAATTTTGTTTCTGGAAAAAAGATCGCTGGTTAATACTGGGAGAAATAGGTTTATAACTCTACTGGATAGCAGAGAGAACATTAGCCTGTGATTCAGCTGCAGTTGAGCAGCAAAATTAATTGCAAAGTTGATTAATTTTTCTCTAAACTGTTTACCAGAGTATGAACAGTTTTTCTTCCTTTCCTTTGCTTCCATCTGCTGTTGATATACTAACGAGCAACAAAATGGCAACTGCTTAATAGGAGACACAGTTTAGGACTTCAAGAATCACAGGGCTCTCATTGTCGAAATTAACTAAAAATAAGAATTTTTAAAATGGAAAACTAATATGATGAACATCCCCAAAAAGAATACCCCAGAGTTGTAGCTGTCTACTTAATGTTTTATAATAGCAGGACAAACCATTTTGTTTTTGATTTAATTATTATTCATTATTTGTACATCCATGTGTTTGTATTTTTCTCATTTTTAAAAAAGGAAATCATTGGTGGAATGCTGGATCTAGAACCAAGACTTTGGAGGAAAGGCATCCGAGAGAGCTTTGAGGATCAGAGGAAGAAAGCACTGGAATTTGCTCAGTGGTGGAAACCATATGACTTCACCAGAAGTAAAAAATGTTGATGGGTACCTCTCATTTTTAATTTCTTCTCAGATCACTTTCAGTTTCATTCTCACTGCATCTAAGTACACAGTCTCACCTCAGGTGAGGGGACAAAGTCACAGCAGCAGTCTGTCGTGGGTCTCTGCAGGCTGTGTGCGGTTTGGCTGTGTTCTCTTTTTCACTTTCTCCTGGGGGGACTACATTTTAGCACCCAGGGAGGAGGAGCAGATGCACTAGATGACCTGCTCACATTCCTATGTCTCTGTGTTCCAAACTAGTTAATCTAGAGAAGGGCTTTTCTGAACAGATGTCTGGGAAGGCTAGCAGATCTTTGGTTTAGAATAAAGTGGGGCTCCTTCAAGGCAGTCAAATTTATTGTCAGGCTTTGTTATTGTATTTTTGAGAATAAGATGATATATTCAATAATAATTGAAATTTATTTCCATAGTTTTTTTAGAAGAGCTCTTAATTTTCTCATCAGTAGTATATATCACTGTTGTTTTATTAAAGAAATAAGAATATCTCCAAAGTATTAAAGAATTAAATGATAATGAAAATATGACACATTTACAATTCAAATTTGTTTTTATTTGTGGAGGTTATAATAGTCTTTGAAATTTGGTGGTTTTAAAAGCACTTGTTCTTGGGTTTGTTTGAAGGCGAAGATTTGTAGCTAAATCACTGATTTTGGGTTCTACTGACTCAAAATTTTAATAATGAGAATATTCATTAAGAGTGTTAAATGTAAATATCTAAAGTACTTAATTTTAATGTCCTCAATGCTTGGTGTCAGGAAAAGTCTTATACTTATGGAATATGGCCATGATGTGAGAGTGTGCCTTCTTTTTTTTTTAATGTGGAAGATGATGTTATAATAAATATGTTTCAAACGTGTTGGTGTTTTGGGTGCAGCACATTGACATTTTACAATGAAATGTTGAATACTGAGTCAGTATTTGATTTATTTTTTATATCAGAATCTCATAATTTCCTTACTGTGCTGAGAAGAAATGCTTTTTCTCTGTTTCATTTTACAAATAAGTTAAGGTTTAACTTCTTTAGTTTTTCAATATTTATAAATTGCATTTGAATATATATGTATATGTGTATACATATGTACTGTATAGATGTTTGAGTGTATTGTTAGTGCTGTTTTCAGACTTCTGGTTTTGTCTTAATGCCATTAAGGAATATGCAGTATTCACCCATTTAACCAGTGAGTTAACAAACATTTGTATTACGTGATGGCAATGTGCATAAATTTCAAGGATGGTAGTACCTTAAATTATTTTACAGTTCAGTAGAGAAAGAGATGTGTACTTAATAATTATAGCCTGGCATCGTAAGTGCTAATACAAGACCAGGGCCATGTGTGAGTGCAGTGCTAGCAGACTGTTGGACAGCTCTCCTCTCCTACCTCTCCCTGGGGAGCGCCCTGCACCCAGAGAGGCTAGAGGTAGATGGAGGTGATTTCTGCCGCGTCTAGTACACATGCATTTGTGCTAGTTTTCTGCACTTTCCCTCTTTCTTACTACAAATGCATTGCCATTCTTACGTTGAGCCAATGAACTCATTCATGAACTGATGTTATGCCTTTTTCCACCTATCTCATTGTCCCTATTCTCTCTATCGTATTAGGTTTGATCTCTTCTATACAGACTTGTTATTATATTAATCTACAAGCAACAAGCTCTACTGTTATAGTCTTCCTTAGCCCTTTCTCTAGTTAACAGCAAAATTCATTTCTAAAGTGTCCATTTTTTCTTCCCTCTTCCCCCCATTCTCAATAGTTAGACTTCATCCTCATTCATTCTACTGAGCTGTTCTGGTAAATATCATCAGTGACCATCCAAATTGGCAAATCAGGGAGACAGTGCTCAGTGTTCATACCCTAAATCTATCAACATACTAGTGGTGTGCCTGCTTCTGCTTTTTGAAACGTTCTCTTTAATTTAGTTGTAGAGCACTCTCTCTTATTTGTCCTCTTTTCTAGCTAACTGCCTTTTCCTAGTCTCCTGGGTCTTCCTCTGTTCAACCTATATATGCAGGGGATACAAGAGTGAATAAACGAAAGTCTTATCTTTGAGGATTTACATTGTGTCAGGAAAAGGCATACAGTAAACATTAGACAAAATAAATTACCGAGAACATGCTAGTTAATAAATGGAGTGAAAAAAGAAAAAAAATAGAACAGGCTCAGGAGGCTGTCTTACTAATTTACATTCTCACTGTGGACTTCTTTGTTGAATTTTTTATATCTCAAGCCAACTTGACATCTTTACTAACAATAGCTAAAATGTTGAAGATACCCAAATAATTCTTCAGCAGACCAATGGATACAGAAATTGTGGTATTTATACACAATGGAATACTACTCATCTATAAAGACAAATAGGTTGGAGGCTTTTATAGGTAAATGGAGGCAACTTGAAACCATCATGCTTAGTGAAATGAGAAGCAGAAGGGAAAATATCGAATGGTTTCTCTGATGTGAGAAACCCAGATCACAATTATTTCATTGAACCTAATGTGGAGAATGATGGGAACTGGAGGTGAGAGGATCGAAAAGAGAGAAGGGAAGGGTTTGTAACTTTGCCACGATATGTAGGTGCACAGAATACTCAAGATCAGTGTAAACTTTATGTATGTATTGCACTTATACAAATCAGTAAAATGGGAAAAAGTCTTCTGTTAAATACCAGTTTCTGGTGGCTTCACAACTTAATTCTACCAAATATCTAAAGAAGAAATAATACTAATGCTTCTTAAACTCTTCCAAAATGCCGAAGAGCTGGAAACACCTCTAAACTTATTTTTACATAGCTGCCATCACTGCGAAGACTAGAAAACACTGGAAGGGAATTGCAGGCCAAGATCCTTGACAGACATAGATGCAGAATGCTTCAACTAGCAACTGAATTCAATGACCCATAAAAATGTCATCCAAAGTATTATGTAGGATTTAACTTTGGCATGCAGTGAATGTTCACAATATGTGATTCAGTTAAGTGTGAAATAATACCACATTAATAGACTAAAAGACAAAGCGTGTAGTCACTAGATGCAGAAAAATCATTTGATGAAGTTCAACATTCCTTCATAGTTAAAAGTCAACAATTTAGGTATAGAAGGAATGCACCTCTGTAGATTAAAGGCCATCTATTACAAATTCAGAGGTAACAGCTTACCCACTGATGAAAAGTTGGAAAGTTTACTTCCAAGGTTGGGAACAAGACAAAGACTCCTACTCTTGCCAGTTCTATTTCAGTGTAATATTGGAAGTCTTAGCCAGGAGAATTATGCAAGAGAAAATTAAAAGACATCCAAGTTGGAAACAAAGAAGTAGAACTGACTGACCCTGTTTACAAATGACATGATTTTATGTGTCGAGAACGTGTAAGACTCCACTAAAAAGCTTTTAGAACTAATAAATGTATTCATTAAAGTTGTAGATATGAGGTTCATGTAGCAAATTAGTAGCATTTTTGTACAATAACAAATAGCCAAGGAGAAGTGAAGAAAATCCTATTTGCAATTCTATCAAAACATAAGATACTAGAGATAAATAAGGAGATGAAATATTTGTACGTGAAAACTATAAGACATTGGTGAAGTAAATCAAAGAACACACAGTAAATGGAAAAATGCTTGGTGTTTATGGGTTTGAAGAATTAATATTGTTAAAGTGTGAGTACTGTGTAGCCTCACGTGGTGATGCATGCCTGTAGTCCTATAGCACTCTGGGAGGCTAAGGCAGGAGGATTGCAAGTTTGAGCCCAGAGTGGGCAACCTCATCACTTAGCAAGACCTTGCCTCAAAATAAATAAAGTCAAGTAAAATAAAATGAAATAGGGCTGAGGATGTAGCTCATTGTGAAGATCCTAGGTTTAGTCCCTTTTACCAAAACAAAACAACCATACTATGCAAAGTGATCTACGTGTTCAATGAAATCCCAAAATTCCAATGGAAAAATTTCCCAAAATTATTTTTATTTATTTTTCCTTTAAAAATTTACATATACCTTCCTTTCCTCTTCACACCCTCTCACCTTCCACCCTTTTTCTCTTTCCACAATGTCCATCTTCTTCTGTATCTTTTGCATTTTTTTGTGGTTTGGTTTTCTCATATGAGAGAAACCATATGGTACTTAACTTTCCCAGAATTTTCTTTAAAAATTCTTAAATTTGTTTGGGCTCTGAATTGGACTCCCAAATTGTCAAAGCAATTTTGAGCAAAAAGAACAAAGCTGGAGACATTGCAATACCTGAGCCTTAATAACACAGGGAGCATGTTGGCATTACAAAAAAAAAATGAAACAGAATAAAGAATCTAGAAATAATTGATTTTTGGCGAAGATGCCAGGAACATGCAGTGGGGAAATAGCCATCTAATGGTGAGGAGCATTGGGAACAACTTGATAGCCACTTGCAGGAGAATGAAATTTGACCCTTATCTTAGTATTCAACATTTGTATCAAAGTATATTGAAGACTTCAGTGTAAAACCTGAAATTGTAAAAGTTCTAGCAGAAAATGGGAAAAAATACATGTTATTTTTTTCAGGAATTATTTTTCAGATATGACACCAAAACCCAGACAACTAAAGCAAAACTGAACAAGTTATATTACTTCTGATAACAAGCTTCTATACAGTAAAATAATCATGGCGAAGAATTTTCTTGATACATGGTGAAGACACATTCTCTGGATTAGGAGAAAATGTTTCCAAACAGTATGTCTTACAAGGAATGAATATCCAAAATATATAAGGAACTAAACTCCATAGTGAGAAAACAAGTAACTTGATTAAAAAATAGCAATTTAAGTGGGTATTTCTTAAAAGGAGATAAATACGTATACAACAGATAAGGGAAAAAGGCTCAATATCACTAATTATATGAAAAATGTAAAAACCACAAAGAAATGTCTAAATGGCTTTTATAAAAAACAGGTAACAAGTGCCGGTGGGGATGTAGGGAAGAAGCAACCTTGGTTCACACAATGCTGGTAAGAAAGCTCATTAGAATAGCTATCAGGAAAGCTGGTGTGGAGCCTCCTCAAAAAACTAAAAATTGAACTGTGGAATACAGCACTTCTACTGCGTTACTGGCACAGAGCCCAAGGAAGTGAACTTAGAAAGTCAAAAAACATTTATACCCCCTGTTCATTGCAGTATTAGTCACAGCAGTTAAGATGTGGAAGCAGTAAGTCCGTCTGTGATGAGTAGATGAAGATACTCTATGTGCACAGCGTGAGATGTTACCTGGCTGTAGCAAGGAAATTCTATTGTTTATGACAACGTAGTTGAACTTGGAGAACACTATGTCAGGTGACATCAACAAGTCACTTATATTTGGAATCTAAGAAGGATGAACACCAGAGGTGAAGTGTGGTTACTAGGCGCAGGAGTAGTGGAGGGACAGGGATTGGGGACATGTTGGTCAAAGGGTACAAAACTTCAGTTACATAGAATGAGTTATTTTGTTAATAATTTATTAAATACAGTCTAAGTGCTCAGAATCAATTTTGTGTTCTAGTTACAAAGTGTAATGTGAGGTAACACAGAAACAATTTAGCTTGAGCTAGCCATTTGACAGTGTATAAGTGTATTAAGACGTATATACCTCAAATGTAGGCAGTTATTTAAAAAGCATCTGTCCACTAAAATCTGCCATTGCGTATATTTTAGGAACCGTAAAACTTTATTCTTGTTTTCCTCTCATCCGTTGTTTTCCTATATTTTACTTCTGTACCTGTTAAAAGTATGTAATACAGTATTTTGGCTTTAAACATCCTGTTCTATTTTAAAGATAATCTTAATTAAGGAAATTTGTTCTCGGTTTCACTTTAATGTTTTCTTCATTCTTTTGATTCAAATTCATTTTGGGGTTATGTGAATAAATGGGTTTAAATTCAGTTGAATTTTTCAGCCATGCCGATTCTGTTCCTTGTGCCCTCTCTTATTTCTGTTCCTTCCTTCCTTCCTTCCTTCCTTCCTTCCTTCCCTCCTTCCCTCCTTCCCTCCTTCCTTCCCTCTTTCCCTCCCTCCCTCCCTCCTTCCTTCCTTCCATCCGTCTGTCCTTCCTTTCTTCCTTGCTTCCTTCCTCTCCTTTCTTTTTGTTTCTTTTCTTTTTCGTTTTGAGACAGGGTCCAACTACGTAATCTGCTGATCTTGGATATGCAGTCCTCCTGCCTCAGTCTTCTTAATGCTAGGATAACAAGTACGTGTCGCTATGCTTGACTGTTCTTTGCAGTTTCTAGTTTGCTTCTTGGTTCTGTAATGACATTGTTTGCTTGATGTTTGTGGTTGTATGCCTGTTTTTAAATAATAGGTCTGTGAACCTGTGAGGTTTTTTTCCCCAAGATGTTTTTGTTCTTTAAGTTGTTGTTTATTTTGTTGATATTTACGTCATGTTTCTTCAGAATCATTTTGTATGTGTGTTTTCTTTTCAATTTGTGTGTGTTTTCTTTTAGTTTTGTGTTGTGGTTTGGATCTGGAGTGTCCCCCAAAAGCCTCATGTATCTGTGGATACTGTGTAGCGTTGGGAGGTGGGACCTGGCTAGAAGAGGTGGATACTTGGGGTGTGATGTGGAGAGTCATTCGCTGGTTTCACCCTTCCTGCCATGCTGGTCTCGGTTCTGGCATACTGCTGTGAGGCTCTGTCTCCCAGAGCACTGGCTCTGGCTCTGGCTCTAGCTGTGGCCCCGCCGTGTGCTTCCACCATTTTCCAGCCAGTTATCTATGAATGGACTGTGACTTTATGAAACTGTAAGCTAAAATTATTCTTTCGTCCCTGAAGTGGTGGATGTCGGGTATTGAGTCACAGTGGTGAAAACATCACTAAGACATTTTGTTTTCTTTAGTTTGTATTGTTCTTGTTTAAGCTCATGTGTGGAGATTGGCATCATCTATTCTAGCAGTAATACTACTTCTTGACTCTTCACAGTGTATTTTTAATGAGTTTGTTTAACAGTGAAAACAGATTTGTTTTTCAGGCTTGTAGTGTAAGGCTTGGGTATTTTGCATTCTGTCTGCTTAGCCTGAGGACACTGGACATAGGGATGGAGAGGTGGGATGTAGAGAATGTAAAAGTGCTTGAAATTGTTTGGTGTTTTGTTAGAATAGATGAGCTCTGTGGTGTGTTTCTGTGACATTAAATATTCTGAATAAGAGTTTTCCTATGGCAAAGACATGTGGGATTTAAATTATTTCCCAATTTAGTGTGTGATATTAGAACATTCATTCCCAAAAGCATCATGTTTACTTTTTCAGTTTCCCGTTTATCTTGAGCCATTTCCAATATTTTCTCAGTAATAAGAGACAGATAAGCAAAATATATGGATCCTGATGAAGTTTGTTTGACATGGTGACAGTTAGTGACAATCCTGAGAACTTATTCCACTCTTTAATGCTCTTTTTAATTTATGAATTTAGTTCATTCTTATTGTTTAATTTTATTGATGGATACCTTTATGATTGTTCTTTTAAATATAACTAAGACTCCAATAGAAAATATTTTTATTACTTTTAGCAGCTTTATTTTTAGTTTGTATTTATCATTTTACCCAAGAGCTTCTTAATAGAAAGTTTATTCATTTTTGATGTTAGCTTCTAATATTAATCTCTTATGATCAAAGATTTTGGGAGTCGTATTTCTACTGTATAGAGCTACAGGAACTCATATGGTCAATTTTTGTGAGTATTTTGTATGTTCTTAAGGAAGTGTAATGGAACCAGGATGTCACACTGTTTAGAAGCTCAGTGTTCATATTCATTTCGTCCACTTTTTTTCTTACACTGAGACTGTTTTGTTAATTTCTCCCACTATTGAGTTCTTTTCTCCTGTTGTCTTCTTGCATCTCTACTAGTCTTTGTTTTGTAATGAAGATTGCAGTGTTATTTGATATATATGTATGCAAATATATGTGTATACCCATATGAGTTATCTTTGAGCAAATCGCATTACCAAGGAGGCTTTTGGGGTTACATTATTCTTTCTCTTGGATTCTACTCTGCTAATTCAGGGCTCACCACTGCTATTTTTGTACTACTTTCGTTTGCCTGATGTTCCATTGTCCTTCCCTTTATTTTCAGTCTTTTTACATTACTATGTTTATTATTATTCAGTGTATGATTGATCTTGTTTTATGTGCCAAATTGAAAATTTTTTTCTTCAAAGACTGATTGACTGTATTTGTATTTATTTATATGGTTAAATAATTAGTCTCAAATTTGTGTTAATAAAATTGTATAATTACTGTATTGTCTGCTTATTTCTTTATGTAATATGTAGTGTTTACCATTTTATTATTAAAAATTTTTTTACTCATATTTAGTATTTGCAGTTTTGTTAAGTGGGTTTTGTTTTGTTTTGTTTTTTATTTTGCTTGTAGAATGAATTTCAAGTCTTGAAAGAAAAAACTGCCACCCAAGAATATTACATGCAGCAAAGCTATCATCTTTCAAAAACAAAGGAGAAATAAAGACCTTCCACAATAGGCAAAAAAAGTTGCTTACTGGAACCCCACCTCCAGAAATAATAGTGAGCATCCTGATGAAAAAACTTGAAAGTGTGAGACCCACTGTAGAGCAGTTACATGAAAGAGAAAGTAGAAGAGAATCACAACTTATAAATACAGGAAACTATTAAACACCAAGGTGAAAGAAGAAGGAAAGAACAAAGGATATTTAAAACAATTACAAGAAAATCAAACACAATGACAGGGAAAAGATTGTAATATCAAAAATAACCTTGAATGTAAATGGACTGATTTCTTTGGCTGATTGATTAAAACAAACAACTCTCCTCCCACAATAATATGCTTCCCACAAGAAATTCATTTCACCAGTAAGGACATGTAAGGTGAAAGGATGAAAAATATATTCTGTATTTACGATTTATTAATTTTACACAAGGGTGAAGGTGTTTGAAAGGAAATAAAGTGTAAGACTTTGATTCTGATTTCACTGTATGATTTTGTGTAACCGTTTTAACCTGTTAAATATATCATGTTCCCTTCACTTAATTTCTGTATCCCACTCATTTCAACCAATACAAAAAATAAAATCAGTCTGATTCTTTTTAAGGAGAAAAGTTGACTTGTGGTGAGTCTGGTACTGGAATCACATGCTGCTTTTCTTTGTGGATATGAATAAACCTCATTCTCTTTTCAATTCTGTCTCAAAATATTTAAAATGCTGTTGTCTAAACTCAGAAGTGTTATGTGGGTTGATAAGTGTAAAAAGTGTCTTTCATGCTAAACGCCTTACAGTATTTAAGCTTATAAAATTAACTCGATTATATACATAAAATACAGTTAAGAATTAAAAGCTGCTGTGTACTTTAGTACAAGTAATTAAAATTGATTGATTGTAAAGGGCATTAGATTTCATATTATTTACATTCTTCTCTTAGTTCCTTTGCTTATTCATTGTTATGGAAATTATGCTCCTGGCATTTTAATGAAATATCTCTAGATTTGTACTCTTGTGAATTGATTACAGACCAGCGTTAATTAGCAAAAGAAGTCTCAATTTTCTAGATCAATTTAAAGAAATGAATTATGGTACCTGATTCCAGTAGACAAAAGCAGCTGCCAGCAAAACTGTAGCAAAGACTTGGTAGACTAACGAGAATTTTCTGTTCTTTGGCACATGGTTCCTCTATATTTAAAGCCTTCCTGGTAGTGGTCAGTTAATTGGATTCTAGTTAATGGGATATGAATAGAGACCTCAGAAAAATTTCTTTCAGTTCTTTCCTCTTCTGTGATGTTAGGTGAATATTCATGGTGACTTCAGACCACTGCATGGTGATTTTGGAACTCATATTTTGAAGTTGATGGAGGCACAAGGTAAAAGCTTAGATTAGTTCTTGGCAGAAAAAGGCCAGCCTATTGTTTGTGACATATATTGGACTTTATGAGAGCAATACAAAAATATTATTTTAGAGCCATTATAAATTTAATTTTTTGGTAGCAGTTAGTGCTGCCTGAGGTAATACAGAAATTAGTGCCTTGAGAAATAGAAGTTTGTGAGCAAAAATCTTTATGATGTGTAGCACTTGTTAGTGGTGGGTGGTAAACTTTGTTTACATTAGCTATAACTTCACTAGTAAAGTTATATGATTACATGCCTCATAACATTTCAGTCAAGAATGAACTGCATATATAATGGTTCTATAAAACTGATGGAGCTGAAAATGCATGTCCACTAGTGTTCCTTCCACTGTACCTTTTCTATGTTTAGATATGCAGATACTAATTATTGCATGGCACTTACCTGCAGTACTCAATACAGAGCATGCTGTACATGTTTATAACCTAGAAACCCTAGGCTATGCTATGTGGCCTATGTGTGTAGTAGGCCATGCCATCTAGGCTTTTGTCACCTAACTGCATTTCCCGTTGCTAAGTGATACGTGACTATATCTCAGATTACACAGTTAAATTTTATATATATCATACAGGAGAGAGGAGCAACCACCTCCTTCATATGAAGTCTTCTACTTTTAGTACCGAAGGTCCTTATTTAACCTGTGGATAGCCCTTGTAAGAGAAAGGTAAATGGAGCTGTATTCATCAGTCTTTTATACGTATGGCCAAATACTCGAGAGATGTAAGTGTAAAGGAGAAAAGATGCGTTTTGGCTCATTGTTTCAGAGGTTTCAGTCCATGGTCACTTGGGGTATTGGCTCTGGGTCCCATCATGGTGTGGGACATGTTGTGGAACAACACAGCTTACCCTTGATGGATGGGAAGGAACGGGCCGAGCCGGGGAGCATGTGCTTCAAGGACCAGAGACAAAATAGAACCTGCAAAGGCACACCTTTGGCCTGCTTTCTTCAATTACGCCTTACCTCCTGGAGTCTCCACCACCCCCCAGTAGTGTCATCAGCTGAGAACCCAGCTTCACCTTCTACATGTGACCTTTTGACGGACTTGCCAGAGTTCAGCTCCCCATAGTTCATCATTCCGGGCACTTAGAAACTGCTGTAGCTATGGAACAAGGAGGAAGAGGCGAGGCTACTGCTCAAGATAATGGTGATTCTTGATGATGTCCACGCGATCCTGCTTTCACAGGCTTGCAGAGTGTATGAGGTGTGGGTTCATGGAGGCCTCCACTCAGATTTCAGAGGAACGCCTTGGAGGCTAGGCCTTGTGCCCCTGGGCGGGCAGTGTGTTAAGATATGAAGAAGCAGCTGAAGGTGCAGTGGAAACCACAAAATTTGGGGAAGCCAGGAGCATGGAGCACCTGGGGGAGGCTGCAGGCTTTGAGCAGATCCAGCCGAAAGGAGCGAAGATGGAGGTTGTAGTCAGCAGCAGTTTGTAGGAGGGAGGCCACCCAAGCCCTTTCTTCACTGCAACCTCCATTTACCCCAGGTGCTGGGCGTGGATCAACAGGGTTTAACCCTGGCCCTATGGGTTTAGAACTTGTTTTGGTCCAATACAGCCTTTTATCCCCCTTGTCATAATTTTATTGTGGTAACAAAATCTGTATGAAATAAAATTTAACTTTTTTTTTTTGTAAATACATGCGTACCGAATTCTGTAACACATCAGTACTATGGGGTTTGGGGAATAGTGAGCATCTGTGGCCACCCCTTTCCTATTTGACCATTGCCTTTCTTTCTACCTTACCCTGTGCTGTTGTATGTTGCACGGGATTAACTTGTTTTGGTTTTCACAGGAGCTTGCAGCTGAGAGGAGTCTTTGGATTTGAACTTTGTTTTGGCAGTGCTGGAACTGTTAAGACTCTGGCACCTCTTAGTGAAGGACTAAATGCATTTTGCATAAATAGATGGACATGAATCTTGAGAGGGCCAGGGATGGAATATTGTGGTTTGAATCAGGAGTGTCCTCTGAAAGCCTCTTGGGTTTAGGTGCTTTGGATTTTCTGTGGAACCGTGTGCTGTTAGGAGTTAGGGGCCTGGTCGGGTGGATTATGAGCATGTGGTGGATTTTGGGTGTATAGTGGGAGGGAGGCATGTGGTGGGTTGCAGATTACAGGTGTGTGGTGGATCAGGAGCTTAAACTTGGGCAGAACATTGAGGCTGAACCCGGAAGGGGTGGATCACAGGTACAGACCCAGAAGGGTGCACACTACTTCCTCTCTCCCTTCTGGCACTTGGCTCCCTCTTTGCAAAGCTGTGAGGAGCAGCCTCGACCTCTGCCTCTGCCGTGTGCTTCTACCTCTGCAGTCTGAACTGTGATCTGACACTGTGAGCTAAAACAAAGTTTCCTTCCTTTAATGTGTGCATGTTGGGTACTGAGTCACAGCAGCAAAAAAGTAACTAAGACAAGAGTCGTTCCAGATGTGAACCCAGTAAGGAATTCTGCTTCTGCATTTGCTTATATTCTTTGTTTTGGATGTGGATCGCTACTTTTCCTTGTGAGCTAGATAGAGGTCTTACAACTGTAAGCTCATTCGTTGCTGTAGTATTGCTTTCTTAGTTCCTGTTTGCCTCCTGAATTGCCTGTTATAATAACTGCTTATTGTTCATTAAAGTAATTTGACCAACAGAATGTCACCTCAGTGTTCCCAAGGACTATTTAAGTCTAGGCTGCTGTTCCAGACTATGTCATGTTTTACTGGAACACGTTTCAGTTTAAAGAGACACTACAAGAGGAGTCATACCAGTTATTCACACAGTGTCAACTTGAGGCTTTGTTTTGCAAAGCCTTTGTAAATGATGGTTCTTCTGTGCTACCTTGTATTTCAGTTTTTAAGACAAAGTATTTCAGGAGCTCTGTGTTTTTTCTTGAATTATAATGTTAGTCCATTTCCTGAAAACTTAAATGATGTCATAGGGGCTGTGAAATTTTTGTTTTCCCAAGGCTTGGTTCTAGGGTTTTCCTCCTGTGAATACCAGAATCCATTATATAAAATGCCATAATGCTTTTTCACATTTTTATTTAAGTATCACCTCTGCTTACTTTTCCAACCCTCTCACCCCCACCCCCATTTCCTTTTCCCTTTCCAAGGTGTCCTTCTTACTTCTTTCATATCTTTTATATTTTTTTCTGGTTTGGTTTTCTCATATTAGTGAAAGCATATGATATTTAACTTTCTGGGTCTGACTCATTTTGCTGAGTGTAATGTTCTCAAGATGTATTCATCTACCTACATATGACCCAAATTTGTCATTCTTCATGGCAGAATAATTCTCCATTGTGTATGTATACCAAATCTTCTTTATTCAGTCATGTGAACTTGGGCATATTGGCTTTTTCCAAGATTTGAGTATTATAAATTGTGCTGCTATAAACATGGTATGCATGTATCATTATAGTATGAGGACTTTAACTCTTTTGGGAAGATACTCAGAAAAGGTATACCTGGGTTAAATGGGTTCTTAATGTTCACTTTTTTGACAAGTCTCTACACTGCTTTCCAGTGGTTGAGCCAGTTTGCAGACCCACCAGTAATGTTGGAGGGGTCCTTTTCCCCCTACAGCCTTTCCATCATTTTTTTGTGTTTTGAGTTCTTAATAACAGCCCTTCTTACTGGAGTTAGATGGAACCTCAGTGTTGTTTTAATTTGCATTTCTCTGATGCCAAAAGATATTAAATATTTTTATTTATTGGTCATCTGGACTTCTTCTGAGAACTGTTCAGTCATTTCAGATTTCCATAAAATGCCATAGTGTTATACTGGCGTAATACCTGCAGACATTATTTTTTTTTTTAATGAGGAACCAGTGAATGCAGAATCTACAGACAAGGAGAGCCAACTATAGTCCTTACATAGAAAATTTATTATTGATTGAATTTGGTCCAGTATATAATTTCTAGAACAGTTTTCCATGTGAAATGAAAGCATTGACTTTTCCCAAAAAGTCCACATTTTTCTCACATATTATAGGACATCAACAAGTACAGGTATTTTTCTGAAGATATAACTTGAATGCCATATAATCACCACATACAGGGTAGCATTCAGCAGGTTTTATAAGTTCACAAAGATGTATAATTGTGCTCATGATCACAGTCACAAAACCTTAAACATATTCATTACCCCAAGAAGAGATCTTACAGCAAATACCAGTTACTCCTTGTTTTCTCAGAATTTATCTCATTCTAATTATGTTCTCTCTACATACATTTGTTCTGGAAATTTCAAATAGATGGTATCATGTAATTGTGGTTTTTTTTTTGTTTCTAGATTCTTTGATTTATCACAATATTTCAAGGTTCCTCCATGTTGTAGTACATATTGGTTATTTTATTGCTTTTTATTGCCGACTAGTATTTCTTTGGATTTCTAAACCATTCTTTGTTTACCACCTATCACACATTGTGGATATTTCCAAATTGGAGCATTATGAATAATTATGCATTTTTTCTAACGGTTTTTTGATGGAAATATCTACTTCTTTTGAGCATGAGGAGTAGTACTAATTATATGATTCTCAAATATTTGCTTTCATTTTGTGGTGCTGTACTTTGGAAAGTTTCACAAAGACCCATGTTTTTAAGGCGTTAGTTCTTAGTTTGATCCTTTTGGGAGATGTTAGAAACATTAAGAACTGGAGTCTAGAGTGAGAGTTTAGGTACTTGGGAATTTGCCTTTGAAGGGGATTTTGAGATCTGGATCCCTTCCTTTTAATACTCTTATTTCCCTGCATGAGGCAAACACCATTTTTAAATTTTTATTTATTTATTTATTTTTATTTATTTATTTATTTTGCTACGGGGTGCTTGCCATGGTGTACTACTTTGCCACAGGCCCAGAAGCATCAAGGGCAAGTGACCATGCACTGAAATCTCCAAAACTGTGAGCCAAAAACAAACCTTTTCTCATAAATTGATTATCTTGGGTAATTGTTACTGAAACAGAAAGCTGACTCACACATGGATTAAAAATTCTTTGTATGGCATCTTTTCAAGCAATTTTTTGCTTGGTTGCAGAAGCCTAATTTCATCCCTGAGCCCATCACCACGTAGCCTTCTCTTGTATCCTGCTCCTCCACTCTGTGTTTGTGCCTCCACTGTGTCTTATGAGGATATGTCACTGAATTTAAGACTCACTTTTGTAATCCAGATTGACCCATATCAAGACTTTTAATTGTTTATAGTACAGGCCCTTTTTTCCCCCAAATAAAATTGTATTTACAATTCTGAATATTTTAAGAGTAGACATATTTCAGGGTAGGAGTGGGAGAAGAGTCTCGTTACTGAACCCACTGCAATCTGCCCTGCGGCTACACACAATTCACATCCATTTCCAAGCCATTTTTTCTTCTGGACTTTGGTAATTTTAATTTTTGTCTCTTTGGGGAGGTTTAATCTAATTAAAAGTTTAGAAAAATGTGTTGTTTTCTGGAAAAAAACCCAATTTTTGATCTGGTTGGGTTTTTCTCCAGTGTTTTCTAATTTTTTTGTTGTATTTATATATAGGCTAATTTTTTTTCTTTCTTCTAGATCTTTCAAAGAAAGATCTAGTTCACTTCTTTTCGCAGAGATTTTCAGGTAGAAATTTAGATGTTTTTCTTGTTATTATACATTTTCACAGCTATAAGTATCCCTCTAAATGCTGCTTCATCTGTAATTTTAGGAGTAGTATGTTTAATTTTTACATATTTGTGAATTTCCCAAATGTCTTTGTTTTTGATTTCTAATTTTATTTTTTTTGTGGTTGGAGAACAATGTTCATATGATTTCATGATCTTTATTGAGCTTTCTTTTGTGGACCAGCGTATCATCTGTCATAGAGAATGTTCCATGAGTATTGAGAAAAATATTTCTTCTCCTACTGTTGGGGTAGAGTGTTCTGTAGGTATCTAATGATTTACAGACTTGTGGAAATGCCCTCTGTTTCCTTGTTGGTATTATGTCTAATGATTCTTTATTGAAAGTGGGGTATTGTTGTCCTTATTGGAAGTGGTATTGAAGTCAACAACTATGGTTTGTCTGTTTTTCCTTTGGATTCTGTCAATGTTTCCATCATAGCTTTTGAGGTCTATTGTTAAGCATATCATATTTATAAAAGATGTAAATTCCAGATGTGTTTTATCATTATAAAATGTTTCTCCTTGTTTTCACACTATTTGGGGGAAATATTATTTTTGTTTTCTGATATTAGTCTACACATTCGAGCTTTCTTGTGGGTGCTGTTTGTTTTGCAAAGCTTATTAATTTTATTTTGAAAACAAGGACAGAAGGATAAAAGCTTCTCTAACTGGAAGAGGTACCAAAGAGGCTTGTCCATGGTTGCTTTTTGGGTGATATGCCTTTTTTTCATTCTTTTACTTTCAGCTAATTTATATCAGAATTTAATATGTGTCTTCTGTGCACATAATGTGCAGTTTGTATTATTTAATCCAGTGTAACAGTTTCTGCTTTCTAATTGGACCATACAGAGGTCACCCGCAGAGGTTGGTCAGTAGAGTGTGAGACTCTTACTTGAATTTTTAAATTCATTCATATTTAATAATATTATAGCTGGATTTACATCTACCATGATAAAAGTATGTGTCATGTACTTTCCTTCTGTTCTGTCACTATAGCTTTGTTTCGCATTGAGTGAACAATTTGTTGTGTAGTATTTTAATTCTTTTAGTAATAATAATAGTACTTCAGACATGTATTCTTTACTGGGTACTTTAGGACCTAACCTGTTGACACATATCAACTTATTAGAATCTGCTTCAGAATTACACTTAGTTCCAATGAACTATGAAAATATTTTATATTCTCTATTCTAGATTTTGCTTTTTGTGCTATTGTTGTCATACATGTGTAGTCTATGGCGGTAGCACCCTGAATGCACTCAATTTCATCTGTCATACATGTATAAATGTAATAGACTGTTGGTACACTACTTAAACTAGCACCAGATTTCTCAGTTTTTATTTGTCTGGAAATACCTTTATTTCACCTTCAGTTTTTTAAGCTTTATTGAGTTATATTTGACAAATAAAAGTTGTATATGGTTAATTTTACAAGGTAGCATTGTAATTTATTTATACATTGTAAAATGATTTTCACAGTGAAATAATTTAATATGTACCTCATCTTTTACAGAAATGATTTGTGTATGTTTGTGTGGGTGTGTTGTGAGAACACGTAAGAGCAGTTTCCTCAGCAAATTTCAAGTGTGCAATGTAATATTGCTGTCTGTAGCTCCACACTTTTATGCTAGATCTCTCGAACACATTATTCATGCATAGCTACTTCTGTTTTTCTCTTCTCTCCTTCTAGGACCTCAGGTATGTGCATCTGACCAGCCCAGTGGTGTTCGAAATGAGACGCTGTTCATTTTTCTTCCCTCTTTTCTCAGTGCCCTTCAGCCTACATGATGTCTCTCAGTCTGTTTTCAGGTTCCCTGGCCCTTTCTTGAGGCAGCTCATGTCTACTGCTATGCATCTCCAACACATTTTTCACTTGTTTTTGCTCTCCCAATCCCATCATTTCCTTTTGGTTTTTCCTATTAACTTTTCTCTATTTTTCTCTGTGTCCTGAGATGCTGTCACATGCCAGCTTTTATTCGTTGTAAAAGAAAGCATTACTTTTCAAAAGACATTGGAAAATATTTATAACAACTTAGTTTACATATTTGATAAGTAGGACACCTGCGCCCTATCAAGAGCTGTTTTTGTTGCATGACTTTTCTTTGGTATATGGATCATATTTTCTTGTCTCTCCACATGTCTTGCAATTTTCTGTGGATTTATTGGACATTTGAGATGTTACACTGTGGTGACTCTGAGTATTGATCTCCTCTCTCTGGGGATTGTTTTGTTTGCTGACTTCAGTGACTCACGTGGACTATTTTAGTGAAGTGTGATATCATTCCTCCAGGGACAGAGGTTCTAGTAGAAATTTCTTTGGTTATTTCCCTACTCTTTTTGTTAAACTGTCTTCCTCTGCTGATATTACACCCAGCTTTAAGGGTCCTCTAATTGTTGTCTAGTAGCTTTATTATTTTTGACAACATTTTGGGGCACATGTTGGTGCCCAGTATTACTCAATTACATTTGGGTTCATTAGCAACGATTACATCTAAGCTCAGTCTTTTAGATTTTTCTGCCTTCAATGGGGCTTCTCTTAGGTCTCTTGTTTCCCTAGTTCTCTTGTAAATGTTCAGTTTTAGGGTTCATCTTGTTGCACTTTCAGTACTGCCAGCCTCCTCTTGAATACTTGTCATCAAAATCTCCATTGTTTTTGGCAGCAATTTTGGGCTTGAATTTTATCCATACGGTGTTCCACAAAATCAGTTCTGTGGGGAAAAACTTATGAGATTTTTGTTCTTTTTTGTCTTTCTTGGGGAAGAGTCTCCAGAGCTGGTGATGGGACGCTCCACTTCTCTTACAATGAAGTCCTTCTTGGTGACCAGGGCTCTGTGTATTGTGGTGACTTCTTTTCTCAGCTTGCCTCAGCTGGCGTGTAATTTCAGGCCTGTGAAGAAACTCTGTGAAAGCTGAGTTGTCTTCAGCTTCTGTCCCAAGAATGATAAATGGGCAAGGGCAGAAGCTTGTGCCCTTCGTCACACTAACCATCAGTATCGTCTCTGCACCTTGGACTAGGAAGTAATCAGAGTTGGCCCGGAAAAAATTCCTATGTTCTTGGATATGCCTTCCCAAGTTGGATTATCTGTCCTTCTGGCCTGGGTGTGGGTTGGTGGATGTGGGCAATATTTTATAGAATAACTGCTGTAGGATCTCAGTGTTCCTATTTAATTTAGTAAATTGTCTTATATAAATGAATGTCTCTTCATTTGTGACTCCTTGATACAATTTTCAGTTATTTTTAAGCTTTTCAAAACATAGCTGTCACTATTTGTGGTTGTTTTGCCAGAAGAAAGTTCTGAGCAGTTTCTGATGCCCACTATTTCTGAAATCAGTCCTCTCTATTACAGTTTAATATTTTGTTAGGAATACTGATCATTGTAGCCAGAGAAAAAAACATAATGGTAAGCATAACAATTAAAATGGACATGGTAAAACTTTATTTGGAGAGGTTAACCCCCCAAATAAATAAGTACTATAAAATCAATGACACACATTCAGCGTCTTTGAGTTACGATGGTTTGACCTGTGATTTTTTTTTAACTTTATGATGGTGTGAAAGTGAAACACATATAGTAGAAGCTGTGCTTCAAATTTTGTGTTTTTATCTTTTTTTTTTTCCAGGCCAACAGTACATATGGTCAACTGTAGCAAGGACAGCTTCCGGGAAGCCACGTGATCATGCGGGTAAGCCACTAATGATCTACAGTGCATCGTTTTGCTAAGCAACAATCTTTACAAGGTTGAGAGTCTTAAGGACATTTATAGCTTATGATATTACCAACTTACAATAGATCTTTTAAGACATAGCCTCATCATGAATTGAGGTGCCTCTCTCTCTCTCTCTCTAGACAGAGATCTTATATACACATATGCACACATGCACACATTAATCTACACACCTACTTTCTACAACTAAAGTTATAATGAAGAAGATCCCCAAAGTCTTCTCAGAAAAAACTATAAAAAAGTGTTTTAAGTTCTATATGAAAATAACTACACAACACTCACAAAATACAACAACATAGACCTCAACACATGAAAGAAATTATTCTCTTGGATAGGAATTTTCCACATATTAAGGATGCAAATTCACTCTAAATTAGTTTATAATATAAAGTGATCATCATTAAAATAAAATCAGTGTCTTTTTTTCTGGATCAAAAGAAGCTGATTATAAAATTAACTTTTGAGAGGGGAAAGAGTATTTAAGAATGTCACGGGGAAGAAAAGAGCAATGCTGAGTGCCTAGCCTCGCAGACAGTAAAGCGCGCATGGGAACTTGTGTTGGGCTGTAAACAAGGTTAGACGGACCAGTGGAAGAGAAAAGAAGGCAAAGTGATTCACTGAGTTGGACTGTATGTATTTAGTAAGGTGAATTTCTGTCCTCAAATAGGTACAAAAATAATTACCTTTTTAGCGGATATTTTGAAGCTAGTTGGGTCGTCATATGGAAAAGATTTGTATCTATGTGTCTTTACACTCCTTGCTGGGAAAAAAAGTTGTACAAATGGATCAGACTTAGAGGTAAAAATATGACCACACGCTAAATGGGGGAGATCAATTATTTATAAGGTGGGAATGAGCAACTCTCTGTTAACCATCACAAATTCTGGAAATAATAGAAGACTGATTTACTTGACCATGTAAAAAATTAAAAAATCTTTTTCTGTTTTTCAAAATTCTACCTCTAAGCGTTCTTCCCAAGGAGACAGGAGCAATTTGGAATTGATGAGGCTGTTCTTTGGCTCAGCAGTCTCTGTAATATAAAACTGGAGGTAACCTAAATGACAGTCACTAGGAGATTACACACAATGGTTGATTAATCTGTGCTGCATTCATGATGGAATATCATGCAGCAAAGAAAAATGAAATGTATGTGTGTATATCTAAAATCCATTGTTATATTATAAAAATCAAGGTAAATAAGTGTACAGTATGTTGTTTATATGTATGATGAGGGAAATTATGTATGTATGTATGTATGTGTATGTGTATGTGTGTGTGTGCTTGGTTATATTTAACAGATAAATGATCACCTTCAAAGTTAGTGAAATTGAAAGAACTGGTTCATTGTGGGGAATAGAATGGAAGGGAGAGGATAGAAGTGTGCCATATTTGAATGCAATTTGGGCTAGTAGATTTGAATTTGGAATCATAGATATTTAATACAGTAATGCCTATAATAAAGTAAGATTAAAATTGTTAAAGTGAAATTCCTAAAAATCATATATGAATGAAAAATGGCCTTGACTGCATTTGTTAGGTGAAATGACCACACAGAACTCTTTAATTTATTTACCTATTTATTGCCTTTTTTTCTTGTGTTCTCTTTTTCACACTGAACTTTAAAGAGTAGTTTTTCTCAGATCCTGAGTGCAGTGAGGGCTCTCATATCTTTTCTGAGCTAAGAAGTCGATCTTACAGTATTTTAAAGTCTAATATTTGTATATACTATTAGGGTATGCCCTAAAGGTAAAGATAACCACAACAAAACCTGAAACTATCTTTTGTACTCATGGGTAGTCAGAAAGGTTTTATTTTTGTTTCCTGAACCTGGTGCATATTCTTGTGGAATAACTTAGGTGAGGAGTGTTACCAGGTCAGGACTTGGTAGAGAATTCCTCAGTCAGGAAATAGAAGGGGACTCTAAAAATCTCAGGAAATGAGAAATATTTTAGCGCACCGTTTAAAAAATGAGTGCCAAAGGCCTCCCAACTTTTTAAATGAAAGTCAGAGCAGTGCCACGTGAGTCATACTGGAGCCTGCGGCAAAGGAAAACTCAATAATTCAGAGCCAGTTGTGGCTTGAAATTGCTGATTTGTTTATCATGGATCCTGGCCCTGGATATGTTGGTTTTGTTAAGAAGTGAGATTTTTAGCATGGGAGAAAGGAGATATGATTTTATAAGACTTTGTGAAAGTTATCAATTTAAATATAACTAAAAATACAGTGTACTTAAAGCTATGCACAGCTATAGCTGTATAACTATGAGTAAATATGTACATATATCTGCATACATATATAAGTTTGTCCTTATTACACATTTTAATTTGCAAATTTTCACACATGATAAATTTTGTTTTTAATCCCCAAATCAATATTCATGGTGCTCTTGGGGTCATATATGGAAATACTGAGTGGGAAAATATTAGACACACCTGAGGCATACGGTCTCACGGGTGATTAAAAAAAAGCAGAGCTTTTTCTTTCAGTTTCAGTTTTCATACTGTAAATAAATATTCTTTGTGTAGCCTAAGTTAGGTTCAGGTATGACTTATAAAGTCAGTAGTGAATTTCATTATTTAATCAACATTATGTATTAGAAAGTGTCTTTAAACACACATGCATATGACAGGCTGTGTATTGATTGACTGACATGAAGTTGTTATGACCAGAGGTTCAAGGAGTCTAATTCTATTTTACCTATAACTCATAGTTTAGCATTCTGTAATTTGGTGTTCTGTGTAACTTTTGTAGAATAAAACTTTTGTGAGGAATGCGTATTAAGTGCCTGTACATATATGTATGACAGACAGATAAAGCTATTCATTGAGTTCAAGGTTAGCTTTAGGAAAAAAATGGATACACAGGAGTAATGAATATTCTTAGTTGCCACAATATAGTGTCTGATTTCTTTTTTCAATCAAAAGGAACCCAGCTTCTTGAATAAATAACCAATTCAAGGTTTAATGTAAGAAACAAAGAAGATAAACCCAAAACATTTCATCCTCCCCCCAAAAACCTTAGGAAGCTGTTAAATCCTAGCATAGTTGTGTGAGAATACAATGGTTTGGGAAATGATTAGGTTCTGTTAATTTGACATGAGATAATTTGAGTATCAGTGATCATAATTATTGCCATGACATTAAGCTTCTCAACTATGTTTAAATTGGTGCATTTATTCACGTATAAAAATGGAGCCGTAACCTTAATGGTCACTATTGGAGCATGCTAAAAAAGTAGATTGTTAGATCGTTATTTTGAAAATGGGTAAAACAAGCAGCATTCCCATGTGAATTGTGTCTCAAAGAAGTCAAATAATTGGGGAAGTTCAGTTCTGTTTATTGAAGGATTTTAGCTAATAAATGAACGAGAAGGGAGAGAACCAGAGTATCAGTATTTTCAGTTGAGTTGGGTTTCAGTGAAGATGAGCAGTAGTTGAAGGCACAGAGTCATTAAGACTAAGTAGTTCTAATGAAATGAAATGTGACCTGGGAGGTAGGCTTTCAAACAACGAAAGAAATCCCTGAACCTAATCAAGTGGTAAATTTACCAATTCACAGAAAATAAGAGATGGAAGGACACATAATGAAACAAATTTCCTGGGCTACATAACAAGACCTTGTCTTAAAAAAAATAAAAATACTCCATGTGTCTTTTAGAGGTGTATGCTGTAGTTGAAAGATGGGATGATCTGATGTCTAGAATTTGTTGCGAAATAATCCGAGGGTTTTATTAAATAAGACTGGACACATTGATCATTGCTGAAATTGGCTGATGTGTGCATGAGGGACATTATGCTCTTTCTTCTAATTTTGTTGTCTCATATATTTATTTATTTTTAAAAATTATCAGCCGCAAACGTATTCTATACAGTAACTTCAAGTTCCCAGATGCGATTAGCGTTGCTCTCTGTGCAGAAGTTGTTTTTAAAGGGGGAAAGGTTTATATGATCTGAAGATAAACCAGAGTGTCCAAAAGTTGTTTTTAAAAATTCTCTGTGCATTGTAGAATGTTCACTTATGTAGTCCAATGAATTGCTACTGAATTTAGAAGTTTTGTGTCTAGAAAGGCTTGCATCACCCCCTCCCAATGTTAAAGCGACTGAAAGGCCATGGTTTTAACACAGGCACACATGATTTAACATAATGCACTGTTCACAAGTAGGCATACATGTACAATAGAAAGTAAAAAACTGTAAAGGCAAAGAAACTGGAGGTTCATTTTATTTCATTTTAATACTTGCCTGATGTATGTCACACAAGATTTTATCTTTAACATGATGAATTTATTAATTCAAAAGAAACATATTGGTTTAAAATTTTGTAAATAATTCACAGAAGTATAAATGACTAAGACACAGAAAATAAATTTGCCTAATTGGAATCAAAAGTTTTTATGCACATACACCTCAAATAATGATACTCGCTTTTGGCTTATTCATTAAGATTTAAAAATTGTAGTAGTGGTAGTGAGAGTGAACAGTACTCAGGTTTTAGGTGGGCATGTAAGTTTGCATAACCTTAAGCAATTTTGACATCATAAATCAAAATTACAACTTTTGATTCCTGTTTATTTATGCACTGCTGGGTTTCAAAATCAGGCTCCTGTGCATGGTAGGCAGGTGCTGTGACACTGACCTATATCCCTAGCGCATCTCTAATTTTGTAATCCCACTTCTTAGGGCCTAGCCTAATTAAAAATCTTAATCAGATATAGCAAAAATTTGTGTACAAAAAGTCATTAATACTTAAAATTGAAAAAAAAACCTGAAGAAATTGTATGACATTAAGCTAATTAAATTAATTGGGATAAATTCATGATTTGAAACATGATTCAATCATTAAACACTAGTTTTGAAGGTGATGGAAACTTGGGAAAATTCTCATTATGAAACTTAAAAGGTAACCACAGAAATGCACTAGTTACAATAAAACACTAATTTCCTGTCTACATATGTAATCAGGAGAGGAAATGCATGAATGCTTTCAAAGTGCTTATCTCTCCATGAGGAATTGCAGGTAATTTCATACCTCTGTGGAAATTATAATTTATTTAGTAATTACCATGTTTTACTGTATAAACATTAAGAAGGAATACACATTTTTTACAGCAAACTGAGGAGTACCTGTAATACATAAAAATGTCCATTTGAGAAGGAGACAGCACAGCCATGCTTTCAGTCCATCTACTCAGTGGGCCAGAAATTTCTCTTCTGATCTTGGCGTCTTAGCTGGAAAGAGTCATAGTAAGTGGTGTAATACGCATTTGTAAAGAAAATTAAATGACTTGAATGAGGCCTGAATGCACTCAACATTCAAATTTGGAATATTTTTCTTTTCTAAAAAAGTTACTAAAATTTGGTTAAATTTTTCTGGTTCCCCCCCACCCCCCATACAATTTTGATAACAGTTCACAAAGGCTGATATGATGTTAAATATAATCCTCTGTATTTAAACCTAAAGAAACATTGGTTGGAATGTCTCAAAACCTCCCTTCGGATAGTATTCTTTGTGTTCTTTCATTTTTTAATAGCTTAACTTTAAGTTTAGCAAAATTTACTCTTTCTTACGAAAACTGTTAAGTGTTTGTTAATGGGAAGAATGCAGCCAAGAGTGACACAGAAGTTGGTGTCAGGAAGGAGAACTCACTGATGCAATCAGCAAGTACCTAGAGGTGCAAGCCTCTGTGGCGACTCCCGATGAAAGTTTCCAGTTTAGAAACTGCTTCCATCTAGTGCACTTGGGTGATTTCATTGATTCCACTGGTATTTGAAGTGGAGCTTAAAAGTATTTGTTATGCAAGTAAAATGTTACAGAAAGAAATACTGAGTTGAATATTTAGGTATAGTTAACATTTCATTTCCACTTTTTATCAAGTAAAATCGATGTGTCCAGGTCCAACGAAAATATAGAGAAAGATCTCTAATAATGAAGCTTTTATTTAGGAATAAAGAATAAGGTTGCAATCCCAGACAGGTATGCACAGCCTAGGACGTCTCTGGGTGTCCAGGGAACAACGCAAAGTTTGGGAGTTTTAAGGTTTTTAAGAGAGTTGTCAAAATCTGCTTGGCTAAAGGCAGCAGCTGCTATGTGAAGATGGTCTCAAGGTCCTAGTTGACAGTTCTATTTATAATTGATAAGAAGAAATATAATGTTATAGATAAAGCAGGTTGTTTCACTGGCTTGTCCTCGTGAAGTAGTTCATGCGGCAGTTGATTGTAATGTGGACCTTCTCTGGCCTCTTAGCTCTACTGTAGATGGATGTGACAAGCATGTTTCTCTTTCACAAGTTTCACATCTGTGAATTCAATTTAATAGAAATTAAAGATCTTTAAAATTCTGTCAACAACTCTGAAAATAACAAGTGAATCATGGCCCAATATACACTTTGGGCATTGTAGGTTTTATGAATTTGTTAATGAAAATCTGAGCTGAGAAGTGAAGACATTTCTGTACATTAAGTTGAGAGAAATATCATAAGCATTTTTCAACTAATTTGTTTATATTGTCTGACACAGAAAATGCAATTTTTTGGTGTAGAATCATGACTAAAGTTTGGCACTTAATTTTTATTGATAACAATTATGTGCACTCTTTTGTATCCCAGCCACTATGAATTTCACTTTTTAAAAAATTAATTTGTAGACTCTTTTGTATACTATTATCCTTCAGTTTGCTTTACAGACCTTTTATTACTCTTTGATATCTCGTTTACTTTGCAGTGGTCGTGGAGGAATTTGTATGATCTTGACTTTAATCTCATGATTTTTTGGAATATCATTTAAAGGATGTTTGTTGTGATAAAACTGCTAAGGGGTAATACCCATTGTAGATCCAATTTAAGAAATAGGATGCCTTTCCCAAATTGCAAGTTAAAATTTCTAACAATACACAATATTTTGTATATCTATTTGAAGTGGTGTTTTAGGAAATTAACCTGGATTCATGAAGATCATTTGGTAGGTGTTATGGCTTGGACTGGAATGTCTCCCAAAGGTCTTGTGTATTTGGGTGTAATGGAATACAGGTGGAACTGTGTGGTATGGGAGGTAGGGATTGGCTGGAATGGACAGATGCTTGGATCTTGACATGGAGAGATTGTGTTTTCTTGTTCAAATTGGGGGGTGCCCAGGCCAGAGCTTTCAGGTTTAGTTTATTGAATTGTGGGCCAGGAAATGAGAGGGGACATCCGCCCTAATGTGGGCAGCTCATCTGGGAGCTTGAACTAAGTAAAGAAAGGAAGAAGCCTGTTACAGCTTCTACTAGGGAAAACTCGGGCCTTCCTTTAGTCTCCAGACATCACTTCTACTATTGCACTTGTCTTCACATGCTGTGAAGAGCTCTTCTCTGGCTTGACCTTTGCCGTATGCTTCCACTGTTGAAGGCCTTCCATGAATGGACTATGTGAGGCCTTCTGAAGCTGAGAGATAAAACAAATCTTTCCTCTCTGAAGTTGTGGATGTTGGGTATTTTGTCCCAGCAATGAGTAAGTAACTAAGTCAGTAGGTATTGCAATCATCTTGGTATGAGGATGAAATATGCGTTGTCATTTTTATCAGACATTCCACAGACCTATCGATGTAAAGATGAATGAACAATCTTACTAGAGACTACTGGACTCTTTCTGAGATCCCTGCATAAGAATCTCTGATATGCATAGATATCTTCATCCAGATAGGAGAAATTAGACAGACTTCTGTCTGTCCGATCCCATGGTATGATTAAAGAGTAGCAGTTAAATGAAATGAGCTCTCCTAATTCTTTTCTTTGATCACTGTGTTGATATTTTGTGTCATTGAAGTAGCTCAGCTTAGAGTACTAGGAGGAGAACCCACAAACTAGTGACTAAAATACAGCTGTAGAGTCAGCTTCAAGCTACAGAAGATTTTCTTTCTTATGTTAGACATTCTCAGAAGCTCTTATTTTCTTCAACATCTTGGTAAAAATTAATAATAGTCTGAAACCCCTGAGAAGTAACTTCTAAATGCCACAATGTTTCCTAGTAAAAAGAACATTTCTTTTCTTTATGATTTATTGGCATCTCTTGGCTCCAGAGCCACCATCTGGGATTTATCTCTGTGAAATACAGAGTAATAGAATTTATCACATAGTTAATGCTTTTCATCAATCTTACCTTTCAAATTGGTAGTTTCCATTAAGATGCGCTTAATGATAAAAAGCAAGACATGACAACCTTCTATTAGTTATCCTTTATGTACTGAGTGTTGAGGTGTTGATTATCATTTGCAGAATGATCGCATTTCATTAGAATTGCTACCATTTAGTACAGCTCAATATCAGATTGCACACTAGATGCTGTATGAAAACCAACAAGTGAATATAACTCTGTGTATTGTAAACTTGTAAGTGAAGGTATCATAGCCTCAAGGTCAAGGAAATCTGCTTCAGTGTTTTTTCATTTTTCCACTGAATTATGAGCTTCTATTTGAGAGCGTCATGGTGTGATGTAATGAGCATTGACTTTGGGGTGGTGTAGTCATGTGTGATAATTATGCAGCCCTGTGCATGTTATTGAGTACTCTGGTGTGCTTGCTGTGAGGCAGGCATAGAGCCAGGCTCTGGGGACAGAACACAAAGAAGGCAGAACCGGACTTACAGGTGCTTAGAGGGTAATGGGAGCCGAAAGTAGAGCTGTGGTAAGCAAAATCTCAGAAAGTTCTTGTTAAATGAGGTAGCATATCCATTGCACAGAGTAACAGAAGCAGGATTGCGTATGTAGGTTTTTCTTTTTCAGATGTTCCCCTGTTTGGCTTTGTTTTAATGTAAGACCTGTTTTCATATGGTGATAATTTGGTATAGTTCCAAATTGTCACGGTGAACTTTGCTACCCACAAAATCATATTTGGGTCAAGATTTTTGTCTAAACTGTAATATCTGTACATTCTCCTGGCTATGCAACTTGGGCTTTACCATAGAAAAACAGTTTTTCAGATATTCAATGGATTTTCCTGTGCGCTTGAATTAAATATGCTTTTCTTTTGAATGTAACTCAAGGAAATGGGGGACAAGGCGTGATTAAATTGGTAGTTGGCATAATTCTTGAGAATGTGCAAGTATATAAGATATTTGTAGTACTCAAAGTATATTAGTTTTTCACTATTAGAGAGTAAAATCCTCAGATTTTAGGCTTTATGTAAATGTTTAGTATGGCCTGATACCTTCCATTTCTGCTTTTTTGAGGATGTGTGGATATGCGGGAGAATTCTTTTTTTGGAGATGCATGCTGATATGTCTGTGATGAAGTGTTAAAGTATTCAAATAACTTTCAAATATTGAGAAAAAATGTGTGAACAGATAAATGAGGTTATATGTAAAAACTGATTAATCTAAGGGAACAGAAACATAGTACTCACTCTACTATTTGTCCAATTCTTTTGAATATATGAAAATATTTAAAATAAAAGCTTCAAAAATATGCATGTACGAATCAGGAAAATTAGACTGGATCACAGCATAAAATAGTATTATATTTTGGATCTGGAGTGTCCTCATATATATTTAAAAGCCTGATGTATTTAGATGTTGTGTAATACTGGTGTGCTGTTGAGATGTGGTCAGAGGAATTGGAACACAAGGACTGGACTCTGAAGGGGTGGATCCCTAGGGTAGGACCTGGAAGGGTGGCTCTCCCTTCCTTCCCTGCTTGGCTTTCCGTCTTTCATGCTGTGAAGAGCCTTACTCCAGCTACAGCTACACCATATACTTCTATTAGTGTGAGTGGCCTATGTATGGATTGTAACCTTCTGAAACGGTGAGCTAGAATAAATATTTCCTCAATTAAGTTGTGGATGTCAGGTGTTCTGTCACAGCAATGAAAAAGTAACTAAGACAGAACTTGGTTACAGAGAAGTGAGGTCATTCCTGTGACTGTGCCTGACCATCTTGTTTAGAAGACTTCGGAACTCTTTCTTTTTTTGTGGGAAATGTTTGGAAGAATTTGAAGATGCTGGCTAGAAAAGACTTAGAATACTATGAGCTGAGTTTGTTGGGAGGTTCTGCTTGGAGGTCAGAGACTAGAATGCTGAAAGAAGTATGGAGTGCAGAGGTGAGGCTCAAGAAGTTTGAGGTGGGGAGGAGAAATTTATAGGTAGTTGGTCTAGAAACCATGCATGCTATGCTCTGGCCAAAAGTATGTTGACATTTTGCCCTTGTTGAGAGACTTTGTCTGAAACTGAGATTAAGGGTGGTAGACTACTTAATCTGGTGGAAAGAATTTCAAAGCAACCCAATGTTGAGGCTTCTACATGGATACTTTTTGCAGCTTTTATTCAGCTTTACACTGAGAAGCAGCCAGAAAAGGCAGAAGAGTACATGGTTGTTAAAGCGTTTAGCATTGAAAAAAGCCAAATACTTGCAATCAGGACTATAAGAAAGAACCCTTGAGGGTATGTCAAGAATCATCACTATTTACCCATAAAGGATAGAGAGGTAAAGGTTGTTGCTCTGAGAATAGTACCCAAGTGCATCCTGTGCAGCCAAAGGAAAAGTATTCGTCAGAGTTCAACCATCTAATAACTTGGTGGCCTCAGGAATTATTGTTTAAGGGGGTCACAGTAAGCCAATGGTGGGGCTTGGTGACATCCTTGAGATTCTGGCTTTATAGGCATGAAGAATACAAGGATTGTGGGTTCACAGAGGCTCCCACTGAGATTTCAGAAGAAGGCTTTGGAAACCAGGCAGTGTGTTCCTGGGAGGGCAGTGCCTGAAGTTGTGAAGGAGAAGCCTAGGGTCCAATGAAGACCACAGAAATTTGGAGATGCTGGAAACATAGATCATCCACTGAGGATGGTTACAGGCTGTAAACAGCCATCCCGGAGGCAACACTGTAGGGGCATGGCATTCAAGCCCTTTGAAACTCACATATTGTGCAGAGCAGTCCTACACAGTGGTCTCTACTTTGCTGTTACCATTGGAGTGCCTATCTGGATGTGCTGTAAGACTTCCAAACTTTAGAAGCTTTCTGAATAGTCCTACTAAGAGTACTTTCAGTAGAGTAGAGGTGAAAGGAGTTGTGCTTTGTTCTTCCCTAAGAAGGAGTAGTTCTTAAAACTCTTAGCAACTCTCTTCAAATAAATGTTTCCATAAAGATTTTCCATTGCTTTGGTTCCTTTATATTCTTGAAGTGAGTTTAGGGTGATTACCTTCATTTAAGTCTACAACTTTGTTCTGACACCTGCTGTTTGAATTTTATTTATTCTATGGTTGAGGAGCAGAGGAAACTCTAAATTTAACATTTCATTCACCTTTGGTTTCTGGGTAACAGTGCAGTGGTACAAGGAAGCCAGAAATGGTAAAGTTTTTTATCTTAAATCTAAATTTCATGATCTTGGACAAGTCAGTTAATCTATTTTTAAAATAAAGGTAATATACATATTGATACAATTGTTGTTGGTAGTAAACAGGGTCCTCTGTGAATCATTTAGCCTGGAACAAGTTTTCAAGAACTTGTAGTTATTGTTACCTTTATTATTTTTGTGTAGAATGAATTTCTACTTTGATCCTTTTGGGGTTGGCAGAGAACATCAAGACATTCCCTTGGAACTTACATTGACATCCTGTGCTCATGTGGCTGTGATAAGTCATCCTCTGTGGCTTCACAGATAGCAGACATCAACCAAGAGACTGGATTAGACCTGACAGGTTAGACTGTGAGTAACTGTGAGATACCCCTAGAGATGTAACCAAGTGAGACTCTGTGGAAGTAAAAGTCCTGCATTGCCAGCTGTGAGAAATTCCAGTGAAACCTGTGTGATTACTGATAAGGCCAGCGCATGATTCACACCTCCAATGATTCAGAGTGCAGAGATAGGGCTCACCAAGCTTCAGAAGGTCTAGAATTGTGTTTTTTCTTGCTAAAGGAGAAATACTTAAATAGTTGGAGTGCTTTTATTAGGGAGCAAATTACCAGCAGAGTTTTATGAATTATTTTTTATTGTTGAACACAGAAGGAAGCTTGGGGGGAGGCAACCACTTGTGTTGGTTTGCTGAAAGGACCGAGCTACGGTCAGATTCTTCGCAGTTGTTTTAACCTCCCATCTGAGTTACAAGATGTTTTCTGCCTTTTCAGGCATCAGTCCTTCATTGACAGGCAGAAGTGGGAAGAGTTGGTGTCAGTCCTCGACTGTTGTAAACCCTCAGAGTTCTAAGACCATGCTCTACCCCGGAAGTTTTCTGATTGCATCTTATTCTTCGGGTGTCATCTTATTCATGTGGCTGTCATCAGTGGCTACAAAGAAAGTGAGGAAAGCCTTTCTGGTGACCTGGGTGACAAGGGGGTTGCAGCAGGTCTTTTGTTAGTCACTCAACAGAATCTGTCATAGATGTCATAACTTTCATTTAGAGGTAAATAGCATTCTGGAGAATTCTGAAGACCAGAACATCCACAAACGCAGACAGGTTTCAGAAATTCTCCGAAAACTTAGAAATATAGATAAAGACCATGAAAGAAAAATCAATATGAAGCTACAGTTTTAAAATTTCAAGGAAAAAGACCGAGATAGATGGAACAGAAGCAGCAAACAGTGAAGTAGTAACACACGTTTTGCGACCTGAAGACAAGCCAGATTAAAGGAGCTAAGTAATATGTTAAATTAATGAAAATTACCCTGCATTTGACACTTTTGAATTTCTAATTTTAAGGAAAAATTGTGTGGAATCATCCAGAATAAAGACATATTTGTTACTGAAGAAAAATCATGTTGATGTAGGACCTCCTCCTTTATTAAAGATTAGAAAACTGTGCAATGATAGTAATAGATATTTTCATGGAATAATAGCTGAACTCAAGCATTATACAAAAAATTTTCATGCATGCAAACTTCAGTACTTCAGTCACAAATTTGAAAAAATTACTTCAAATTCAAACTGATCAAGAAATCCACAAAAATAAACAATAAAAGATGCGATGAAAAAGAAATATCACCGTACAGTGAGGTCACTAAAAGTTAATGTGCAACTGTTTTGAATTTTGGTTTTGAAAGTTATGGTTTTATTTAATATTCTTCAGCTAGAAAATGCGTGATATATATTAATGTTTATCTGATTAATATTGAAGACAATTTTAAGGAGAAAAAACAGACTACAGAATAGGATAGGAACAAGGAGGAAATAAATTAATTTTTTGATGTTCCACCAGTAGTACATAAATAATGGAATAAAATTCTTAATTGTGTTAGGTCCTCTCCTCTTCCCTGGCCCACAGGTGAAACTACTGTCTCGCTTTGCACATTTTTCCCCCGTCGTATATCATTGCTAAAGTAGTTCCTGTACTCTGGTGACTTGAGTAGGAAATACTCAGAAAAGTACATGATCAGATATGTGGAAGACTTGGATACAAGCTGGGAGAAATAAGGGAGATAAGAGAGGTCAAAAGCTGCTCAGGATGAGGTGACTGATTTTTGGTGGTTTTTTCCCCTTTCTTTGATGTCCGTGGGGAGTGTGGGATATTAGAAAATTGGAGGGAACAGGAGGTTGAAGATGTGTTCACGCGGTTGTGCATCTTAACCTCTTCACATCCTTTGAAAGGTGAAGGCAGAAGATGAAAGTCTTTTTAAAAAACTGTTGAGTCTTAAACACGGGTGAAATTTTGCTGAACTTTGGTTTATAATGCTGTAAGGAGAGTGAGTCACAAAGATGACCCTTTGATAGGGTCACCCCTGGTGCACTTGTCTAGTTGTGAGCTGAAAAAGCATCGCTCAGGTGAAATTTAGAAAAGTCATTGCTTTATCACCTGCATCCAGAGCATGTTGGTACCATGGCCAGTAGACTTTAGGATAATAATGGAAAGAGGGGAGCTGTGGTAGTATCTGGAGTGGCGCCAGCAGCACCCCAATACATGTGCTTACATCTGACTTGTCAATGGTTTTTCACTTGGCAGTTGTGCCACTGCACAACCAAACTATGTTTATATGGTGCTATTTGAGGTCACTAAATTTGGAGGGTGTGAGGAATTCTTTAGGGAAAGTTGTAATGAAAATTATATTTTACTTCAATCTTCACAGATATGCTGTTTTTCAAGTAGACCTGTGCGAGTCCTTATGGCCAGCTTTGAGAGGATGAATAATTCAAGCCCCACTAAGACTAGCATGTTGCCCAATCCCACAGGGCATCCTTGCATCCTTGACTAGCAGGTGAGCAGTTTGCCTTTTGCACAGCTGACACACTGGTCCCATAACGTGAAGAGCTAACACTCAGGTTCAGATATTTCTAACTATGGATACTCCCTCTGCTACATAGAAATGGAGTTGAGAGGCCAACCATGAGGAACGAGCACAATGCCCAGTACTCCAGGATAGAAAAGCAAGCCATGCTAACAATTGTCAGCCTGGCAGCTCATGAGAATTTTTATTATCTCACGATATTTTCATTTGGAAGTGCAAATGATTGCATTTACCCTTTTCTTGTAATACAAGGTACTAGGAAGTATTAATTTTCCAGAAGCCTTCTAAGCTGTAAACTAGAAAACTATAATCTAGATGTAATTACTGTAATGAGTTCTTTTAATAAATTCTCTTGGAGTTCATGACACACCTGATTTGTGCTTAATTCTATATTATTGTTAAGGGTCAAAGTCTAGAGAATCTCTCATATTTATTTTTCTAACAGAAAAAAGCCAGTACAAAATTTACATACTCTATTTCAGCATATTCTGTATGAGGCCATTGAACCTTGAGTTAGCTGGAAGCATGAGAGTACTCCTAATTTATTCCATTGCGTTGTCTGGCTAGCTATCTAAATCTTTGGCCTTATGACTTTCACATTAACCAAAAGTCTCCACAGTGCCATAACAGCATTCATTGTCTTTTAAAGCTAGGAATAGACAATGAGAAGTCTGGCATTTTAATTAGATACTTGTCTTTGTATGCATTTTCATACCAATCTAGCAAGCTGAATAATAGATGAGTTTGATTTGCTTTCAGACATCCTGGCCTCCAATTGCATCACCTTAGACAATGCAGGAATGCAAGATGAGCGCAGTTCTATTCATTTCCTCTTAATTCACACCTTGCTGTTCTTTCCCTGTAGCTACTTCAAGTCACTAAATGTTTTCCTATTCTTTTAACAGTGCAGTGATGCTTGTCAGCAGAGCACCTAATCACTTAATTCGTGGTGATTTCCTAAAATGTGATATTAGAAAATGAAACAATGAGATAATAAGAATCCCTTTTCCTAGTTACCCCTTCTCTCTTCCTCCTCTTACATGTATCAGGTAGGATTTCAGAGTGCTGGGTCTAGGCTGTGCTTCTAGGAAGCTGGGACCAGGTGCCTTGCTCTCCTCCTCCCTGCCCAGGTTAGGAACCTACAGAAGAATTTATAGGCTGCCGCTCTGAACCAATTCAAGAAGGCTGGCAGAGAGGGAGGATCTAGTGGGAGACAAGCGGCAGAAAAGCCAAGGAAACAGATGAATATTACATGCAGAATCTTAAGCAAATGGTGGAGGTCAGATCTAGGAGTTACTGAATCCTTGCTTCACGACAACTGTAACATGAAGTGACATTGTAAAGGGCTAATTGAGATATTGATATTGTTAGAGCTGAAGAATATCACGGCAGATATTTCCAATAGCAGAATGGACTCCGGGGCAGTGGTAATCATGTAGACATATCTGAGCATAAAGTCATGGAAAATTTTTGAATCCGTGGCTCAGAATGAGATCACTCAACAGACTCTGATAGCGAAAAAAATAAGGACCAAGAGGAAAATCATGGAGAACACTGTTAAAGGAGAGAATGGAGAAGATACTGCTGTGGAAGCTAATCACTGTGAAAATTTTAGAACAGTGGTGTTCAACATAGCCAGAATTATCTGAGAGCAAGTGAAAGGTTGAAAAGCATTTGCGCCTTCTTTAAATTTGATGGTAGTGGGCAGGGGCAGGCCATTTCAGTGGAGAATCACTCCTGGGTTGGTGAGACTACTCAATAATTGTTTTAGTAGCTTGAGTGAGAAGAATTGTTCTCGCTGGATGAGGCAAGCAGGTCACGTGTTGTCACGTGACAAAACTGAAGCTCTGAGAGGTGGTAATTTGCTCCACGCTGACCACTGATCACTAGCAGAGCAAAGCTAAGTCTCTAGTTAAATTCTAACCCAATTCAGATGCTTTTATACTTACTTACCCACCTGAGTATCTGAAGAATACCCAGTGCAGGAGATGAGATCATAATCAGAAAATTTATGTGCGACTTCCTAAGTTACCTAATGGTCAGGATATTATGGCAGAGATGAAAGTAGGGAAGAGGAAGAACTTACCTTTTTGGTCTGAATTTATGAAATTGGGGCAGGAAAACTTCATTTTAAATCTCTCTTGCACATTTTCTTGGCTGGGTTTGAATAATCCCAACACCCAACTCCTGATTTTCTGTTTGCATAACCCTGACAGCCTTGTGCTCCCACTGTGATTTCAATTCATGACCTGACCAAGGATGATAAAAACTAAATTGCATTCCCACATATATCCATTTCATGGGCCAATTACTTAGCTGCTTGGAATACTTTATCACTTGGACATTGTGCATCGATGGAACCTTATTTCCTTGATTAAAGAAATACATTTTATTTGGTATTTTCTTTAGAGATTAAAGCAACTGTTCTTGCAGTGCTGCACAGGCTGTTGGTGTCAGAACAGCCATCTGCACTAGTGAGGATTACGTAAATGTATTTTGCTCTCAATTAACGCTAAGCCTCGCATTCTGCCCTGAGGAAAGTAGGTCCTGTTCCTAACTCTGGCAATGTGAACCTGCAACCCTGACCCTCCTGACTGTGGACTTGAAGCTAGAACTCAAATTCCTTATAATGCCTTGAAGTACTTGAGGACAAATTTCACCTGGAAGTATCGTAGCTACTTCAGAAAGGATTAAGGTGGTGGAGCATTTTCTGTCATAATTATCCAAGCCCAAATATCTATTTCTCAAGCTGCAGATTTGTTTCCTACAATAAGGAGAAGCAAGTTGAAAAATAATATTTCTTGGCAAAAATGCTAAACTTAAGAATAGGAATCTTCTTATATATTTTTATTAATTATTAAAATAAGCTATTATGCATATAAAGTATAACTATTAAACTCTTATCACATAGTTATATATCATCATTATCATGCCATAGATTAATAAATGCTCTGAAGTAATACTTATTATTTGTTTAGCATATTTGCATGTCTATTTGCTGATTGATTTTACCCCATTCAAGATTTCTTAGTAAATTTACTGCAATTTTTGAGTTGAATTAATGTCCACTCAATCGAAGAACCTTTTCAGAGAGTTGCCTGCAGCGATCTTTGGCTGAGGAGCAACGCTGGATGTGATATAGCTAGGAAAAACATCAGAAAATGCGGGTTTTTCCTTCATCATTTTTTATTTCTTTTTGGCCTCTTGGTTGCATTTACTGTCTGGGCACATCTGATCACAGTGGGAGGCATAGCTGCCAGCAGAAGAGATGCTTGCGTGAGCTTTGCTTATCTTATACCTAGTCATTAGACTCCTTTGAAATAAGACATTAGTACTGCCACTGTTCTCTTCTGCTGTTGGGCCTCCTGAAATTAAGTCCTAGCCTGGGACAACCCAACTCTTCTGCCTTCTTTTGCTTCCCTGTGCGGTAAGAGGAAATAATCTAGGATCAATTATAAGTGGAATCTAGGAGAGTTTGTAACTTTTCTTATGAACGTAAATTTTCCTGAGCCAGAAGCTCAGCTTTGTGAAAAATATATCCTATGGTGACACCAGCCAACCTTCTGGCCTGATCATGATTCTGGCTGAGCACAGAGAACTTGAGTTCAGATTCTAATGAAGCAAAATTTCAAGTCACAGCGGAGACAGCTAGGCTGCTTATGAGGCAAAAGCACCCCAAAGTTCTTCCTGACTGCACAGCTGTATTAAAGCTGTACTCCAAATCTTCACAAGCTGCACATCCAGGCAAGGAATACTAATTGACCAAGCACAGTCACAGATCTTCATGGGCAATGTGGCTGAATGCTAATTTCTATTCATTGCTAGGAAATGCAGGAAAGCTTCATCTTTGAAACAACAAGTTTTGCTGATTGGAAATGTGAAAGGTAATGCTTCTGGCTACAAAACTGGACAGTGTTCAAATCTTTGTTTGATCAAAGGGCTCAAGCATAGTGCTGTGCCTGGTATAAAGAAGAGGCTTACCAAATACTTGCCAAGTATTGGACACATACAGAGTCCTAGCTTTCTCACTTGATTTCCTACCCACTTCTTACCATACTTTTAACTTAGAAAGAAATGAATGAACTTGGACAGCATCATCACAGCATTTGCTAACCACTTTTCCAAGCTGATATTTTGGAGGCTCAGATCGTTCAAAGTTTCAAAGTAGAGAAGCAATTGGTCATCCTCTTTTGTAGTCTTTTAATCAGCTTATAAATAATTTTAAGAGGGTTATTAATGCATAGGAAATACAGAATGTAATCTTTAACACTAAGCCTCCATCAGCTCCTTGTCCATTCTCCAAGGAAAATTATGAAAATCCCAAAGGACTTCTGGACACCTGGTAGCTAAAATAAAACCCATAGAAAATGCTTCTTCACTTGTAGAAGGAACTGTAAAGTCTCTTTTCCAGATATAATAGGCTGTTAAGTGGGACATATGCTGTTGCCTTCAAATTCCAGCTAAAGTCTCAAATTAAGGATGGTAAAGGAGATGTACCCACACTTTCTAAAAAGAGATGGTAGACTCATGAATTCTGCAAAAAGATTGCAGAAAAGTAGACATCACTTCAAGTCCATGCAGGCAGTGATAAGGAATGTCAAGACATTTCTATACTTGATAAATATTGAATAATGAGAGAAACAGAGTGATATAAAGTAATAGAGAATGAGAATAGTGTCAGTATCGAATACAAACCTAAGAATATATTTATAGAAAGAGCTGCTCAGTGAAAGAAATGAATATGATACACCACGAGGACCTTATCAAGCCACTTGAACTTCTGTAAGCCAGAAAAAATGTTTATGAATCCTTATGATCTCACATTCTTCTGTTTTCCCTGCATGTGTGATATATTTGACATGCACACCTAAATGTATATTTGTGAATATGCAAGCATGCATGTATGTATTTTCTGTGCTTATTGGGCTTCATTTTCTAGACATTATGGCCTCACCAACATCTTTTTCCTTTAATAAAAAAAATGATGTCTATTCAAATGTAGTTACCTTTAATGTCTTCAGTGTTTAACTACTCTATACATCCATATAGATTAAATGTGAGTGTGTGTATCCCCCATGGAAAGTATTGTACGGGATGTCATGTGAGAATTTTTCTGATGGCTCAGGATTTCTAAGAGTAACAGGTCCAATATCTCCAACAGCTCCAACATGCAAAATCCAGAGAATTGCCAGAATTGGCAGCAACTATTTATCATATAGTTTATTAAAAATTCTAGAACAGAGATGTGACTTAACTTTGCTTCTCTGTTCTTCCTGTGCTGTTGCTGTTTTCCTTCTCCTTGTACTTAATTATCTAAGGACAGAACCAGGAACAGGCAGCTGCTTTGGGAAGTCTGCTGCAGTTTGTCTGATGATGTTGCGTTATTCGGCCCTTTAGATTTCTTGTTTAGAGAGATGATGGAGAGTTTGTTCTTCCTTGCAGGGAGAAAGAAGGACCCAAGGAACCACTTGTAAAAAGGAGAGAGGGAGTTGCCAGAATGAGCACTTTATCCACATTGTATTTTTGGGTAAACACTGGGCATGTTGATCTGCCTCTGTGTTAGTATCACAGCAAGGGAGAGGTAATGGTACCTCTTGGTGGGAGGACAAAGTGGGGCCTGAAATTCTCTGTGGAGGTGTGTAGAGGATGAATTCCATCTGGGAGAGAGTTGGCGAGAGCTGGGCATGGCTCATCTTCCACCCTGGTGTGTTAGGACCGCAAGCTGGCCCTGAGTCAGGACCCGGGGAGGAAATGGGGTGGTCAGGAACTTTAAATGATATGTGAATTGAAGTTTAAAAATGAACAGAGGTGATTCTTAGACATCTTTAAAGTATCTGAACTAAGACAGTTGTGAAAATAAAAATCAATAGCAGTTATGGAACCTACTGACAAGGAGAGTTGAGTCTGACATGGTATCATTGGGTGGCTGTTGTTAGGCAAACGTGAGTTCTTTTTTTAATCCCAGCAATTGAGGCTCTTCCATAAACTGGCACCATTTGGTGTTTATCTCCCTGGGAAGCCACACTCCAGTCTTTTCCCTAGCTGTTCTTAAAAACAATTGCTAATGGGTGACAGGTTCTGCTTTTCAGGGACAGTCTTAAAAAGGTGCTTATTAGTATTTGAAATGTAATGTGAGTGCTTTCTAATGTAACTTCATTTAGAGCTATTTTTATGTAGTGAGCCCTGAAAAGCTGCAGTGAAGCAATATACCCCTTTTGTTTTCACACATTTTGTAGCAAAAAACAGTACAGAGCCCTGCCGCTTCCCCGTAGTCAGCAGACAGGACAGCAATGTGGTTGAAGTTTGGTTCCGACTGGTAGAGGCTGCTCGTCCCATTCAACACGAGTGCAGTAAAGCATTAGCCATTTCCTGAGTGGTAAATTTAAGAGAACTAGTTGGGCAGATGGAAACCAGGGAGGGGGTTCTAGTTCTTACAGTCATAGTAGTGATGGATTGGTTTTTAATTCTTCCTCTCCTTTCTACTCTCCTGGCTTGTTTAGATTACATTTCTTTTTTAATTGTATTGTGCTATCTCTTCTTTACTCAGTCTGTCATTTCTCAACCAAAATTTATTCCCTTGCTTAAAATAATTTGAAGTGTAACAGATAGTCTCTCCAGGAATTAGATGGGTGCTCACTGAGAAAGTTTCTTTATTTGAGATGGAGACTACAGTTGACTCAAATGGGTCCTGTATCAGTCTCTTGTCCAATTTAAAATTTCTCCTTTTCTTCAGGAGTAGTAAGCAGAACACAGACAACACAAAATTGGTCTCTGGGTGTATGAAATCACCCAGAGCTATTCTTTTACTTCACAAGGTGATTCTCAGAGATCTTCAGAGAGTACCAGAGATCTCTTTCTTGTAGTTCATGGGCACAGGTCTTTCCCCTTCTGACTTTCTGAAAATCATCCCACAAAAATTTCCTTTTGGAACTACATGGCCTCTCTAGACGGGTCCTCTTGGTTTCCTTTAAGAATGATCCAAATTCACCTGCGTTCTGGAAGATGCTGGTCTTGGGAGGTACTCCACTCTGGAAGTGAAGGCCATCCTTAAAATGATTGTTTCTTTTGTCATTGACGTTTCTCACTGAGTAGCTTTTGTTCTTATCTCCTTTAAACCTCAGATTACCTTTTCAGTGATTCCCTGAAGTATTCCTGATGAAGGAATCCTATTTCTCACACAACTACCTTTCTAAAGAAATCCTCACTTAACAGCCTCTGATTCGATTGTTAAGTCTCCTACTCTGATGATGGGCTAAGGTTTATTGGACTGGATTCTAGAAATCACCCTGAAACATTTTGCAAATGCTGTTACCTCTTTTTGGAAATATTAACATACTTATGTAGGTACATAGAATCCTTTTTCTTCAGCTTTGTAATATCAGTGACAACAGAAAACAGGAAAAGACTCATTTTACTATCATTTGGATTAAGATACATAGGCGAGGAGAGAAACCTCCAGGTGACTCACCCAAATCCATTGCCTCTACCTTTCACGTTGGAGATGACCTAATCCTTGCTTTGAGTAGAATAAATCTTTGGGTTCTTAAACATTTTACTGGAAGAAGGAGCATCAGAAGGGAGAGAGTAGACATTTTGTTAATGAAGCAGGTTAAATAATTTAAAAGATAAAAATTAGAGGACAATATCTGTGCTCCAAGTTTGTGAAGCAGATCACACAGTTTATATGTTTCCCAGAGCTGCTGTCACTGAAGGTCAAAGAAGACTACAGTAAGTTTCTTTTGGCTTGTACACTGCCCATTCTTGTACGTACTCAGATCACCTTAAAAGAACTTCCCGTCACATGTGACTGCTGAGAGTTGTTAAAAAGTGTTCTATGGGAACTCTACAACTATTACTTAATTACATATTTAGTTTTGGCTTTGGCCCCTAGCGGTGTAGGTGTATTTGAAGAATTACTCTTTATGTGCTATGCTGTAGTATAGAGTGGAAGTGGGCTGCAGATTGTAAAACACAGAAGTAGTGAGAACATTATAATATTGGTCATACAGCAGTATTCAAAGTCTTGAGGATGGCAGTCAGCAGAGAGACAGATTGGTAGCAGATGAAAAACTTTTTATGGCCTTCAGGGACAGGGATTCCTATGAGAAGCTATTTGTTCACTTCACATTTTTTGTTTAAAAATCTGTGCCGGGCACAGTGAGAAAAATGCAGGCATTGTGACTAGTAGGAAGAGAGATACCATTAAAAATAAGGGTAAGCAACAAGTATCTGTCTTTGTAAGCTCAGCATTTAAAAACTTGTTTAAGTCAGTTTAGGTTTAAATTACTGTTGTTGTCTTGACTTGCACTGAGAAATTAAGTCTTAGCAATTTTTGTCTGCCCTCTTCACTTACTGCTTTGTCCCCTACTAAGAGTTGCAGACAAATTTGTGGCACCAAAACGCACTTGCATTAGAAATGTGCATCCCAGTGATGCCACCTGGTCACACTGGACCTTGCTGATGGGCCACTGTCACAGACTAATTTAGCTTTGGGGTATGGGTGGGATATTGGAGAATGCTTCCCTGGGAAAATTCAAGTTGGGACCTGAGGAGGTGGGAAAACAGAGAGCGGCTCAGGCATATGGACTGTGTCGGTGTGCTTGGCTGCTGTAACAAACTGCCACAACCTTGTTGGCTTGAATCATAGAAATTATCCTCATTGTTGTAGAGGTCAAAAATCTGGAATCAAAGCATTGGTGAAACTGAGCTTTCTCCAGAAGCTCTAAGGAAGAGTCTATCCTTTTTCTTTTCCAAGTTCTGATGGCTCCAGATGTTCCTTGACTTACGGCCACATCTCTCCAGCCTCTACCGACATCCTCACTTTACTTTCTCTTTTTCTTACATTTTGTCTTTTGTGAGGATGTTTGTGAATGGATTTAGGGTCCACTTGGGTAATCAAGGATGACCTCATTTCAAGATTCTTAATTATAGCTACAAAAATCTTTATTCCGCATTCATGCTTTCTATCCTGTATCTTTTTGGGGGGCCACTATTTCTCTCATTAAAGGGGCTAAAAGTGTATCCCTCAACTCCCAGAGTACTCCAACTCTGTGTTATTCTTTTAACATACCAGGTAGGACGCATATTATTAGATTGGTTTGGAGTTGCTTTGTACCTCTATTGTGTGAACATATTAAAGGCAAGAGTCTCACCTCTGCTATTTTTACACTCCAGATTTCATCTCCAGCATCTCTTACCATACATGCATGCTAGACTCTTCAGACAAACTTATCTACTTAATCAGAATCATGTTCATTTTATTTGTTGACAAGGTAAAGATATTAAAAGCTTGAAGTTAAAATTGATAGAAGATTCATACATGAACAAAATTGCCCATCTGTGACAATCCTTTAGGAGGAAATGACTCAGATGAGTGTTTCTACTAAGATTAGGGTGCTTCTTAGATCCCAGCCAGTTACCTCAGGCACTCTCTCCTAAAAGGCGGGTCTTTGATTTAGAATGTAGCTAATGAAAGACAAGCCATCATCTTGGAAATAGTGACATGTCTCTCTCTCTTAGGTTGTAATGACAAGTCATTGGTGACTTTAGGGAACATCAAAACAAAACAAAACAAAACAAGTGTTTTGCAAGAATTTGTGATTGCTAATCTGTCGTTGTCAGAGGCACAGAGACACCTTGTCTGAAGGAAGTGAATTCTCTACTTAGATTCAAGTCATGCCACCTAATAAAGTGGGAACGAGACCCACAACATCCTCAGGTTCCCTTGTTTGGCCACCTTTTCATGCTCACCACAGATCTTCTGGTGACAAGCTAGGTTCCCAGGTTACTTGACAACTGGGGTGAGGTGACAGGAGAGGAAGGAGGACTGTGCCCTGCACAGTGGACATGAATGTGCCCAGTTACCAGAAAGCTGTGCTTTCTGTCTAGGCTAAAACAGCTCCCGTGAATTCTGTGAATTTAAATAGCAGGATGGTGGTCCTAGGAAAACAAATAAAATTACAGGAATAAGCCACAGCTGGGAGTAGACGCGAATCCCTTTGTTGCTCTCCTGTGAAACGGCCCATTCTCAGGTGTTCCTTTTTTCTCTTCCCTCCCCCTGAAGTTTGCTGTTTAGCAGCGTGATTAAGTAGCAAGGTATAAGAAGAAACAGCAGCGCCTCCGTGGGGCTTACTCTTGACAACTTGGCTGCTGGGGATGAATCAGGAAGAAAGAAGGAGAAAGGCATCAAGGTAGGCATAATGTTTTCAGCGGAAGGAGGTGTGTGAAGGAAGTTTTCCGATATTGCATAATAGGGCTGTGCATTCTTTCTTTCAAGTTACAGACATTAATTTTTTAGTTTAGAAAGATTGTGTTGCTCTGGAGCCCAGGCTGATCCTGAATTCACTTTGGAGCCCAGGGAAACCTTGGCCTCAGGCCATCTTCCTGCCTTAGGCTCCTGAGTGCTGGGATGACAGGCATGTGCCACCACAACCAGATTATGTGGTGGTGTAGATTATGAACCAGGGTGTTGTGCTTGCTAGGCAAGTGCTTTAACTGCTCTGCCACTGCTCCAGCCCCTAAAGGCATGGGGATTGAGACAAAGATGCCATACAGACGCGGACCCACAAATAAGCATCCACGGCAGCACAATCCAGGGCCTCTTAATGTTTCTCAGTTCCGCTGGGTCGTAGTAGCAATAAGGAAAATGCTCTTGAATTTATAGTTATATTTCATCTGTTAAAAAGCCTGGGGAGGAATGTACAAAAGGAAAGGAAACGCAGTTGGCTGTAACACAACCGCTCCGCTTTTAAACAGATGCACATTCGATTGCAGACTTTGTTTTCTCCCCCAATTAGTCTCCAAATGAGTAACTCAGAATTTCCATTTGCATGGTTCGTTTTGTTTCCCAAAGAAGTAAATGATTATTTCTTGGCTCAAAGGAAGTCTTTTCAAGGACATCAGGAACTGAGAGCATTCTGATCATTTAAAAATTAAAAACTTTTACATGTAGTGGTAAATTCGCCACCTTGGATGGAGATTCCCAGATGTGTGTCTTCTTTCCCCACAAATGTGGTATAGAGACCGGTCGGTAATAAGCCTGCCACGACTCAGGCACTCGGCGTAAAACACGAGACAACCAAGAGGAACGCGTTTCTTGCTTACATATCGCCTGGGGTTGTCAGCTCACAGGTGAGACGGTGTGGCGTAATGGGCTGCTGTGGTCTGGATGGGTGCTCTCTGAATTTCAGATGTTGGCACTTAATGGCTAATGGGATCGGTTTAAGAGATGGGTCCTTTAAGAACTAAGTAGGCCATGAGGATTTCTCTGTCTTGAATGAGATTAAGGTCTTTACTAAAGAAACTTCTTATAGGCTCAGCTCTCCTGCCCATGTGTTCTGCTGTTTCCTTCTCCCTAACCTCGTCCCTCTTCCCTGACTCCCACTATCACACCCGTTTTCAGAACCTTCTTCTCCCACTTTTCTCCTAGTTATCCCTGAAATAAACCTACAAGTTGAAATGAGGTTAAGGGTCTTGAAGTGAATGCTCACAGAGCTATGAGAGAAAACGGTGTAGGCAGAGGCAGGGAGGAGCGTTCAGGGAAGGACTCCTTAAATTTTCCTTCTTTTGCTTTTAAAGGGCCTGGGGTTTTTATTTTAAAATTAAGTTATAAGGATTGAGAATGTAGCTCCTTAGTAGAGTAGTTGCTTAGCATGTGTGAGGCCCTGAATTCAGTTACCACCAATCTTTCCACCCCACACATGCTAGTAAAGAGATAGATACAAGAACTAGGTAATTTGAAAAGATAAACACCTTGAATGTTAAGTTTTAAATCCTACTGTTCAATCTTAAAATATATCATGTAAACTCTGCCTATCTGTTTGCTATGATCTCACCTAACTTGTGTTAGGATGACTTATACGTGTCCCTTTTCATGATCAGTTAAGTTCCCCATTGAGAGACAGGATCATGTTCTACTTTTGTTTGTAACCTCTAAAATACTCAACACAATGTCTTGGATGAAGTTAGTGCTCATTACATTTGATTCTGCATTCTTCGGTTGTGCAGTCTTCTATTGCACACCTGAATGTATTCACTGGTGAATGTGAATTGGAAAAACCTTGTTTGGTTTTCAGACTTTGGAATTCTTCAGGCAAGTCATTTAGTTTCTCTTTCTTTAATACTTGGAAATTGTAAGATATTATATGTAAATATAAATTTATTTTAATATGCATATATAAATATAAGCTGTTGTAAAGTTTGGTGATTGCCTCTTGAGGTCTTGGAAGTTCGTTTGAAACGTTGACCATGTTTATTCTGTGTTTGGTTTCCTCACATTTCTTTTCCTATTCCAGCTTTTCAAAGGTTGGCTAAATAAGTAAAAGAAAAATAGAGAAAAATGCTCTCTCTGAACTCTGTGCAATAATCTTGCAGTGAACACTTTTGTGATCCAGCTAGCTCGCTCTAAGTCACTAGGCCATAAACCAAAAAGCCAGACAAATATAGTCAGACTACTTATTTCTTGAGTTTGTCTCGACACAAGTGCCTTCTTACACATCCATAGAATCTTTAGAAATGGTCTGACCACTGTGTGAGTCCCTGGAGACCTAAGCTCAGGACATAGTCCTAGGGCACTGCTATGGCAGGCAGCACGTAGCGCTGGTGGTGCTATGCTGTAGAGCTGTGCGCCTTAAGGATGGCAATACTGTGGTCTAAGAATAACCTTCTCCCTTACTTTCCAGAAAGTTCTCCTTGAAGTGGCATTATGTGATGCCTGCCTGGAAATGTCTCGATTTTATTGATATCATGATGCTGGACACAAATGTAAAGCATCTTGATCCTTGAAAAGCAGTGCGCCTAACACATTAGAGTGCCATGGGGACAATCTGGCCAATTCTTTTAGTGAAAAAGAAGTAAGGCTTTGCAGATTACTGTCATTTATTTTATAGGTCTTTGTTACACTTGTCATTTAGAGAAGAAAGAAAACCTAATGACACTTCATAATACTGAATTGGAGTGACTCATATTCCTGCCAAACTATTGTAAAACTTTTTGGTAGAATTATACCTGGCCTAACTGAAGTTTATAGAACATTTGTATTCACATACAACAAATCCATCATCACCAGATAAGGAGTTTATACCAGGAGATGTAGCCTGATGTTATAATATAGGGCTGGTACTCTGATAGAAAGGGTGAAAAGGGGTCAGGCTAATGTCACCCCCTAGGAAGAAATAAGGCCACATTTAAGCCAAGGTGAGGACGGGATGTGGTGATATGAGAGTGCGTTCTCAGGACTGGCGAATAAGGAAATCAGGGCTGACATCACAGGGCTCTGTGGTTCTTCACCCACAGTTCCTAATTAATTAGCTGTTAGGAGTTTACTCATACAACCTGTCGTTTCTTCTGGCCCTTTCCAAAACTTTTATCGCAAATAGTGTCCAATATACTAGAAAGCATTTAATTAATAGAAGCTTGTAACATTGTGCCTTTAAAAGCTAATAAATGATAGATGTAATACTTATTAAAATGCAGATTGATTGTAGGATAATTAGTCAATAGATGATAAACAGGAAAAATTTAAGCAGTTGTCAAATTATTTCACCACTCATAGAAAATATTACTCTTTAGGTCTTCCATGCTCAACACACATAAATACGCAATTTGCAAAGGGTAATACAAGCCATATGATTTTGAAACCTGTTTTGCTTGATATATCATGAATACATTTTACTTTTCAATGTCGATTTACTTTTCTGAAAATATGACAATGTTTCCGTCAATTTTGTATTATTGAACCTTTAGGATGTTTTTTCTTTTTTCCCATTTTATTGATATGTATAAATGGAAATTTTAAGGTTTACAATGAGGTTGAGCATTTTGTGCACATACGTATCTTTGTCAAGGTGACAAGGACTTTCCCACTCTCCTTTTGTCCCTTCCCATACCCATCTCTCTCTCCCTCCCCACCCTGTCCCTCTGGTTCACTTTGTTTTTCACTTTAAATTCCATGAGATAGTTGTGTTCTGGGTCTCTCATATCAGAGAGACCATTCGATGTTTCACCTTCTGCTTCTGCCTCACTTCACTAAGTATGATGTTCTCAGATTTCTTCCATTTGCCTGTAAAAACCTCCATGCTGTTGGAGGTTGCATAGTATTCCATGGTGTATAAATTTTATACTGCTTATTCCAACACTACTGAAAACCAGGCTCCAAACCCCATCATGAAAATATTGGATCTTCATAGAAGGCTGAATTTGCAGCTTCATAAAATTATCTATACCAAAGTCAAAGTTCTAGTAGAAGGATATCCTGGGACCAGATTGAGTTATCTCCGAAGACAGATTTGACAACCAGAGACTGATTCTTCTCAAGCTTCCAGGCTGGCACTTCAGAGAAGGTTTAAACTTGTTCCTAACCCATATTCCTTAGGTAGCCTCTCATCTCTGCTCCTGTAGATAATATCTCACCTGTCTTCCTGTAAGTAACCCCAAGAAACTCACTGGTTCGCCAGGTTGGGCTTTGGTGCAGTTATGATTTTGCCCCTTCTGCTGTGCTCTATCTGGGGTAAATAGGTGTTGGTGTTTGAGTCTCTCCAGGAAAATTTATTGCCATAACACACAGCTTGTGGTTTGTGCTCTCTAGCACTTGGCACGTGCTTTGGGAGTTGTGTGGCAAAGCTGTGCCTGAGGATATTTAAAGACATCAAGGTCACAGGGCTGGAGCATGGGAAAGGGAGGGAAACAAGTAGCCAGTGAGAGCGACTACAGCAGCCCCGAGCGTAGTTGGAGGAAGGTGTGGAGGGAGAGCGATTGCTGTCTTTATAGCGAGTGGCTGGCATAGAAGAGCAGTAGCTGACCTGGAAGGTGAGGAGGCATGCAGTGTCCATGAATTATCACCTGTGCTGGGGTGGGATTTCTGGTGATGCAAATGCCTTTTGCGTCACCCACAGGCCTGTAAGTGACCTCACTCATGCTGTTATAGATAGCCCCTCACCTTCATCCAGGTGAATAACTCCTCATCCACAGCCCTGTTACGTAACCCTGATAAATTCATTGATTCTCCAAATTGGACTTCGGTGTAGTAGTGTTGTATAAATAACTTTTTTGTGAAGGTGTGAACATCAGTGTCTTTTTACCCTAGATGGCAGAAGGGCCAAAGTCACAATTGTACCCAACTCCAATTTGGGGACCCACTGGGTTTCTTTGGGTTCCTTAGAGGAATATGAGTGAAGGTTTACCTGCAGAAGCAGAGATAAAGGGCTAACTAAGGTGCATGGGTCTCAGAGCAGGTTCTGCTCCAAAGACTGTTCCTCTTCCTCAGGACCTACACTCTTTTCCATCTTTACCACTACATTTTGCCTGGGGATGCATTTTACCAAGAGCTAGAAAAGGAAATAATGGACTTGCTAATTTTGAATAGGGATTACTCATGATGGAACAACAGGGCCTGGGAGTTCATACTAGCAAGAACTGGGAAAGTCTGCTGGGAAGAGAGGGGGGTGAAGCTTGCTAAAATGAGTAATTCTTCTTTTATTGGCCATTGATGCCCTTTTTTGAGAAAGATTCTTTGTATTGTGATAACTCATAGCAGCTTTGAAAAAGCCATAGCCTGTATCTTTGAGCACATCCTTTTCATTGTAGAAAACTTAGAAAACTTAGAAAACTTATTTTTAAAAATCCCCTAAATCTATTTTTTTTGTTTCAAAGATAAATATTGATAATACTTTAATATATTCTCTTCTATATATTTTTTTCTATGGGCTGATATGAATACTACACATACAAACTGGTTTAGGATCATATTATGTAAAATTTGTTTTTTTTATCTTACTGTTAAGAGAATGACACTATTTTGTTTGTTTTTCCCTTAAACACTAAGAATTTTGGGAAATACCAATTTTTATGAAAATACTTTATTAAATTACACAGGGTTCACTATGTATGCTTTCTGAAATGTCTTCTCAAGTAACTGTAGATAGGTGACTTGGAAATGACTCTAACATCATTGATTGTTGAAGAGCCATCTCTGATACAGTGTGGTGGATTCTGAGGAAGAAATTTACAAGTACAAGAAAAGCGATTGGAAAGGCATTCTTTTTCCTTCGTTGATGGAGAAGGGCAACACTTCTGTGGAAGCTGTCTTAGGACTTTGAAAGAAATAAATATAAGAAAATATTTAATACATGGAGAAAGACCAAAGAAGAAGAAACACAAGAAATCAAGTTAGGGCTTGTTGTACTTTCGATCTGAAGTGTCCCCCCAGAGTCTCATGTATTTGCATGAGTAGAATGTCTATGGATTCCATGTGCTGCTAAGAAGTGGGGCCTGATAGGTAGGGGCAAATCACCGGGAATTCACCCAGGAGGGACGGAACGCGGGGGGTTTGACCTGGAAGGGGCAGTCATGGGGACCTGATGGGAAGGGTATGTGCTAGCCTTGTCCTTCCTCGCTCACTCTGCTTCCTGTTGCAGTGTTATGAACAATTTTCCCTCCGGCTGGGCCTTTGCCATGTGTTTCTGTTACTGCTAGTCACCCATGAATGGACTGAGACTTTCTGAAGTTGTGAGCTGAAATAAATTTTTCCTTCCTTAAGTGTTGGATAATGTGTCCCAGTAATGACAGAGTGACTAAGACGGGATTGCAAACAAACACTGCCTAAATCCCATTAACATTTTTGGTCTTCTAGTCAGTAAGTCAATCAAATTCCTTATTGTTTGTGCTAACCTGAGTTATTTACAGCTGAAAACATTTATAGGAAATGCATTTGGAAGCTAGAGTATGTCTCAACTTTTTGTCAATTCTGAGTTTTGAACACAATAATCCTAGTTTAGATAGTAACAGAAGTACAAATTTTAAAATCATAAGTGCAAGAGTTTAGCTCCTTGTCTGCTGATAATATGCCACCTTGAACAAGTTATTTGTCTCTTTTGAGTCTCATCTGTAAAGTAAGAATAATAATTGCTTCACAGAATCTCATTGAAATTATTGTTATCACAGGCAATAGAGATAGGGCGAGTTCATTGTATGTGTAAAAATAGGCAACATAATTTTGTATAGACTTCCAGAGTTAATATTTTTAAATACAGCATGTTTTTGGTCTATAAAAGTAATATTTGTTGACAAAGTGCAGGAAACATTGAACTGAATCAAATAACAGATTAGTCATAAGTCCAGTATGCTAAGCAACTAGCACAATGATTTAGCCTTCTGGTTTAGGCGGTAATCTTTATTTTAATCTTTTGTGGATTATGTTTGCAACTTTGGCTGATTCATTCTACCTCTCTATGAGGAGAGAGTGCTGAATTCTGCCTGTGGAAAGAGTGAGTTTCCTATGTAATCATGAAGGGCAGGGATCTACCAGTCTGACATCTCTAGATGTCTAGAACGAGCCTTTACCCACCAATCCCTGAGTGTTTTGTGTACGTCAGTACTGGGGAGAACAGCTTCCCTTTCAAACAGTCAAAAACCATTCATAGTTGTCCAAGAAAAATGTTGCAGGCAGGGGGTTTTTGCATTCATTTATAGGCAATAGGATGTGGTATTTTTTTGTTGTTGTTGCTTGTTTTTGGCCTGTTAGTATGCTGGCAAAGCTCAAAGAAATGTCTCCTATTTAATCCTGCTGGAACAATCTGATTAGGAGGACACACATCTTGAACCTGTATTGTCTGCCTCTGAATGGAAGTCATTGGTGGTTTCAAAAGGCAATTCAATTTGAGATTGTTCTATATTTTTAAAGCACAGAAACCAACAAGTACAGGTACATATGAAAGGGGCATTCTAGAGATGAATTATTGCTTACATGAAAGAGGTGGAAAAGAGACCTGTTATCTGCCTAGACGATCATGATGCCCCTGAATGAATGGGGCTTTTTCCAGCGCATAGCCATCCAAACATACTAAGTGGAGTACAGAACCAACTGGAGTAGCCCAGGAAGCTGTACCCCAAGACATTCTCTATTTCACATGTTGCCGTGCCTGCATGTATGGACTTCTCTTGTGTCAGTCTTTTCTCTTAATAATCTTGCCATGCAAAATTTCTGATTTTTGTTCATGAATTAAATCTAACACACACATGCACACACAGAGTTAACTTTGTTTTTCCCACACATTATTATTATTGTTGTTGTGGTTATTTTCTGGGATGATTTCTTTCCCATCTCTGCCCCACCAAATCCCTCTTGACTTTCAAACCTCATCTTCAATGTGGCTGTCATAGGTGGACTGTCCTGTGACATCTCAGACAAGACCTGGTCCTTTGTTTTTATTCTCACACAGCTCTAAGCCCAGTTGCACTTACTACCTCCTTTTGCAGGATACCCCATTTTAGAAGAAATATGTACTAGGAAAAAGTTGATTGGCAATTTTACGTTATAGTGAATAAACATTAAGAGCCATACTCATTCACATGAGGCCAGTGGTGAAAAAGCCACCGAAAGAAAGTGCAAGGAAGACAGCCAGATCCGACCCCTTTGAGAGAATTCAACATCTGCTTTGCACTCCGGTGCACTGGGAAGGGCTTCTCTTTTTACTCATGTGTTTAACTTAAAAGTTCTATTATTAAAAATAGTCACACACGGCTCGTCAGTGCAGACATCGTGAAGATTTTCTCAAGTTAAATGGATGTACTATTCAGTTGACCATTTCTTTCTCAGCACAGGAGGGTGGGTAGTCAGCTTTGGGCATCTCGACTACGATAGGAGTACTGATAGGGGTAACAAAACCTGCGTTTCCCTGGGCTCCTTTCTGTCATCACGTTGATCCATCATTTAATCCTGTGTTTTCTAAGATGTTACCTAGGGGGATTCTGAAAGTATCTTCTTTATGCACCAGTTTAGCTGAGAAGTAAATTTAAATAATATTTCTAATTAAAAAAGAGGTATAATATGGATCTGATGAAAAATCTGTGCGTATGTGAGAAGCATCCCGCTATGTCCTTTGAAGAAATGTCATATTCCCAGATGTCCTAGGATAAGTTCATTCTGTTTTTGTTTATGTATTAGGGAAATGGAGAAAGCAATGCTGACAGGCTATGGGCCAGAGCCTGTGGAGTGGACATGGGTCCTTCCGAAGGCACCGACGGGCGCGGGATTAGTGAGCATGAGCAGACTGAGGTCCCACGTCCTGCCTCCAACTGGGAGGAGAGATGAACTCAGAGTGGGACATGCCCAAGGGGCAAGGGTGAGCGCGTGTGTGTGCGTGCATGTGTGTGTGTAGTTAAGGATAAATTAGACTTACCAGAGAGAAGACAAGTGCTACCATCTACTTCGCGTTCGTTCACCTTCTTGGTGCCACGTGATGCAAATGCGGATGTAGATTCAGAGGGAGCTGGCAAGTCACCAGGGAGGGAGGGATGGGAAGGAAGAAGGTGAGCAATGAGCACACCCTCACAGTGGGGTGGGATGGGCCCAGAGAAATCTATGAAGGGAGTCGTATTAGGGAGGGCTGTTGACAGTCGACAGGGGCAGGGCACAGGATGGCTCCTGAGAGCCAGGCCCATCTGGGCAGAGATCTACACACAACGCGCTGCTGTAGGTGCCTCTCCCGTGAGGCATCATGCAAGCCTCTTATCTTCTCCCCTGATCTAGAAAAATTCCTGGGAAAGAGAAAGTGAGATTAAGGATGTGTTTCAGAACCTTACATTAAATATTTAAGCAAAAAAGATTCATTTTGAATTTTACAGCAAAAATAATTGAATTTTCTTTGAATTGTAATATTTGGTTTCCTGCCAAGATGTAAAGATAAAAAGCTGGGAGCTAATGAAGGAAAGTAAGGTACATTATTGCTAATCCGAGTGCGTGACTACATTAGGTTTCATACTTCTTTGACGTTTACCTTACAGTCTGACTGTTTTCACATGTCTCTAGTGGCTGTCCAGCGAATGGGTGGGTCTTGTCTTTTTTTCCTCCAGGTGTTCAGAGGACTTTGTGACACTGAATGAGAGAACTAGGTCAGGCTGCTTGTTCTGAGTGGCTGCCAAGATCATAACAGAATTGGCTTTCCTTTATCCAGAGGCTTTAGAAAGACGGAGGAACACTTCTTATGGGTTTTATATGCATGTTGTAGGAAGAAATTCGTTCTCATATCTTTGTTCTCAATTCTTAAGAAAACCTGTTACCCTAAAGAAAAGATCAGACTATGGTAGGAATGAAATAGGAAGAGGGCTTATAATTTGAATTGGAAAATAATTATTGGAAGTACGAAATCATCTCCCTTCTTTTCTGAAGTGCTTGTTCGTGGGTCATTAGCCACTTGACAAGAAGGATTGGGAGGAGACAAACGAAAAGCTGAAACACTGAGGACAAGAAAGCCAATTGGAGATTAGTCATAAAAGCAATAGAGCTGCTTGGCCATTGGCATTCATTCAGAAAACATAATTCAGTTTACCAAGCAATCAATTTAAATTTATGTGTTGGAGAGTGGCAGGGAGGTGACCTTTTAGTAATACCATATATTAATACATCGTGTTTTGTGATTTCATCCCCAAATATAGGAACCTCTCTCTATTGAGATATTCCAAACATTCTCAGCTCTCTTTTAAATTTTTAATTTTGAGAGGGTCTCATTAAGTCACTAAGTTTCCTAGCTGGCCTTGAACTTGGAATCTTCCCATTGCACCCTCTCAGAGTGCTGGAATTGTAGGCCTGTGCTGCCAACACGTGGCTTTAATACTATTCTGGTTTGTATGGGTCTCATCCCATGTCTTATTTCTTATTTTATGCAACGTTGAACTGAGCAAGGTGCAGCTTGGACCAAATTAGTCATAGCCAAATAATACTGAGCCCTGAGCAAAGCACAGCGGCCTCCCTTGCTTCGCCTCCCTTCTCTCTCCCTCTGCTCCTCCGTCAGCATCTCCTTGCCCCAGGCCCTTGCTCAAATGTTGGCTTTACTAAGAAGGTGCGAGGGGCCTCTGCAGATGGACATACAAGATCTTTTTCCACCAGACAGCAGTTGGAGATGTGAGTGGGTGTTTTGGAAATGAGAGGAAGGTCTTCAAAGAAGGGAGAGCCTGGAGGATATAGAAAGGAGGATAAGGCTGTGAAAGAGCTTCCAAGGAGATGAAAGTTTGGGGAGAAGGAGAGGGGGAGTGATGGCCAGAGGCCAGGTAAACAGGAGAAGAGGCAGTTGTTTTCTTGGAGATAGGAAATGAGGGGTAAGGGGGAGTTTTGAGGGCTGACTCTTACCGTCTGTCGCTGAGTGAGCACCTTTGTGCCACGTGGACTCAGGGCCATCACAGCTGCTGCTGCTACTACATGAGCATCGCTGTGGTTTGGATCTGGAGTGTCCCCCAAAAGCCTCATGTATTTGACTGTGGTGGGATAAATGGAAATGTGTTACTGGGAAGTAGGGCCTGGCTGGAAGGTGTGGGCGCTTGGGCCTTGATATGGAGGGATTGTATCAGTGTGTTGAGTGGGAGATGCCACCCAGGGCAGCGCTTTCAGGTGTGACCTGTGGGCCAGGAAGTCAGTGACGAGCAGCCACTCTGGGAGCAGGGGCCCAAGTAGCAGCTTGAACTGAATAAAGAAAGGAAGAAGAAACATTGGTATAGCCTCTTCCTGGGAAGCCGCTGGCCTTGCCTGAGTTTGCAGGCATTGACTTGCTTTTTGACTTTGCTCCTGTTTAACTTGTCTTCTGTGTACGATGCAGTAGCAGCTCTTCAGCCTCCCCCATGGGCTTCCGCTGTTGCCAGCTGCCTGGGACTGGCCGGTGTGAGACATTCTGAAATGGTAAGATAAATAAATCTCGCAATCTGTGGATGTTAGATGTTTTGTCTCAGCAATAAATAAGTAACGAAGATACCCATAGCTACTGACTGTTTGCGTGTGAAGTGAGCTGAATTAATTTGGAGTATCTGCTTTGATATAGCTGTTACACAGAAGAACATCTAGACTCTGTTGATCAAATAAAATTGTCTCAGCTGTCCATTCTAGAGTCATATAGTGAGGCTTACGTGATCTTACCTCATGTTGCCGGGTCAGAGTTTTAGGAATTCTAAAGAAAGGTTGGAATTTCATTTGGCAAGAGGTAGCCAGTGCTATGTGACTTTTCAGTCTTAATTTTTCATTCATTACAATCTTTCTACAGAAGTTGAAAGAGAAAAGGCATGTGTTTCATTCTGTACCTCATCAGGTGAGCAGTGCTTATATTAATACTTGGACTCACATAAGAGATGTATGTACTGGAGTTGTCCAGGCTGAAAATGGAAACAGGTATCACGATATTTGCAAGTCTAAACACAGTGGTCTTCTGATTCCTTTCGAAGCATGACAAAACATACTTGATTTCTTACTGCAGAAAAACTGAGGCTACAGATGGGAAATGCGTGCAAAAAAATAAATCCAAAGTCTAAACCACAGCATTCGTCTTGAAGGCAAGAACTTCGGTGACTTTCAAGTTTATTTTGTGGATTCTCCCACTTTGTCATTCGGACTCTTTTTCTTGCTGAGTCTACCCCACTCTACTCCAGTATTACCTTGCTCTTAGGATCTTTATACTACTGCCGCTCTGTTGAGGTTTGTCTTCTTACTGAGTGAAGGATTTGTGAGATTGCAGAAAATGTACCTTCTAGACAAAGATGATGTCACATGGTTTGATGAAATTTGCGTCTGTATTAATGAGTCACACAGTTATGCTTTATTAATAATACAGTTGTAAATATACACAAATTCTGATCAAAAGTGTTCTCTTATCTCTGTTTCCCCAGCTGACCGATCACTTTGCTTTTCTTTAATCTATTCTCACATAGAAAATGAGTTGTTTGAAATAATATATTTTGAAGTATGGGAGGCTGATAATAACAATTGCAGATATTTATGATTTTTTGTGTGTCCTGGACTTTTACCTTCTTTTGGGAATCTCATTTTTCTTTCTTTTAGTGATTTACTTTTCTCTCTTTCTCTGCAGTCACACAAAAGAGGTGGATGCATTTTTCTTATGAGTTTGCTTGCTGGTGACAATGATTGGTTCACAGATACATAATCATAGTCTTCCTCTAGGATTTTTTCCCATTAAGAATGAAGTTATTTCTCTCTTCTGCAGTTTTTGAGAGCAAAAATACATAAGCCTATTTTTGCTAGTGTCCAGTTTTCTGCTTGTAGAGAGTTGGTGTATGTGTTAGCTTTCTTATTGCTGGGATGCAATACCCAGCACTCAGTCCTCGTGGTTTCAGTGTGCATTGCTCAATTAGTCAACAACAAACCTCTTCCTTCACTCTCCTTTCCCCTCTTTTTCTCTTCATTATTAGTCAGAATTCTAATATATTCAGCAAGGGGTTAACTAAGTCTAGGCAATGATTTTAAGAATATGTGGTCACTTGATTTTTTTTTTTTTTTTGAGATAGGGTCATTCTCTTTAGCCCAGGCACTCCTGAACTCATTATAGAGCCCAGACTAGCCCAGAACTCATGGCAATCCTTCTGCCTCAGCCTCGTAAGTGTTGGGATAACTGGTGTGTGTTACTATACCCCACTATTATGTGGTGATGGGGAATTGAATTCAGGCTGTCTCATTTCCTTGGCAAGCGTTGTAATGACTGAGCTGTGCCTGTAGCCCTAAATTAAAAATAATTGGTGAAATTTTAGGCAGAATAACAAGTGTAAAGGAAGCAATTTGGGGGAAAGGTGTATACTAAATGCCTCTCAACCTATCCCATACCCATGTCAGTCAGTGTCACTTATTTAAGGCCAGGTGAGCTAAAGATATTTAGGCAATTTAGAGGAGATGAACTAGTGCCTCTCTTTTGAGTTGATGGCAGTGCCTAGTTCCTTCCTGAGAATTCTAAAGTAATTTAAAAGAAAAGTTAAATTTGCTTAAATGGTGCTCCAGATTCTATCCTGTGAATCTGAAATCTTTACCAGCTGTGTTTGGGTCCAGATAAAGTGCTCCATAGGGAAAGTCTGGGAAAAAAAAAAAAAAATCTGTGCACTGTTGCAGAATATATAGTTGTAGACTTCCAAGCCAGGATTTCTCTGAGAACTACACAGCCTTCAGTTGAACAAAGTCTGGGTTAATATTTCTTCTTTTTCCAAAAAGAAGCTGAGCCAGATGGCCTGTTGTGTAGAATTTCTCAAGTTTGAGGCCAAAGGTCTTGAGAACCATGAAGTCTCTTCTTGCTGCTGACTCTTTGAAACTGACCTCTGGAAGAGTTAAAGCTCTTAGCTTAGGGCTTGGAATGGGTGGGGGACTGTTTATTGATAAACCAATTTACTTGAAGTCATGTTTAAATTTCTGAAGAGGATTGATATATGTACTTTCTGATCTTTTTGCCCAATAGTTTTTTTTCTTTTTTTCTCAATTATGGGAATTAAATCCAAAACTAATGCACTAATCTGTAGCCCCAATCTTTTTTTTTTTTTTTTTTTTTTGTATTTTTAAATTTTGAGTCAGAATCTCACTAAGTCACTAAGCAGCACAGGCTGGACTTAAACCGGCAAATTGTCTTGTTTCAGTTTTCTGTAATGCTAGGACTATGTGTTTGTGTCACCAAGCCTGGCTTGGGGAGCTTGTTGAATGGGGCTGGCTTGGAGACACTCTCTCTGTGTGTCTGTGCTAAGTTTTGATTGATGATGCTGCTGAGTTTGTCCATAGCAGAAAGAAGTCTCATGAAGTGTAACAAGGAGTACCAGAAAGCCCTGCTAGACCTCTCTGCTGAGGAACAATTATGGCCCTGATGATATGGTCTCTACAGACAGTAAAATGCGTGTCATAGGCACTTAGCAAGTAGAAAGTGATTTTGGTCCAGTGTCTCGCACATTGTCCCTAAAGAGAACAATAGTAGTTGCTTTCATAGAGTACGTGTTATGGGCCAGGTTCTTTTCAGTCATGTTACACGAACTTTGTTGATTAATACAATCTCGTACCAAATGCATGCCTTTGTCACCTCCACCTTATGAACAACAACAGAACAGATGAACTTCAAGTTACATGAATTGCTGAAGTTTTGTGTGTTGACTCACTCCAAAGTTGAGTATTCTGATAAAAACTGTGCCTTTTGATACTTTTAATCTATGTGGGCCCTGCAACTTACTTATAACCAACAAAATGTGGAAAATGACTCCCAGGGCTTATTCCTAACTAGCTCTGCAGACTCTACCTCATCTCTTGGACTACCTGCTCTTGAGCTTTCCCTCTCAGAACCCAGTCACTTGAAGAGCCTGATGATTGAGTATATCCTGGTTGAAGCTGCTGCTGGTCTTTCAGCCAGGGGAACCTTTTGTGTATTTAAGCCACTTGTATCTTCAGATGACAGTCGTTCTTGTTAATATTTATCCCCAAGTGCAAGAGAACATACCTGAAAAAATAAATACAGCCTGGCAAGATCTAGTCAACCTATGGAACCATGAAAGCTAATACTAAGTAACTTTAAAAATAACAAATTTGTAGTATGATTTATTATATACCAATGCATAACGAGAACATTCACAAACCAAAGTGTCAGAGCAGGGGTTGGATCCCTGACTGTATGGGTACAGAGCCCTTGCTCACATCTGTTTTTGTTGTCTGACCCAACATTGACTGTTACAGATATAATTTCCCCAAGTAGGTAAACATACAAATCTGTATAGTAAATATACTGGATTTGTAGACGAAAAACCTGTATGCAGCATAAAGAAAGAAGTAGTTGAATTTGAGCCAGATGGCCATCTTTAAACCTCGTTTGCACCACCTGCTAGATTTATGACCTTGAACCAGCAAGGCAGGGGCCCTGATGGCCGTGAGTGTCTGGTTTTGAAGTCTGTGTATTGAGGCAAACTCTCTTCTGAAAGCACTGCACATTTTTCCCCCCAGCATTCACTCCTGAAGGTCAAGTTTTCTCTCTATGAGATACCATTTAACGTGTGAAGTAAATGTTCATTGAGTGAAATGGTTGGAGCCATGGTCATTGTTAAACATAAGTGTCCTGTTTTGCATTTTGACTGGATGTATATGTTTGAATCATTTATGTTAAATGTGTTTAAGAAGAGCCTTCATGCTACTTTTCTGTGCTTCTTTTTTTCTGTCTGTAAAATAGGAATGTAGATTAACCAGTTGGGTTTATGCAAATTCTTAATGAGAGCTTGTATGAGGGATGCCTGACTTTTTCTTAATTCAGGGTGCCTCTTGGATACTCTCAGGGCCTGGCTGGCTGCTCTGTTACGTGTGACATTTTCTGGAGGGAGGAGTATAGAATGGTTATACCACAACAAATTTTAAGAAATCAGAGATCAATTTCTTTCTCCAAATGTCGAATCTAACTTTTTCTTTTGTTGCTCAGAGATGAAAATATCCATATCTTTAGTACTTCATTGTGCTGTTGATGAATTTGAGAACCTAGTATGTATGATATTCACCTCAGTTAAGACGTGTACACTAATCATGTAGGATTGAATGTATTTGCTGAGAGTCTCTTTGTGCAGATTTTTTTTTTCAACTTTGTGCTAAGTCCTTCCAAATAAACTGTAAGAAAATTCCGAGACAGGAATCCCAGTAAATCCCTGTGTGAATGAGCAGTGGAAGAGGAGATGGGACGTGTTTAAGCCAGGGGTCACGTTCAGGATTTCCATGTCACTCTTTATCTAAGGTCTTAACTGCTAAATTCATCCTTGTTATCTGTTGTTGTATGAAAATATGATCCCTTCCCTTAATGACTTAAAGTCACAATGATAATTCATTATGTTTTAGGGTTTGTCTGGATCAGGAATCGAGAGAGGACAATGGGGGTGGTGTACTTCTACCTCACAGTGTTAAGGGTCTTAACTGGATCCTTGATGGCTAGAAGCTGGAATTACTTAGAGTCTCAAGGAAGCACATGTTTGACAGCTTATGGGGTCTCAGTGGCTTCTGTCATCAGGAACACTTCCTGGAGCTCTATATAGAGTTCTTAGCTTCCTAAAATCATGGTGGCTGGAGAATAAGGGAAAACAGCAAAGAAGGAAGAAACGGAGGGAAGGGAGGAACTGGGGAGGTGGAAGCCATATTGCCATTTGTGACCTAGCCTTAGAAGGCATGCAGAAGAAACACTTCGGCACCTTGTCTTTGTCAAAGCAATTAAAACAGACCAGATTCAAGGCGCGGGGGTGGGGGGGGAGGGATATATATACAAGATATACAAGGGCTAATTAGAAGAAGTGTGTGTTTAGGAAAAAAATTTTTTGCCATTCATTCCCCTTAAAATACTGCACCTCACTTCAGACACATCCTATAGTTTGTGTCACTTTCTGAAGCAGTTCTGAAAGCCCTCTTTGTCAGTGTTTTTATGAGGCGTGGTCAACATTCTGGTGAACGTTGCTGTTGCATACCATCCAGTAGAAAGACAGGCTTTATGAATCCGTAGTGCGGCTTGGTCTGTTAACTGCATTTGGCCTGGGACGCTTCTGCTTTTTCTCAAAGCTAAAATGACCATGAAAGGTAAACATTTTGAATCAGTTTGGGACATTAAGATGGCCACAACTGCTCAACTAAAGATATTCTCAAAAAGAGACTTCCAGAACTCCCTTAGAAAGTAGGAAGAATAATGGGATATGTGTGTATGAAATGGAGGAGGGTGATATGTTGAGGAAGATTAGTGGCGGTATGTTTTTACTGTTATATTTTTAAAAATTTAAATTTGTGCCGTACTTTGCGACTGTACTTCATATATGTCAATTTCTCAGTGTGAGACGAATGTCTGAAGTGGTGTGTGTGTGTTGGCAAATGTAATCTCCCATCCTCACTTAAAAATAATTTTTTTTTCTGCTAGGCCTCCTGAGAGCACCCTCATGCCTCACCTGATGCCACAGTCTGCCCTAGAATACTTGAGCTGGTGGCTGCAAGGGTAAACTGGTGACAGGGACTGAGTGTTTCAATGCTGGGCTTTCGAGCGAGGAAAGTGTATGAAAGATACTGGCAGCTCAGAAAAAAAATACACTCAGCAAAGAAGAGAGCACTGGCATGGCTAAGAAAGCTGTTTGCTTTCAAACCCAGTGCGGGCTTCACGACACTCTCCTTTTCACCTGGTCTGCTACTTAAGGGACACTCAGCTGGATCCCAGTTCAAGAAAGGCTCTAAATCTTGCCTGCTTGAGAGATAATCATCACTCAGAAAAACTGACAAACACTAAAGTCAATGTGTGACAATCCTCATACCTTTATTTTTATCTTTCCTTAGCTCTCCAGAAAAATATCCCATACTTTCTATCCAACCAGAATTAAAACATTTTCTTTAGTTTTGTTCTTAAAATGTTTAGTTGAAATATATATATATATATATAGAGAGAGAGAGAGAGAGAGAGAGAGAGAGAGAGAGAGAGAACATCAAGTGGGCTTTTCCATGAAGATAGGGAAAGGTGGTTTCTTAGTCAGATGGACATGGTTTTCAGTTCTACTGTGCTGTGTCTTATCTGTGTTACCTTGAGTATTTTCTTAACTTCCCAGTAAAATAAAAATTTGCATAGTTTATTGATAGAAAGTTAGAATGATGCCGTGAGTCAGGCGGTAGTTGAAAGCCAGGCAAAGTAGATGACAAATTCTGCTGTGTGTGAGTTCCTCCGTTATCCTGAGAAAGTCATTTAAGTGAAGTAAACCACAAGCGGGAGAGGAGTAACAGGTGCTCAGGGGCTCCAGCCAGGGGAAGAGCTTGAGAAAACCCGAACGGTGAGCGCCTGCGTCAGGGTGCCAACATGGTTGTAAGTAAGACTGCAGTGTTAAAACCCAGTGGTTGTGATCTCCTGGGTCCTGAGCATGCGCATGTAGCTGGCTGTGCTGGGCTGCTGTAAAGAAACTAGTGTCTTGTTTGCCTGTTTTTATTCACTGAGGGTTGAACCTAGAGCTTTCCCACTGAGCTACTTCCCCAGATCACTTTTAGTTTTGATTTTAAGACAGGGACTTGCTAACTAGGCTAGGCTTGAACTTGTCGTTCTTGCCTCAGCCTTCCAGAGCTGCTGGGATTACAGATCTGGACCACGAGGCCCAGTTTGACTCACCTTTTTTCCGCTCTGCTCTAACTGACTGTCACAGAAAGAGACTGCCTCTGTGAGCAAAGGAGAGTTCCCTGATAACTGGCTTACGCCTTCAGCACTGTTTGGTCATCATCTTCACTGTGCCGCAGGGTCATTGGCACTTCCAGGAAGGTTTTATCCCAGATAGTGAGATATTGTGAAGGCTTCTGTGGATGGTGATGGTGACAAGAGCAGGTGTGAACTTTGCTTCACAGTTCCTAAATGTGAGGGGTGTCACAGTATTTCTCTATAACAAATTTATTCCGGCAAGTCATTCATTTATTTGTGGATCTATGACACGCAGAAACACTTTTCAAAAGTTTAAAATAAGGAAACAGGAAAAAACAGCCCACAGCATTCATGAAATGGCCTGGTATTCACAGCCCTTAGAATGTGTTATTCCCTGTTTAGTCATAAACAGTCTTTACAGAATATCAGCCTCAGACAAGGTTACCTGGAGATAAATGAGATCAAGGTTATTCTGATGAAGTGAGACAAAACAAGTCCATTAAAAAAAAAAAACACAGAGACAAAAATAAGGTCACTATACCGTTCAAAAAATACCAAGTACCCTTTTTTTTTCTTTCAGCTCAAATGAAAGATCACTGCTTTTGAACTAATTATAACTTTATCCTTACTCTGGTGGCCCTGCCTAAGACTTATTGAGTAATTCTGCTTTCTAACAGCCCTCAACACAGAGCAAATTCTGGCTTTCTTAACTCCCTTTCCCCAACCATTCAACCAGAATGCCTATCCTGGCAAAGGCCCTTTTTCATACCCTCTTGCTAAAACATCCCACCGTTTTCCACGGTGTGTGGGTATATGTGTTCCCCTTGATATAAAGAATGATAAGCCACGTTTGTTTGACTGCAGGTATTCCTGCTGGACTTTTGCTAAAGGTTGTTGACAGAATTGAGGTAAAATGATGATTATGTGTAATATTAATATCATACAAATAATACTGTCTAATGGGTCTTAAAGATCTTTTGACCCTTTGGAACAGTAAACTGTGCACCGTTGATTAAACTACTCTGTAAATATGGTAAAAATGATAGTTTCAGACAAATTTTTTCTTTTCTATAGGGAATTTAACACACTGACTCTGTCATATTGCTCTGAATGGTGTTAATCAGTTTTCTATTCAACTTAGTAGAATTATCTCAGTGTTCTGTACCTCTCCAACTACCACTACAAGTTTTAGCTTTTTTAAAAATTCTCTTAGACTGAACTTTATACTTCTTTTGGTTTCCTCATTCATTCTTATTCTGCCTATATAAAAATTAGGTTTTAACATTTTAAAACATTTGGTCAATAAGATGGAAGGCTGAAATCTGGGACTTTTGAGGGAGCAATCTAAGATGTATGTTAGAAATTACCTAGTAATCTAGGCTTGAGAGTGGAGCTGTGGAATGAAAATGTGGTGTGGAAGAAGGAGAATTTGACCTGATGTTGAAGCTAAGTAGTTCATTTTCAAGTTATCTAAATTCTCCTTGGTCCAATTCAAATTCCAGTGTCTGTATTGCAATCCAGATGTCAGGTCATATTTGCAGAGCCATGGTCATTTTTAGGGGCTGATCTTAAATTACACTTGGATTTTTCTTCTTTGCTCTAAATAATATAAGAGCCCATTAAATATGTATTCATATTTACACATCTGGGACAATGTGTTAGCGTTTTAAAAAATGACCCTATAAATGGTGTGACTCTCACAGTGATCTTTGACTGAAAGCAGTATAATCCCAGCTTGATGGAGAGTGGAGGGACCTGGTGACTATTCCCAATGGACGTTGTGTGTACCTGTGTTCTAGCCGGTGAAATGTAAGCACCCTGGTGAGACCCCTTCTGGGTGACTGTGGGTGGATAAAGGCATGCATGACTCTTTCCCACTTTCTTCTGTTTTCAGTGCAGCGTCGCTGTGATGGCAGGCACTGGGGCAACTTTGTTAGACCTCAGAACACATCCGGGCATGGAGAGCTTAACGTAGGAGAACAACGTATTAGAGCACATCCCTGATAGTTTCTAGTAGTAGAGTATTCACATCTGTCTTTGACTGTAACTTAAATTATGTGAACAAGAAATAAAGTATTTCATTGAAGCTATTGTCATCTGCAGCAGAATTTAGCTCTTGGTAAATCTTAGATAATAAAAGCACTTAAAAATTCCAAAGGTGAGTGAGAGGGTATGGCACCTTCTTAGTCACTGGTGTACTGGAGAATGGCAGCGGCGCAACGTGAGGCTGCCCGGAGCTGAGTGCCAAAGTAGATGCAGGTGAGGTCAAGAAGCACATGGTGGGTTTTTTTTTTTTTTGATAAGGACTTAAGACTTTATTTTGAGCATGGTGCTGAAGAGTTCACAGCCGGAAGATAGCGTGAATGTGCTTATCACTGGGAAAGATGACATAGCTGTAGCGTGACAATGGCTGCCATCCAGGATGCTGGGAAGAGAATATCAGGAGGCTAATGTGGCAATTCTGGACGATGAGGCTGGGGGTTCGGGTGCAGAAAAGCGGCAAGGATGGAACAAAATGGAGCCATTGGAAGACTCATCCTCTTACCATTCAGTCAGTAGCCAAGCACAACCTTCTCTTGATTTTGAACTCCTGTTTCTGTCGTTTTTGGCTCAGATGAAGGTATTTGTCTCCATAAGGGAAATTTGTGTGACTTTCTTCTTCCATCTGCTGTCTTCTGCTGTGTACTTGTATTGATTTAATTTGTACCCAGTTTCTTACTCATTAACAGTCTGACTCGCTTCAGAGAAGTTTTTAATTGTATCAAGATAGTGTAGCTAGAACTATCAAGATGGATAGCTAAAACTAAAATTTATCAGCGTATTCTTTGTTCATTTGTTATTCATTCATTCACTTAACAAATAGGTGTAGATGCAACAATTTAAAGCCCTTTAAACAGAAATAATTTATGGAATAATTCAAGGTGGCATTGACAAGTCACTACTTTTTGAGGAACACTAAAGCGTCCCTATCAGTGTAAGGAGAGGAGGCATAGCGCAAGTGCATATTCAGAGCTCTAGAAACTATGGCACACAATTGGCTGTATTTCTTTGCTAAGAAAAAATTTCTAAAAGCTCATGCTCAGAGTACCCCGCAGCAGATCGCCATCCTGTCTTTTAATGATGGATTTTGTTTTTCTGTGTAGATCACACAAGTTAGGGACAGATCTGGAAAGGAGAGACTGCTTCTTTTTCCACTTGTATAAGTCTGGCATTTTCAACTCTAAGTTAGAGAGTGCTTTCTCAGACTGTCTTAAGCAAAGACTGAGCCATCTCACACAGTTGGAGTCTAGGGCAGGGTAAAATCAAGATGTTTGACTCAGCTGTGCAAAGATGGCTTCAAGAACCCAGTTTGTCTTCTGCTTCTTGGTCTGCCATCCCTGGACCTCCTAATTCTTCCTTACATAAATTTCTAAAAAAACCTTCAAATTTATTTGTCATTATGCAAGAGTAGTACTCCATTATATACATATATAACAATTTTTGCTGATGGCCGTTTTGGCATCTTCCATGCTTTAGCTATCATTAGTTGTGCTGCAACGAACATGGGCGTACGTGTATCTCTGTTATGTGTTGCCTTAAACTCTCTGGAAAGACTTCCAGAAGAGGTGTCACTGGACTCAGGATCATATTTATTCAATCATTTGAGGAATTTCCGTGCTGCCATCCATAGTGGTTGTACAAGTTTCTGCATGGCAAAGGAAATTATCAACAGAATGAAGAGTGAAGAGAGAACCTACAGAATGGGAAAATTTTTTTTACCACTTTTGCTTCAGGTAGGAGGCTAATAACTAGAATATACAAGAAATGGAAGAAAGATAGACCCCTCAAGTTCAAAGATCTGACTAATAAATGGGTAACTGAAATGAATAAGCAGTTGTCAGATTATGAAGTTCAAATGGCCAGTAAATACATGAAAAGATACTCGACATCTTAAGCATTAGAGAAATGCAAGTTAAAATATCACTAAGGTATCATCTAATCCCAGAGAGAATGGTATATATCAAGAACTAGAACAGCGGTCAATGCTGGTGAGGTTGTGGAGAAAAAGGAACCCTTTTACACTCCTTTCTCATTTTAAAAAGCAATAGCATGTTGTCTTTAAAACTGTATCTCTTTTAAGTTAACATGTGCAATACGAGAATTATTTGAATTCTCTTGGACTTGTCAAATATTTGCAGGTAAATATTTAAGGGAAGCAATTTCCAACATTGCAGGATCTCAAGTCTCTGAATAAAGAACAAAGATCCACTGATGACTTAATGCACAGCCTGGAGAATACAGTCAGTAATACTGTCTTGATTATGTGAATTTCCTAAGAAAGCGTATTTTCCCCCACTATCTTTATTAATATACAAGTGTAATACATAGTATTTACAATGAATTTGGGTGTTTCGTACATCTATGTATCACATCGACTTCATAATCCCTTCCCATCTTCTACCCTCCCACCCCTCCCTGACCCTACCCCGGCTCCGGCTATCACTTCATATGGTTCCAAAGAATGTCTGTGTTCTGGGTTTTCCAAGTCCGAGAAACCTTACAGTGTTTAACATATTAATCTTCCGCGCCTAAGTCATTTCACTCAAGTCACCACTCTACCCCAGCTTCCTTTTCCTCTAATGGGTTCACAGTAGTCAAATCTTGATATCTCCTCTCTGAATCCAACCAATCCCTTCATTCCCTTTCCATATTTCCAATCCCTTTCCATATTTTCCTACATCTTTGTTGTTATTGTTAAACCTGGCCTTACCCACCAGTTCACAGTAGAAAATAATTATAAGCATGTTGTTCAAAAGACTAGTTAATTTGGGAAAGAAGAGAAAAAAATAAAATTCAGTTGCCTTAGCTGAATACTGGAAGGTGCATATTTGTACATTCACAAAGTTATCTTTACATCAATCAGTTTCCTTAGGATAAATTTTCATTAGTGACCTAATAAGTGAATTGCTACAACAAAACAAAGTTAAAACTATATCACATTGCTACATTAAATGAACTTAATCTATACCATATAAATATACTTAAAGTGACAGACATGAAGGCAAATGTAGTTACTTCAGAATTTCCTAACTTTCATATCTTATTTACTCATATTTCACTGATTACTAACCTCCTTTTTGCCTCAGCTCATTCTCCTCTAGCTGTTGTCACTAAGAAAGTGGATCTTAAACCCTTTCCCTTCTGATGCAAATGGTAACTGCCTATTGTTAGGGGTCTGTTATTTTCATTGCAATCATCATTTTATAATATATATCAGATCACATTTTATATCTTGAAAATACAAGCTCTATTAATTATCCTTTGATAAAACTGCAAAACTTTTTTGATAGTAGAAAAGCGATGATATTTTCTTGCTATGCCAAAAATGCAAAACCTAAACCAGAGAATTCCAAAGCTAAGCCGTGTTTTTTTTTTTTTAGTAAATTCCTTGTTCATTCATTTATGATTAATTTATGGTTAAATAAGTCATCCTTGGTTCTTCTCCACCACTCAGAGGCCAAATCAAAGCAGGCCCATCTAAAGCCCATCTAAGACACAAACTGTTACATGGGCAAAAATGTTCCTAAGTCCTTGGTAGATGAAAGGCCGCAGATTTTCTTAGGCCTTGAACCAATTTAATTTTAAATGGATAAATCTCTTTGCAGCAAAGGAAAGTGAGAAATTAAAAGAAATGCAGATAAATACTAGTTAAGGAAATGCTAGTGTCGCATCAGTTGTTCAAAATGAAAATGTCATTCCTGGGTTTGGGGCAGAATCCCCTTTTCTTAAGGTGGAGGCCGTTCTGATTTCTGGAATATGAACTAGGTGCGGAGAAGGTGCTTTGCATTGTGGCTGCTTGGTCCTTTCAGTGCGGAGTCATCACAGATTTAGAATTTTCTCAGGCAGATGTTGAAATCCAGATAGAAAAATTTATCAATGATGTATTGCAAAGATGATTCATCTTGAATAAGATACCATATTGCCAACTGTCTTGTTTAACAGGCTTACAGAGTAGTTATGGTTTCCATAGAAACAAGACAAAATCTTTCCTTTAATACAATCCTAGAGGTCTCAGGAGACTTGCAAAATATGCCATGAACTGTCAAAACACCGCTTCTGCTGACATACGGAGAGCAGCATTTGCTGCTCTGCCAAGCTGTCCTTGTGTGGCATGATGCACTGGAAATTTTAGTTAAGATGCTGCCACTTTTACCAAGAAAATGCATCCTTCTATCAAGCCTAATTTCCTTTTTTAATGGCAGTTGTTAATAGGCCAGCAAACCAAAGAGTTAAATCCAGTCCTTTTTTATATAGTCAGTGTGCATCTTCCAATAGAACAGTGCATCAGATGCAAAATCTGCTTGCTACAGTTGCTTCATAGTTGACTTCCCATTTCATAGTAATTATACTTCAGCCTCAACCTACAAGCGAGGTCATGCAATTTAGTATTCATTTTCTAGAAAGAAGTTGCAAACTCCTGAGAATTTTAACCATTGCAGTGTCAGAAAGCTCTTGGATTCAGTAAATTTATAATATTTTTATTGATTAACCCTTGGTACAGGGAAGTTCTAAAATATACAGAGGAGTGACTGCAAGGGACAAACAATTTCATTTCAACAGTCTTTAAGCAGGTAGGGGTTGATGATAATCAGTTCAAAATAGTCAATTACTATGGACTTAAAATTAAAAATTCTTCATGATGACATCACAGAGTTAAGACTAACTTTTGCGGTAATCAAAGTGGGTATGTAAGGCAGGCATAGATATATTAATAATTAAATACAGAGATGGAAAAATGTAAGCAAGCTGTAATTTTAGTATTCTCTTTGAAAGTTTGCTTATGTAATAATTCTGGACTAAGTCAGTGGACTTGTTTGTGAATGAATAATTCTTACTTTTTTGCTACTCATTAGTGTTCCTTTAAATAAGTATTATTAGTCCCTTATTTCTGTTCATAAAACTAGCATATATGTCATGTTTTGAGTCAAAGGACAAAGACCCAGAATTGATGCTTTCTTTGAGCTCTCTGAGGTCTTGAGATCATTCTACAGGTGGGGTATATGGCTTCCCCCCAAAGGAGAAAGTGAGTTGGCCATGGAGCCTCCCAGAGACTTTAATCTACATTTAGTTGGGAGGGAGTGAGGGAAAGATTGGGTACCACGAGTGGAAAAATTTTAGTAAATCACTTAAAGAGAACTCCCAAAATCAGATTTGCAATTTATATAATAACAGGTGAAGTAACTTAGAATAGAAGTGGATAAAGAACAAAGTTTTGAGGCAGAATGCTTTCTTATCAATGACCTTCCTGACAGGCCAGTAAGAACAGAAGGAGGCTTGGCTCTGTAGACCTGCCCTACAGTTGCTCCCTTTGTACAATGCTGAAGCGATAGTTTGACATCAAGGCAATGGGGCAGGGCACAATTTTGGTTAACAGCCTGGGAGGAGAATTAGCTGTGACAACGTCACACATAAATTCATTGAAAACAGAGTGAAATTTATTAACCTGTAAACAACAAACCAAAAGACCATTATGCTTAGTGAGGTGAATCAAACATAGAAGGTTAAATATTGCATGGATTTTCTAATACGAGAAACCCAGAATACCGGCATTTTATACAACCAAATGGGTGTGATAGTGAGAGTCTGGGAGGATGTGGAAGATGTGGGAGGGTCAAAAAAAGGAGGAGAAAGGATTGTAATGTTGACGTGGTATGTGTGTACAAAAGACCCAAACTCACTGTAACCATTATTTATATATGCGCCAACTATAATCTCATTATATGACACAAATAACACTGCCAGTCTGGTGTGTATTTCTCAGAATTTGTGTATTTGTATTGATGTAAATAGGTAAACAGTAACAAGGCAAAAATAGGGATCGTATTCTACCAGTTTGAGCCTATTCTATTTAATATTTAACGTTTATGTGGATGTCCATTATTTATAGATCTGCTTAAAGTGCTGTATTTGGAGAAATTTATATACTTGGTATTATATCAGATTCAACAAATTAATAGGCTAAAGTTTTATTTTTCATCCTGAGATTTTTTGTGCACTGTTGACTGTATTTTTCGGTCAGTCTGGGACTGCTGCCTGGATACTGTTTTCCTGTACTTTCAACGTGTCTTCAGGATTTCTGACCTTGTGGCCCACTGTTCCATTTTTGGGGTGCTCCTTCCTCTCCCAGGTGAGTCGAGTGGGCAGTTTAATCATATTTTCAATTTTTAAAGTGTGTCCGTGAGAAGACATTGCACAGCTGTGTTAACTTGGCTTACGTCTTTCCCAGAAGTTCCTCTGTGTTCAGTTTAAATCAGATGTTTGGAGGTTATACAAAGGAGAAGGTCTAGCCTTTGGATGTGCTGAGTTTTCCTTATCTATGGGTAGCACTCCTTTTTGTTAGTCTACACCTTGTTATTACCAGTTCTGTGCAGCCTGGTTGAATCAGTTTTCCCTCAGGACTCTTGGGGTCTTCTGGAAACTCCTGATGATTTGTTTTTCATAATGACTGAAGAGAAGTGCTGTTGGCATTTCAGAGGTCTGAGTCAGGGACATTACACAGCCTGCACTCTGTGGAAGATTTTTTGGCACACATATTTGTTCCACATTTCAAGTGATTTTTTAAAATGTTGAAGTGTAATAGTTATCAGTTACATTTTTGTCATTCACATTTGAATCATGTATATGGATTATCTATTTAATTCTAGAGAATTAAGGGGGTTTGGACCTTACCCTATTAAGATTCCTTTAATCAGATCATGCACCAAAGGTATAAAAGTGCTACTGGATGCTAACAGAATTTTTCATAGACACTGAATTGCAGATGAAAATTAGGGGAATGAGATACTTGGTAGATAGCCTATAAGTATTCTTGAGTCAGTGTTTTGTAGCATTTCACAATCTCACAAATACTGTTTTTATTTCCTCAGTTCCATTGATTTTCTTTCATTTCTTTCCGCTTGAATAGAAATTGTGCAAGGCTTTTGTAAAGATGGCTTTTTACCCCAGATTCATTAGAAGGACATGGGTTTGTATAGCAAGAAAGTCTCTTGCCTTGTGTTTGACATAGTCATATTTTTTTTTAGATGAGTTTTATGTGGCCTATGCTGGTCTTCTTTCCTTGCAGGCGACTTGAGCTATGGATGTGTGCCATTATGTCCATCCTAAGCATAACTTTATCTGAGAAAGATAATCCTGCTTGTGGGATATTAGATAATTAGATTAGAAAAATTATACTCTTTCATGGGGTCACTCATTCTAGAGGTGAATAAAATAATGTAATGTTTATTATGTTTCCTCATCTTGACAGAATTTGTTTTTACTTTCTTTGATCATGCTTCTTGATTGTTAAGACTCTTCTGTTCATCTCCTGCCATTTCAGAGGGACTTATGCATGGCGATTATACAGATAAAGAAGTTGACAGGTGATTGATATGGGAAGGCTTCCACTGTGCCCCTTACCACTTTGCTTTCTCAGCTTCCCCTGGAAGACAAATCCGAGCTTGTTTCTTCTTATTATCTAGGTTAAGATGTCTTCAGAATTTGAATGCTTAGGGATTTGTGGACGTACATTTTATATTCAGTGATTTCAGGAATTTAGCTATTATATTGTTAGGGTCGATTTTAGATATCATTCTTACTCTAAAATAGTCTCAGATTCAATTTGTGGCATCTCTGAGTCTTTGTAGTCCCTCAAAAGCATCTTATAGCTTTTAGAAGGAGGGAAATCTAGGTAACTACGTTCTACTTTAACCGTCATGCATAAAGATTTCAGTCACTTGGCGTAGAGAAGTGTATGAAAATTAGGAGGCTAAGCATATCTGTTTGCATCAGTGATTAAAATTCTAAACCACCTTTCTGCCTGCTCAAGGACAGATTTTTAACTGATCTTTTGTTGATGTTTCGTTGACTTTTTTGCTCTCCTGTATTTGCAAGGTGGTAAACTTTATAAAACAAACATGTTCTGTGTGTTTTTGTAGTTGTGTTTGCTTTCTTCTTTTGCAGACGTATGGGCAACAGCAAAACAAAAAGAAAATCATTGCTGTGGAGACAAGAGTGTGATGACAGTGAGCCCAAGGCTGCAGGAGGAAGGAGGGCCGTGTTTGGAGGTGTGCTGGAGGTCTAGTGTTAAGTGAGACTAATATTTACAGTGACTTTGTGTCATGTTAGAAGAGACTCAAAACCTCCCATTAATTGAAGGTTTTAAACATAGGCAGCCTAAAGAGGTATAAATAGCCACAGTTTTATTCCAACTAGTTTATCACTCGGGTGAAAATTCCCTTAAGAAGTAAAGGTCTGGAAATTTGGTAGGTCAAGATATTATCGAGTTGTAGTCTTACAACGTAAAGTCAACAATACATTAAAAATCCATCACATCCTTTATGAGATTAGCTGTCACCTTAAGACCTCAAGGGGAGAGGCAGTGGAAGAGGGGAAATGAAAGGTTCATAGGGGAATTTTACTGAGGAGGGAAGGTAGAATATAACAAGAACCTGCCTTAGCCCCACTCCTGTCGTGAGGCTGCTTGAAAGGTAGCACCGTGATCATAGAAAAGGATCATGGAGGACTTAGTGGTAAGCTTCTGCAGAGTGTGCATTGCCCAGCATGATGCCTAGACTGTAGGAAGAGCACTAGTGATGCATTTCTCTCTCTCAGCCCAGCTGCCTCCAGGATGAATCCATTCACCAATCTCTAGAGTTGCCTTTCAGGACTTTCAGTGACTGAAATAAGATGTGCTTTATTCTCTTGACTTTACTGTGTGGTCAGTTGTAAGTCCTAACACTGCTCACCCGACTATGAACTCACAAGTTGTGACCTAAGTCTAAGCCCCAATGCTACTGTAGCAGCTTCATGGCTGCCTGAGGGTGACATCTTCCCTCCAGCTCTGCCCTCTTCTTCTATGAGTTCTTGTGTCAAAGCTGGAGACACTATCCTTACAATTAATGGACCAAGCTGTGTATGTCTGATATAGAGCCTGATTTTGCATTAAACTATCTTAAATATTATCAGACTATTTTATTCTAAGTAGTCTAGACTTGTAAAAAACGTCAAGGTCTGAACGTAGGTATGAAACAATTGTTTTTCTTTAAAAATGCAGCTCAGAAATCTCCAAATTTTGCTTTGGTAGAACAATGCCCTGTGGATTGCCTCACCTTCCATCCTGATTTTCATTCTGCTATAGATTTCCTTGTTGTACTTGTTGCTGTCAGTGCTCTTGCTTCAAAGGAGTGACCGATCCTCTCGCACACCCTCTGAAGGTGGTCAGAGTTCCTTCTAAAAGCTTCTTTAGAATGATGAGTTGGAGAGTCATACTTGCAGTATTTGTCAGTGACAGTGAAACTAAAGCACTCAAAATGCACTCTTTATGAGCATGTTTTTAAGGCATTTATAAGGCATTGTCTTTCGTTTTTATCAGTGTAGTCTGTCGAATGTTAGTTCTTCACATTACATAGAACTCTGGAAATATTTTCACTAGCGTCCTGGGTTCCATTGCTTTCATTTGTTTTCTGAGGGTTCTGGGTTCTCTCCAAACGCTGTTGCTTTATTTATCCTAGGTGAAGTTTTGGTCACAGGAAGGGGAATCCTAAACATCCCAGAAAGATTTTTGCTTAGAGGCTGAGATGAAAATGGAATGCTCTTTGCATTGGAGCTGCAGAAACCGTGGTGATTCCTGGGCAATGTCGTTATATTATCTCATCCTCACATAAGCCAGAGGTTTTTTTTTTTTTTTTTTTTTCTCTTTTTCCCTCCCAGAACTGAGCATCTAACCCAGGGCCTTAGCACTGAGCTGCATCACAGCCAGTTTTCTTAGTTTTGATTCTGAGACAGGGTTTCACTAAGTTTCTTAGTTACCCAAGCATGCTTGAACTTGGGAGTGTTTTCTGCCTCACCCTCCCAAAGTGCTGACCTTACAAGCCTGAACCACCAGGCCCGACTAGAGATTTTTCTTTTAAATGTTTCATACCCACTGTTTTGAGAGTTACCATTTTACATCATATTCACAATTTATTGATGTATTTTCCCAGGGAAATTTGTCAACATATCATTATGTAAGGGATAGAGCAAAAAGTAGCTCTAAGATCAAAGTGTATAGTGATAACATGATATATGTGATGAATATACATGTGTGTAGTTTTTCAATTGAAATGTAATATTTTTTAGTCACACACACATGCCCCCCCACCCCCCCACATGCACACTCAGTCCTGGTGACCGAACCTAGGATTTTACACATGCTTTGCCCTCTTCCAGTGGGCTACACCCAGCAAGTTTTTTTTTTCTAAGGTAAATCTTGTCATTGTGACAATAGATAAACTTAGAGAACATTATGAAAAATGAAAAAAGACAGGCATAGAAAGACAAAAACAAATGCTCTAACTGCTAAAAGAGAGTGGTGTGGGAAATTGGACATACTTTATGGTGACTACAGTTAATGATTCCATAAGCTATATGTGAAATTTAATAGATTAGATTATCAGCCTTTGCAACACACATATACACACACACGTACACACAAAAACACGATATTAGTATGTGAGGACGTGGATATGTTACGTGTATCAGCATGTGTACCTTAAATATATATAATATTTAATTGTCACTTACACTTCCAGTAGCTGGGAGGAATAATGAAGGGAACACTAGCATGAACAGGCTTACTGTAGAATGCAGCTTACATTCATTTTTGGAGGTAGATATGATTTCACATTTCATTTTTTGCAGGTATCCAAGTGGGACTAGATGGTTCTAATTAAGAGTTAGCGATGTAGTTCTGTAGGGCTCTATGGAATTTGCTTTTAGGGGAAAGAAATCGCTTTTCTTCTGTTATCAGGTATTAATAATACAGGATTTGGGGAGACCAGAATTCCTCCAGGGACTGATTTTGTTGTACATTGCAAAGTCTAGTCTTCCATTCTTTTGACGTGGTTGGTGACTCTTCACAAAATGAAAGCCACCAAGAAAACCTGGGTGAAGCTAAGCAGATCAAAAAGAACAGAAACTCATATTGATCAGCAGAAGAACAGAGAGACAACCTCCCATTGGCTTTCCCCCACACTCACGAGAAAACTTGGCGTTATATCAACTCCGAGTGGCATTTACTTAACATGGAAGCAACAAGGTGGAAAATACGTCATACACCAGACAAAGGAGAGATAGAAATAGTAAACAGAATACTATTCAGCAGAGCTGCATTCCACATGGACTTGTGTTAACTTCACCTGTCTCCAGGATGACAGACTTCATCACCTGACCTGCAGCTATCTGTTTGTGCTGTTGGAGATCAAGCCTGGGCCAATGGTAGCGCCACACAGCCAACATTAGCCAGAGAGGCTGGATAAATACTACATTTTTGAACGTAGAAAATTGGCACATTCATGTAAACTGAGAGGTGTTACTCTGTCTTGCAGGGACTCCTGCTGTCCTGCTTGCTGACTTAGGCTGCACAGGCTTTGGTAGGACTTTAACAACTTGACTGGACAAGAGCAGTTTTCTCTCGTGTGTGTGTGTGTGTGTGTGTGTGTGTGTGTGTGTGTGTATACCTGCATAATGCTTACATTGAGCTTGAGATTTTTATGCACATATATATTGCTTCAATTTCACATTCCCTTTCTCTCTTCCTTTTTGTGCCCCATTCCCCATCACTCTCAACATCTTGCTCATTTGAGTCTGTTATTTATTTGTGCTTTAGGTTAATATTAGAGCATCCGTGAAACATTTAACTTTGTGACTCTGACCCACTTCACTAAACACAGTGGTCTCAAGCTGTATCCATTTATGTGCTAATGACTCAAATGTAACTATTTTGGGCCAGAGTAGTACTCCATTGCGCATATATATATATATATATATATATATATATATATATATATATATCACATTTTTTGGTATCAGCTGTTTTTTTGATGGATACCATGTCTATTTTATATATTAAGAATTTGGTTTGAAAGAAAAGTAAGTTTCTGCATATTTATTAATTTGATTTTTGAGAATCACTTTCAGGGTCCGGGAAGTAGTTCATTTGTTCAAGATAGCTTCTCCAGTTTATTCTCCTGATAAGCAGAATACTTTTGAAAGCTTAGTGATAGTTGTTAATTTATTTTTATTAAAATTTGTGACTCTCCCCCATTTTATTAATATAGTGTTTACAGTGAACTTGGGTGTCTTGTGCACATATATATCGCATCAGCATTATAATCCCTTCCCATTTTTGGCCCTCCCACACCCTCCCCATTCTTCTTAACTTCCACTGTCACACCCATTTTGTTCTATAGAATATCTGTATTCTGCATTTCCCAAGTCCGAAAACCATGTGTTATTTAACATATTTAATCTTCTGTGTTTGGCTCACTTCACTACAAAAAGCATCAATCTTTAGGTCAGTTTCCCACCCCTAGAATGGGCTGCAGTGGCCATGGCTTGATGACTCTTCTCTGGGTCCAGGAGAACCCTTTATTGGTACAATTTGCTGAAAGTTCTTTTTTTTTCTGTATCTTACTGTGTTTTTGTTAAGACTCTTTAACATGACCTCATCCACCAGTCCACGTAAGAGATAACTATAGCAATGAAATTGGTAAGGCAATCTGTCAATGTTTTTTTTCACTCTTTCTTTTATATGTTTCCTTTCTTTCTTTCTTTTTTTTTTTTTTTTTTGGTGCTGCTCATCTCTTTGTCTCTCTCACAGATTCCTTCAAGTATTTTCTGTAACGCTCGGCTAGTGATTGCAGATTTGTTTAGAGATTCTTGGTCATGAAAACTTTTTGCTTCTCCTTCATTTTTCAGAACATAGCAACCTGGGTTGACAGTTGTTGTCTTTTAGAGCTGGAAAGATTTTCCTCCAGGCTCTGTTAGCCTTTAAAGTTTGCATTGAGAAATCTGTGATAATTCAAATGGGTTTGTCTTGGTAGAATAATGTCTGTTTTTCTCTTGCTGCTTTTAGTGTTCTCTGTGTTATATTTCTGGGATTTTGATTATAATATGTCATTTTGAATCTTGTTGCTGGTTGAGGTTGTTTGGTGTTCTATAAGCTTCTTGTACCTGAAAATAGATTTCCTAGATTTGGGAAATTTTCTTGCCTGATGTCAGTGAATAAATTCTTAATACTTTTGGTGCTGTTTATTGCCCTTTCTCCCACATTCATAATTCTGGATTGATTCTTTTTGAATCATTCATCATCTGTTGTATCCAGCTACTTTGCTCATTTCTAATTTTGGAGTTGGATGTAATTAGAGTATTTGTTTATTCAGCCTTGTCTTCAGGGTCTGAAATTTTGTCCTCACAGTGTCTGAGTTGACTCTCCTGCTTTAAAATGTATTTTTCATATCCTGAATTTCAGCTAATTTTTTTCAAAATTTCTACTTCTCTATAAAAATTTTCCTTAATATCTTGTATTTCTTAATTTTCTTCAGCCACCTTTTTATTTACGGCTTCCAGGTGCTCAGTGAGCTTTGTCTTCATTAGGCCCACTGTTTGTTTAGTAAGTTCCTCTTTAAGCCTGCTGATCACTGATTGCATTTTTTTTTTTTTTTTTTGAGTATACCTTGTTTGACCTGGATGTTTGACTTGTTTATTTGCTTTTTTGATTTCCTTCCCTGTGAGTTCCACTATTTCAGGGTCCATGACACATTAATTTCTGGGGTCTCAAGCTTTTCTATGTGTGTCCTGTTTCCATGTCTTCTTCCCATGTTTCTGTGCTTCAGTGACTTCACTTTAAAGATTTCCTTGAAAGGCTGTGTGGGTGTGTATGGAATGAGCCAGATTCCTCCGAGTTCTGGGTGGGAGTAAGGGAGGACCTAAAAATCTAGTGGGCTCTGAGGTGTCTTGTTCACCCCTGAACAAAGCTCTCTCACCTGTCCTGGCTTCCCTCCACCAAGGGTGATGCTCTCCACCCTTAGAGGTGTTCCCACTATCACCTGAGCCGTGCTGCTGTATTTCGCCTGTTCCAGTTTGTCTTGAGGATTTCTGACCTTTTTGGGCCCTGCTTTTAGTTGTTGGGGCCTTCGTTCCTCTCCTAGCGTGGTCAGAGGTACCAGACTCTGGGAGAGCTCTTTCTGTCTGCAGATGCCCATGGCTCACAGCCATTTGCAGTTGGCCTGGGGTGGCTTCCTGGGCTGCTGTTATGTCTCCCCTGCTTCCAATGTGTTCTCAGCGTGTCTGACTTTCCTGTGGCTTCCTTTCAATTGTTGAGTTGCTCTGCCTCTCCTAGGTACATTGAAAAAAAGTGTTTTATGGCTATATTCTCAACTTTAAAGTGGGTCCACAAGAAGGCATTGTATAGCTCTATTACTCAGATGCCATCTTGTTTATTTTTTATCTGTAGGCCTGGTTCATCCTTAATTCACTGTGTAGCCCAGACTGGCGTGGACTCAAGGCAATTTTCCTGTCTCAGCCTCTTGAGTGATGGGATTACACGCATGGACCATCACACCCATTGTCTGTGGTGCTGGGGAACTGAACTCAGAGCTGTGCACTTGCTAGGCAAGGGTTTTAAACACTGTGCCATTCCTCCAGCCCCTCAGATGCTATCTTGACCAGCAGTCTCATGACTTTTATATACATTGAACTTTTCTAAAAGATGGTATGTCTCTACAACTTAGCCATCACATAGATCTTCAATTATCTGTGCTTCTTTTCCCCCATCTCCATGTTCACAGCTCTATGCCTTCAGCTTTATTGCAAAATTAGACTTATCTCCCCTTAATCTTTTCTTCAGAGTCCAGTCAAAAGTCCACTCCTTCAGTGGACTCTGTGCTAACTGATTGACCTTATTGTCTAGCACACATGTGTACTTAAGCATTCGTTTGTAATTGGTAGAATATTGCATTGCTATTTGTTATTCAGAGTCTCTACCCACTCAGTAAAGAGAGTGGAATTAGTCATAACTAATTACTGTGTAGATTCCCAATCTACTCAGTTCTAGACAGTGTGTTAGCTCTTGCCTGGGCACCACCTGTGTGCAGTGATTAGGATGTGGACTTTGAAGTCAGACTTTCTGTGATTTGAGGCCTACTTCCTTTGTATAGCAGCTGATTATCTTCCACAAAATTCTGTGTCTCAGATATTACTTCAAACACACACTCAAACTAATAACCTCATTTGGTTAATGTGTTAACTTACGTTGCCCTTGTGCAAGACTTAGAGTACCTAGTAAGCACTCAAAGCATGTCAAATGTCACGAGTAGTCTGAAGAGCTACCTTTTGATAGACACTCTCTCCCTCTTGTAGGTGAGAAAACACTGAGACAGTGGGTGAAGAAAACTGCCTAAATCTATATTTATCAGTGTCAGAGCCAGCTTTGGCAAACACATATCTTCTTCCTGGTGCTGAGGTCTTCTTACTACATTATTTTGTGTTAAATTTGCATACAATTCCTCATGCCATGGCACCTTCTCACTTTCAGAGTTCTTATGATGGTTTAGTGATAGCAAATGGCAAAGATTAACAAATCTATGTCCATTAAATGAGATCATGAATGTGAAAGCATCCGGCAGAGAGCTTGAAACACCTGACAATTATTAATCTAGACTGCGTCAGGAGGGACCGCACAGGGATACTCAAGTTGTGATGATTCCTCTTACAGTCCTGAGTGGTATCAGGGGGGTATTGAGACAAGTACTTTTTAGAGCAAGATCAGAGTGAGTAAAGTTGAACTATAAAAAGGATGGGAGATCAGTGTTTTTTTTTTTTTTAAGGATCAGAATGTATTTTTTGGTGATATTAAATCTTTCTCTGAGTCAACCAATAACAAAGCAGGCCAAATTGATGTTCTGTGTTGGATTTTGTCACCCCTTCACCCTCTAGAGCACATTTTTAGGATTGTAGGTGACTGCACTATCCTGCCCTTTGCTTTTTACTGTGTAGCAAACAAGACTGAAGAGGTGCGTGGTTGGCAGAAGATTACCTACCTAGAGCTTGACTGCGTGGCTCTCTTCGCTTCGCCTCAACAAGACGTCTGGCCATCTTTTCTGCTTTCCCTCATCTAAATTCTTACGGCTGTGCCTGTCAGTTGGCATAATAGGGAACAAAAAGTTCCCTCTCTTATGTCTCAAGTAAAAAAAATATATGTGCCACTACCCACTTGTGTCAGAAGTCGAAAGCTTTGAATCCTTTAGAGACAGTGAGTTATCAATGCAAAAGTTTTCGCAGGAGACTAAGTTTTAAAAGTCTTTTATTTAAATGATTTTATGAGAAGAAAAAGAATAAAAGGAATATTTGAGTTTCTTTCACATAACAACATTTTCAAGGACCTAAGGCATAGATGATAGGGAAAAGAAGGAAGGTACCTGGGGCCTCTTGAGATTTTTCAGTGGTCCAGTTGGGAGAAATGTGCCTCACATTATCCAGCCCTCCTTCAGGCCATTTTTATAGATGTGGCAGTAGTCAGTGTCTTTAAGGGAAAATATAATACAGAGAACCAAGTCCCAGGCAGTGTGATCCTAGGGATAGCAGAGAAGCAGATTGATAAATTAGAATTCAGTTTCATCAAGAAGTGATTGATTTTGTACCCTGCCACATTGAAATCAGAATTTACAAAAATGAATATAGTTGAAATGGTATATGTTCAAGCAAGGCAATATAAAAATACCTTCCATGAGACTAACACTGGGGATTTAAAAGTGAGCAAATAGTAAATGAATCAAGATAATACCTGCACCATTCTTCACATTTTTTTGACATTGGAAATTAGGTTTGAATGGGTGCTAAGGTGGAGGCAGATACAGGTTTGGAGGAGAGTGTTTGTGGACTTAAACGGTTTCAGCGGAGAATAAAGTGAAGGTTATGTGGGAACTGTGTGGGATTTTCATTCAGAGGACTTGCCTAATACCTATTGATAGATTGCTTGACTTTGCATGGTGTGCACAGGTTTTTGGGGCCTTACCTTTGTTCTTGGAAAGTGGAACTAATGTGAATACTCATTTTTATGATGTACTACAGAGACCAATTAGGTAAGGAATAGGAAAATCCTTGCAAGCCGTTTCAGTCCAGGCCTCAGCTGGGACCTTTTTTCTATCTTGCTTCTCAGTGGCTCCTCTAAGTGCTCCCAGGGGCCGCAGCGTTGAGCTAGATCTGTAAGAAAATGTCTTTGTGAATTTCTTCCTAGGGAACTTAGCACTCTGAAGCATTTTATGTGGACATGAGGAGGGGTCAAATCATTCCCAAATCAACCTCCCACCATTTTAGTGTCTTTCTTCTCTGTCTCCTGTGTGCCCCCCCCCCCCCCCCAGCTCACTTCCTTTGCCATGTATCCCACGAGATAGCTTTGCTCACCTTGGAAAGCTTTTGTGACAATTCAACATTACGGCCTTGAGGGTTCACCTTTCATTCCAAATGCTTTCAGAGAGCTTGCCAACAATATAATTTCTTCCTCAGATAAATAGCTTGTAATACTAAAGTGTTAAAACACATCTTATTGTCTTATGCTATTACAATATTTATTGTAAGAATACATAATATAAAATTTCCATCTTATCCTTTTCTGAGGGTGTATGTAGTTCAGTAGTGTTGAATGTATTGATATTGTGAAATACAGAAGTGACTTTTTTAATGTTACAGAACTGAGACTCTATAGCCATTAAATTGCTGTAGTTCATTCTCCCCTTCTCCACTTCAATCACCTTCAAAATATTTCCGAATAAAAGCAATACTTGGGATTGCTGTTTGAATAGAGGTGATGTGATTGAGCATGCCATGCTAAATGAGTTTGAAGAAATGGAAAGAATGATTGTGTGGTAATTTGAATAAATGAATAATTTGGGAAGCATCCATTGTTCTGTTTGGTCAGAGCTGTCCCCAGGAAGAAATGTGAATATGAGGTCAAGTGTGTTCTTCTATACAAGTAATCCCAGACTGGATGAATCAAATTTGAATCACATTTTTGGGGTATAGCCAACTTAAAAGTGAATTTGACACAAGGTGCTGTTTTTAGAGTCAAATGATTTCTTATAGAAATCAAATGATTTCAGAATTTTTTAATGAGAAGTTTTGAGTTGTAAGAGAACAAAAATTCAGCTCTAAGAAAAGTACTTAAGAGAAAGAAATTGAGCATTGTGGAAGACCTTTTTCCTGTAATGACTAAGACGCCATCTAGAAGCTCCAGGCTTTATGTAGTTCACAGACTTACACTTTCTGAGGGAGAGAGGTTCTCTGTCAGCTCCATACCAAGTTTCAATAAATAATTGCCACTGGGTGAGCTGGGTCGTAAGTCTGTTTCTTGGCCAGTAACCATCTCTGGGGCCTTGAAATACTTTGATTGGACAGCCTGCAGCCCATGTCTTTAACTATGGTGAGGGAGGCAAGAACATATCATGTGATTGATAGATCGTTTAGCTAAGGGCAGGGCAGTTACTGCAGTGAGAATGACCGAGAAGACAGATGTGGCAATGCCACAGCAGCTCTAGAGCAGGGCTCCAACCTGTTGAGCAGCAGGGACTGATTCAATTAAAGATGGTTCTTCCAAGTGGCGTGGCAGGGCAGTGCTTGTTCTGCAGTACGTTGTTGAGTAGTAGCTTTGAAGTGATGAGCAGCAGCTGGAAGGGAGCAAGGTCCTGTCGGACAAGCAATGGCGTTAGAACTTTATTTATTTATTGATTCAGAAAGGGCTTCACTTTCCAGTCCAAGCGTGTCCTGAACTCACTATGTAACCCAGGCTACCCTAGCTTTGGGCTCATGGCAGTCCTCTTGCCTCAGACTCTCAAGTGCTGGGATTACAAGTATGCACCACCATGCCTCGCTTTATGTGGTGCTGGGCAATTGAACTCAGGTACTTAGTGCTTGCCGGTCAAGTGCTTTAACCACTTAGCTGTAGGAGCGTGGTGACAGGAGGCCAGGCTTCACTTGAAGCTCACCTTCTGTTCACCTGGTCTTTCTAAGGGCATGGATCAGTACAGGTCTGTGATGCAGGAGTTGAGGATGCCTGCTCTAGGTTATTAATTTTTAAAATTTACTCACAGGGTTTCTGGAGAGGATGCGTGATGGCTCAGATCCCTGGAAATTGTATTGCATTAGCAGTATATTGATGCAATCCCCAATTTGCTTTGTGCAGGTCACCAGCCTTGCTTTTAAAAATTTCCCAACATTATAAGTTGAAAGGTCATTACTTTAAAAGATAATGATGACTGTTATTATTATTACTTATACATTCACATCTTTATTTTACACGTAACATTGATTTCAGTGTTTCTTTGATCTGGAAGTTCTGGTTCCATCGCCTCAAAGGAGATTTAAGTACCTAGATTTGTCTCTTTCATCACCTGTGAGAGAGATGTTAGGGATTTGAAAAGAATATCTTTCGTTTGTGGCTTCAGCCACATGCTGACACGTTTCCTAATCCTTTAAGTCTAAATCCTCCTTTTCAGGCTCAGCATGTCTCTGAGGTCAACCAGTTATTACCCCTCAAATATTCCAAGAGCTCAGGCAGTGGGAGCTTTAGGTGGGCCAACTTTGCTCCAAAATCTTGGCTTGCTGACCTTGCTTCATATTGTGGAGTCTGACTCCAGTAGTTGAATTTGGCTCTGTGCCTTCCTGTGCTTCAGAAGGGCCGTTAGAAATGCAAGACTAGCTACCTGAGGGACCAATTAATCCAATTTGGAGCGTCAACCCACTCAGGCTATTTGCATGCAGTTTCATCTGTTGTAGAGTTATTCTGAGCTGCTTCTAGCTGCTTAGATACAGATTTGGGACGGTCAGGCTTTGGTAGAAAGGTTGGCAAGATACTGTGTATATTTGCCATGGTGAATTGAAAAATATATTCATTGTGTATTTCTGGGCATGGTCACAAATATATATATATATATATACAGGGTTGTTACACTGAGATGTTGCTTTTAACTGTAAAAGCTTGAAAACAATTTACATATTTAGTGATAGAAGATTGTATCAATAAATTATATTAATATTCATTCATCAAAATCATGAAGTAAAAGAATTAAAAATGAGAAAGGAGATAAGTGTCCAAATGTGTATGTATCACTAAACAAAGATGTGATTTTTGATTATTCATTAACATAATTAGTTAAGGTGATATGTATTGCATAATTTTATTTTCCTAAAAATAAATGGGTCCATCACTCCATAGTGTTAGGAGCTCGAGATGAGGATTTGGTAATTCTGTAATGGCATGGACGAAGGTTCAATGCCGGAATTCTTCCTGATGATCTTTCTCTTGGTGCTGCCAACACACAAGTGACACTCAAAGAACAACAGGAGACAATGGTATCTACTAATAACTGGGTAAGGGTCTAGTTCACCCTATTAAATTCTCTGTTGATGGACAGATAGGAGAACATGGTTCAATCAGGAGATCTTTAAGTGAGACTTCTTGAATCCAGGACTGTAGAGCCTGCCCTAATCTAGTTTACCTATTTAGCTATAGATATAGAGTAGATGGGATTACTCCCCATCCTACTTTATAGTTCCGTTTTTAAAAAATGTTATTTTAGGGTCATAGGAAGACGTGAGACAAAAGGAAGTACTTGGAGTCTTTGCTTCACGGTGGAACAACTTAGCCCACTGGTTGGCTGTGGCCCAGCTGCCATTTTGAACTCTGACCAATCAAATAACACATCACTTCCTCTAGGAAATGTTTGATGGAAGCACTTAGGACCCGAGTTAGGAGATGGGCAGAAGAGCAGGTGCTTTGTGCCAGAACGTGCCTAGAGAGAAGAATGGCTGAAACCATCATATTAAACTGTAATAGTTCCTTTGTTCTAAGTGGTGCGATTATCTATACGTGGTTATGGTTTTCCTTAAATTATTGATTGTGCTCCTTAGATGCCTTCAGTGAATGTGGATTTCCTGTGTTATTAAACAGAAATGTCATGTAAGCTGGGCTTGGCAGCACAGGCCTTTAATCCCAGCACTCCAGCAGGCTGAGGCAAGAGGATGACAAGTTCAAACACAGGTTGGGCAATAGCAATTTAGTGAGAAGTTTTCTCAGAATCATAAAAGCTGCTGGGATATAGCTCAGTGTGAAGGTCCTGGGCTTGACCTCCAGTGCCACACACATGCACACACAAAATTAATGCGCTCAAATTCAGTTCTCATGTTATTTTAAACAAACTTTCCTACCCTCCATTCCCAACTCTTATGATCTAGTCAGTAGTGAACAATTTATATCTAATTACACAGAGACATTTTGAAGGAATCAACTTCCATTTTCAATTTGACACTTCCTCATTATGAAGTCCATTATTCAGATAAAATGTAAGTGAGCTCTTAGGAATTCTGACCGGAGCCTTCATTGAACTACTATAGTGCTGGTTGCTCTTACATGCCGATATATTAGGACATACAAAGAGAACTTTAACTTCATTGGAACCTTCGGAGAAGGTCATTGGAAAAAAGCAAACCAATAATAATGATGCCCTGAAGTAGGCTTGTATCGGTGCCTGCAAAAGCTTATCCCACTTTGGACCGACAAGTCTGCTGATCAGAAATGCTTAGAGTCATCATTTTAAAGGAACAAAAATACCAAGGGATAAAGCAGTCTGCCCAAACTCAGTCAGCTTATTGTGGGCGGAGCAGGAATCCCAACTCCAGCAGTCTGTGCCCAATGTTCAGGTACCCAACAGTCTGCAGTGTGGAAGCGACTCCAAGAGAGCGCCCCCTTCCCTGTCAGCTCCCGCTGGATCTTCACGTAGCTGTGACCTCATTGCTTTGACCAGGGATGTTTCAAAATTTTATTCCACAGTATCTAAAGGCCTTGTCATATTAAATTGTGATTTTTAGAAAATATATTCTTTTTCTTCTGCTAGACTGTGAAATCTCTGAAGCCGGCCTGTGTCCTGTGTTTTATCCCTGGCAATTATCATGTTGCCTAATTCATAGAAAGTGCTCAGTCAGTATTGGTTGAATATTATTTAATTGGCCAGACATGATGGCACACCATTTCCACAGATTACAAAGTTCCACTGAGCCAATAGTAGGTGTTAAGAAATATACCCAATGAGGATACACTAATTTCTTTCACTGATGTTATTATATAGGGAAAGTGTCTACTTCAGGAACTGTTCCACTGAGTTGCTCACATGCAGCTCCTTGGTTTATTTATATGCAGGATTAATTAGAAATAATCTCTAATAATTTAAAGTCTCAGGATCTACATATGAAACTATCTCATATATGGCCTATAAATGCAGTAGCATATTTGTTCTGGGTTGAATATTGTGTTTGATATTTTGTGCCATAAAGAAAAAAGAACATAGCTAGAATGTTTTTCAAAATTTGCAATTAATAAAAGAAATTACGCTGTTATTGCCTAATTTTTTCAGTTTAAGTCCTTGAATTATATTAAAATAATTTTTGATTTTATGGTAACAAAATAATCCTTCTTATTAGTATTTCTTAGCAACTATTTTACGTAAGTGAGTTTGTTTTTATTTAAGTGCATTGCATGCCTTATTTAGTTTTCTCAGTAACATTCTGTGGTGGATACAATCATCTCTATCCTGCAGTTGTGACCTCAGGGTTTGAGAAAGAAACAACAGTTCAATTTGCTTATTTTAGCTATTTTATCTGAGAAGTAATAAAATCATATTTTAGAAGTTTACTCAGAAAAAAAATAGGATAAGTGCCTCATTGCACTCCACAGCCAGCATTGTAACATACAGTTACCCAGAGCAGCATTCTGTTTTTTAAAGAACTAAATTGTGTGACCTTGCTGCTAAGCAGAGGAGAGTGGCAAGGAAAGAGTTTCTTGGGGAAGATGGCTTGAAGTTGGTCTTTGCAGGATTTAAAGAAAAAAAACAACTAGTGTTTCTTAAAAGATATTTGATTTTCAGCTTAAAAAAAAAGTCTGCAGTTGTGAACTTCTTTGTTCCTGGCCACTGATCAGCTTGCAGGTGGGCAGAGGATTCTGCACAGGGACACTTGTGCATCAGTTATGCTACCGTTTGGATCTGGAGTGTCTCGTGTATTCGGAACCCTGTGCTGTTGGGAAGTGGGGCTTGGCTGGAAGGGGTGGATGCTTCGGGCTTGCTGTGAAAGGACTGTGTCACTTTGTTGAGGTTGGGGATTGCCCAGGGCAGACCTTTCATGTTCGCTGTTGAGTTGCGGTCCAGAAAGGGAGGGACAGGGAGGAGCATCCACTCTGGGTGTGGGGCGACCAACTGCTAGCTTGAGCTAGGTAAAGGAAAAAAGAAGAAACGTGGTTGCAGCTTCTTCCTAGGAACGCTCTAGCCTGTCTGAGTCTTGAGGCCTCAGTTTCCCACTAGCTGTCCAGCCTCTGCCGTGTTCTTCCACCATCACTGGCTGCCAGTGAATGGACTGTGTGAGATCTTCTGAAACTGAGCTAAAATAAATCATTGTTCCCTCAAATTGTGGATGTCAAGTAGTCTGCCACAGCGACAGGAAAGTCACTAAGACAGGTTACAACATCTCCTATTTCCCAGAGGTTGTTTCCTATCCCTGGGAGTCAGGAATTTAATGTCAGATATGGGTGTCTCTTATTAACCATTCATACACTCTTTTTTCTGGTGTTATATATCAAAACTTAAAGCAAAACAGGTAGGATGTTTTCACTTAGTGACTGTCAGAAGCACGACATACAAAACAAAAGGAAGGAGAAATCCCACATATGTATAAATTCTAGTACAAGTGATCTTTGGAAAATTTGAGGCAATGTGTCACATGCACAAAAAAGTGTTTAACTCAGTATCCATCTTCCTCTAGCTCACGAAGAAAGGAGAACACAAATCAAATAGATAATCCCCATTCTGAACAGGAAATACTCTTTAAAGCAGTAAAAGTCTTACACCATTCTCCCAGAATTATACTTCCTCCTGTAACTCAAGCAAATAATCTCTTTCTACATTGGTTTTACAGTGCAGCTTTAGTTCAGAACAGGAGGAGAGATGAAAATGTGCATTAAGCCCTTATGTCCTGGGAAATGGATGTAATTACCTACAGGGAAAGTGTAACAGAAAAGAATATTTTAACATATTTCAGCAAAGCCACAAGCAAAAGTGTCTGATACACATCACAAATTGGATTAGCGATATACTTATGATGCTTCTAAGTTTAGACTTAAGGCAATCAGCTAATGCCCAATGTCCATGGCCTAAAAAGATGTTTAAGGACACATAATTTGCCATGTCTGCCCATGCACTAGTCCTGAATATATCTCAACACAGCCAAGCCTGAAGATAAACAAATAAGGGGATATAAGTGAAATAGATGGGCTACCACGTGATGCAGCTGTACCGCTCCTTAGTGCTTAACAGAAAGAATGAAAGTCAGAGTGTTATAGCGATACCTGTATGCCTGTGTTCATTGGGACATAGTTCACAGTACCTAAGCTATGGAAGCAATCTGTGTCTCTATCAACTGATAAATGGATAAAGAAAATGTGCTCTAGGTCCATGACAGGGTATTACAGCCACGAAAAGGAAGAAAAGAAAAAAGAAACTGAGTGTTGCTGCCAATTCCACCTAACTGAAAAGCAGGTCATAAAAACAGTAGTTTGTGTCCTTGTCCATTGTCTTCACTGGATCTGACGCCCTGAGACTTTTGGCTCTTCTTCAAAGTCTAAATAACCATAAAAGGCAAATGTTTCCGAGCTATCCCAGACATTGAGGTAGCCACGAGAGCCCAACTAAGAACACTCATTCAAAGAGAGCTGCTTCAGGAAGTCGCAAGAACTATTGGTGTGTTCAAAGCCAGAAGTATTTTGAGGGGGATTAATAGCAATGATCTTTTACTGTAATAAATTAAAACCTCTAACATTCATTGTATTTTTGTTCACGCTTCATATAAATATGCCAAAATGAAGCCCATTATTCTGTACAACTAATATGCACTAATGAAATATCAAAATTAAAATTATTGTGGCTTATCTAAAGGACTTGGAAGTCAACATGAGTAAGATATCAGTGATTGAAGGGTTTGTACTAAGGTAGAACACAGACCTCCTTCAAATTTTGGAAGATAATAGGAAATCAGTTTGTTAACTTGAAAATTGATAAATGCAGGAAAATAAGACCAGTACATAGATGATAGCCAAGTTGACCCAAAGAAGATAATTTAACAAATGGTAGAAAATGAATGCATGTTACCATTTTGTAAACCTTGTGTCCTGATGTGTCTACTTGACACCTAAGAAAAAAGTTGCCTATTTTAAAATTATTACATCCTTCTCGTCCTCTTCGATGGTTCTATTCTTTCCTCATTGTGAAAGTCAAGGTAAGTTAGTGGAAATGTTAGCCACTTCTCATTCAGAAATAACCCTCTCATATTGCTGAGGAGTTGTAACCATCCCTCTCTGACAATACTGATTCAGACAGTGTAGAATTAACACATGGCTCAACGTGGAGCAATGTTTTTTTTCTTCTGCAGAATAGGACCCAAATTTCTGATTATAGCCCACCTACTACCCAAACTGTGATGTCAAGGGAAACCAACGAAGACTAATGTTGAAGACTGGTGTATCTGTATTTTTGAATCATGAGTATGATTCATGATTCTATGTCACTGCATCGATTTAGATTTTCAATTTGCGTTTTAAATGACAAGTCATCATTACATATTCATGAAGGGTACAGTGCTGTGGTTTGGTGTATGTAAATTAAATCAAGCCAATTAATGTATTTATCAGCTCAAGAACTCATGTCTTTATCATTTTTCCTGTGATAAGACACTTGAAACTTATTCTTGTGCTATTTTGAACTAAATAATACATTGTTGTTGACTATAGTCAACTTGTGCAATAAATCTCAAAATTTATTCATCTTTTCTAATTCATTCATCTTTTCTTGTACCCTTTGGTCACAAATCTTCTCTTCCTCATTTTTTCCTTCCTTCTGCCCCCACCCTCTGATAAGCATGATGGTAGTTTTTATTTTGGTGAGTCCAGCTTTTTAAAATTTTTCGTATAACTGAAAGTAGGTAGTAATTGACATTCTTTGACTTGTTTCGCTTTCTTCTACATGGTTGTAAATGTCAGAATTATTGCCCCCCCCCTTTTCTTTTAGGATAAAATAGTTATCAAATGTGTGAACACAGCACATTTTCTTCATTCATCTTTTAGTTGAGCACGTTGGTTACATGTGTTGGCTACAGTAAATACACTGCAGTAAACATGGGCATGCCAATATCTCTTCAGCATATTGGTGTTGTTTCCTTTGGGCATGGACCCCATAGAGGCACTGCTGAGTCACAGTAGGGCCTTTTTCAGAGGGTTCTTTGTTTTAGGAAGTGACATACTTTTTTCCATAATGACTGGGCTAATTTATATAATGACAATGTATAAGAGTTCTCTTTTCTTTATATTCTTGCCAACATATTATTTTTCACTTTTTGGAACCTTTCTCATGGGTAGACAATACTATATTATTGTAGTTTTAATTTGTATTTTCATTATAATTAGTGAAATAAACATTTTTTCAGGTACCTGTAAATCCTTTGTGTATCTTTTTTTGTGTGGTCAGTGCCTTTTCAGATCCTTTGTTCATTTTTCATTTTTCTGTTGAGTTGTTTGGGTTGCTTGTATATTTGGGTATTAACTTCTAGTCACAGGTATGGTTTTCAGATTTTTATTCTGCTCTGTGCTTTGTCGTTTCACATTGTTAATGATTCTCTTTGTTTTGAGGAATCTTTTTAGGTTGATGCAATACAGTTTTTTTTTAAATTTTTTGCTTTAAGCTTGTGTTTTAAAGTTTATTATCTCAAAAAATCATTGTTCAGACACAGGCCATGAAACTGTTCCCTTAGGTTTTCTCCTGGAGTTTCAAGTTTTGTAATTCTTTTACCCCTTCTGAGTTCATTTTATACATGTTTATACATTACGAGATCAGAATCTAATATTGTAGTTTTGTGTGCAGATAGACAATTTTACCAACACTCTTTATTGAAAAGACCATCTTTTCTCATAATGTGCTTTTGGAATTTTTGTCAAACTCAGTTGCTATAAGAAAGGCCGTTCTAAGAATGTGAAGATCAATACATCCACAGCTCAGAGTTCTTAAAGGATGCTCCTTATTTCAGAAGAGTGAAGAAAACTACTTACCCCAGCAGAGCTTAGCTTTGTCAGGTGTAAGTTATGACTATTTATTTTACGTGACTCATGAGTGATCAATTTTCCCTTATGATTTTATGCTACTATTTGGTTTGCCAAGTTCTAAATGAGTACAGCAGGGTATGAAATTGAAAATGCTTCCAGCTGTGTGTGTGCGTGGAAAGATACAAAGGAGAAGAAAGGAATCCTTTCAGGGAGGCTGTTGTCTGTCTGGACTTTGAATTGTCAGCGCTTTGGCCTATTATATAGTTGGCACTGACACAATGCTATTGAGCAAGTGAAGCACAGTATCACCGTTTCTGCAGATTGATTCTCAAAGTGGGGCACACCAGCACCTATTTATTGAAATTATTTGGTATACTCTGAATTCAGAAATGAGATCTGTGAGGGTTTTTCTTGCAACCCCTTTATCTCTATAATGGCTCTCTGTTTACAAAGTCAGGATTCTTTTGGTAACAAGTTGGCAGAAACAAAATTTTTGGGCAAAAGAAAAAGATGAAGTTAGTCCATTGTTATTGGCTGAATATTTATGTTCTCCCATTTGTTGAGACTCTAAACCTCAAAGTATTGTATTTGGAGATAAGGCCCTTAAAATAGTAATTAAGGTGGAATTTGGGGACTTGATCCTATAAATTTGTTCTTTTTAGAATAGAAGGATGCTAAAGTTTAATTATTCTCTTTCCACTTTAACCTCACCTACGTACTCCAAAGAAATGTCATGTGAGGATACATCACAAAGGTGGTGCATGCAGACTTGGAAGGCAGCCCTCACTAGAAATGGAATTGCTCTTTGATTTTGAACTTTCTAATTTCAAGAACTGTGAGATACATATTTGTTTTGTTTAAATTTCTCAATCTATGGTATGGGGCAGCCCATGTCGATTAATATAATTGCTCATGTAGTAGGAAAGATGACTGGTGTGACACATCTGGTCGGAGAAAGAGCTGTAGGAAATTCACTTTTAGAGAAAGCCACAGAGATCTGCTCTCTCTCTCTCTAAGGTACTTCTGTACTTCTATGTGTCTGCTGGATTTTATCTTGTGGAAGGGTGATTAGTATAGGGCAGTGGTGGTGTGGGGAAGAGACCCTATTTAGACTCATCATTGTATCCAGCCAGTCTAGAAATTCCATGTTAATAGTTTTTAATCAGTACTGTATTACTTTATAGATTAATTTTGGTAGAACTCACATCCTTACAATGTTGAGCATTTTTGCCCACATGCACAAACCAGATCTCATTTACTCATTCTCGATGTTTTGCCAGTGTTTTTCTGTTGAGTGTTCAGTTTGTGGCTGTGCGTTTTGTGCTTATGCTTCATGATTTAAACATGTGTGTCATGTACCCAGTAGAACTTAACCTTTGAAAAAGTGGAAATGTGTGTTTAAGTCGAGTGCAGCCACTTAAATTGTGATAAAGTTATTGATATGGAACGATCTATAACATGCTAATACATTCAGAAAATTTTTTTGATAATGGCCTATGTATTATATAAATGCCATTCATTTAAATATATGTAAAATTATGAGTGTGGAATAGAGGCGTTTTGGAGCCTATAAAATGTCGATAAAATATGTATTTCAGATTGAGAAATACTTTTGGAATGTAAGACCTTTGAATATCCACTTCTCTAGAATAGCATTAAGAACATTGGCAAAATAGTCAAAAATCAAATTTTCTGAAAATTAAAGAACTGAAACATTTCGAGTAATATTTATTTAAAATTACCAGCTGGGTTAGAATAAGGATAGTCAGCTTTGTGGAGCTTCAGGTTGCTCTAATACCAGCTTACTTTCCCTTGATCTGTAGTGGCTTTGAAAATCAATACCCTCACTGCTACGATAGCTGTGATGACTAGCAACTTGGAAACTATTAGTGGGAGTAGAATGGATAGAGTTCCCTAAATGTCCTATCCCCAGAAGTATGACAGTATATGACCTCTCCGACAGCTCTGAAAAGGGGCGGGGGTAAGCTTTATTCTCAGGGATTACCTTTATTTAACCTAAACTAGAGCTCGCTTGGCATAAATATTCGTCAACATAATTGGTGGCATTTGTTTAATTTTGCCCAAAGTGGCATCACCAGATGGTGTTAGAAGAAGCATACTACAGAATTTAAAAGGAAAACTTGAGAGTGGGTCTCTGAAAATCTACAACGCATTCTGGAATACAGATGTCCACACACAGATGCATGGAATTATGCATGGCTTGGGAAGATCTGAAATAACTCTAATCTTTCACCTTTGTCTGTCTTTGAGCTTCTGTTTGAATATGAAGGGAAGGGGAGGCATATTATGAAGTGCCTGCCTGAGTACTGAAGGCCTGACTTAACGTGCTCCTAGAGCCTCTCCGCAGAAACTGGGGCTGTTATTGGTCCAAAGTACTTAAGGAAAACTATTCTAGTCATTAACTGGCTACTTAGTAAATTAAGCAGGCATTTCAGCTTCTACACAAAACAAACAGTATAGGTTTTACAGAATTAGTTCAAAAAGTCACCAAACAGTGCAAACTGCACGAGAGCAGAGGATTACGTTTCCAGAGATGCCACATTATGTTATTTAAAACATCTTTTCAATGAAAATTAGGAAGCATGCAGAGAATGGAGAAAATATGGACCATACATAGGAAAAAAGCAGGCAATATAAACTGTCCCTGGAAAGTCGGAATCTGGACCTACTATATAGATTTTATATATTTTTCAATTTTTACTTTGTAAGAACATGAATTCCAAATTCTGTAACACATTAGAGACATGGGGTTTGGCGAATCAGAGAGCATCTATACCCACCCCTTTGCAGAGGATCACTCTTTTCTAGTTGACCATTGACTCTCTTTCTATCCTGTCATTCATTTTGCAGCCTTTTTATGTCATTATTTTGTACGTTTCATAAGCGTGACATGCACTTACAGTCTGTCTTTTGTGCTTGACCCATTTCACTGAGCATTATTGACTCAAGGTGCCCCATTTTCATTCAAAAGCTTCAGATCTGTCTTTATTAATGGCTGCATAGTATTCTGTTGTGTGTGAGTACCACATCTCCTTTAACCATTCCTCTACCGATGGGCAGGTAAGTTGTTTCCAGGATTTGGCTGTTATGAATTGTGCTGCTATCAACTTGCATATATCTTCTTGGTATGTTGACTTTATTTTTTTTAGGGAACATGCTCAGTAGAGCAGTAGCTAGATCAATTGAAGTAGATTTTATATTTTTATTTATTTTTTGGAGACGAGGATAAAGCTGGGGGAATCATGATCTCAGACTTCAAAAAATACTGCAGGGCAACAGTAATTAAGTCTACATGGTAGTGGTATAACAACAGACATTAGGACCAGTGGAACAGATTTTGCATTTATTTATTTATTTATTTATTTATTTATTTATTTATTTATTTATTTATTTATTGAGATAGGGTCTCACTCTGTAGCTCAGGCTGGTTCTGAACTCACTGTAGACCCCAGGCTGGCCTTGGACTCTCAACAATCCTCCCGTTTCAGCCTCCCTAGTGCTGGGATTACAGGCGTGTGCTACCACGCATGATTTATATGGGGAATTGCTGGGGAATTATGCTGGGGAATTGAAATCAGGCCCTTAGAGCTTGCTAGGCAAGTGCATTAACCACTGAACCATTCCTCCAGCCTCAGATTTTATATTTTTACTATGCTCAAAGAACTAAAGAAAGCATTTGTAAAAGTACTAGCGTATGTCTTAGCAAACAAAATACTCATAAGGAGGTGGAAAAGCGTACTAACTGCAATGTAAAATCACGGGGAGGGCTTGCCAGCATATTTGAGCAGTCAAAAGAGATTCAGAATATTTGACAGTATATTGCTACAGTATATGCAACATCAGGAACAGAAAGAAAACAGAGTGAAGAGAAATGAATGGAGAAGTAGAGAACTATATAATACCACCAGGAATATGTGTGAGGGAAGAAAAGGAACAGAAAGATTATTTGAAGAAATCAGGATTAAAAACTCACCAAATTAAATGAAAAAGTTAATCTATGCATTCAAGAAACTCAGTAAATGTCAAGTACAGCAAACTCTAAATGACCCATACCTAGAGTCATCAAAGTTAACTCAGAAAAATGGCTCCTCATGTGGGAAGAATTCTCAGTGGCATCAATAGTTTACCTTTCTAATCAGAAGCCATGGATACCAGTAAGCAGTGAGATAAAATATTCAATGTGCTGATTAAAAAAGACTGCCAACCAAGATTTCTTTATCCAGAGAAAAATATGATTCAGAAATGAAGATGAAATTAAGCCTTTCCCAAATAAATAATACCTGATTGAATTTGTTGCTGGCAGATACACCCTGCAGGAAATGCTGAAGAGAATGTCACGCTGGATGCTAGGGGCAACAGTAGGCATTGACATAGGTCCAGAAGAAGATTTAGTCCAGAGAATCCAGCAAGGTAATTACAAAGATAAACATAACATACAGTATAAATGGGATTTTGTGTGTTCCTTTTATGCTACCTGATTTAAAATAGAGATGGATAAAGTAATAATTACAGAATTGTGCTGAATTTATAGCATATAAAGGCATTTGCCATTGCTAACAGAAAGGAGACAGGATCAAAGCTAAACTGAATAGCTCTTTTGTATGCTATGATGATTATTAATTTTTATTGCCAATGTGACTGAACTTGAGAGATGCCCGAGAAATTAGGAGAGCGCACTTTTCGTTGTGTCTGTGAGGGTGTTTCCAGAGATGACTGGCGTGCGGACAGCAGACTGAGGGAGGGAAACTCATCCACCACGTGGGACTCCAGCTCCTTCGGCCTCCCAACTGGGACTCCTCAGCGGCTCTGCAGTGCGCTGTCCTGCCCTCAGCCTTCGGTCTTGGCCCGTGTCATCGGTTCTGCGAATACTGAGTGTTTTGGAAACTGCTCCGTTACTTGTTTCTGGGGTTCTGTAGCATGTAGATGGCGCTTAGCTGTTTATTCACTGCTGTGACAGAATACCTGACATCCTCAGTGTAGGGGAGGAAGGTTCATTTAGCTCAAGTTTCGGAAGGTCTCACGCTGTCACATCACGGGCAGCTGGCAGGGGTGGGAGCACACGGTCGTCTGGGGAGCTGCTCACAGCATTAGGGACAGAAAGCCAAGGGGAGCATGGGAAGAGTGCAGTAGGGTGACTCAGGCTAAGGCTGGAGCTTTCTCAAGGAGGTGTAACCACGTTTCTCCTTCCTTCCTTTACTCAGTTTGCTCGTTGAGCCCTGCACACACAGAGTGGGTCCTCTTCGCTTGCTTCCATTCCCCGTGGTCAAGAAAAAACACTTGAAATCTCTGCCAGTCTCAACAAATTGGCACACTCTCTCCAATTCAGACCCCAAGAATCCACTCCTCCTAGGCAGGCCCCTGTTCCCAACAGCACACAGTACCACAGTTACACCACTACATCCAAATACATGAGGCTTTTGGGGAACAGTCTAGATCTGAACCATAGCAGATGGTCATTGTGGAACTGTGTGGTCACTGACAATATTAGGCAATTTATTAAGCCTCCTTTCCCACACACACACACACACACACACGCACGCACGCACGCACGCACGCATGCATACACGGTGGTTTTTTTTTTCCTCTAGGAAACTATGGGTAATAATAATAATAATACACTATTTAGCCTAAGTTCTTCTCTGTGAGCTAAAAGGTTTTAACTTAAGATGTTACTTTTAATACCCTGGAGCAACAGCTAGATTAACTCAAAAGCACATAGTGAAAGAAAGGAATTGAAATCATATCCTAGAAAATATTGCTTAGGTGCAACAGAAAAGGAAAGAAGGAAAAGAGAAACAAGATGGACGTATAGAAGCAGAAGAATGTTATGCTGAAATCTTGCCTTATCAACCAATGCAGAAAATGTTACTGGACTAAGCATGCTTATCAAAATCTAGATGTTGACAAAATAAATGAAAAATGCAATGCAAATCTATTCTATCAGAGAGGCACAGTTCTGATATAAAGATCAAATACGTTGAAACTAAAACGATGAAAAAAGGATGCCATTTCATCAATACCCTGTGGAGACGTAAAGTAGCTACAATATATCAAACCAAATAGATTTAAACACAGAATGTGATTAGAGAAAATAGAAGAAGAATAGCTTATAGTGATAAGAAAGTAAATCTATACCAAAATTATTGAGAGGTAGGAAAAGCAGTGCTTAGAAGGAAACATAGTCATTCTACAAATTGATAGCTGACAACTGCTAAATGAATCAACAAAGTTAAAGGATACAAGAATTAATTCTATTTCTATGTGCTAGAAAAAATGCAAAGTGAAAAGTAATATATGAAGAAAATAACTTTGCTCAGAATGAGAAAGAATAAATTAGGAAAAAATTTAATAAAAGAAATATAAAACTTTTTACACTGAAAATTACAAAATATTATAAAAATTACTGGTAAAATTTTGGAGCAATTAGAACATTTCAGGCAGTGTTAATGGGAATGTTTTAGATGCTTTGAAAGGAATTTGTGGTTTCTCAGAAACTTAATGTTACACTTTGAATCTGGAGTGTCCCCCAAAAGCCTCGTATATTTGAATGTAGTGGGATACCTGTGGAAACTTGTGCTATTGGGATATAAGAACTGGCTGAAATGGATGGATGCTTGAGGTCTGACCTGGAGGGATGGTGTCAACTTGTTGAGCTTGGCAGGTGCTCAGAGCAGAGCTTTCAGGTTTGTGTCACTGATTTGTGGGGCTGGAATTGAGGGGAGGCACCCACCTTGGGTGTGGGATGCCGAACTGGCAGCTTGAACTAAGTAAAGAAAGGAAGAATAAACACTGTTACAGCTTTTTCCTGGGAAAGGTCTGAATTTTTCCTTAGTCTCCACACATAGCTAGCTTTCCCCTCACTCAGTGTCTGCCTACCTTGTGGTGAAGTTTTTCTCAAACTAGTTCTTTGCCATGTGCTTCCATCTTTGTTGGCTGCCCCTGAGTGGACTGGGTGCCAGCTTCTGAAACTTTCTAAAATAAATCTTAACTCCTTTAAGTTGTTGGTGTTGGTATTTTGTCCCAACAGTGAACAAGTAACTAAGAGAGTCAAAAGAGTTACCCAAAGGGCTAAACAATTATAAATGTAGAAAAAGCAACAGTGGAGGCATACCTTCATATAAAAACTTTGTGCAAGTGTTCATGCATTATTTCTGATGGCAAAATGTAGAAACAATCCAAATTAATGGATAAACAAACTATAACACTGCTATGTGGATTATAATTCATCTATAAAATAAGTATTTATTTGTATTCATTTAATTGTATGGAGGAACCTTGCAAACCTTATGCTAAAAGAAATATGCCAGACACAAATGGTGACATTTTTCAAATTATATATATATATATATATATATATATATATATATATATATATACACACACACACACACACACACACACACACACACACACCCACACCCACACCCACACCCACACACCCACCCACCCAGAATATGCAGATTTGAAGAGGAAGATTGGCAGATGCCATGACCTACGGGCAGAATTGGGAGTGCCTGCTAATGAGTGTAAGGGTTCTTTTCTGGGGGATTCAAATTACATTATCGTGATGGCTGCACCAACTCTGTAAGTTACCCCCCCAAAAAATCCCTGAATTGTACACATTAAATAGTTAAATTTTAGGTTATATAAAGTCGTTGTTAAAAGAAGATACATCCCCAAATCCTTTCCAGGTCTGATGTACTTTTTAAGTCACTGTGCTGAAACGGAACAAATAGCTAGCTATAGCCATCCTAGTCAATCACATGATAATCCTTAGAAGTCACCACTGTGTTTTTTCTTAGTGCCATATGTCTGAAAGAGTGAAGTTTTTTGGGGGATGTTTTCCATGTACTAAAACTATTTGAAAGCTGCTGAACTGTGGAGCCCTGACTGACAAGCCAAACTCTATGATAGTGAGTGCAGTTGGTGGGTGTCACTGATTTTACAGCCCCAGAATGGGAGTATTGCCTTATCCTTGCCTGCTAGCTGTTACCTGGTTTTAAATATGCACAGCTATGAAACCACCTCCCTCATCATGCTGAAGTTCAGGGCAGTTTCCTTGGTTGGTCTGGCTACTCTGAATGCTAGTCAGTTACAACAATGGTTCTGATTTTTTGATATTAGGAACTTCTTTAGTGGAAGTCCATTCTCCCAAGGATGGGGTTGGATGGGCAGGAAGTACTCGCTTTGCAGTAGGTTGTTGGAGAATGGCTCTGAAAAGGCGATCAGCAGCAGGAGGGTAGGTATTATAGTTAGGACCTGGAGGGTTCCCCCAAGGCCTCATGTACCTATGGATACTGCGTACTGCTAGGAGGTGGGGCCTGAATGGAAGGTGTGGATGGATGCTTGGGGCATGACTTGGAGGTGTATGTTGATTCCACTCTTCCTCACTTGACTTGGGTCTGTTTTGTCATGCTGAGATCTCTTGCTCTTGCCCAACCATGTGATTCCGCCATTTTCCAGCTGCCTCCCTGTGCATGAATGGACTGTGACCTTCTGAAACTGTGAGCTAAAATAAACATTTCCTCCTTAAAGCTGTGGATGTTAGATATTCTATCCCAGCAACGAGAAAGTAGCTAAGAGAAGAAAGGAGAGTGAAGTCCCACCTCCAGTCCGATTAGCAGTGGCATTAGAACCTAGTGGGACCACGCTGACAGGAAGTGGGGCTCTGCTGGCTGCTCATCTGTTGTGTTACCTGAGTCCTTCCACAGACACAGACAAGTACCAGTCCATGGCCAGGTGCTGGGGACCACTGAATTAGAAGATTGCACATCTGAGCCTTAGTGTCTTGAAGTATACAGGCTCTGTGCTGAAGAATCACAGATATAGGTGAGGCAGTGCAAAATGTACGTTTTAAAAAATAAAAGCTGAATCATTATGGATCTTTATCATTTAGGCTAAATTTTGTTGTGTATATTTAAGGTAGAAAACATATGTTATATGATATGTTTGAGCAGCAAAAGGCAGGATAATCAACTTAATATAGCCCTCATCTCAACTAATTGTCTATTTTTTTGTGACATGAGTAGCTAAAAAATATGGAAAAAAGAACTATTGGTGAATATCCCAATGAAGGGATTGGTTGGATTCAGAGAGGAGCTATCTAGATTTGACTACTGTGAACCCATTAGTGGAATAGGAAGCTGGGGTAGAGTGGTGACTTGAGTGAAATGACTTAGGCGTGGAAGATTAATATGTTAAACACTGCGTGGTTTCTCAGACTTGGAAAACCCAGAACACAGACATTCTTTGGAACCATATGAAGTGATAGCCGGAGCCAGGGGAAGGGACAGGGAGGGGGTGGGAGGGTAGAAGATGGGAAGGGATTGTGAAGTCGATGTGATACGTAGATGTATGAAACACCCAAATTCATTGTAAATACTATGTATTACATTTGTATATTAATAAAAATAGTGGGGGAAATGTACTTTAAAAAGTACCTAAAATATTGTTTATCACGAATTCCACAGATAAACTGTGTTTTACTTACAGTCTCCATGGTGTATATTAGATCTCTTGAGTTGTCAATACTACATGTTTGCCACCGTGTGTCCTCTGACGTACCTCTTTATCTTCAGTCTCACCCTCATCTTGGCCAGCCACTGTTTAATTTTTCTTTATCTCCAGTTTTTCTTTAGTTTCCCATATAAGGGAATACAATATTTTGATTTCTGTGTGCGGTTTATTCTGTGTAGCAAATATCCTTCAGTCTCATCCATGGTTTGGCATGGATGATGGGAGGAGGAGGTGGCAGGGAGGTAGATCTGATGCTTGGAATGAGTTTTTACTTAAAGAAAGTTGCTGTTATTTTTGGAACTCATTTCAGTTTGTTAAATAGAGTAAGTTGTGTTTATCAGTCACTGAGTCACTATTCGTCCAAGGATACCTTAGCTCTTTCTGATTTTGAAGAGCTAAGCTGTATTTCTCCCGGGGTAAAAGTGAGATTGCCTCTTTTTAAGTCCAGATAGGTAAATCTGTCTCTCTGATTATCTAAATCCTCTTTATTAGAAAGACCGGGCTTTCTTGCCCAGTATTATCTTCCCTTTAGCATATGGCAACTGACCGTGACGATTTCCCTGTGTTCCCAGAAGTGTTGCCCTTGGCCCATGCTCTGTGTTGACCTTTTGGAGGTGTCCACTGAGGTAAACAAGCCCATCACTGCCTTCCCCTCTCAAGGCAGGAGGGAAGAACTCACAGCCTGCCAAACAAACAGGCCCGAACTGAAGAAGTAATAAATGCCATTTTTTCTGCTTCTCGGAACATATTACAAAAATAGAAGCTGAAAGTAAAAGATGAATAATTCTCTGCTGTAATTTGGTGCATAACATTGAAATTTTCTTAAGTATGTTAGTTTCAGAAAACCATGGCTCTGACTTCGACGGCATCCTGAATGTGGGATATTAAATTCCTCAATAAATATCATTTTTCACTCAGGACAGCCGAGTCGATAGACGTGACTATCATTCTTGATTTCCTCCTCTTGTCGCCTCCTGGTTAAGAGGGATTTTCAGCAGGCCTGCCGGGACTCCTTTCCAGCTCACCTGCAACAGTCTCAGCCTCTAGGCTAGCTATTGCTTAATTGGATACTATGTCATTTAAAATATTTTGCATGCTATCTTGAAAATTACTCAAAAATAAGAGGAAACAAACCCAGCATCCCCGCATTTGCTCCAGGAAAAGTGTGGCCGAAGGAAGGAAACGAGTTTCCAGATATGCCATTTGCATGGCTGCATGAGACAGTGCGTTTCCCTGATGGGGGGACAAGTCAGGCACAAGAAACTTGACCCCAGGGACTCAGAGGCAAAGCGTGTTTCTTGTACCAGGCAACTGCAGCTGGAGTTCACACACACCAGATGAGGTGTCGCACTTCCAGGAGCAGTGGAAAGGCATTTAACTCTGGCCACGTCTTTGCTGGGTGTGCTCCCTTTGCCCAGTCAGCACATGCGTGCTTAAAGTTGAATTTGTAAAACACCACACTGATGCTTTCAGGTGAGCAGCCAGTGAGAATGGGAAAGAGACATGGTGAGGTTTTCTGTGATACTGGGATGTAGTGAACGCAGGACTGGCCTCATCTTTCTGTTGAATTAAGGGAATATGGTAGGCTGGAGGAGTGCAGGACCTGAGCTACGTCATGTTTCCTGCAAGAGAGAGGCTCTGCCTTGCAGCTGGGGATGAGCGAAGCATAAAGGCAGAGGCCTGGGTGTTGCTATGCACATTTTTACAGCGAATTTCCTGAAAGGCTGTGTTCTAGGTTTGCTGCCCAGTGTGGAAGCAGGCATGTCCCAGAGTCGCTCAGGGAAGGCCAGCCAGGGTGCAGTGGTGCTCGTGGTGCTCGCCGACAGAATGAGACACCTGCCTAAGTCCCTCATTTTGTCATTTTGGTCACATCCACTGTTCTCTACAAGGTTGTCCTCGAAGTGCTTGCTTTGTCCTTTTATATTAATATGTCACCTTGACTATTGCAACGACCAGTTAATCCTGGTACCAACAGCGACCTAACCCTGTCTGTGATCTCTCCTTGTTCCAGTGCCACTTGCCACCATAAGCCACTCACTCTGCCAGGTGCTGGAGACACAGACAGCAGTACAGTCTCTTCCTTTAAGTAATTTTCAGTCTTTACAGGAAAATTGACAAGAGATCAGGAAAGTACGATTCTACACTAGCTGCCACAGACACAGTCATTGTGCCAGAGCCTATTGAGTGTTTTTTTTTTTTTTTTCCCTTCAATAGGCCCTTGAGATTTTGGACTATTGACTTTAAAATCAGGGGATGTATTTTTACCATTTGTAAATAGCCAGTTAATTTGAGTCTCTGAGTCAGAGAACTGGGGTTCATGGTCACCCCTGGCAAATGGTGAATGAGGATTGTTGTTTTCAGTTTGTACATGGGAACAAAACATCCAGTTTTACACCTCAGAAATGTATATTTTTAAGCCACCACCAAAATATTGTCAGTTACACAAGCATATAACATTTATCCTAAGCAAATGTATTTCCAGAACCCAACAGAACAACTGTAATGTAAGATTAACTTCAAGCGTCTGCTTTTATATTAACAGTATGACTCAAGACAACCTTTCCGTTATTTTGAAGAGTCCTATAAATTTCGTACATATCTGCCTCATGCAGAGTTCCCACCGTAGGCAAATGGAAGCAGTAGAACAAACGACTGCTATCTGTGGGCTTCACTCAAGAAGTAAGTGAAGCCTTGCTATGTCTGAAGGAAATTTTTGCTCTTAGCTTGGATTAATTTCCTTGCTAGCCTTTTTATTAGGATTTGATAAATCCTTTAACTACATTTTTCATTAGACATCTAGATAACCAGGAGACATATGGTGTTAATGTTTCCCGAGCCTTTTGTGAACAGAAGCAGCTGGTAAGTAGAGAAAAAAATTTTTGAAAAAGGAACAAGTGAGCCTCAGGGGATTGAAGTTGTAATCAATCAACCCTGAATTCTTCACCTTCCACTTGTATCTTGAACAAGCCAGAGTGAGTGTGGGGAGAGCGTGTGAGACGGACTGCGCTTGGAAGGGCCTGGCTGAGGCGTGAACTATCTGAGCAAGGACAGATGCAGTGCTCCCTGGTCCTGTGGGCCTCCATCGTGACTGCGTGTATAGGAGACCCCATTTCCAGTAAGGAGTCTTACAGGAGCTTCAGGGAGGAGGGGGCCAGCTAGCTGGTGCTGGCCTTGCTGGGAGTGGGTGCGGCTTGGTGGGAGCTGGTGCCTGCCACAGCTTTCCTGTTGGCCCTTGTGTTCTCAGAAGTGCCGCATATCTTATTTTATAAATTAAAGCCATGATGACTGAGCTTGGAGAAACTCCAAACAACCAATTGGGATGATTCATAATCTCATTGAGAATAATTTTTTTTTTTGCAACCAAGTAATTTAAATAAGCTCTGTCTCTATACTTTGTTTTGTCGTTTATGTTAAGCACATTCCTCAGGACTTCTGGGACAAGAACTATTTCATCCTGATAACCTTACTTTTTACTGCTGCTGGGCGTGTACATAAAATAGTGCTAAGGACTTTGCGTTCATCTTCTGACTTGGGTCTTCAAAACAATATGCTCTTGTTTGGGAGATAAGAAAACAGAGGCTCTGAGAAGCTAAGGAGCTGCTTAAAGGTCTCCCCATTTAGCCAGCCGCACAGCTGGATTTTCATCCCTGCATACTTGTTTCTACTCTTGTCATTATTTTTCGGTATGTGAAGACTCATAATTGCCTTACTTTTCCCACTATCCTGAAGTGTTGTTAGACAAAGACTGATGAAGATTGTGAGTCCCCTGCATGTTCTGTCTAAGTAACGACTCTAATTGTGCCATTTTAGTCATGTAATTGTTGAAAGGTGTGAGGTAGCTGTTTTTGTTTTTTAACATAGAAGTAGGTAAGACATAAAAGCTGCAAACTATCAGCCTGCAGTTGGCCTCCTTGGCAGGGAGAATTTGGGAGAGCTGGTCCATTGCTCCTGGAAGTTTCACGTCACAGAATAGAATGAGAGGGCGGGGACCACAGCCTGCTTGGAGACCCTAATTCGATGTACACCAAAGCTGTATGAGGAGCTTCCTGCCAAAGCCTCAGCCTCTGTGTGCCCTGGGAAACATTTTATTCTCCTTCAAGTCTGTATCTTAAGTAAGAGGTCCAGGTCTGACAAAGGAAGGTGCAGTGATGGTTCTTCCAAAGGGAATGAAGATTTCTACATCTATTGTGCTCCATTAAGCAGCTCAAATAAATAAAACTGTCAGTTGATTTCTTTTTAAATTGTCCATGACAGGCTGCTAACTGGTTCCTCTTCATCTACGAGTTGGGATAAACGGGCTGCCTCGTTTCCTTTGTCCTGGGTCTTCAGAGTGGAGGTCATCCGCCCTGGTGCCTGAAGTGGATGAGGTAGCCTCACCTCCTGAGCTCTAAAGTGGAGGTTTGAGCCTATGGTCTCTGCTTTCTCTGATGCTCCTTTGACAAAGTCTGACATAACTGGCCATTCACACGGCCTTATTCCTGCAGAGGAACCGACTTCTTCCCAGTGGCTGGCTGCTCCGATTTCCTATAGCTTTCTGTTCATTTGTGAGGCTCCAAACCTACCACTTCATTTAATCCCACCAGTCCCACCAGCAGTGCAAGAAGGCTCATTTTTCCCCACAGCCTTGCCAGCATCTATGGCTGTTTGAGTTCTTGGTATATGCCATTCTCATCATCTCAATGATGTTTTGATTTGCGTGTCTCTAATGGCTAAGCATGTTGAATGTTTTTTCATATGCTTACCGTTCATTTGTATTTCTTCTGAAAACTATCTCAGTTGTCCATTTGTTGATGGGGTCTTTGATTTCACGGGGTCTATGTTTTTCCTTAGTTCCTTGTATCGTCTAGTTATTAGCCTGGTGTCTGAGGTGTAGGTGGTACCAAAAAAAGTTCCTATTCTGTTGGTTCTGTCTTCATTATGTTGTTTCTTTTGCTGTGCAGAGACTTTTAAATTTGAAATAGGTCAATTTATTGAGTCTGAGTCTTTTTTTTTGTTGTTGTTTTTTTGCATCAGTCATCTTATTAAGAAAGTCTTTGCCCATGCCCATATCTTTAAGAGTTTTGCCAATTTTGTCCCCTAGGAGGCTCAGTGTTTCTGTTTTAATTTCTACATCCTTGATCCACTTTGGTTTGATTTTAGTAGTTATTGGTGTGAGTCTAGATTCATTCTTCTGTGTGTATGTACCAGTTCGCCCCGAACTATTTATTGAAGAAACAGTTCTTTTTCCACTTCCTGTTTTTGGTCCCTTTATCAAAGATCAGGTAACTGAGAGTGTTTGGGGTTGTCTCTGCATCCTCAGTTCTGTTCCTTTGGCCAGCTTGGCTGTTTTTGTGCCGATACCATATGATTTTTTAAAATCACTGTTACTTTGTAATATAACTTGATGTCTGGAATTGCAGTGCCACCTGCTTTTGTTTTGTTTCTCAGGTTCTTGGCCTATGCTGGGTCTCTTTTGTTGCACTTGGACTTTAGGATTGATTTTTCTAGTTCTGTCAAAATTGTTGGAATTTTGTAGAAATTGCATTGTATCTGTACATCAGTTTTGACAGTATAGCCATTTTGACAATATTAATTCTTCCTGTCCGGGAACAGGGGTTGTCTTTCCATTTTTGGATGTCCCCTCCAATTTCTTTTTTCAGCCATATATAGTTTTCATTGTAGAGGTCCTTCGCTTCCTTGGTTAGGTTTATGCCTAGGTATTTAGCTTTTTGAGGAGCCATTGAGAATAGGATTGTTCTCAGCTCTTTCTCAGTGAGTTTATTGTTAGTGTAGAGGAGTGCTAATGATTTGTTTGTGTATTGTGTCCTGGAACTTGGCTAAATTTGTTAATTAGAACTGAGAATCTCTGTTTGGAGTTTTGGTGTCTATGTAAGGAATCATGTCACCTGCAAATAAGGATAGTTTAACTTCTTTCTTTCCAATCTGTGTTTCCTTTATTTCATTTTCTTGCCTGATTGCTCTAAGCCAGGGTTTTGGTACTGTGTTGAATAGGAGTGGTGAGAGCAAACAGCTTTGTTGTGTTGCTGGTTTAAGGGGAAATGCTTTCAAATTTTCCTTATTAAATATATCAGCAGTAGGTTCGTGTGAATGGCTTCCATCAATTTGAAGTCAGGTCTTTCCATCTCTGTTTTCTTCAAAGTTTTTTTTTTTTTAATTGTGAATGAATGTTGGATCTTAACCTTTTTTTTGCATCTATTGAGATGTTCATGTTATTGTTGTCCTTGCTTTTATTTATGTGGTGTATTACATTAATTGATTTACATATGTTGAACCATCCTTGAATCCTTTTAAGGAAGCCAACTTGATCATGGTGTATGCTCTTTTCGATGATTTGCTTAAGTCTATTTGCCAATATCTTATTGAGGATTTTTGCATCTATATTCAGTAAGAATGGCTGTGATTTTTCTCCCATCTTAAGTCTTTGTCTGATTTTGGTATTAGGATAATGTTGGCTTCCAGAAATGAGATGAGTAATGTTCATTCTCATTCCATTTCATGGAACAGTTTGAGAATCATTGATGATGGCTCTTCTTTGAAGTACTGATAGAATTCTGCTGTAAATCTATTCTATCCCAGTTCTTTGTAATAGAGACTATTGCTGCCTCAGGTTTCATGCTTGTTATGGGTCTATTCAGAACTTCTATGTCTTTTTGGCTCAATTTTTTTATTTTGTACACATTTAGAAATTTATTCATTTCTTTCAGGTTCTCCAATTTGTTGGTGTATAAATTTTCAAAATAGTTTCTTAGAATTTTCTGTATTTCAGCAGTGTCCATTATAATTTTACCCTTTTCATTTGTAATTGCATGCATATGGGTTTTTTTCTTTTCTTCTTTGGGTTAGTTTAGCTAGAAGTTTATCAATCTTGTTTATTCTTTCAAAGAAACAACTCTTCTATTAATTGATCTTTTGAATTTTTTTGTCTCCATTTCATTAGCCATTAAGTACTGCGTATATGCACTAATTAAAATGTGAAAAAAGACATATTCTTTCTGTGGACTATTTATTGACTCATAGAATAATAATGATGAAAATTAGCTCTAGCGTCTTTTACTGATGCTAGATCAAATTTAGTCACAGCTAGTGTGACCTTCCTGGCTTGACTCATTTTTTACCTCCTCTTTCTCTCTCTCCATTGCCCTCACCTGGCCAGATACACAGGGAATTCAATAGTTTCTCTGCAAGTTAATAAAATGTGTCTATTTCCGGTCTGAATTTAGACAAACACTTGACCCTGAGGGTACCCAACCTGATCCAGGGTGCTGATCTTTACAGCGTCTTGAGGACCAATGAGCTACACTCTTGTCTTTGAAGGCATGGAATAAAGAAGCTCATTCAGGAGTGAGGGGAATGTGGTACTTCCGTTTCCCCTTAAGCACCTCTTGTGCTATATGGGATCTATTTTGGCAAGAAGAGCCAAATATACACAGGCAGTGTGTGGTTTGTGCAGCTTCCAAGTTGAAATGACAAATCCTTGGGATTTGACTGGCACAGCATGGGAGAAACCAATTACTAAGTCTTGGGCAGTAAAATTAAAGTCTGATCCACCTACTTACATGGTCAGAGTTAGCTCTCTGTGCAACACAGTGCCCTGAATGCAATGCTGTGATGCTTGCTTGCCGAGGATGGACAGGAACCTTATCTTTCCTCCCCTCCCCGGGCTTTGGTAGGAAGACTAGCTACATGAAGAATTTGAAAATCCTTCCAGATAGCCAATCCTTACGTGTATAGTCTTGGCTTTTGAGTGTCATCATTTGCTGAGGTCGCTCTGCTCCCTAGGAATGCCAACAAGATTTTCTTTCTTATCTGGTGCTGTTCCAAGACAGAAATAGTTTCATATCTTCATTTCAATTACACAAACTACCTTTCTGGGACACATGAAATGTAGTCAGAGCCCAGCGATGCAGGTAGTCCTGCAGAGAAAGAAAGCTGCCAAATAATATTTAGGCCATTGATGGAAGATTGACCTTCAGAGTACAGTGAGGGCTGTGTCACTCACCCTGTACACAGGGGTTGGAAGGCTATTCCGATAGTACTGTCAGGCAGTGTAGACTAGTGGGGAGAAGCTGAATTAAATAATGAAAGAGATCTGAGCTGTCATCTCATTTTCTCACTTACCTTAGGCAGTTACCTGACCTTGACCTTTATGAATTTCTTCCCTCATCTATAAATTTAGAAATTTTAGTATTATAAGACTTATATATGAATTAAAAGAGGAAAGGTATGTAATGAGTCTGATGCATACTATCTATAAATGATAGTGGCTATTGTTCTTATCACCAAAATGTTGCTATTGTATTCTGTATGATTCCATTGTCAGGGCTCTGAAATCCATGTGGTATATTTTTAAGAACCTAGCTCCTTTGGGGCTTATCTTCCCTAAGAAGTACAGACAATCTCCAGCCCGTGATGGTTCAGTTTTACAATGTTTTGATTTTATGCTGGTGCAAAAACAATATGTATTAAGTATCAACAATACTTCCAATTCTGAATTTTGATCTTTTCTCAGAATAACAGTACTCTGGCTATTTCCAGGGTAGGAGGATACTCTCTGCAGGCACTGGACAATGACTGCAAACTCTACCTGTTAGCCACACAATGATAAGAGTAAACAAAGGCAGTCCATAGTATACTGTATTGCTAAGCTATGGTGCTAAGTATGTTGGATGTATTAAAAGCTTTCTTAACTGACGATATTGTCATCTGATGAAGGGGCTTATTGGCATGTAACCCAATTGAAAGTCAAGGGACATCTGTTTTGTCTTCCACAAAAGACAGTATTCTTTCTGACTCACTGGTGCTTCACTTTCATTTTGAATTATTTTCCGTGGTAGGCTAATTTGCTCCAATATGTTCTCACTTCTAATCTTACTTATGTTCAGTGACAAAGTTTTACAAGATCACTAGCGCTGGTTGTAATGTATCCACTGCTTAAATAAGGAAATAAGTATCATAACAGAGAGGTTGAAACCTTAGCAGTGTTCTCCTAATTTTGAGTAGGTTCATATGATAACAAAATGATATTGGGCCATCCTGGCAGAATCCTCCTTGGCTTTCAGGGTTCCTATATTTTCATCATGGTGGGTAGTTCTTCTTTTCTTTTTCTTTCCATTGGCCAACAAAATCACTTGTCCTATTGATGTATAACTTCTGTTAGATAATAGGGGATAAGATCTTTTCTGTGGACATATCTGCTATATAATTACAGGTACTCAAGCCTAAAGGAGACTTAGCCAGTCTTCCAGTCCCAAATACCCCTGGAACAAACTGGAGCCGTTTGGAAGGAGTTTGAGTTGTCTTCATTTTCCTGCCATGTTGGACTAAAGAAATATAGTAATCACTTGCCACCTAGAAGAGTTTAACGTTCACCTGACACACTGTTTCTTATCAACCTTCCGTATTCCTGGATAAGATCTTATATTGTCACCCCATTTTCTTTTCTTTGATATCTACACTTAAGTGAGTCAGCATCCTTTCTGGCTCACTCTGTGCCCTTTTTTTCACGCTGCCTCTGTCTTCATCATAATTCACTGCTCATTTTTTGGAGTCCAGTTCTTGATGGTCTCTTAGTAGTTACCAGATTGTCTTCCCTTCGTATATTTTTCTTCCCAGTTTATTGGGTACTCTTCACACCTTGTTACAACTGCTTCCTTGATTTCTAATATTTTGCACCACTTCGATTTTCCTGCTATTGCCAGCTGACTCACCTGCTGGCCTGCTTTCCCCCTCCTTGCACGTTATGAACACTGTCGTTTCCCTAAGACCTGTTCCTGCCTGCGATCCTCTTGTGCAGTCATCTTCCCCCTCATCTCGTTCACTTCCTTGGATGTAAATAACCCTTATGATAGGTGGCTCTCATATCTTAGCGATCTTAACTGTCTCTCTGTCCTTGCGCTCTCTCTGCTCAGCTACTTATCAGTGTTGGGTGAGCTTTTGTCCCCTAATTCAGCCACCCCGAGCACTTCATGTTTCTGTTTCATACGTGCTGAGCAACGTTTATTTTTACTCAATGCAATGCTAAAGAGTAGCTTCAAAACCACTGAGATCACTATTCCCATTTGTCCTAAACTGGTTCTTCTCTATACTTGACTTTCTTATTTAATTTAATCTTCCTAGGATCATCAAACCAAATGCCCATGGGGACCAGGAAGGAAACAGAAGGGAAGAAATGCCAAGTCAGCGACAGAAGACAGTAATGGAGATTGTAGTGTTCAACGAATAATACACTAGGCCTTAAAAACTTTAAAAAGACATACTCTTAAAAAAACTTAATTTGGTACATAAAGCATTAATTTGTAAACTTCACCTCCCCCAGTTATAAAATTGAAACCTGTTGTGAACAAGGGTATGCTAACTCCTCAGACTGGATCCTTCAGGAAAATTTTTCTCATCACCTTTTTTTCCTCTTGACCTATATTTTATCAGAGACCAAATACAGATTCATCTTCTGTCTTGTCTGTCTTGGAGGTTCTTTCATTTGTCTTTTCTTTTCTTTTCTTTTCTTTTCTTTTCTTTTCCTTTCTTTCCTTCCTTCTTTCCTTGCTTCCTCCCTCCCTTCCTTCCTCCCTCCCTCCCTCCCTCCCTCCCTTCCTTCCTTCCTTCCTTCCTTCCTTCTTTTAACTGCTCTTGGTCTCTATTCTTTATTATTCCATCACTGGCCTTTTTATTTGCTCTTCTCTCTGAACTTTTCACACAATAATGCATAGGGTGTGTCCACTTTGATTAAATTGAAGATGATGACAATTTAGCTTCTGAGACGATTCACCTTTCTGTCATATCTTTGCATTCCTCAGAATCTAGTGATAATTATCCAATAATATTTATTGCACTGAATGTCTTATCTATTTGTGTGTTTCGTGTATCATATTACATCATAGACTAGTATTAGGATATGAACACCTACTGTTTGATTTTGAAATTTTGAACACCTTCCATTCAAGTGCATACTTTTTTAGGACATGGATGTAAAAGTGGTCATACATGATGAATCACATGCACACACAAAGTTAGGACATTAAATTAAATAATGAAAGCTTGTATTAAGGATTCATTCAAAATAATATGAAATAAAGAAATGAAGATAATTGATTCTAAGTAGATGGTATGATAGGTGAAGTGTCAAGGAAGGTGATGCTTGTGTCGGATGGATGCTGAGGTTGAGTATTGGTTCAGCAGGATTTAGGAAAGAGAAGTATTATGAATTACAAGCAGAAACAGTGTTTTGGAAATAACATAAGATGTGGAAAACTGTGTGGCTGTTTGTTTCAGAGAGCAGGTAACATATTTGAACAGGAAAAGGACTCTCGCCTAGGTAGTAATAGATTAATATGTAGAACTTACAAGGAGAAATTTTAGGTCCAATAAAATAAAGATTTTGTTCTCTAACTAAAAACTCACCATGGGCATGGGTTGAATCAGTAGGGAACTCTCTGACATTCATTCTTAGGCAGAGGCAGAGACATTAGAAGCTCTACAAGATGGATACCCAAGTACAAAGTTTAACTTTAAATTATTCATTCAAAAATTATTGTTTTTTCTTTTGCAGGTGTTTCTGGTTAAGTCAGCATGGCTTCAGCCAAATTAATTAGAGCATTATTAGACTAATTAAATGTGCTTGTTCTCTCTATTCTGCTCACCACAGGAGAAGTACTCAATAAATTTTGAACTGTAGTCAAGTGGGTGAATAAGCCATCACTGATCAGTAGACTAGTTTTTAAGTAGAAGCTCTGTATAATATTTTCAGTTGTTCTTATTTCAGAAACTCCCTGAAGAGAATTGGTAAATGACCACTTTTATTCCTCACTGTTGAGAGTGTAAATTAATGCATCGTTTCTGCAGGGCATTTTGACTTCACATATAAATAGCTGCAGCACATCAGATCTTTTGACCTAGTAATTCTGTGTGAAGCAATTTCTCCTAAGGGAATTACTATAAATTGTAAGAACTTTATCTACGAAAATGTTTGCCCTTTATAACTGGCTTAATAATTTATGATACACTCTCCCATGGAATCTTATTCAGCTATGAGAAATAAAATTATGAAAGAACAGTTAACAACATGGGCAATGTGTTCAAAACCTTTTGTTAACCTTAAGAAGCCAGTTTTCTAAACACTAAAATTCAATTTTAATCCTAGGTAGGCACTGATATTTTATTTATTTGTAGTTTTAATATAGTAAAGTACTTTGTGAAAATTTAAAAATATAATAAAAAAGACAGCACTAATCTTTGCCTGACTGTCTGCGTTCCTTTGGGTTTAGAGCCACCACATGTACAATATAGGACACAAAGAGAATGAAAAACCTGTGGCCAGGCCATTATGGAGAAACAGTAAGACCCTGAAGGGTGATTTGTGGCCAGGTGGACGTCACTCTTTTTAGCAAAAGTGTTACTTTTCTTCTTTGGAAAGTGTTGGATACACCTTTATATAAGGAACTATTATTTCCTTTTTAACTTCTCTACCCTAAATGACTCACCGTATCTCTGCTTCCTAAAACTTTCCTGTCCTCTTTCTCTTCCATTTCCACCCTTCCACAGGAGACTTATTGTCTCACTGCATCCAGCAAGCTGGTACTAGGTGATCTCATTGGATGCATCAGTTGTTAAAACTTGAGGCTCTGCTGGATAAAAGCAAAGGGTAATTCATGCGCACTCTGAGGAGGGGGTTTGTGCTTGTACTGCGTGTGTTGCTGAAGTGGACCCGCTATCTTTTCTACCTTTGCAGCCTGCTCTCTGGTGGATATACGCAGGGAGAAGGGGCCCAGGAAGGAGCAACCACATGGGTGCCATGCTCTGCAGTTGCACCTCTGTCTGCCTCTGTGGAAGGAGACTTAAAGAAGACGGGAAACTAAGATCGATCTTTTTATTTTTAGTTTTTGGTGACTGAGGTCCTGTACTGCAATTGTGTTATTGCGTGTAATTATGCTCCTTTCTCTTGTAGTAGAATCAAAGGTCGTATTCAGTGTAAATTATTTTAACTTTAGCGCTATATTTAAGGCAAAGTATTTTCTTTATATTTTTCCCACAGATAGTGAGAAAATTGGTTGTTGCATCTTGTCTATTTTATTTTTCTGCCAAAATGCCAGCCACGTAATGGACAGGGTGCTATTGCTGGCACTGTAGCAAAGAACCTCAGGGTATCGTATTCTGAATTTAGAACCATAGAATTAGGCACTCCTGTATTCAGAAATGGTCCTTATACTGACTCAACAAATACTTAATCAGGCATTTTTAAATCCATGTACATCCAATGGCAATGCGGTCATAATTTTTGCCTGTAATTAGAGAAAATGAATTTTGCTAGATAGTTCCAGATCATTACAGGCTGTTAAGTGCAAAGGCAAAACAATGCCCGCACCCGAGAGGATGGTGGGGAGTGACATCGAGGATGCTGGTGCCAAGAATAAGAGTAGGATCTGGGGATGAAACGAGGCCAGAACCAAGTCATAAAGCGTGAAGGAGAACGACAAACTCAGAGGAAGGAGCAAAGACCATTTTAGATGAAAGGGTGTTGCGAACCGACACAGAGGTATGACATTGGTGCCGTGGTCAGGGGATTAGACTAGGATATGATGGGGGCTTTGGTAAGGAGATAGGGCTGCAGAGTTGCACGACAGGACTTGGGGCATCTTGGAGACCTTATTACTCAGTTTGCACTTAATTCTGTAGCCAAAGGAGAGCCACTGTGGAATTTTAAGCTGGAAAGAACACACATCATGTTTAAATTTGAGAAGGACTCTTTTGAGGGACCTAGAATTGTGTGGGAAGAAACTGGAGTAAAGGGTCTAGTTAGGAAGTTGACCCAGCCCCAGAGATAGGTAGTAAATCCAAGGTTAAGCGAAAGTATGACAGGTTAGTAAGTGGGAAGGTAGAATTCGCGAAAATGTGTAGGAGAACAATGAGCAGGCTCTGGGGCTTGATTGGATATATATATGCGTGTGTGTGAGCATAAAGGAAAGACCTAGCCTTCAGGCAGGCGGAGCTTCATGTGGTGAAATTCATACCTTAAAGTCTCACATGGCCATGAGCAGTTGTTGCATGGTCCAGGTCATAGACGTCAATCTTTCTGTCTCAACATTTAAATAGATTGGTTGAAAGCACTTTCTTATTAATAGACTATGACACAGACATTTTTCATCTGAGTTTTTGCCTTCTCTCCATTTTTAAAAATAAATTTAGAGAAAATAAAAGCAATGAAATGGCTCCTTAGCCTTGTATGAAAAGAATGAATGTGGAAACTTTTTAAAGAATCCAGTTATGCTTTCCTTGATACGAAAGCATTGGAGAGTTATGGCCCAAGTCGGTTTCAGCAGTGGATCTGAAGAATTAAACCCTGGTAAAAACAAAATATCTGTTACTAGAGGAGTGATACGAAAACCTAAGTTGGTGAAACCCTAGGTGGTTAATTAGGCTAAGTGCTTCTGAGGAAGGTTCTTTTGGAATATTGCCATCAGGGATGATTAAGGATTTAGAAAAATTAATTTTGCATCCAGAGAAAGGTGAAAGACACCCAGATGATTTATTCAGCCACTGTTAAGGACATTTTGGCAACTAAGCTGTAAAACAAAAATGCTGTCCTTGTGTGAATTACGTGTCCCTAACGGCTCCCTAGAGGAAGCTGCTAGGCTCAGGGCTCACCTTTCCCTCCATGTGTCCTGCTAGGGATGGGGTGGGGGTGTCAGGAAGAATACTGTGGACAAATGATAGAAGATAGAAAAGATGTGCATAATGGGGACAGCACTTTCTCCTTAGTGGGGCTTTACATTACAATGTAATTTACATTTCTGATATTCGTTTTTCTTTGAACCACCTGGCCTCACAACAAGAAGACTGATGCAGCAATCTGGCTGAATATTATTGTTGGTGCAAGTATATATATGGGAGTTTATGGTTAATAAATGATGTAAATTTTAGCAAAGATGAGGGTTAGTGAGCAGGGCATGTGGAACTGGATGGGTACGTGTGGCAGAGATGAACATTTACCTCTCCAGAGTTGCTCCCCCACCCCACACACTGTATTTTGTCCCACAAAAGGGCAGACGTCAGCGGAAGCCCACTCACCTGGCGTCCAGGAAATTTCTGTAGTAGGAACACTTTCCTAGAGATCAGGAGGGAAGAGAGTGAAGTTGAGACATTTTAATCCCAGTTTCCTCAGTGTGAGTCTTTGCAGATTACTTGATCCAAAGGTTACAGCTCCTGCAAGGTAAAGATGTCTATACTATTCTCTCGAGTTCTGAAAAGGACCATGGTCCTTTGCATATCCAGACCTTCAGGTAGCCAAAGGCTCTCCATAGGTAGGGCATTATACTATCTCCTGTGGTTTGCTACAATAGTGGGTTTTAAATGTTAGTGTATATTAGATTCACTTGCAGGGTTTCCTGCCATTTCACCCCACATACCAGAATTTGTGATTCGGTAGGTCTGGATAAAACTTGAGCGTGTTCACTCTTACCAAGTGATGTTAATGCTGTCTGGACACCACACTTGGAGATGTACCATGCCTGTCTGAGAACTTCCTTTGCTTAAGCAATCTTGAAATACTCGTTCAAGTGTTACATCTAGTTCTCAATTGTATTCTGACTGGTACACTAGGTCTCAGTATGTTTCCTTTGTTGGGCTTTTAGAAACTTCTAGAAACAGAAAAAAGGAGGTCCAGTAGAAGCAAGCTGTAAGTGGAGTTAGTGCAAAGTTATCTGTATTAATCCTGAAGGAAAGGTTGGAAGGAAATCACGGAAAAAATCTTGGAACAAGATGATGGCTGCTCTGTCACAGCAAGTCTACTCTTAATAAAAGTCAGGGACTTAGATCTCAAAAAATGAATGGATTTGCTGAGACTAGACCTTGTAGTACTTATGTTCTTATACATTTGAGGTTCGTTAGAATGTGTAAGAGGCTACATTATGTAAGAAATAAATTTGGTGACATTCACTTGGCTCTTGAAAGCCCAGGAAGTATTGTTTATGTCTGTTATCCACTTCAATAAATTAATGGTGGTGAGGGCAGTGAGGCATCTGTGACTACAGATGAGTTGTTAAAGTTGTTGAGAGGTAATTGTATATTTAGTCCTTGTATAAAGGGGAAATAACCCTTATCAACTCTTTCTTTTTTCTTTTCTCTCATTTCTCCACCTTCACTCCTTTCCTTAAACCTCTTTCCCCTTCTATCCATAACAAAAATAGTGCCAGTGTCCAACATGTTAAAGAATGCAGACATGAATTGATTTTTTAATTATGCAAAGAAAAGGACACAATCTGTATTTTTTGGCTTTCCAGTCTAGCATTCTTGGCTATGCACCTTTTCACCTAGGCATTTTTTTTCCCCTCTTAAATACAGGGATTACTCAAAATCTTCTGCTACTCAACCCCTGTGCTCATGCTTGTTATTAACTATCTTTACACAGATATTGAAACCTATCTTAGGGTGTAACTTACATTTGTAACCTACCTCTGACTGTAAACCTTGACTTGCCACATCCTACTCAAAGTTCTTATGTGTTCAGAATAATTTTTCTAAACAAATGCAATTAGGAAATGAATCTTATATGTCAACAAGACAGTAGGTCTTTGAGTTCAAAAAAACTGCACCAGCATGATGGTGTCAGAGCTTAGTTAAAAAAAAAAGACATGTTTCCTGTGGCTCTAAATGCCAATTTAGCATGATGTAGGGAATGGTGACACAAATGAAGGGTGTAAATGTCAACATTGTTAATTACCTCTAGCTGTTAGACAGTAAATGCATCACTAGAAAAATTCATAATGTCCCAAATCTGTTAAATGAATGTTAAATAAACCTTCACAGTTGCATTTGGATATAGCAATAGACCTGTCCGTGAGGGACAGACTAGTATTGATAACACAGTCTTATTATTATGTTCTTTTTCGGATCACATCAACATTTTTTCTTTTGGCTAATTAGGTATCATTTCTCTTACCTAACAGCATCTCAATTTGTTTTCAGGAAATAACCTTATTCTCCTTGGGTACAATTTTACAGACATTTTAAACATGCATATTGATCTTCTTAGCCAAGGAGCAGTCAGTTGACAAATGTTAGCCAACTGGCTGCTTTGACCTTAAAATTTGCATCTTTGTAGAAATGATTTTCACTCGGCAGCTTATCTCACAACTCTCTGCTTTTTCCTTACCCATTTCTGATAAGCTTTCTGTTTTAATTAGAGTTCTCTAGCTACACAGAGTATTAGAAATTATGCATGTAAAATTATGTAAAGGGATTTTTTTTAGGTAGGCTTACAATATCTGCCAACTACAAGATCAGAGAAGTAAAGTCCAAAATGGTCACCTGCATGTGGAAGACCCAGGAGATCCTGTGGCTGTTTAGGAAGGTGGAGGCTACAGGACACAGTGATCAAGGTTACAACAGCAACACAAGGTTGAAGGCCTGGAAACTCACTGCAGTGGTGAGTCTGCAGTGGAAGGATGAAAACATTAGAGATTCATGTGCAAAGGTAATGGCAAGTTGGAACACTGCCGCAGTGGGACCATTTCCTTCTTTCCGGTTTTATTCTGCTTAGGCTACAAGTTTATTGGTTTGTGTCCCCATATTTGGGGTATGTCTTCTTCCCTCAGTTGGCTGGCTTACATGTTAGCCATCCACTGACATACCTAACACTGTGCCTTGCTGATCTGCTAGACATTTCTTAATTTGTTCAAGTTGGAAAAGTATGTTTATTAGTCAAATCTTTCTCTTAGTAATTTTTTTATCGTTCAAACACATTTTTTGTTCATTTGTTATAGGTTATTGTTGGTTTCTGTTGCCGTGAGCTTAAGGACTTTAACTGACATAAGCAGCATATGACAAAAGTGAACTCTCATAATTAACTTCTTTGAGTAAGGTCTAATTTGAACTTTATAAGACCAGTGAGTAGCACTGCCTCTAGCTGTCTGTGTCAGTCTCACCCTTTGTGATTCGTGATTACTGCAAATGAAGCTTTTTTTTTTTTCAAGTTAGTTGTGTTCCTCTGGCCTATCACGTCTGGAAAATTCTTGTAGTAATAGACAGCAAGTGGAACTTATAAATACTGGTCACTGTGTGTGTATAGATGTGGTCAGAATTATTTTTCCAGTTTCCATTTCTTACCCATTGAAAGCCTTTGATCAATAGTAACAGTAATGATGATGATAATGTTACGGAAAACATTGTATCTTCTATGGCAACTGAGTAAATAACTAGTACTTTATGGCTTCCTTTCTTTTATTGTGTGGGTGTAGAAATTTGTGTCAGGGTGGAGTGTCAGTTTGATAATCTTTGAGATGTTCGTGAAGGATTTGTGGTGCACTTGCCCATGTTATGTCTGGATAAGTATGGAGCTATGGCTGTGTGGTATGTCTGGTCCCTTACTGCTTCTTCTCTGGCGTTGTGCCCCCTTTCTGTTTCCTGACAACTGTGAATTGAGCAACTTTCCTCTGCTCTGCCCTACCACCATGACATTTGTGTTTTGAAGTCAGCTGACCCTAGACTGGGAACCTCTGAAACCATGAGCCGAATTAAACCTCTCCTTTCATTTGTAGATGTTGGGTATTGTGTCCCTGGGACCAAAAACAAACAAACAAATCTAAAAATGAAAATTTGACATTGGAGAAGTGAGATCATTGTTATAACTGCACCTTATTATGTGCCTTAGAAGGCTTTGGAACTGGCTTATGGGAGCAATTTGGAAAATTTGGAAAATGCAGGCTAGAGAGACTTAGAATGCAGTAAGTAGAGTCTGATGGGTGATTTTGATCACCGCTTAGAAGACCAAAATGTTGTTAAGAATGGGTACAGTAAAGACAGGCTCCAAAAGTTTTGGTTGGGAATAAGGACTCCATCAGCAGTTGGCCACATGCGCAATGCTATGACAGAAAATTTGTCTATCCTTTGCCATGTCCTGAGACTTTGTAAGAGACTGACTGTCCTAGTTACTTTTTCAATTCTGTGACAAAATATTCAACACGCACAAACTGGAGGAGGAAAAGTTTATTTTAGCTCACTGTTTTGGAAGGTCACAGTCCATTCTTGGTTGGCCAGCAACAGTGGAAGCGCATGGCAGAGATGGAGTTGGATGCAGCTCTGCACGCCATCACAGACGGGAAGGCAAGTGCAGAAGGAAGGGAAGAAGGTGCATATATCCTTTCAGGTCCTGCCCCAGTGGTCCACCCCTTCTGGGTCCAGCCACCAAGATTTCAAAGAATTCTGGGAACCTAGGCAAGGAGCCCCTGAGAGAGCAGTTTGTGAAGTTGTGGGGATGAAGCCAAAGGTATAGAGGAGACCCAGGAAATGGGAGATGTCAGGAATATGCAATATCTGCCAAGGAAACCTGCGGGCCGTGAATTGAGCCAGCCCCAAGAGAGAGGCTACGTGGGCTGAAACCTGCAAGGCCACAGGGGTGGGGCTGCTTAAGCATTTTGGAACTCCCATTCTACCACCCTGTGCACCAGATGCGGATGCGGACCTACTTGGCCTTGTGGTTGCCGTGTTGGGTTTTAGTTTCGCTTGGTTTGATCATTTTCTATCCTCCTCTTCTCTTTTTCAATGGGAATGTTTACCCTGCACCATTGTATGTTGAGATTATGTGGCTTGTATTTTTATTTTAACAGAGGTTCCCAGACAAGATTTTGCCTGAGTCTCAGAAGAGGCTTTGACTTGAACATTTGAAAATTGCTGAAACTCTTGAGGATTTGAGGAAACAATTGTGTTTCTGGTTGAATACAGACCAATTGCATTATGTTAGGAAGAATCGTAAGCTTGATATTGTCATTATTTGGAGATTAAGTATGGTTGAAGGAGATGCTTTTGGGTACGAAGATGACAGGGGTTCGGATGTGGTGGTTTAGGGTGCACCTGGCCATTGGTGGTGCACACTTCTGGGGGTGTTGGGCGGGTCACTGAGGCACGGTCCTGCTGTCTGTGTCTGGTCCTTTCCCCTTTCTTTCTGGCACCATTCCCTGCTCTGTGTTCCTGGCCACTTTGGACTAAGCAGCTTTATTCTTTCATGTCCTTCTGACATGACATTTCTTCCTTTGGGACAGCTAACATTAGACTGAAAACCCCTAGAATCATGAACTAAATTAAATTTCTCTTTTAGGTTGTGGTTACTGGATATTTTGTCCCAGCAACAAAAGAGCTAAATACAAGACTGACCTGAGATTCTTGGGCGTGTTAGATTAGTGCTCTACCACGCAGTTATGTCCTCAGCCCTTTGTACTGCTCATTGAATAAGTAATGCTAGTGTGAGGATGGTTGGATATGGAGCAATATATGACAGCAAGTCTTTTATAACATGCTTGTAACTACACGTTGTACATATTGGTCTGAAGTTCCAGAAATTATAAAAAAATTCTTTATGTTACTGCATCTGAATTAATACCTTTGTTCTAGGAAATCTATTTATTCCTGAAACTAAATATAAGAGTGACCTTAGTTGAAGTGACAACTTCATGTATGGAAAGTGGAGGATTGAGTTTAGATTGTCACTGACTTGTCCATGGTCATCAGCATCTAACGGTTACTGGTTCTCATGGCCTTACCAGTCCTTTCCCAATGCACACATACTGTATAGCGTAGCTGAAAACAGTACTAGCAATAATAGCATTCTTTTTCTTTTACCAAGATAGAACTTCAGATGGAGAAAAAAAGCAGTCAAAGTGCAGCTATGAGCACTGGCTTACTTCTTAGGGAGCATCACTAATTCAGGAGAGAAAGAGGCATATTGAAGGAGTAAAGTCCTCAAGAAGATTAGAAGGATACATGTAGCCCTAGCACAGACAATAGAGTGGGTTTTGTTCATTTGTTTTTTGAGACAGGGTCTCGCTCTGTCATCCAGGTCGTTCTTGAAATCGTGTAGCCCAAGATGACCTCAAACTTGAGGCAGGTCTCCTGCCTAAGCCCCCGAGTGCTGGGATCGATTAGAGGTGTGTGACGCCATGCCCAGTTTATGTGGTGCTGGGGAATCGAATTCAGGCCTTTGTTCTAGCCAAGCTCTCTAACTGCTGTGCTGTTCCTCCAGCCCAGAAAAGTGTTTTGTTATTCTTTCCCCATGTTAAGATCTTCAAACAGTGACTCACAAATGCAACCTCTCAGGTTTAAAAGGATTAAATATTCTTAAATTAAGATAATATAGAAAGAAAAATGGAAGTGGCTGCTTGGATGGATTGTGTCAGGTGGAAGTGAAGAAGAGAGAAGTGCTAGACAATGGAAAAGAAGTGCATGCAGTCAGTGTGTGTGATGCTAATGAGGGTGAGGGAGCGATGGAGGCTGGGGCTTAGAGTCTGGACTTCACGTGTGATGCAGCTGTTAGGAATGTCGCAGCGAGGAATATACCTAGGAAACAGGAAAGCCAAGGAAGATTATATATATATATATATATATATATATATATATATATATATATATATATATTTGGTGTCTTGATGCGCTTATAAGCTCACTTTCTTGTATATCAAGAAAAGTAGTAAGAGCAAAATTTCACTTTTGCTTCTGTGTTATCTGTTTTTGGGTGCAGTATATTAAAGCTGTGCACCAGTATTCCTTTGAACACAGTAACTTTCCAGAGGCAGCATTCTATGGAATCAAACTTGCTTCCACATTTCGATACAAATGTCCAATTCAATAAATGTCATTTAATTTCTCCCCAAATCTGTAATTTTGCCCTTTGTAAAGTAGAAAAGCATGGTTAGAATTGCTTATATCAAAGTAAGGTGTGGTGTTTTAGTGTTTGTAATTCTTGTTAATTCTGGCACTGAGGCCCTATAGCTTATCTTTGTGTGTAAGTGTGGGAGTGGGCCTGGAGTAGGGCTGCTAAGAATTGAGTCCAGGGCCTTTTCACTGAGCTACATCCACAGCCCATTTTCTAAAAATTATTTTTGAAACGTAGTCTTACCAAGTTGCTGAGTTGCCCAGGCTGTGCCTGAACTTGTGATTCTCCCGTTTTAGCCTCTCAGAGAGCTGGGATCGCAGGCCTGGGTCACCAGACCAGACTCACCATCAGTTTTAGGCTTCTCCACTAGCAGAAACTCCATGGATGAAAGTGTACATTCTTTTTGCTTGAGCCCTACCCGTGTCTATTGAGCCCTACCCTTATCTACAGGGGGTGTTGTGGAAAACATAGAACATAAGAAAGATAAAAACAGTTCCTCATCTTTGTGATAAGTGGCTGATGTAACAGTTAAGATCTGAAATTTCCCCAAGTCTCGTGTTTTCAGAGGCAGGGCTTTGGAAGGTGTTTGGAGCACAGAGGTGAAATACTCATCACTGGGTCAACTCATTGATGAGTTCATTGTTGAATGTGCTATTAGGAGATGGGCCCGTGGAAAGAGACATGCAATTGGAGGGCACACCTCTTGTTCTCGCCTTTCCTGCTTCCTGATTGCTTTTGGTTGAGAAGTTTTCCTCTGTGTGTCCATCCACCACGTCATTTCTGACTTGGAGCTAACTTACTATGGACCGAATGCTCTGAAACTCTAAGCCAAAATAAACCTCTGTTCCTTTAAGTTGTAGGTGTCAGGTACTTTGGTCCTCGTGACAGAAATGTGGCTAGTTCATATGTATATGTGCGAGTACATTAAATTCTTACACAAAATAAATAATCTTTGAGGATGAACTGTATGACTGGCCAGACAGGTGTTGAGCAGAAAGAACAAAAACATGTTTTGTTGTCTCATGAAGAGGTGACTTAGGGGCAACAGACATGCAAACAAATTATTATAATTGCTGTCAGTAAAACTTTTATAAATATAATGGAAGCACTAAAGAAGAGGAGTCTGAGTGTTCCTGGGAGAGTAGAGGGGGCTTTCCATAGCTAGTGGCCTCATTGCTGACCATATTATAGAAGTTAGGCCTGGAGATGTCAGTGTAGCTAAAAGGTGATCACATATTTATATCGTCAATTTACTGTTTCTAATCTAGGTGTACAATGACACTGGGAGCTCACAGGAAAGGACAACTCACTTTGCTTAAGTGACCGTTAGAAAAGAGCATAGCCTTACAGTGCCGTTGAAGGTGAGCGTAGAACAATGAGAGTATCGACTTAGGAAAACGGGTAGGTGGTTGCGACCCTTGAAGGGATTATGTCAATTTGAGGGGATTAGGACCCACTCCTTCATTGGGTGTAGGATTTGGGAACCTCCCATAGATCGGGAATTGAGAACTTGGATTGAGCCTGGGTTCCAGTGTGAGGGATTTATGGCCTGGCCAATGAGGGAAGGGCACCCACGCAGATGTGGGATGTCCAACTGGAACCCCAGCAACCTCACGACTGCGCAGGCATCTTAGACTATCTCTGTCATCAGATTTGTAAGCCTTCCTAATAGATCCTTTTTTAAAAAAATCTGTAAATTCTGCCTTTTATAGAACCCACACTAATACAATGGTCACTTATCCAAGGAAGACCAGTCAGCCAGCGAGGTCAGATGTCAACAACTTAGCCCTGTCCAGGACTAATTTCCAAGTCCATCGTGAACAATGGTAAATTATTATCCTTCCCTGTGACTGGGTCTTTAGATTTGACTTCGATGTCATGACAAATTGGGAGAATTGCCTCAGGCTCATTTTTCAAGTACTTAATGGAAATCACTGTTGAGAATGACATGGTCACGATTTCCCCCCTTATAACCACACCTATACACATACAATATTTTCTCATCTATAGGCAGCCTTCCTAATACTTGTTGGACATAGATCTTTTGCAGTATTTTCTAAAATCTCATCATTCGTCCTTAAAGGAAAATTAATTCACAGGTGAAAGTGGATGGATACATGAGTAAACACAAGCAAGTGATGCAATGCAGGGATCTGTGCGTTCAAGCATTGAAGTGTGATAACTGTGGAGTGCTGCAGCGGACAGTGGGAAGATGTTATATTACACAAATGTAAGAGCACTCGTCAAAGCTAGGAAAGAAAGAAGTGCACTTTCTTACACTCGAAACAGTCCTCCTCCACAGAGAATATGCTCATGTGCGTTGCTAAAGCCATTGCATGTGGCACTGGATTGTTCCTAGCACAGGGATACTGTGTGATTTGCATTTTAAAGTTTTAAACCACCCCCATGGTGGGTATGTGTCATGCAAAAGGCTATTCTTCATGTAACTCCAGAACATCCCTGGGAAAGCATGAAATTACCTTCTCCATGAGCACAGTCTTATTTCTGATCATTTCATCTTCAGGAAAGATCATCAAAATGAAGTTTTGACAGCTTTATTTATTATTTTTTCTAAGTAATCTTTCTAAAAATTGGTTAGAACCTTGGCTAAAGGGTGCCACTTGAGATGAGGGGCTCGTGCCCATTGCTTGAAGCTGAGTGCGAGGTGGAGATTCTGTAACCATCAACCCTCACGTATATAAAAGGTTGAAAGAAAAGCTGGGTGTGGTGGCACATGCCTGTAATCCTAACAGTGGGTAGGCTGAGGCAGGAGGATTGCCAAGTCCAAGGCTAGCCTGGACTCCATAGTCAGGTCAGGACCAGCCTCGGCTACAGAGAGAGACCCTGATGAAAATCGATGCCTGTGGCTGTGTAGCTACTGCAGGCTGAGGGTTTAAGGAGATAGGAAGATGTGGTGTGGTTTCTAAGAGAGATTGTAAACAAAGGCCTTTGTTGACTTTTGGCCTGGTCTCCATATTAGCAGTGTGATCACAGGATGGTCCCCCAGGAGAGCCCACTGTCAGCTGTAGTTCTAAATCATGGCTCAGAAGCCGGTATGGAGATGACCAGACTTGTGGAAGGGAGGAGTGAAAGAGAAAGAAGGGGGAGGATGTTATATGAAATAGCAACAAAAAGTTCCCTACTCAACACATGTTGAAAACAAACCTCTTCAAACTTAAAAACAGTGAAAGGTCAGAAAAAGTTACAGTTAATTCAGATGAAATTGATATTATAAGACAGCCTGAAAAAATGAAGATGTTCTGAGGATGTTCCAAGGCCTGGATGCAGGTATGACTTCATTAAAAAAAGAGCTAGAAATTTCAGAACAAATAAGATAGAAAAGGAGGTAAGAGTGTAAGAAAAGTAGAGTGAAATAATAACATAAATGCCACAAATAGAGTATATTTTGACCAGGACATAGAATGAATTTGTCTATAATATATTGACAATTTCTAGCTATGGGGAAGCAAACTGTTAAAACAGATAGGAGTCATGAAAAATTGAGAGGCTCTGTTAGTTATCTATTACTATATAATAAATTGTTCTAAAATGTAGCAGCTTTAAATATTTATGTGCCACAGTTTCTGGCGATCAGGAGTTTATCTTGGTGGCTCTGACTCAGGGTCTGCAGTGAGGTTGCAGTCCAAACACTGGCTGAAATGCAGTTGTCTAAAAGGCTGACTGGAGCGAGCTAGCTGTTAACACGGAGTGTGTCTGTCTCCAGAGAAGCTGGCTGGAAACCTCAGTTCTCTATCATGTGGCTTCTCATGGCAGGGTAGCCATCTTCCCTCAGAGCAAGTGATCTCAGGGAGGGAAACCAAGGTAAAGTAAGGTGACTCATACCTCAATCTGAGAAGTGATGCGCTGCCATTCTGGCATATTCTATGGGTCACACAGGCCAATCCAAGTGTACGTGGGAGGGGAGGTGCAAGGGTGTGAGTACCAGAAAGAGGGGCTCATAGGGAGCATCTCGGAAGCCAGCTGCTTCACTGTGGCCCCTGATTCATGTCTTTCCTACATGCAAAATACACTTGTCCTTCACCAAGGCTTCCCAAAGTCTCCTCGGGTCATGTCATTGACCCAAAGTTTAAAGTAAAATGGCACCACTTTACACATTGATTTGTATATTCTCCTGGATTACCGCCATCGTTTCTTGTCTAGGTTATTTACACGTCTCCTAACTGAGTTCTCTCCTTCTTCCGTGGTGCCCAAAACCATATCCAGTATGCAGGGCTCAGAATGATCTTTTATAAATGTAAGGTGGATCCCGTCTTGAAACTCCCCCGGACTTCACATTTCACTCTGAAATGAAACTGTGTTTGATATATAAAAATTCATTTAAAAACTTGCACTTTATTATCTCCTGCCCTCTATTTCTTTGCTGTTCTCTTTGAAAACACTATCTGATATTCATATCTAACTTTAAATTTCCCTGTGTGGTTATGTGTGTTGGATCATGAGGGGTGCATTTTTCTAGTATAACTCCATGTATTTTACTTCCACTCTTTTCGAATAACTTTGCTATATGAGGGTTTCTTGTGGGCAGATCTTTAAAAAAAAAAAAAACTCAGTCCGATGGCGTTTCCTCTGTAATAGACCAGTTTTTCTCATTTTCACTATGACAGATATGTGTGGTCTGGGGCTGTCATTGTATATTGGAAAAATGAGACTTTCTGTTGAATTTAAATTTAGAAAATGTCAGAAGCGCTTTTGCTTAATTCAACCTTGTCATAAACAGCTGCAGAAGGAATCAGTAATTACAAAACCTATCTAAACCACCAGAAGTTACAGCGAGCTTTTATAGCATGTCAGCTAAGGCCTAATTCAAGGTAAGAGGAGAGAGGAGAGGGATGGAAATTTGCAACCAATTCTACTGCATTTGAGATTATCATTTATAGATGCAATTATACATATTATACATTAAATACTATGTACTAGCTAAGGCTATAAAATTATCTAAAACGTTTTTCACAACCTTGGAAGCCATATACTTGGAATACCACTTCCTTTCTCAGCTTCATGGAGGCGTGTGATAGGGAACAAGCTGCATCTATTTAAAATATTCAAGTCGAATAGTTTTAGCATATGGTTTTGTCTCAGATACCACAATCACAATCACAATCACATTAGTGGATTTCTCCATCACCTTTAAACATTTTCTTATGCTTCTTGGTAACCCTTTTCCTCTATATCCTTGTTCTGGACAACTGTACTCAGTCATCTGCTTCCTGGCATAAAGTGGTACTTTGTACTTTCTGTCATTTGAAAAAGTGAAATCTCAGGGAAATCAAGCCAAAATCATAATGAGATATCACCTTACCCCCACTAAGAAGGGCTATTGTCAAAAAAGACTGTGGCTAAGAGGTGCTGAGCAGGGTGTGGAGAAAAGGAAACCCTGCCACTGTTGGTGAGTACAGCCTCATCTATGGCAGATCCTCAAAAAATTAAAAGTAGAAACGCCATACGATCAGGCAGTCCCACTACTAGGTACAGATCCAGAGGAGATGAGGCCAGTTTGCCCAGGGATATCTGCACACCCAGCGTATTGCAGCACTGTTCATGACAGCCAAGAAACAGAAACAACCCAAGGGCCCATCAACTGATGAATGGCTAAGGAAAATATGGTACTTAGCAAGTGTGGGATACTGTTCAGGCATACAAAAGGTGATGCTAGTCCCATAAAAAATTCTGTGTAGGTGTTTGTTCATCTGTTGTTTGGAAGAGTTTAAAGAAGGATTGATATTAACTCTTTAAATATTTGGTAGAATATATAAACTGTGAAGCTGTTTGGTTTTGAACTTTTTTGATGGGTGGTTTTTGATTACTGATTCAGTCTTCATATTTCTTTTTTTTTTCTGTTATTTTCAATTTCTTTGTCACTCAGTCTTCGCACATTGTATGTTTTTATAAACTTGGTCGTTTCATCTATGTTGTCCACTTTTTGAGTGTATGAATATTCATAATATTCCCTTATGATTTTTGTAGTATCGATTATAATGTCTCTTCTACCACTTCAGATTTTATTCATTTCACTCTTCTCTCTTTCTTCGTCTAGTTAAGACTAACTCTTGTGTAACTGTTCAGGAAAGTGACTCTTAGTTTTGTTGTTATTTTTCTAGTGATTTTCCATTTTGTTTATTTCTGTTCTAATCTTTATTATTCTCTACAGCTTTGCTAGCATTGGCTAAAGATTTTCCCTTTAGCTTCTTGAGATGTAATGTTAAATTGTTGAGAAATTTAACACCATAATCTTCCCTCTTTGTGTTAGTCTTAGTGTGTTATGTTTTCATTTCATTTATCTTCAGAAATTTTCTAATCTTGCTTTTGATTTCTTTTTTGACAGACTGTTAAAAGTATGTAGTTTTAATTCTGTTATTGAATTTTTCTGATTTTTTTTACTATATTAACTTCTACTCTTATTGTAAATATGCATATTTTATTTTCTGTTCAGTTTGTTCCATTCAGGCCTGCATAAACGTTCACTGGATATTTGCTGGATTTTGCATATATTGTGAATTTACTCATTTCTCTTTAATTATACTAAACTTTGATGTTTCAATTTAATTATATTCCACTTTCAGTGCTGTTCACCAAGTATTGAACCTAATCATATCCCTGTGCCTTTTGTACTTTGAAAGCTAATTTTGTGTTGATGTTTGTTTCCCTTTTAAGTTTCTAATTTACATCCATACCATTTCAAATTGTAGTCACTTTGACTATATTATCATTTATTCTTTGAAATCTCTTATTTCAGAGAGATACTGTTTTGTTGAAGTCATCGAAAAATGATTTCTAAACTTTTGTGTAATCCTGCTAACTTTCAACTCATATTTATGTATTTAATTTTTTATTGTATGTATGTCCTGATCTTTTACTTTTTTCAGACTTTATTGATCTTTAAATAGGGACTATTGGTCTGTGCCTGATGCTAGTGGAGGAAAAATGTGAGGAAAGGGTTAAGGAACAGCTGGAGCAGTGTCAATGACTTTAATTGTCTTGACTAATCATAGGCTTTTCACAGTAACGTCTGTTAGGGTAGGTGGCCTGAATGTGTACCCAGCTTGCAGTGACACTGTGCACTCACCCGCCTTTCATATGACAGTCTGACGCTGAGTTCTGTGTACGTCGATGAGCTTATTACTGCTTCCTCCTCATGTGTCCTGCCTCACATCATACTGTTTTGAAAGATGGAATCTGAATGAGTCCTCTGATTCTTCTGCCTCATGGTTCGGTGCCTTTCCCTTAATTCAGACAACTTGTTATTTTTTGAGGCAATACATCATTGGTTTGTCACATCAATTGCCACACACTTCCGGTGGATTTGAGGCATTGTTCTCTAGGGATTTGTCTTTTTTTTTTTTCAGACAGGGTCTTGCTCTGTAGCCCATACTGGTTCAGAACTCACTATGGAACCCAGGCTGGCCTTGGTCTCTTGGCAGTTCTCCTGTCTCAGCCTCCCAAGTGTTGGGATTACAAGTGTGTGCCACCACACCTGGCTTTATGTGGTGCTGGGGATTGAACTCAGGTACTTAGTGCTTGCTAGATGTGTGCCTTAACTGCTGAGCCGTTTCTCCAGTCCCCTCCCCACTTTTTTCTCACAGGGACATGTCTTTATTTTCAAATCTCTGCTGAATTTGGTTGCAATCATACTGAATCTGAACACTGTTCTAGATTTTGACTTCGAGGAGTAGTTGTTTTCTACTTTATAAGAGATGGAGGATTTTTCTGTTTTTCTTGTTTGCATTCTTTTTACAAGTTTTGGTTTTAGAAAGGAGATTTTAAAATGACAAAAAATACAAAATTGAAAGCCTTTGTTGTTCTACTTTACTCTGAAATAGTAAAACGTCAGCCATTTTTTGCTCTTCTTGCCTGGGTCAGTGGTCAGCTGAAGGAGATGGCCATCCAAAGGGGTGGAGGAGGACTTTGTTGTAAAGAGCCTTGCAAAGTCCTCATTTTCCAAAATGTGCCCCAAGTGCACCCATCTGTGTGGAGGTGTCCCGGCGTGGATCTCATTTATACCTTGTGAACACTTTGCTGCATCAAACAGATTGATCCAGCTGCCTGACTCTAAGCAAGTCAATGTAAACAAAACTACAAATTTCTGGAATAGATGGATTTGCAAAATTACAATTGAGTTACTAGGTCTCAGAAGCCATTTTTAAATACAGTCAAATATGAATATAAATACAAAACATGTTGAAATGGTCTAAGTGACATGTTCAAAAACCTTAATTCAGACACATAAAGCTAAGTCAAGATTTATGTCCCCCTCTTTGGACTTCAAGTGCTTTTATTTTGTTTTAAAAATATCCCCTGTAACTATCTTAGGAGGATAATTTTATTTCTCCAGGAACTGAACAAGGGATTATAAGTCGCTTGCCTCGGGTAATATAGTTGATAATGTTAGAACTGAGGTAGGAATCAGGTCTTCGGGCCTAAACGCAGGGTGCTTTCCAGTGCTAAAAGCTGCAACCCAAGTATGCTCAGTGATCAATATCATTTGCCCCCTCAACCTGACAGCTCCAATCAGATGCCCTTGACTGTATTACTGTATTTTAAAGGCTTATACATGCTATATGCATTATCCTGATAATTGCTTGAATTACTCAAACTGGAACAGTTCAGTTTTTCTCTATTATGTCCCCAGGCTCTGAAGGATTGTGCCCACAGCTTGTGAATATTAAAAACATTTCAATACTTTTGCTCTGTACAAAGGCCGTTTCAAGCTTTGAAGGAAGCCAGTGGGGAAAAACTGTGCTTATTCATAAGCCTTTTATTGATACTATTTTAAAAATCACCAAAGGGATCAAGGTTTGGAAAGTTCTCACTGTAACCAGTGTATGTTACTCAGCTGTGAGATGTGGAGTTACGGCTTGTAGAAGAGTTTAACAGTCTTGTGTGGGAAAGGTTGAATTTAATTTTCTGATCCTGTGTTTCAATTATCAGTGCTTTACTTCTTGGGATGGCAGAATTCCTGTGAATTTTCTGAAATACTAAACCGTTTCTGGTAAATAGGATAAGTATTTTCTTGAACTCTTTCAAAGGTACTTCTGAAGAAAGCCCATCTGCGTTTGGAAGTTTTTTCTTTTCCTTTTTTTTTTTTTTTTGAATGAGGGTCTTACTTTGTAGCCCAGTAACTCAGGCTTGTCCTGAACTCACAATGGAGCTCAGGCTAGCCTTGAAATCATGGCAATCCCCCTGCCTCAGCCTTCCAAGTGTTGGAATTACAGGCGTGTGCCACCATACCCAGCTTATGTGATGCTGCGGAATGAACCTAGGGCCTTCTGCTTGCAAGGCAAGCACATTAACCACGGTACCACTCCTCTAGGCCCCATTTAGGGCTGTTAATAAGCAATCTTAACATCATCCCATGACAGTCAGCTGTTCTGAAGCCAAAACGTAAGGCAGGCTTACACTGCAGCATGCCTAGGGATGTGGGTTGAGCAGTTTAAAAAATATTTTAAATCAAATTCTAACATATTTAGTTAAGTAAGACTTGAATCATTGCTTCTGTCAGCGCCTTTGCTCATTATTTTACACTCAAATGAAGTACAACCTTAAAGGAAATCATACCAGGAAGGATTTAAAAAATCAGCTTTCTTGTTTCTTTGCCACTTGAAAAGGATATCATATTTGTTTATTTAAAAAACCATTTATTTGTGTAGTAACTAGTGAGTTTTTAAACTGGAATGTTGAAGTGGTATAGCTTAGCTAATTACACTCTTCCTGTTTTTGATTTAAACAAGACTGATTTCTGTGAGGAATTGCACTGATGCCAGAGACTCACATCAGCGCTTTTGATTTTGTTTTTGTTATGTAAAGGCATCACTGCTTCACTTAACAAGATACATCCCTGCTCTTCCTAATATTCTCAGAACATCATGCTGCCTTTCCAATAATTTCTAGTACATTAATGTCTAAAGAGGCTCTAGTTATTTCTAACCCTTATTCCATATAAATGATAATAAAATGCTTACAGGTGATATTTTATTGCTAAGATGCCTACAATTATAACAGAATACCTGATTTTTTCATTTTGACTTTTGTAATGGGCAACACTCAGAATTGTAACTTTTTGCTCTTTGTGGCAAAATTATCCCAGGTATTTTTTTCCCCAAAGTTCTTTTGCCTTTAGGGCAATACTATATTTAATTTATTGAAAGATCTTTGCTCTGAACAAAGTCATCATATATAAGAGTAATTTACAATCTGTGATCTGTAGATGGATTTCAGGAACATTGGGACATATTTCTTTCAAAGGGTTTGTGGTTTTATTAAAAATTTAAGACAGTATTTCTTAAATGTGATTCTATCACCAAGAGTTCCTGTAAATCAGGAGTTCCTGTACTCAGGAGGTTCTTTGCAATTTTAGTAGACATGTTGTGATGAATAACTTTATGAAATGTATTATATATTGTATATATAAGATAGATAATATTGTCAGAAAAAATACTGTATTTTAATTATTATATTCTCAAAGATTGTGAATATTCAGAGCTGTGTTTGTTAGTCTTTAATATTGAATAATCACAGCGAGGTTTAAAACAGTTAATGTTTTGCATCATTTGCATGCTGTTGTTTTTATGAATTACATAAACATTTCAGAAAAGATGAACTTATATATCAAAATGACAGTAATGGGAACATTACAACCCCAAGTAATAGTTTAAATGTACGTAGTTCAAAAGGCTTCCTCTTCCAGCATGGACGGTGAGAGCACATCGGCTTGGACAAGAGATTCTAAAGTGCTGTAATTTTCATAATAATAGAAAATTCAAGCCTATAATAAAGAGTTGTCCAAAAGTATCTGACCCTAGACATGCCTTATAAAAGTTTGAAACCATGTCACAAATCCTTAAAGAGTTCCAGATCATTTTCAAACACAGTAGAATGACTCCTGTAGTAAAAGCAAAGTTTTTCAAAGTAAGTGTAACATGTGGGTTTCCAGTAGAAAATTAGGACACTTTGATGTTTGAGACAGGAAATATACAAACTAAAACTAACAAAGGGTCACTTACAACTTCTAATCCATTAGATACAAAAGATGTGGAATATAGCATGTCCGGAAAGCTTGTAAAACTACCCAAAGACTTAAATTTCCCAGACAGCCAACTATAACCCCACTTTATTGCCAGGTACCACCAAATAACTATTCCAGGTTTGAAAACTAAGCTCCGCACACCACCCACCCCAGAAGTTGGAGTGTAGATTTGTGTTACTCATGTGCTCAGAAATCTAACAGGGAAAAGTCATCTCTAAGAAGTCAACCACCCACGCCAGCTCATGGAATGCATATGTATAAATTTGAATTCCACATGGTACATGTGTACCAAATTGAGCAATAATTGATATGAAATGATTTTGGTAGAACTTCCTCATTTGGCCGTATTGGAGTAAGTGGGATCAGATTTATCCCAGAATTAAATATTAAGAAATGAAAAATGCTAATTTATGAGATAAAAATGCAGATATTCTTGACAGGACACTAGACAATAGAAAAAATATTAGTAAACTTGAAGGCATTGTAATAGAAATTATCCATGATGAAACATACTAAAAATACTTAGAGAAATAATGAAAAATATTTTAAGAGTATCAGGGAACTGAGAAAAATTCAAGAAGGTAAGAGGAGTCCTCTGAGGACAAAATAATGAGGGAGAGAGCTGGAAAAAATATTTAAAGCATAAATGGCTGAAAATTTCCAAGTTTAATGAAAAATTTCAGTACGCGTAGGTAAAAGTTCAAAACCCCAAGTATAAGAAACCTGAAGAAAATGATATACTAAGGCACATCATCATGAAATAACTTAAGACAAATAATACAAAGAGAACCCAAAGTCATTCACCTAAAATATGTGCGTTATATTCAGAAGAAGAAAGATATAGAAGACAGTAGATTTTTTAAATGGGAGACAGTGATAAAATAGAGCCACAATACTGAAAGAAAAAATGTCAACCTACGATTCCTGCCCCTTAAAAATGTCCTTCGTGAAAGGAGATTAAAGAGATCCTTCAGACATAAAAGTTACAATAATTCTTCATGCAGATATTTTCAGTATAAAACTTGTTAAGAGAATTCTTTGAAGCAGAGGTAGAGGGCAGCTGATGGAACTTTGAATGTACACACAGAATGAGCAACAATCATGCTTGGATAAATATATACCTTCTTTCTTGAGGTATTTTATTTCCTAAAAGATAACTATTCCTTTAAACAAAAAATGCACTGGAATTTATAATGTAAGCAAAATATATGAAAACAATAGGATTAAGGATTGGAGGGAAGAACTAGAATTCCTTAAGAACTTCTATAAAGAACATCTTCTGAGTGAATCGATAAAACATCCTATAAAAGTAAAGTGATCAATTAAAGATTGATAACACAGATCTTAAGGCAATAACAAGATAAAGTAAATAGTAAAAAAATAAAAAGCCCACTTCATCCCTAAAAAGGTAGGAAAAAAAATGAGAAGATAAAATGACAGATGGAATGCATAGAATTCAACTGAGAGGATGGGCTGTTTAAACTTGAGCCTAGATGACCATGAACAGGTGAACAGATAGAGGAAATGTGGTGTGTATATATGATGGAGTATTTTTCAGCTGTAAGGAGGAATAAAATCGTGTCATTTGCAGGAAAATTATGGACCTGGTGCTAACCATGTTGAGAATAATATGCCAGACTTAGAAAAGCAAATATTGCGTATACTTCCTAATTTGTGGGATCCAAAAATGATGACACACTAGAAGGGAGACTGCTATTAGATAAGAGAAAGGACCTAAGAGGGAAGGGAGGGGGGTCAGGGGGAGGAAAAGGGGATTGTATATCAGCAGAAGCAATGAATGCACAAACTTAATTCCTCCGTGGTTCACTGGCTCCAGGGCAAAACCAGCTTGGTGGAAGGGCAGATACTCTACTAAAAGTCTTTAATTCAACTCTTGGCATCCAGGGAAGCAGAGGGAGAATGGAGAAGCCAGGGACAAGAATGTGACCTCCGGGTCATGTCCCATTGATCCCTCCTCCAGTCAGCGCCAGCTCCTAACAACACCTGACTCTGTTAGCTCATCAGTGCGTTAATCTCTGTGATCCAGTCATATCCCAGACACGTGAAACTTGGAGAACACTTTAGATCCAAACCATAGGAATTGTCACTTACAACAATAAATAAATATATCGTGTGATTAAAACTGTCCTGTCTTTGAGCAACACATGGAAGCTAAAAGCAATGATTGAAAACTAAATACCCCCATTTTTTTTTTTGTGGATTCATTCCGAGGATATTAGATAAGGGGAGGGACGTGGAGGAGAGAACAGACATATTACCATGTAAAAAATATTTTAAGGGACCCACCCTATGGAGGTTTGAGTTTCAAAGAAAAAATACTTTCTTTTTCCCAAAAAGACTCCCAGGAATATTTTAAATACAAGAAAGCAGGCCACCAACCTTTGCTGATCTCTCCAGATTGGATTGTTTTGGAAAATACTCAAATACTGTCTTCTCACAGAAGCTGGAAGTCACCATTTCTTTCACATAGTCACACAGTCACCCCTGGCCTGTCATCAGAAAGAAGCTCTTAGATAAACAGTGACCCTGGACAAAAAGATCAGAGACAGATGGATCAGTGTACAGAAACAGCTCTGGGGAAAACGAAGAGTTTCATCAGAGGCTCTCAGTTCCTATGAAACAGAAAGAGGATGAAACAACCAAGAAAATCTAATGTTTATCAGACCAGGGGAAAAAGGCCATAGATTGTGACAAACTTAAGACATATCCCTGAAAAGGACAGAAAGGAACGTACATCTGTTGCTTGGGATGAGGCCAGGATTTTATTTTACCATACTTTTTACTTTCGCATGGTACTGGCAATTGAACTCAAGGCCTGAGCTACACCCCCAACACTTTTTATTTTTTATTGTCTTAAGACTAGATCTTGCTAAGTCGCAAAGTTGCCCAAACATGCAAAACCTCTGGCCTCAGCTTCCTAGAGTTCTGATATTACAAGGTGTGTGTTACGAAGGCCAGCTTGTCCCTGAACCTGTAACATACAGGTTCCCAATATTTCATATGATAAGAGGTGACAACATTGGTTTAGAAGACCCAATAAAATATTATTTTTAAAAAAGCACCCAGAACTTGCTGATCAACACCAGTGAATATTATGATTTACATGCTTCTCTCCTCTGCTAGATTGCTCTTTTATGATCAGAAACATGTCTTTTGCAATATAGTGTTCAAGGGTTCTGTAGAATATCTGACACATAATACTGACTTAGTAAAGGTGTGTGATATGATTGAAGAAACAGGCAAGTGGTTAGACTGCCTCAGAACTGGGCTGCATCAACTAGGTATGATGAATTATTAACCTATGGAATGATCTCTACACAGAGCCTTTTCCAGCAGGTGTACATGGGTTTGAACAGGCAAATACTCTGCTAGATACCCTCAATCACAATGATCTGTGAGATGAATATAAATATGTCATTTCTTGTAGACAGTAAAATTGACATATAGAAAGGCAAAGAAAATTTTATGTGGTCGGTTGGTCAATAATTAGTAAGTAATAGAGTTATGATTAAATCCCTAGTTCTGTTTGGCTCCAAAGCCTTTCTTGATTCTTTCTTTCACTAAGTCCCCAGGAAAGATTCCATTTTATTCTCTGGCTTCTTGAAATTTGAAAAATGTAGGGCTTAGTGAGAGCAGGCAGTGTTGTTCCTCTACTGAGCAGCGGTTGGCTTCACTAAGGTCTTCAAGGAGTTTACTGGGAAGATGATTCCTCTCTCAGCCACTGGGTTAATGCCTGTTTTTGATCCAGGGTCAGATTCTTTCTACTGGTATCTGTAGAGTTGTTATTTTCCAACAGAGGTTACTTCAGTGATCAATGTTTTTGATTAAGGATTTGTTTTCAAACTGTTTTGCTTTCGCTACCCCTCTCAGCTCCTATCAAAATGTCACTGGTTTCTTTGAGTCTTCACGCTCTATGTTAGGCCACCTAAGCCCAGCGTGTCCAAAATGGATTCTTCTTATGCACGGTTGACTTTGCACACCAGCACTGTCAGGCCATCTTCTGTCCACCACTGCTGTTTCTGGAAAGGGAGGACGTGCAGAGCTGCCCTCCAGGGTTAGCCATCTCAGTTTCTTTCCTCTACTTCCACAGCATTGTCAGAGCTACTTTTTAGACATGCTACATTAGTGATGTCTTTGGGTTTTCTTCTTGCCTTTCTAGTTTTTGAATAACTCTAAATAATTCTTAATATGAAATTCTCTGCTGAAAGAACTGGTGTGGGTTCTGACATTAGAATCCAGTAGATAGTAGATTAAGAAAAGAAAAAAAACCAAGAACAGAGTTGCAGTGTTTTGGATCGTAAGTGTCCCCCAAAGGCTCGTGTGCTAGAGACTTTTCCTCCAGCACTATTGGGAGCTGGTGGACTGTTTAAGCAGTGGGGCCTAGTGGAAGGAAGTAGGCCTTAAGGGGGTCAGGGGACCCTTTCTTCCTTTTAAGTGCCTTCTATCAGTTATTATATCAATCTATTGTAGAAATTCCATGGATGATTTACTAGATTGGAATATTTTAGTTTAAAAATCTTTAAAACATCTGGTTTTTAGTACAGTATTTTTCCCAAAGTATTTAAGAGTAAACTTTTATTCTGTAGCCTGCATGTCTGTTATGCTAGACCCAGCATAATGTTTGATCACCCTCTTAATTTGGCACTTAACCTTGTGTGCACAAATCTTCCTGATTAAAATCTAAGCTTCTGTAAATAGAGGTCCTTTCTTTATTTTCTTTGTGTGCCTGGAGCCTCACATTATGCCTTATAAATAGTAATTTTCTACGTGAGCCAAGAGGAATTTCCTTCCCTCCAAAACCAATTCTTAGTGGTGTGTTGTATGGTAATGTACCCCTGCCTCCTGCAGCCCCAGCATTCTGAAAGTCTGAGAAAAGAGGTTTTCATGTTCGAGCCCAGTCTGGGCAACTTAATGACTTCACATACCCTGTCTCAAAAGAAAAAACATTTAAAAGGCCTAAAGATGTACTTCACTGTGAAAGCCCTGGGTTCAACCCCTAGGAGTACACAATTTTTTTTTTCCATAGACCAAGATGGTCAACATCAAAAGACAGAGGATAATCATTTAACAATTCAGATGTTGGATTTTCATGGTGAATAAATTCACTTCATGGTACTAAATAACTAATTGATAGCAGTCAACAGTTCCACATACAATCTGATATTTTGCTGAGATTTGGGAAATATATCATAACTCCCAAATAGTCTAACTGGTGTTTATAGCTTGTCTGCCCAATTTTATACTTGTAGGGCACAGATTTTTTACCTGAATGTTTTGTATATGCCAAAGTATAATAAATATCTTTTTGGTAAGTAAATGAGTAGGTGTATTATATTTCTTTCTCCTGATTATGATTATGATGATGAAAACACTGTCACTATATAGTCAGAATGTTGGAATATTACTGTATTTCTCTTTCTCGGTGCATCATCAGAGCAAGCTTGGGTGACTTCAAAAATTGAGTTCTGCAGGATGGAATTTTAAAGTTATCTTTATTAAAGATAGAATTGGTTAGCAAAAAATTTACACTAGGGTTATCTTGATAAACCAGGAAATCCCACCGGAGCTAAGGACGTGAAAAATAAGAATACTTACATCGTCTCTGGAGACTCGGATCAGTTGTGTAGAAAGGTGGTCAGCAACAATTTATGATTTCAGATTCATGGGTAGAACAAATTAAGAAAGAAAGAAAGCCATTCCTGAATAAACTCATGCTTTCAACAGTCCTTGTCTCTGCAAGGTGGGAATTTAAATAGCCTATATAAGTGCTGTGGAGGAAAAATGGAGAAAATTCCAGAGGAAAACATTCTATTTATTGCACTTGGCTTTTGCATTTGTCACTAGGGTGGGGTGGAGTAGATAATTGTGTGGCCAACTATGAAGTCACAATGCTGCAAGAATAGATTAGTCGCTACAGAATGCACAGAAACTGGATTGCTATTTTTGCTTTTGCCCTTTAGGCTTTATGCTCCATGCATTTCTAGCAGAGTTCTGAAATGAAATGGAGAAAATGATAAGGGAAAGAAAAGTGAAGACTGTGCGTTACTGCGTCGTATAATACAAACATGCAACGGTAACTGACTGTTTTCTTAATTTGTATTAGTCTCACTCTGGTTGATCTCTCTCTCACACACACACACACACACATAAACATTTTTATGTGCAGAATTGAACGAAATGTGTATAAATTTCATATGCAGATAAGGAAAATTTTACTTGTATTTAATTTTTGAGTATATATATATATATATATATGGATTATTTGAAGTTCTTTAAAGAATATTAGCATGCTAATTTCTTCCTTTAGAATTATTAACTACATACTTAAAGATCAATTACAGTATTTCTTTTTCCTTCCTTCCTTCCTTTCTTCCATTCCTTCATTCCTTTGTTTATTCTTTTTCCCAGAAACGTTCTTGTTTCTGTAGTCCATGCTGATTTTGAACTCACTGTTCAGGCCAGGCTGGCCTTGAACTCATGACAATCCTCTTTCCTCAGTCTTTGAGTCTCTGAAGATTACAAGAGTGACACCACTCCTGACTTACATGATTTCTTGTGTTAAAAATTCAAAGTAGCTTAGCTGCTGATTCTAAATAATTTAAAAATGATAATAATAATAATAATAATAGGAAGTCTGATGGTGTGCGCCTGTAAACGTAGCTCCTTTGGGGACTGAGGCAGGAGGATCAGAGTTGAGCCCAGGTGTTCTGTGCCAGCCTTGGTCATATAGTATGACCCAGTCTCTTGAAAAGCTGGATACAGTCTCTGTACTATGGGAATCAAGTATGAATTTAAATAAAATTTAAAGTTTCTTCTTTTTTTTGAGAAGAGCCCTAATAGATCTTTGTTTGACTGAAGGATGGTACATGCCTCATTTATGGGCTCACTGGTTAATTATTCATGGAAAAACCTTGTGGACAAATACAGCTTCCTTGAGCAAGACAAGTGAAAAGGGAGACTATGGGAGGCAGAGAAAGGGAAGAAACAAGAGAGGAAGGGAGGGGGAGAGGAGAGAGGAAGAGAAAGAGGTAGTGTGAAAAACAAGGAGCGTTTTTAGTTTAGATTCTGATTTATATATATGTTCAGAAAATAAAGCAGTCATTAATAATGCTTAGCTTCTTGTCATTATCCATCCAACAGAATAATCTCTGAAATAGGCTCACTTAGAAACTTGGCCACCCAATCACCTAGTGGGTTATGTAAAATAATTTTTTTAGGAAATCATAGACTCATTAGTCCAGAATTATAAAAATTGAGATCTAGAAAGAATTTTATAATCTTAGGCCAGTTCCTCCTTAGGGAAACAGGAAAACTGAGACTTTGAGAAGTAGCTTGGGTACATCTGTGCAGTTTGCTAAAGGACTAATAATTTAAGACAACAGAGGTTGTTGTAAGGTAAAGTAACCCTAAACATTTGATAAATCTTCATTTTTCTGTTATACTTTAAAAATAATTAATAACATTCTGGATCAACACATTTCCTTATAAATTTTGGAGACAGCTTGTTGTCTTCTGAAAAAATGGCAACTGACATTCTCAAAGAAATTGCATCAAGTGGGTCAATTTGAATCTTGATTTTAACAGTAAGGACTATTCTCACTCAGATAAATAGGATTTATTTATGGTTATTTAGATATTTCTTAGTTTCTTTCAACAACATTTTGTGGCTTTGTGCATAAAATTTTCCTATTTTATTTAAATTTATTGATAGGTACCTTATTTTGATGCTATAATAAATGTAATTCATAGTTTTATTTCTGAGTGTTTATTGGTGGTGTATAGAAATAGAAATAATTTTGTATATTGATTTCAGTATAGTGAAAATTGCTGAATCACTTTGGTAGCTCCCTTGAATTTTTAAAAAATTAAAATGCTTAGAATTTTTCTGTGTATTTAACAATGACAATTGAAAAATGAAGATAATTTTGCTTTCTTTCCAGACTGAGTGTTTCAGTTTCTTTCCCTTATCTAATTTCCTTCACCTAACTAACAATACAATGTTGAATGCAACTGGGAGGACAGATGCCTCTGTTTTGTGCCTGAGCTCGACATGAAAATACTGTTTTTCACCATCCAGTATGATGTCTTCTGTGGTTTTAAATAGTTGCATTTTATAACGTTGAGGAACTTCTCTTTTATTCCAAGCTTGTTCAGTGTTTTATTGTGAAAGGGTGTTGTATTTTGACAAACGCTTTTCCTGCTTCTGTTAAGGTGATTGTGTAGTTTTGTTCTTTCTTTTAGTGATTGATTTTCAGCCGCTAAATCAATGGTGCCTTCATGGAATAATTTCTATAATATGTGGTCAATTATGCAATTCTTTTTATATGTAGTTGAAGTCCAGTTACTTGTATTTTGTTTAGAGTTTTTGCGTTGATTAGTAAAGGATATGGAGTTTTAGTCTTCTTGTGATGCCTTTGCCTGGTTTTACTCTTAACATTGGCTTTGTGGGATTGAACGAATTTATAAGTATTGTTGCCGCATTTGGTATTTGGAGCAGTTGGTGAAGAGTTTGTTTTAGTTCTTTATTTACATGCTTAGTAGAATTCACCAGCTAAGCCATGTAAGCCTGAGTTTATTTTTTTCTTTCTTTTTTTGTGCACCTCTAATATTTTTGATAAGTCAGCTAGTCATATTGAGGATTCCTTGGATTGTTATTTATTTATTTTTTTTTGCTGATTTCAAGTTTTCTTTTTGCTAATTTCAGGTTTTCTCTTCATCTTTAACTTTTATCAATTCAGCTTGGCTGTATGTAGGTTTGGATCTCTCTTTGAGTTTATTTAATTTGGGGTTTGTGGAGCTTTTTGGATGTGTAGACAAACATCAAATTTGTTAAACTTTGGGTCATTATTTTCTCACCATTTTTTTCTCTCTCTTTGTTTTCCTTTTCTACTGGGATTTCATTGAGCATTTATTCTTACACTTTCTGATGTTCCACAGCTGTCTGGGGTGTTGCTCTTTTTTCTTCATTCTTTTGTCTTTTTGTTCTTTGAAATACTTAATTTCCATTGATCTATGTTAAAATTACACATTTATGCTTTTGTCTGTCAAACCTAGTGTGGATACTTTGTAATATTTTTTCGTTTAGGAAACTGAGTTTTAGTTCTTGAATCATTTTTTTCATGCATATAAATGCCTTCCTACAAATATAAACATAAATCACACACACACACACACACACACACACACACACACACACACACACACCCCCCCCCCCCCCCACACACAACAACACCAGCACTGAAGTTTTAACCCACAGCCTCTTTTCTGTTGGACAGCGTTTCTACTATTGAGTTACATGTATAGCTCTAAGTTAATTTATTTTCTAATAAGAGAGGTACTTTCATATCTTTCGTATATGATTTCTCTTATTCTGTTTGGTGAGGAATCGTTCTCATGCTTATTTTTAGGCATGTAATTCTTTGTATTTAAAATAACTGATTTAAAATTATGCCAGAATTAGATCTCTGTGGAGGAGGCTTAGGGTTAGCATTTTTTTCCTCTGCCGCATATTCCTGTTTCTTTGCATGTCTCAGACTTTACTTCAAGTGCTAGAACTACAGGATTTAGTCTTTGATCTGCTGGGTTGAGAACTTATCTTGCTCAAAGCGCTTCCTATCCTCCTATTCTTCTGTAACATGAGTATTTAACCTGTGTCATTGTACGTTGGAGGCATTTAACGTTTCTTTGATTTTCATCAAAGCTCACAGCTGAGAGTGGGCCTTGAGTCTTAGAGTAAACTTTGGATTTAGATTTTGTTTTAGCAGTTCTGGAACTGTTAAGAATTTGGCAACTCTTAGCAAAAGAAAAAATGCATTTTGCATAAGAAGGTGAGCATGAATCTTTCAGGGCCAGGATGAAATGTTTTGTTTTGGGTCTGAAATGTTCCCCAGAAGACTCATGTATGCCTATGGAAACATGTACTTTTAGACAGGTAGAGCCTGTTTGGAAGGTGCAGATGAGTAGGTCTTGACTTGGAGGGATTTTGTCAACTTGTTGAGATGAGAAAGTACCCAGGGCAGAGCTGTCAGCTGTGTGTGTGTGATTGACTTGTGGGCTAGCAAATGAGAGAACCCTCACTCTGGATGTGGATGGCCCAACTGGTACCTTGAAGTAAGTAAAGGAAGGACCAAGAGACATTGTTACTTCCTTTTCTGGGAATGCTCTGGCCTTCCCTTCAGTTTTCAGACATGGACTCAGTTCTCCCTCACTTGGGGTTGTGTGTGCTCTGCTGTGAAGAACTTGTCTCCAAATAGACCTCAACTGTGTGGGTCCACCATTGGTGGCACGCATGAATGGGTGTATAAGACCTTCTGAAACTTGAGCTAAAATTCATCTTTCCTCCTTTAAGTTGTGGATGTTGGGTATTGTGCTCCAGCAATGAATAAGTGACTAAGACACAAACTATAAAAAGATTCCTTGAGGGTGTCTCAGGAATCAGCAAGAATCCATTCTTTACCTATTTAAGGGTACAAAGGCAAAAGATTTTTCTCTGGAAAGAGTACCTCAAGGCTCTCTATGTGGCCAAAGATGGAGTTGTTTGCCAGAGTTAAGCTGCTCAGAGTTCAGCAATCAAGGTACTCAAAGCTGTTGCTGTCTTGGCACAAGGGGGCCAGACTCCTTCTCAAGCCAGTATCAGACTTTGCTGTTATCTGTGTGGTGCTGATTTCACAGGTAGGCAGAATGCAAGAGTTGTAGGTTTGTGGGGTTGTGATGAAGGCTTCCACCCACATTTCAGGGTAAGACCTTGGACTCTAGGCAGTATGTTTCTGGGAAGGAAGTACATGAAAGTGGGAAGGAGAAGCCTAAGGTGCTGTGGAGACCTCAGAAATTTGGAGATGTCAGGAATGTGTATTGTCTACTGAGGAAGGCTATAGACTGTAAGCCGAGCCTGTCCAAAAGGGAAGTCATGGTGGTGCAGCCAGAGCCAGTGCTGTAGGTCCTGAGTTGCCCAGTCTTTGAAGTTCACATCTCACCACATTTGCATGGGGTGCCAGATATAGAGTTACAGTATTTAATGAAACTGCAGTATTTGGTGCTTGCTCTGCTGGTACTCATACTTGATTTGGTCTGATTGCTCTCTGTTCTTCTATTCCTCTCTCTTGGAATGGGAATGTCTACCCTCTGCTATTATGTGTTGGAATTGATTGAATTTTCTTGGATTGTCACAAGGGCTCACACCTAAGAGTTTGTCTAGTCTCAGAGAAGACATTGAACCTGAACTTTCTTTGAAGTCAGGTCATGAAATTGCAGCAAGTATGATATAGGTATAATCACAGTCTGAAACCCTGTGACATGTCAGAAATAAGCTCTTCTAAAGGTGATGAGTTTCCAGCTCCTCTGAACTGCTAAAGTATGGGGGAAAGAGACACTGCTTTTGATACTAGGTAATAAAATACTTCCATCTTGGATACTCTCTTCTTCTCTTTCATTAAATTACTATTATGTAATGATGTTTTGAAACAAGGACCTGCTCTGTTACCTAAGGTAACCTTGAAATTCTAGCCTCAAATGATTGTCCTGTCTCAGCCTGCCTAAAAGCTGGGACTCCAACTGTGTTACATCATAGCTGGCTTGCATTGTTTTAAATCACTTACCCTGGGAAAATCCAGCTGCCTTGTATTATGGAGAGGCTTTTGTTGGGAGAAACCAAGCCACTCGATGATATGAGGACCAGAAGCAGATCTCCATCAATATTCCCTCCACCAAGCTTTCAGATGAGAGGTATAGCTCACGGCTTGAATGCAGCCTCACAGGAGACATTGGGATAGGGGCACCCAGCTGAGATCTTTCAAAATTTATGACTCAAAAAACTCCTGTTTTATTTTCCAATTTATTTCAAACTTCGAAGTTTAATTTTTGCATAGTATTAGATAAACAACATAAACAATATAAGAAATGTAAATCTTTTCTAGAATATGTTGAACAGAATAAGACAGGGAAAAGTTGATCAATGCTCAGTGATCTGTTGGTAAAAATTCAAGAACTTGAATCTTTCACATAATTCATCCAACAGAGAGAGCCAGTAAACTTGATTGATGTGATTGTCATCCTATGTTTGTGTTCAGCATTATTGCCATTGATTTTATTACATTATCGGCTGGAGAAATAGCACAGTGGCTAAAGTGCTTGCCTAGCAAGCACAAGGCCCTGGGTTCACTTCCCCAGCATCACATAATCTGGGCATGGTGGCACATGACTATAATACCAGCACTTGGAAGAATGATACATGAGGATTGCCATGAGTTCAAGGACAGTCTGGTCTACATGGTGAGTTTAGAACCAGCCTGAACTACCAGAATGAGACTCTGTCTCAAAAAAGAAATTTTAGTGCATTGTATCCTTGATTGAAGAAAAGAGTGTTTAATACTCTCTGAAGTGTTATTCCAGACCTGGGGCCTGGAGGCATTCTAGAGGCCACAGCCCTGTCTAGTCCAGAATTTAGACCTTGGCAGAGCGATAGTAGGGTTTTCTATCTTTTAGCTTATTTAACCTTCACAGGAAAACTATAAATTAAGAACTGTGATTGTTATTTTCTAAAAACATGTGAAAAAACCCAGAAATGTTAATAATTTGGTCAAATACCTTTTGGTTGAAAAATTGCAGAAACAGTATTCAGGTCTGACCGATATTTTTAGACATTGTGTTAAAACTTTGAGTGAGAGAGATGAATATAATATGATTATCCTGACAGAGGACTTGAAGAGCTGTCACTGGTTACAGGGAGAATGAATAGATTTTTATGTTTTGGAAGGGAGCCGCTAAGCCTGTGTGCAGGGAAAGGTCAAGGGAGGTGCAATAAAAAGCTGGAAGCAAAAAGAAACCTAGTCCACGTGCTCAGGTGATGTTCCATTTTTGGAATAAAAGAAGGACCACCCACATCTCACTTGGCTTCCTACTATTCCCGACTAATCACTTACACAGACTTCTGGAGCAAGAAATTGCCATGAAAATAAATATGTATAGCCTTTGTAGAAAAATCATTCATTTGCATGAAATTCACTTACTATGGCCCTATTCTCTTTTGTTAGCTTAAAATACCGGCAACAGTCTTTGTAATTATTTTCTCTCTTTCTCAAGCAGTTACAATCTTTATGAAATTGAGTAATTATATCCCCTTGGAATTTTTTTTAATTGTGGTATGTAACACTGAGTTTGCAGTCCTTCATTTGGCATTGCCTAAGGAAAGAACTGATACTAAAATATTTTGAGCTGAATCTTTACATAGACAAAGAAAAACTTCAAACACTGATTACTGACTACATTCATATTTTATGCAAAAAATCAGGATATTTCCAAGGACATTTGGCAGGATTCATATCCTTGGGTTGTGTTCCTTGTGGAGTTTAAAAGTTTTAAATTGATGTTCAGGTAGTAAGAATCTGAACTGGTGATTTCCCGTCTGAGAGCCCGTTCAGGAGTTCAGCAGGGATCTGTAGAGTCCTGCTTCTGTGAGGATTTGCTTACTTGGCCTGTGAAGATACTGCACGGCTCTGTGGATGTGATTGGCAGATGAAGTGGTATGGGGGAAGGAAGTATCGATGCTGCCATCAACCACTAAATTCTACTGACTTGTAATTCCTAAATCACCTGCTGCGTCCCATGTTGGATGTATTATCTGAACAGAATCGTTCAGCCTGGTGCCCAGTGCCATGAAAGGCAAATGCCCTGCTTCTATTGTGGAGTCTTGTGGCCAAAGTTGTTGTCATGAAGCATCAGTAGAGGTCTTAGGATGAGCTCAAGGCTGCAAGAAGATCACTGTCTATAGTTGTGGGAGCTGCTGGAGTATGATCTGTTGGTCTGACTGATTTGAGAGTTTGGATATTTCATGATCTTAAAAGCAACCTTTATATTCTAGTTTATGGGGCCACTAAGGATTGCCAAAGATGCTATACTCCGTACTCCATCCAGACCCCAACCCATCCTTGCCTCTTAGCCCATTCTTGATTTTTTTAACCCTATCCTACATTCCTAGTTGAGTCACTTACGCCTCCTCAAGATGAAGCACAGACGTCTTTCTTAATACAGCACATTTTAACAAAGAGCTAAAAATGTAATAACTTATTTCTTAGGGTCATGCCAAAAATGTAAATTGTGCCAGTATTTAATTATCTTGTCAGAACATCACATGTCTGAAAGGTGCAGATCCTCTCACAAGTGAGAGTGAAGGGAGCCTGGCAGCTGTACCAACAAGGTCAGGGGCAGGTCTACTGATAAAGTAAGCAGGTTGGATGATGTGTCCTGGGGACGCACGTGGCTCCTGTGGAGGGTGGGCGTGGAAAGATAAAGTCTGAAAGGTACTTACATTTGATGCATGCCAGGTCTAGGGATAATTGCTCTTGGGGTACTAAAGTATCTATCCAAATCCCACTTGATCATCTGAAAACCCCAAATTAGATTCCATTGATCTCATTTGGAAAAAAAATAAGAAATGGAGGAGAAAAGGTTAAATTCTCTAATAATTGTGTAGTTTGAACTTAGGCTCACCCAACTTTTACTCTTGTCCCAAGCATCTAAGAAGAAACATACTGTTCCTTTGAGTTGTTTGTGCATCCTGGAGTTTCAAGAATTACATGCTTCTAAGGAGCCTTTATATAGTGTGCGCGCCTCGTGGTGTGTGGTACCAGTGTGGTAGAGCTCCAAGCTGTGTGGAAAGCTGAACTATATAAGATTGATCATAGCAGATGTGTGACTAAGTCCTCACTGGTGTATAATTCATTTTGGCTAAAATTTAGAAAGAAATTGTCAACATATTTATGATTAGTCCTTAACTCTACACTGATGAAACCCTTCCTTGAGTTAGAAAAATGTGTTGAGCATTAATTGTATGGTATTGTTTTTTGGTCAGATGCAGTGAAGGAACAGTCAGTAGTGGGGTGAAGAAAGATAGCTTGAGGCAGGCACTATCGATTATCTGGCTCCATTAAATTTGAAGCTTAATTCGAAAGATGAATCGGAAGTTGTACTGCTCTTGTTTGAGTAGCAGGGACAAGAACTAGGGAAGGAAAAGGAGAAAGAAAGAAATCAGGAAACTACTTTTAAAAAACAAGTTCTTAATATTTGTCTGTTTTGAGCCTTTTTAAAAATCCTAATGAAACCGTTATATTCTTATCAATGGCTATTTGTGCATTTGTTCAGCAAACCTTTTTTGACAGGCTTTATGAAAAATACTCAATTTTGTTTTATATTTCATGCATGGTTTTACAATGACAGAAAATTATGTGTATTTGCCATGTCTAACTTGATGTTCTAAAGTAAACATACATTGTGAAATGACTAATTCTAGCTAATTAAGAAATGCATTACTTCACATAGTTATCTGTAGTGAGAATGCTTTACACTCACTCTGAGTAGAATTTCAGTTCTACTCTATCTTATTTTTAACTCTAGTTGCTACGTTATATCCTAGATATCCTGAACTGATTCCATGGCCAAAATTGCTCAATTGTCCCCAGCCTGAACCCCAGCTTCTGATTACCCCACTTTGCGCTCTGCCGGTGTGAAGTCAACAGTTTCAGATAACACGTAAGACTGGCATCATGCAACGTTTGCCTTTTTGCTCCTGGCTTATTCTAATTTACATAACGTACTCCAGATATGTCCATGTTGTTGCGGCTGTGCAGCCATTTTGGGAAACAGTAATGGAGATTCTTCAAAAGTGAAAATTATAACTGCCAGACTACCTGGCAGTCTCACCATGGGGGAGATACCTAAAGGAAGTGAAATCATTGTGCCGAAGAGATATCTGCATTCTCATTTTCTTTGCAGCATTATTCACAATAACTAAAATATGGGCTCAAACAGAGTGTTCATTGATGGATGAAGGTGGGTGAGTGGTCTTCTAAGTTGATCTAGGCCTTTCCTGCCTACACCAGTCACCCTGGAACAATTGTTAATTTTCTGTTTCTTTCTTAGAAGTGTTCTTTGTTGGATTCTCAGTTTTGTTGACTCCCCATTTACTCAACAGTGGAAGCATGGTCCTTGTCCTTGAGGAAGTTATGTAGATTATGTTCTAGTGGAAGGCCCAAAATAAAGGAATAAATAAGTAAGTGGAACTAAAGGGTAACGGGAAGGAATCAAACCAGTATCTGCTAATAATTAGGAATGGGAGAACATCTGTAGTTAGAGTTACTAGGCAGAGAGCTGAGGAAGTGATATTTGGCCTACAACCTACAGGAGGAAAAATTAGCTGTACAAAGTGATGATGAGAGCATTCCTGTTAGAGCAACTGGCAAGTGCAAAAGCCCTGAGACTCTAACAAAGTAACATGTTTAAGACATCAAAAGAATATGTTGAGGATGTAGGTTAGTAGCGGAGAAGAGTGGTAAACAAGGCCCAGCAAATGCAGGGTCTCGGCTGAGACCATGGTGCGAAGCCTGCGTCGTATTCTAGGTAGGAAGCAGAACCACTGAAAAAAGACAAAATAACTTTAAATTGTGATTTTTAAAGTCAGTTTTTCTCTTTTTAAATTGTATAATATTTAAAAGCTAAAGAAATAGCTCCATGGCAGAGCACATGCCTAGTGTGTGCCAGGCCTTGAATTCAATGTCCTAAAATCCAAACGAACCAAATAGAAACACATGAAAGCTTTTGTTTGTATTTAATATAGAGAAATAAAACTATTAAGCTATCTTAGCTTCTACTTAGGTGGCTTTAGTTTTACACACACACACACACACACACACACTCACTCACACACACACTCTTCTCTTTCTTGCTTCAGTATTTATACTTTTTCCATGGGGAGTCATTATGGAAAACATAATTATATTTTCTTTAAATTTGCCTTGAGGAAGGAGGAAGGTAGATGTTTGAGAGTTGGGCAAGACGACCGTGGAAAAGGGAGAGAAAAAGAGGTCAAAATGATCCAAATAATAATAATAATAATAATAATAATAATATATGTCAAGATAATATACATTTATGTACCAGTTTCTCAAAACAAATATAATTATGTATCATAAGCATATGTCAGTAAAATATGTGCAAATTATATAAATTTTTGCATTCATGGGTATATAGACAAATAGGTATATAAATGGGATATTTCTACTGTGTTCTGTACCTGGTCACTAAAAATATAAGAGCAGTGCTGTTAGTTCAAGGCTGGCCTAGGCTACATAGAGAGTTCAGGACCAGCCTGAGACCTCGTCTTAAAAACAAAATCCAAAACAACACAAAACAAACAAACAAGCAAAACCTAAACATATATAGCAGCAGTTGTTCTCACAGCATATATCATTAAAAACTTATAGTATTTTATTCTATGGATGTGTGATTAAAGAAACCCATCACCTATTGATGAATATTTTGTGGCTTTTCGGTTTAGTTTGTCATAGGAAATGAGACTGCCACACACTTCATTTGAAAACCTTAGTACCCTGTTGCAGAGGTCATCATTGAGTAATATTATTGCGTGTTCTTAAACCTTTGAAATACTGTTCTGAGTATTTCTTCCTGAATGATTTTGATATAAAATCTGTCCAAGTATGCGAGAGTACCTGTTTTTCTCCACTTTCCAGAATGACGGATTCCAATAACAATTTTCATTTTGTCTATTTGGCTTGGTGTCTCAATGTCTCCTGAAATGAGCTGCTTCAAAATGTGAAAGGCAGCGGGTTCTTACGTTTAGAAGACTTCTACATTTGTGTTTTTGTGACTACTGATACATCTTAACAACTCTTTTAACTTGGTCATTGATTTATCTAAGTTTCTTGTGAAATGACAAATCAAATACCTGATAATGCTGTGGCAAATATGTGTTCCTGTGCCAGTGTTTCATTAGCCAGAATTTTGCTTTCACGCAGCCAGGTGGGTCAGCTTGTTCTTTCTGGCACCCACGTTTCATGACCTGATTCAAAGGCTTCCCCCCCCCCCCCCACTCACAGAACATAAGTAAATTATAAATAAAAGCAACTATATTTCATCTGGAACTATTATTTTGAATAGTTGTAGGCAAGGGAGTGATAGGATTTAATATATATTTTAAGTGGGGCTCTGTGGTGGTGGTATATGATGCATAGACCTAAGCCAGTCAAAAATGGATCTGGAGAGGCCAGTGAGGTGCCAAGGCCGTGGGAGGGCCTGATGCTATGTGGAAACTCAGAGTCTCCTAGGCAGGTGGACAATGGCACTATAATTTCATGTCTAAACGGGCAACAATTCATCCTGCACTCTCTTGCCCCTGCAGGGTGGTGAGAAACTAGAAAATCATCCTGTTTTCTAAACTTTTGACTTCTGCATGTGGTAATATGCCAGTGATACCTAGCGACACGAAAAGGATGGGAACTGGTGACAGAGGTGTTTTGTGAGAGAAAATAGCTAGAATTCTAGTTTACACATGTAATGTGTGTGATGTCTGAGGGACGTTTGATTTTAGTTCTTCACTGCTAGGCAGGTACCTGAGTATATTAATCTGGAGCTCAGAAATGAAGACTGGTTGAAATGATATTTAAGTCGTTGATATTAACCAGAGTTTGCGTGATAGACAGGTAGGTCAGGACAGAAAAGAGCCAACAAAAGCGAGTGAGAAACTGCTGCGGTTTAGATCTATCATGCGTCCCTAGAGTCTCATGTGTTCAGAGGCGGGGATTTTGGAAGACAAGTGGGTCATGGAGCCCGGGGCCCAATATTTATTAGTGGAATAAACTGTTGGGGAGCTCATAGCTAAATGCGCGATTAGGAGCGGGGGCCTAGTTGAATGATGGGACACTGGGGGTCATGACCTGAAAGGGTGTATTCTTTGCCCCCTCCCCGTTTTTTATTAATATGTCTGTGTGATACACAATGATTGCACTGAACTTGAGAATTTTGTGCACCTGCATATCATGTCAGCTTCACATTTCCTTCCCCTGCCTCTCTGTACCTCCCACTGCCTCCCTCATCCCCCCTGACTCTGTTAGGTGTTTAACCTCTGAGTTTCTCATCTCAGAGAATTTCTGTGTTATTGAAACATCAGAGTCTGATTCACTTCGCTAAGTATGATGGTCTCAAGTTGTACCCATTTACCAACAAATGCCCCAAATCTGTGTCTTTATAACTGAGTAGTAGTCTGTCGTGTTATATATACTGCTTTTTTGTGGGTGTCCATTGCCCTGTTGATGGATATTTCAGCAGTTTAGCTATCCACAGTTAGCTACCATTCGTTGTGCTTCTGTGAACACAGGTGTGCGTGTAAGGGTATATTCTTGTTCTCAGCTCCTCTCTTTGCTCTCACTCTCTGATGGTGGCTGCCATCAAATGAGCGCCCTACCTCTGCTATGCCTTTTTTAACATAATGTTTGTGCCTTGTGGTCAGCACCCCATGGGGTGAACCTTTGGGAACTGAGGACCAAGAAGGGCCTTTCTTCATTTAATTTTCTGCTGTCATGTATCTTGTTTTAGTAATGTGAAAATAACTTATACAGAAACAGTGGCTAGAGACACAGGAGAAAACTCCAGAGAGAATAGTACTGCTGAATCAGAGAGGAGATTCTGTAGTGAGGGAGAGGTCATCTCTGTTGAGGGCTGGTGAGAGGGAAAGTGACATGAAACTAAGCGCTGCTCATGCGATTGGACTACCTCTTAGCGCAATGTAGGGTACAGGCCAGACTTGATGGGTTTAGTTGAAAGGTAGTTACATGTTTATTATATTATTATTCATCTCTTTTTTTGACACGGTCTCACTCTAGTCTAGGCTGGTTCTGAACTCACTATTTAGCTCAGGCTGGTTTCAGATTCACAGCAATCCCCTTCTCTCAGCCTCCCATGTACTGGGATTAGTGGAGAATTGAACCCAGAGTCTTGCACTTGCTTGTCAAGCACTTTAACCACTGAGGTACATTCCCAATCTTATTCCCCATCCTTCTGACACCATCACCACAACATTGTCTTTTTCCAGTTCACACACTAATCTTATTTTGATTATGTTATATATATATTATGTCCTCATCATCAGAAACCTAGCTCTGTATTACCCTCTCAGATGACATACTCTGCCCTTTCTCTTTACAACTGGAATAGAAACCCTTTGCAGAGGACCGTGCCTGTCCTATAGTCACCCGAAAGAATGGCCGTTTTTACTTCCTGCCAGTCGTAGGGGAGGGGAGAGACCCATTCAGTTTTCTTCTGTTGTTGTCAGATCATTCTTACTTTTTTTTTCCTGAAAGTTTTTGTCTTTGAGGCTTCATGGCTTTAGATGATACTACCCATTATCAGTCATCTTTCCTTTAATCTTGACATTCCTAAAGCATTTTTGTTTTTTCATAATAAAACGCTCCTATCTAACTAGACCTCTCTAATGTTAGTCTTGTTATAGTTCTTTTCCCTCCCCCAATATACTTGGTCTTTCTACTACAGTTACTCAGTTATTCCTTGAAGTTACCTCATCCAATAGTCTGTCTTCACTCTACCTGAGCCCCCCATTGCCTTGGGTTGTAGTAAATCATTGCCTCGTACCCCTCTGTCTTCATAGTTGCATCTTCTTTTTCCATCGCCCTACCGCCAGTAATCGGACTCCAGCAGTTCTTCGTTGCCCCTGTTGATGACAATCTACTGAATAGTTTTATCACTTTTGTACTGTTCTTCACTCCTTGATATTTCTCTGCTCTCTTTCCTCAGCTCACATTGTGTGACTAATTTGTAGTATGACTGCTGGCTTGGCCACTCTTTAGCTGTTTTGATCTTTTCTTTCAATTCCCTTCTGAGACCCTCGAGTGTTCCCTTATTGCTGCTTGGTTCCCTTACTATATTTTCCTGGTTGCTTTGTGCTTACATTCTCAAAATGATTACATCAGGCTTCTCTCCTTCTCAAATCTCCCATGTCATTTTCCCCAAACTGTCCTTAGTTAGCTTCCTTTATAGTTCATTAAAAAAAAAAAAAATGGAAGGGCTCATAGGAGACTTGATGGAGCCTACCATTCTCACATTTACTTGTTTACTGACTCTTGCGCCTTTTCTGCTTTCTTCTTTGGTATCATAAATGAGCTATCATAGTCTTATGTAAAAGTAACACATGCAAGTAAGCTGTGTGGGACTCAGTTATTTCTGCTCAAGGATAGTGCTCCAACATCTCCTCTTCATTAGGATATAAATATACTGTTATTTCTTCCCTTGTGAAAACACAGAAAACCTATTACTTTACACCCCTTTTTGGGGAACTCTGCAACTGTTGTCCACACTCACCATATTTACTCTTTCTACTCATTTTTCCTTTTTCTCTTGAACAAATCCCGATGAGGTTTTACTCCAACTACCTCGCCTAAATTGTCCCTGACACCGTCGTGAATAACCTTCAGGTTGCTAAATTCAGTAGTCAATTCCCATTCGTTTCTAATTTTCATCAACGTTCACAGAGTCATTCACTCTTCTGCTCTTTATAGTTTCTTCATTTGATTTTCACGTTTGACACGGCTGTTTTTCTTCCTGTCTTCATGAGTTGCCTCTTTATGGTCGTGTTGTACTGAATTTTTCTCCTCTCCCTGATCTGCTGATTTGGAGCTTCTCATGGCTCTGTCCCTTACGTTTTACTTTTCTAAATATCCTTACTGCTTTCATGATTCTTGAAGACAACAATTTTTAATTTTATGTTTCTAGATCCCTGCCTGTCTCCCAGAATCATGGCATACATGTTTTGTTACCTACTTGTCTTGCTCCCTTGTGGATCTCACAGGTTGATTATTAGGTCAACCAGTATGTTCCAAATTGGACTAACTGTCCTCCCAAACCTGCTCCTCTTAAAACCACCTTCATTCAAATTGTTAGCTTTTCTGTTCTTTCACATAACTGGTGCACCCAGATAGTCATTCATGATTCTTTTTTTTCTTCTCAGTCACCATTCCAATGTTTCAGAAAATCTTTTACGTCCCACCTTCACAACAAATCCATAGACCCCTATTCCTAAAGCAGTCAGCATAGTATTTCTTGCCATTATTGAAGTTATTTTCCCATAGATCTCTCTTTCTAGTTTTCCCACCCTAATCTAAACTTGATACAGAAACCAGAGTAGCCCTTTTACATACTAGTCCTTTGTTAATTATGGAGTGACACCCCCTGATATTATTCAGAGCATAACCCTTATGATGCCCCCCCCCCCCCCCGGCCCTGTATCCATCTCCCACCTTTATTTGACTCCTCATCTACTACTTTGTCTTTAGCTTCCTTTGCACTAGCTGAAGTAACTTCTGGAATCTTCCTTGAGCCTTGAAAATGAGGCTTAGTTCCTCACCCACTTCATATTTTTGTTTGAATGCCAGTGAGGTCTATTCCACTCAATCTTACTTAAAACGACAATGTCTCATCCCTCTCTATATGTTCTCACTGTTGTACTTCACACATTTTGATGTGAAATGTTAAGTTATTTTTTATGATATTCCTTATTCTTCTTTCTTCCCGTGAAAGTAGAAATGAGGAAGGACAGTGAGTTTAGTTTAGTTTTCCTTTGTCACATGAACACTTAAAACAGTGTCAAGCTGATTAATAGTATTTTATGAATATTTTAAATTGTTTGTGGATGTTTTTGAATTAATGACAATTATTAAGGCACCATCCACTGGAAGTCAGGTTCCCATCGCAGTGGTCAGCTCCTGGAGCTGGAGCTCTTGGTCAGTCTGTCCCCTTTCATTCCATGCCGACGTGAAGGAATGAGTAGATACTGAATGCGGAAAGCCAAAGGAAATTGGCTCAAACATTTGCTACTCTGTAAGATGTGACCAAAGGCCTACTTATCATTCATAAAAATCTCTAAGATCTGTTAAGCTCTCTGGGGTCTGTTTACTGAAATCAATACTACATGCCACATTATGAGAGAATTATGATGGCAAAATTGAATGTCTGAGTGCTTTTGATACACAGCCAAGGATACAGGGAAACACAGCCAAAAGAGGGCTGACTGTCTCTATTTAATCTTTATGATAGGTTAAGTACTGCGAAAAGAAAGTTTCCACATTGAGAGCCTGTGATAAAATTAACCCACATCTGGAAAGTTGTGTAGATTCGATCACCCTCCCTACTGCTCTCCTTTAAAAAAATAGTGATGACAAAGACGAGGATGATGAGTATATTAAAAGTGTTGAAGAAGCACCTCAGTTCTGCCTTTCATTTAGACCTCCAGATAAAATGGAGTTTTCAGTTCTTTCTCAGATTTCCGAGAAAGGCTGTGTTTTCCTTCACACTGTGTTTGCAGATAAGACACTGGTTTATTTTAGAAATAAGTTTGGCAACATTTTAGAAGTATGTAACTTTTCCAAGTTAATTTCTAAGGTCTGATCCCTGTTCTCCTGACAGCGTGGGTGTGTATATTTGTGTACAACAGACTATGTGGGCGTGTGAGTGGGTGGTGTTCCTTGAGAACAGAGTGTTTTTGCTATCATCTGTTTTCCAAAATACCTCATAACCTACTAATTAATATTTAAGAATTCACATATTCCCTTATGTATAAACTGTAGTCATTAGTCACCATGTATATGCCTCTAATGAGGCATTCACCTAACTAAAGGGCTGGAAAGCACTCTGTCTCTTTTTCTCTCTGTCTCTGTCCTCTCTCTCTCTCTCTCTCTCTCTCTCTCTCTCTCTCTCTCTCTGTCTATATGTGTCTGTGTGTGTGTTCATCGGGCAAAAGATGTTTGGAAGTCAAGATACTGGAGGGAGGGGGAACAAATCCATATGGAGCCTTACCAAAAAAAAGTTTGAAAATCTTGTAGCTCTAACTACTTGTGAGGTTGAGACAGGAGGATTGCTTTAAGCCAGGAATCAGAGGCCAGATTAAACAGCGTTGCTAGATCTTGCCACCAAAACCAACCAATAAAGCAACCGAAAAGCCTTTTTGACAATAATTAGAAAACAAGGTGATGATACTGGAGGTAGGTACTGGTGATAACTTCTAGAATTTTTATTATTGCAACAAAAATGAGATGGTTAATTACTATTTGTTAAATAGTTTTTTATGTATCAATAAATGAGCGATTAAATGTTTTAATCCAGAGGGTGATCTAAAAATGATTTGGCACATTCTGTAGATGGCTGTGGGTGTGCTTTTCAGAGACCACCATGATTTAAGTGTCTCTGGGGGTGGACAGAGTATTTGAAAAAAAAAAAGCAGTTTTGCCTCAATTTTTTCCATAGACCTGCAGAAATAATTGACTTGTCCTACTGATTTTTGTTTTAAAAACAGATTTTTTTTAACATCATTAAAATTTATTCTTGTTGACATGCTAATCAGGGAGATTCCATGGCCCAGGCGTCATAATTTGGAGGAGGCCTGACTTGCAGGACCTACTTGGAAAGAATTAAGCTTTTAAACACCTTTTCTCTTTTGGTTTTAAAAAGTCACTTCTGTTCTCTTTAAAAAAACTTTGGGTCCTTTAGGATTAAGCACACAAAAATTATTTCTCTTTCTTGATATAGAAATTTAAAAAGTAGTATTTCTTTCTAAAATCTAAACTACTTTCTAAAAAACTATTTTGTTATATACTCTGCTTCACTCTCTCTCTCTCGGTCTCTCTCTCATTTTTTATCCCTGTCTCTTCCTCTGACCCTGATTCCTTTCTCAACAAACACATGCACATTGATGTCATTATGTGTGTGTAATATATATATATATATATATATGTATATATACATATGTTTATATATATAGTACATATATAATTTATATACCATGTTTGTTTACATTGAGATGTAGAGAGGAAATAATTTTTAGGGTTTGTCTTGAAAGTAAGCAAGTAAGCAAATGCCAGGACTTGGTCGACTGTTGCTTTGCACATTGCTAAAGCTGAGGGATTTTTTTTAAGAATAAGAAAGGAGTTGCTCCTGGTTATGACACTTGATTTCAAACAATGTGAGTGTCTTCCTGTGAAGAAAGTGAAGTGGAAGACTTGAACTTGGGTTGAGTTTTCTCAAAATCTGAAAAAATCACAGCTCTACTTGAAACTGAATGTTTGTGCATTCAGAGTTTTATTGATTCCAGAACTGTGGTGTGTTACTTTGGTCTGCATTACTACCGTAACTGCTTCTTAAGTTTATGGTTGAGGAGGTTCAAAAGTAATAAACCTTTCTTAAATGAATGATTAAAATGAATATTGAACATTTATAGGAAAATTGACAGAAAAGTTTTACAACTGATATTCCAGTTGCCACACGTGTACTTTTTACATAAACAAATTTAGTTGTCTACCAGCAGAGAGAGGTCACATAAACTGTGGTTTATTTACTCGGAAGAAACATGGCCATTACCAATACCAATTGGGAAAAAGTTTATTGTATGTGTTACATGAAATATGTAAAATCTGATCTTGGGCTGATGGGCGATAACTTTATTTCTAAAACAAGAAAAACAGTCCCTTTTATTTTTAAGGTAATTTTATATTAGTTTTGCTTTATAATAAAATTTAAAGAGCTAATACATATTTAATGACAAATTATTTGGTGCTACTCTGCAGCCTGTCCTTTTTGGTACTAATATACATTATGGGTTCTTCACCTGCCAAGGCAGACGGCAGACAGAATCGGGCTTGGTGTCCATTGAAGGCATGTTAAACATACATTTGGTTAAATATTTTTCTATTTTATGTAACTCTTTCTCATTAAATACTTTACCCAAAGAGCACAGCTTCCTTTTCTTCTTCTGCAGAAGTGCAAATAATAACGAAGGGAGGAGAAGGGGAGTTAAAATTGGTGAAGGATCAAGGAGGAAGAAAACTTTGAAAAACTGTGAATATTTTCAGAATCATAAATCTCACCATGAAAGTATCAATGGTTAAGTTTTCATTAGGTTATTATTTATTAGTAAAAAAATTTCTCCCACATTATCCTTCCACTCTTGTGCATGCATTATTTTGAGGAATGCTGTCTAACTTAATTGGGATGCTTATAGATTGACTTACATATTGAATAGTACACGCACTGACTTTTTATGGCCGTTTCGCCCCCTTCTTAGTACCTTTGTGCATCTCTCAACTGGCGGGTCCCTCAGTACCTTGCGTTGGCTTCAGGCCGTCACTCCCACACGGTTCTATGAGAGGCAGTCTTGTTTAGGAAGACGTGATGATCTGAATGGGTGTGGGACTGGTATGGAGCGTTACAGAGGACATGATTAGAAAAGTAACGTGAGCCCAGAGTGAATGTGCCAACCCACGTGAATTTTGCAGCGTTTAATGCTTTATGTAACAAAAAAACCACAAAGGATTCTCAGCATACTTTAAAACAAAACTATAAAGTCTCTGGAAAAAAAGGATAATGATTTTTGACCTCACTACTGAGAATTTTTATAAGTCATAGAGCCCATTTGTCATTTTCATAGGTTTTTAACCCAGTTATTTCTTTGGCAAAATTTCCTCCTCAGGAACATTCTCTTTCAGATACTGCAGTTTTTTCTTTTCTTTTCTTTTCTTTTCTTTTCTTTTCTTTTCTTTTCTTTTCTTTTATTGTCTTGTCTTGTCTTGTCTTGTCTTGTCTTGTCTATTTTTTCCCATCTGACATAGAAAAGGACAGGAAGAAAACTCACTGTTATTAAGCTTTCAAAACATAGCAGGTACCATGCGAGTCCCTTGACAGGTTCACTCAGGTGATAGTTCATTTAAAGTATTCAGTAAAGACCCCCTCCCCTGCCTACCAGTTGTGTAGTGTTCATTTAGAACTAAGGAGAATGGACAAAAGTCTTCCTTCATGGAGCATATGTGTTTTTGTGGGCTCTTTAGGTAATTGTTATACAATCCCTATAACAGGCATACCAAGTAGTCATAGTACTGCATTTTGTATAGGGGAGGCTGAGACTGAGGCATCAAGTCGTGGGTGGCAAGGCCATCCAGCTGGAAGAGCCAGAATTTAATCCCCACTGGGTTTCTGTTAAGTGTTAGGGCTCTTGTTTCCTGCACCTGGCCTGCACAAGAGTTTTCATGATTTAACTGGTGAACATTTGTAAAGCTGGTTCTTCTAAAACCAGAGTGTGTGATGAACAGTCAGCACCTAGCTCATGCATCCATGCAACCACTGTTACAAGCTCTCGTGGTATCCCGAGTCCCGTCCTCGAGCTGTTCAGACAACGGTGGTTGTGAAAGGCAAGTAAAATTGGGGTGGAGGTGAAGGATGCAAATTGCAAATGATAACCATACAATAGGATATGTGGTTTATTTTTAGATTGTGATAAAGGCTGTAGAAATCAAGCAAGGAAAAGCATTACTCATTTATTTGGGAGGAGGGTTGTCTCTACGTATGGTGGAAAGAAAGATCTGTGTAAAGAAAACATTTGGACAGAGACTTGTAGAGTGGATATAATCAGACTACAAAAATAACTGGGAGAGAAGTGCACCATGAAGAAGGATTAATTTCTATCGTTTAAGTACACTTTCTGTTTTTAAGGATCAGTGAGAGGCCAGATCGCTGGAACAGAGGGTGTGGCGAGCAGTGGCAGGCTGGAGGATAGAGGTTCAGGTCTTTGAAGAAGGTAGCTAGGACTTGCATGATTTGGTGAACAGAAGCCTGGATTTTAACCTAGAGGGAATGGGAAACCAACGTGGAGTATTAAATAAAGGCGTTATGACAGCTTATTCGTGTTTTACCAAGGAGTCCTGGCGTAAGAACTATTCATGAGGAAACTCTGACTCACTACTGGGAATTTTCATAACAAGGTCATATAACCCATATAGTCATGACCGGATCCTTGCTAGCTAACTGTGAAACTGGGCCTTTTAACAAACTACTTCCTAAAACAATTTGGAAGCATGAAGTCTTACAAGCTTCTTGAAGGCTTAGAAGAAAGAAATGAGACTAAAACATTGAATGCTAAGATCTGAGAAGAAAGTTTAAAATCACTGAGTTTTTTATCTTCTAGATAAGAGGTTTGCAGTAGTAGGATCTGGTGGAGAAAGGCTACAGTCTTAGCACTCCGGGAGGCTGAGGCAAGAGGGGTATAGGTCATTATAAAGGCCTTGGGGTCAATTCCAAATACTATCAAAAGCAAGAGTAACAACAATAAAAACAAAAAACCCAAAATAAATGTGTAATAATCTCACACATTTAAAAGAGTAACCTACAGAAGATGGTGATGAACATTTGGCAGTTGACTAGATCCCGGTAAAAATATGTCTCTAATTTAGCCTTCTTGTTTACTTGGAATAATTTACCAGTTAAATGTGCCTTGATTATAAGAACTATGCTCTGTATCTCTTAGCTTTGTCCTGCTGTGCATGGAGAGCATTCCATTTCTATATTTATTATAATTCCTTCAACAAGTGATGATCATTTATACCAATGTATTCATTTCCAGGATGGTTGCAGGAGATACAAATGACATGATTCCTTCCTTCAAGAAGCTCACTAGAGGATGAAAGAGAGGGAAGTGTGAATGGTTTCATGGAAGAGTCTGCCAGGAGGGGACTCGCTGCATCCTGAGAGAGTTGAAGCAAGGCTTTCCCAGAGGAAGTGAAGTTAAACTGAGCCCTGTTGGTATAAATAGGAGCTGGCCCATTTAAGGAGGTAAGAGACGGACAAAGAGACATCTGGGTATAGCAAACTGTGCATGGTTACGTGTGGTGAATGAAGTCTTAGGTGAGGGTCCCGGCTGTGTGTGATGAGGTTTGCAGGGTTAGTAGGGTCAACAAGTCAATAATACCATCATAGGCGACTTGAGCATCAAATTAAGGGCCCTGAGTTTTATTCTAAGGGTGCTAGATAAGAGTTTTTAAAACAAAGTGCCAGTTTCAGTCAAGGAATAATTTTCTCACAGTTTGAAGTTCTAGAATCAATTTTTGTAGTATGGTCTGCTCGTGTGGAAGCTGAACACTCCAGAAATGATCACTACCTCCTCTTTGAGTCATAGCAATAGGGATAATTTTCATCTTTTTTTCGGCTAGTTCAAAATGCTTTTGGCTGCTATGTGGCTATTAACAGTTTGATTCTCAAAAATCACATTTATTCCCAGAGTTACTAACATACTTTCTGAGTTCTCTCATGGCAATGGGTTTATTAGCGATTCCTCTGGGGACTGCTCCACGGTGTTGTTTACATTTTCGTGTGTTGACTGATGCCTGAAATGTGAGAACTACCCAGAAGAATGTGTGTGCCAACAGAATTCGACATTTATTTCTACATTTCATTTGGAAAGTACAGTTTCTTTTGGTTTACTCTGGACATCTTTTTGTCAAATTTTTTTCAATTTTTGAAATGATAATGACATACTCATAGAATTTACAGTCATAACCACTTTTAAACGTACAGTTTAAGGACATAAGATACACTCTAAGTGTACAGCCATCACCACTATAACTCCTTACCTTGTGAAACTGAACCTCTATCCTCATAAAAATAAACTCACTTTCTGACCCCAGCTCCGGCAAGTAGTGGCGCCTCACTGTAGAGAACTTGGTGACCTCAAGAGTGAACGGAGACTCTTAGGTTCCTTTCCAGAGACTGGAGGTATTGCTAGCGCCAGTTAGGAAACAATTACTTGAGTATGCATTGTTATTAAGGACAGTTCTTTCATATGGAAAAGGACAGATGGATGAGGACAATCAGGTTTAAAGTGTTTCCTGTATTCTACTTTGTAGTCACTTGTCAGATGAACCGCTGGTACCAGCTCCTTTGCACGGAGTAGGAGGGGGAGAGTAATATTGATGTCCATACAAATTTTAAGATTCAGTCTTATTCCAGAAACCTTCAAATGTGAAAAGTATTTTTTTAGATTGAGAAAATATGATCTATAAGGCTAAATTGGAGTCATATTTTTACTGGGATCTAGTCAACTGCCGCATGTTCTAGCAATGGCTTTGGGGCCAAGGAGAATTGAATTTGTGCTGTGGCTCATCAGTAATCATGTTGCTCAGCACCCCCTGCATCTTTTTTTCTTTGTGCACTAAAATAATAATAATAATAATGATTAAATGAGCACCAAAGAGATAATTCTTATAAATCACTTGGCATACTGACTGGCACATACTATTTTATTTTGGGAAAATAGCTATTTGAACCACTTAGTTGATGTTTAAAAGGTACATTGTGTGTGAAATGGGAAATAGATATGTCACATGACAAACCTTATTTTTAAAAGCTAGTCCTCATGCATTTCATGACAAGATAATTTCACCATGAAGAAAACTTTGTACGGTCTCATTCTGCCTGAGCTGTTGACTCAGGACCAGTGGCTCCTGCTTTTCTGATGCACACTGAAGTTTTCATGGCTGTTGCTCATTTTTGGCTTTGGCCTGGACAGAGGGAGCGCTACTTCCTGAGCTCAGCAGGTTGGAAATTTGAAGTAGTGACAAGATGAATCTGATTTGGCTCCTTGGTCATTTTGGTGGCTTTTAAAAGGCTTTTCTTGGAGGGAGGTGGGGCTTTTATATAGTGATGGCAGTGGAAAGAGACTGAGCATCTCATAAAAAGAAAAAAATTGAATGGTGGATAAAGTGATCTGAGTTTGTCTTCTGTAATCATAATCAGCTGAACCTTAGAAAATTCCATCTAATCTCTTTGTGCTGTGAGCTTTTTATCTGTGCTGTGAGCTTTTTATCTATAGAAATAATTTAATAAATGTAGTATGAAATTTCTTAAAGAAAGGCTCTTTTGAGCTAAGTCTTATAAATTTGGCTCCACGATCCAATAAGGGTCATTAAAAGAATGAGTCCCAGTATTCATGAGATGACTGTTGTCACAGCAAGACCACTGCTGTTTTTAATACGTCCTTCAAAGTAATATTTGTTGTCCCTTGTGATTAGCTGTGGACACTGGATCTTATTATTCAACTGCAAGCCATGGGCCTGGCAGGAGTTCAGTTTTGCTCCATAGCAGCCTGCTTATTGAGTCTGTTTCCTTAATAAACTTGACCCAAATGGGACATTAGTGAAGTGTTTTGTGTGCACTGACAGAAAAGTACTTAGTTTCTCAATAGTTGTTGGGTATCTCCCACAATTGTACTAATGACACTTAATACGTATGTAGTTGTTGCATCCTTGACATGGGAACAGGTGCAGGTTGAAGGAAATTTCAGAGAAAATGTCGAGCAGAGAGACAGAGTGTTGCCAGCAAGGCCCGGGCACTGGGAAGCATCATTGTAATGCACTGCACTGCTCTGATTCTGTGTTCCTGGCCAGGCCAGTTTCATTGCTGCAGGCAAGAAGCTTGATCAGTCTGTTGTCCTGTTTGTTCCATTGTTGGTCTGTCACGTTTGCAGGGGTGCACGGAGGCATAATGTGGACGCAGAGCTGAGGATGGCTTTGTTTCTGCCAGATGGGTGTGTGTGATACAGTCTCCCGTGGCCACCAAAGAGACTGGTTGGAATTTTCTTAAGCCACGAACACATCTCCTCATTACTGTGTGCAACTAATTACACGCCACTAGCTTATTGTTGCTATAAATAGCCACAGATTTGTATTCATTTCCATTTTGTAAGGCTTACTCTTTGCCCAGCAAAAAATCATTTTGCTCAGGAACGTGTGTATTGGAGAGAAATGCAGGTGCTAGCTCTCTAAGGGAGGTGTGGTTAGTCCCCAGCAGGACTCCAGTATTTTAAACAATAATGTTTGATTATAAAAGGATGCTCATCCTTTTTATCATCAAGGATTTCTTTTGTTCTCTATTTCTATCAAGTTTATCATATCTAGAAAATTGTCATCTCTCCAACCGCCTCTAGACTACTAAGTAAAATGTCTTCTCACTTTATTTAAAATAATAGCACTTGTCATTCGAAGCTCAGATCAGTTGATAAAATTGTAGCTAAGAAAGAAAACCTATTTTAGCCAAGGTTTTGTTGATGTTTTAAAGATATGTAATACAATTTGTAGTAATTATTCCTTAGTAGTGATGGAAAAACTCTAAAGTTCTAACCATGCCTCACAATCCAGTAGGAATTCAGTTACCTCTGAATTATCACTGTCTTAGTTAATTTATTATAACTATTATATCATTACATTAGAACTGCTGTTATAATTTATACTTGTTGTATGGAATTTCCTTGCAGTGTCTAATTTGATTTATAAGAATAACCCCTTCGGGTAGATACTTTGCTCCCATGACATGAAGAATGTAAGAGGCGAAGACTACCCCCAATCAGGCCCCAGGTTCCTTTTTCTCCCTTGATTATAGGTCTTTAAAAGATTGCAACAACTTTAAATTGACATTTAAAACTTGTCATTACAATTTGAATAATTTCATGTTTAAACTTTGGACATATCCAATACATGAGCTACATCAGTCCTTTAAATGTTTCCTATTGCAGATTGATCATCATCCAGTTACAAAACATATGGACAAAATTTTCAGTAGTCAGAAATTTTATATATATATATATATATATAATATATGCTATATATTATATACAATATATATTATATAATTCTTTTTTCTTTTATATTCTTGTTTCATTCTCCTCATAGAATATGTCTTAAGTTTTTGTATTCACACATATTTTATTAATGTTACTGTTTCTTTGTAACCAGAGTACAGTTGAGCCTTAGTATTCACTGCCCTGGAATTTGCAAATTTGTCTTTGCACTAATTTTGTTTTTGGTACTGGGGATTGAACCTGGGAAAACTTCACACTAAACCGTATCTCCAGCACTTTTAATTTTTTAAATTTTGTTTTTAAATTTTGAGTCAGAATCTCACTAAGTTGCTAAAGTGCAACTTGCTGGGCTCACACTTGGCATCTCCATGCTTCAGTCTCCCTGAGTGCTGCGATTACAGGTGTATGCTACCACATCTGATAATAACATTTGTTGTCACCTGAGAAACGCATGTAGTCATGAAAATTTTGAGTTCGTTGATCAGAGACCCCAGCTGCAATCGAACAAGAAATGATTTGCTCCCTTGCATAAGTGCTCAGACTTTAACAGGTTTCTTTTTCGAAGCCTATTTAGAACATTTTAACAGTTTTTGCTGGTGAGTTCCTTTTAAAATGGTTCGTGAGGATAGTGCTAAGTTGCTTTCTAGTGATACTAAGCGTGAACCCTGGGATGTGGCTTGTAAAGACGACATATGGGTTAGATAAGCTTCCCTCAGGCATCAAGTAATGCTGTTAGCTGTGAGTTCAACTGCAGTGAATTCGCAGCCTAAATGAAACAAAATGCTTTTGCATAGAAACATCTTAAAACAATGTCGTATATTAAACAGTTGATGAAAATATTATGATTAGAGGTCTCTAGGAGTCTCTTTCTCTGTTTCCTCAGGTGACAGTAGCGCAGTATTTCCTAATTCAATATCCACACTGTTTATTTAGAACATAGTTACCACAAATAATGAAAACTGACTATGTGAATATAATGTTAAAATACTTAAAATGCTCCATAGTCATAAATCTTAATTGTAATCCTTTTTTCTATCCTAAGTCATCCTTAAAATTGCTGTTAATAAGTGTGTATTTGAATCATTTTTGTAACATTTGCAATTAAGAGAAAAGAGAGAAATACAAAGAAAAATGGAGAGACAGACTGAAGTAGATAAAAGAGTTACGCAACTAACTGGGTTTTTGCTGTGTGTCAGTAGGAAGAGAAAAATGGGAAAACCACGTGGGAAAAGAGAAAGTGAATCAGACATGAAGAGCAGAGAGCAGAACTAGCATCTGGGAAAGGACGTATAATTTTATTACGAATGTGGAGAGGGTTAAAGGTGTTAGAATTTTACCACCCGTAAAACAAAAGTGATTGGAAGTCCATACACACGTGTATTTCCAGAATGCCTAAAATTTATTTTAAAAAAGAATTCTTTACCTCATTGGGTCATTTACTTATGTAAGTGATTGCCCAACAATATTAGTGGGACAAAACGTAGTGATGAGAAATTTGCGGTAATTAAACCATCTTCTGGAAAGCGAGTGCGCAGGCTGTGCAACTTTTTATGACATAGATTTTTTTCTAGATAAGAGAAATTCTACAGAGTACAGTCTGTTGCATTAAGGAGATAATCTTCTTACTCCGTAGTTATCTTTTTTCCAGCAAATATTTATTAGGTGGGCACCTTTTAAATTTTGGGTACCTTGTTGCATTTAGACATCAACTTAGGATCATTAGAAATAAAAATGAAACTTCTATGAAAATATGCAACTATACCATTTAACTGGACGTGAAAATTTGATCAAACTCATAAAGAAGCTGTATATGTATATATTTCAGAAACCTATCTTATTATGTCAAGCAAGCATATACCTACTTTTCCCAAGATTCATCATTGACTTTTTTTCCAAAAGTTAGTTACCGTATATGAAAGGGATTTTTGGACTTGGTAATATTAAGTCATGTCAATGATGTGATAAGTCAAGAAGTGGGCAGTCACACTTGAAGTATGTTTACACTTCCTTTTTTTCTTCAGGTGTAAATTTGCAGACTACCTTGACACGAGTCTAAATAGAAATAATTTTGTAAATCACTAAAGTATTTCATCCAATGAAATTCAGTTACATGGTCATGTCTCGGTAATTCTCATTTTAATAATTCCATATGAGTCTATGCATCAATAAAGTCCAACAGTTTCGAGGCTTTTACAGGCAAATGGAAGAAACTTGAGAACATCATGCTTAGTGAAGTAAGTCAGAAGCAGAAGGTGAAACACCGAATGGTCTCTCTGATATGAGAGTCCCAGAGCACAACTCCTATGGAACTTAAGACAAAAGACAAAGTGAAATAGAGGGGTCAGGCAGGGGAGGAGGAAGGGACGGGAGAATAGGGGGAGGGACAAAAGGAGAGTGGGAAAGCCCTTGTCACCTTGACAAGATACGTATGTGCACAAAATGCTCAACTCCATTGTAAACCTTAAATTTTGCACGTATACATATCAATAAAATGGGGGAAAAAGAAAAAAAAATAATTCCATATGAGTAGTCATGATATTTTGTGTCATTTTATGGCTAGCTAACCAAATTAGATTGAAATAAATATCTATTTTGGATTACATAGAACAAGTGTCATTTTTCACTGAAAAGTCATCTTAAAGACAGTTCTAAATGGCACTTTCAGAAATTGCATGGCATTGATTGCCAAGAAGCAGTCAAAAATGTGCTTCCCCACCAAACTTGAATGTGACAAGAGTCAAAGAAATGAATTCCAAATTCAGGCTTCAGCTGAATGTTCTCGATCGGCAGAAACCCTAAAGTGTCATTTTCTTCAAAGCTGTACTGGTGGTATTGACAGTAGAACAACATCATTCTGCTCTTTTTAAGTGACTTGGCTTCTCCTATCTGCTTTCCAAAGCAGCTTTCTGAGCTCTCTTGGTTTAGGTTTGCTGAGGCAGAGGAGAAAGCTACGCGCAAACTTTTTTTTATTTAGCATTTGTCGTCTGTGAAAACAACCACGCCAAGAAAAGTGGCTTGTCTGAGGATTCTCGAGTTCTTCACAAATGCCTTTGAGTGCTTTGTTGTGCAGCGGAGGAGTCTGAAATCCCTGACTCCTTGCCTGTGTCTTTCTCTCAGGCCGGTTTCTTCTGGCCTGGGCTTGGCTGAGGGTAGCCTCCTTTATGCCTATGGTTTCAAAAACGCAGTAGGCCCGTGGGAGCTTTCAGTCACAGTTCCCTAGCACACCACAAGGTGGCGCGAAATTGTAAGTAGATGTTTATTTTTGTGGCCAGTCGTAAGAGGGTCACCAAATTTTATTTTTGCTGTTGCTGATGTTGTTGTGAAGAAAGGAAATAGGATGTAATGATTTAAGACTTACAAACTTTAGACATTAACATATTTTAAAACAACCGTGGAAGAAGGAATTTTCCCAAATGGTCTGTTTTAATGGATGGATGCATACACGCGTGCGTGCGCACATGCGCGCGCACACACACACACACACACACACACACACACACACATAAATGTGTATACATATAGCATGTACATATGCATTTTTCTTGCTGTAACTGCTCTCAATTACTCTGCTTTCTGAGTATACATTTGTGTGTGTAACATACCAAGGAGCTTTCTTTAAAAAAAATAGTTTTCCTAAGATAAAATGCTTCTGGCTAGCCTTCGCTTCCTTCTGTGTCCTTGCTGTCTCTGTTTTCTTCTTTTTACGTCTCTCATTTTCATACGAATGCAAATAGGGTGCTCTTTCATTTCCTGTTCTTCTTCCCTCTCCATCTAAGTAACTGAGAAAGGCTGAGCCAGCCATATTCAGATAGAACTGAGGGAATTACTGGGTTGGAAGAAGTGCATATCCAAAGACCTTAGGGTCTGGTGCTAAACTCTCATGTGCCAAACACCAGTCAAAATCTGAATGTTTTGATATCAGCCATTGAGTACATTGAGGCTGACTCCGGGTTAGGGACTATATTAGGTACACAGTACACATTAGCTAATAAGATAGAAATAACTTCTTTTTAAACCAAGTTTTCATGCCTGCATGGGTAAGTTGCCAGCTTTCTAAATTCTGAAAAATGTATTTATCTGCATATCCATCACCAAAATCAAGGTAGGAAACCTTATCATCACCCGAGAAAGTCTCCTCATGGCTTTTATTTAATCCAATTTGCAGTCAGCTTCTCGTGTTCACCTCATATTCCCAACAGCTGCTGTTGTGATTTCTATCACTGTAGGTTAACTTGACCTCTTCCTGAACTCTGTGTAAGGGGAAAGTGATTTTTTTTACAATATGAATTTCACTGAGCACAGAAGTTTTTAAAGTTTAACCAGGTGATTGGATAACAATAGTGTGTGTATATTTTTGTGATTCTTATTATATGATCTAAGTGTATACTGTGGTTTGCATATGTATTGTATTGGGTAAGAGTTAAATTGTTTACAGTTTTATATTTTATGAATAGAGGTGACATGTTTGCCTCATATGCTTATTTTTTATTCATTGTGAGAACATCTAAAATCTACTTTGTAAACAATGTTCATAAGGGAAATGATCTGTTATTATATATAGAAAAGGTCTCTTGCCTCGTTCTTCGTGTTTACCTGAGGTTCTGTACGCTGTGATGAGCACCTACCCTGGCACCAGCGCCCTGGTCCCCTAGAACACAGCCTTCTTTCCATTGTTTCCATGAGTTCAACTTTTTATAATTCTGCAGATAAGTGAGATTATGCAGTTTAGGGCCTTACTCAGTTTGCTTAATGTAGTCTCTTTCCTGTTTTTCTGTGTTGTCACAAATAAGAATTATCTTCTTTTTAAAGGCTTGATAGTACTATATTTTGCGTCTATATCACCTTTCCTTTGTCACTTACCTACTTGATAGACCCTTGGGTTGATCTGATGCCTTGGCTATTGGGAGTGATGCCACAGTGAACCCAGGAGTGCAGCTCCCTCCCTCGGGTACTAGCTTCATTTCTTTTGGTTAACTAGCCAGGAGTGGGACCGCTGGAGCTTGCCATAGTTTAGGAAATGCCACGTTGTGTTCTATAATGGCTCTGTTGACTTAACGTTCCTAGTAACATTGTCAGGCGTTCTCACTTCCCCACATCCATGCCAACGTTTGTCACCTTGGCTCTTTTTGATTGTAACTATTCTAACAGGTGATGGCTATTTCACTGTGCTTTTAATTTGCACTTTCCTAGTGATTAGAGATAATGAGCTTTTTTTTTTTCAGGTACCCTTGATCATTTGTATGTCTTCTTTTGAGAAATATCTATTTATGTCCCTTGTCCCTTTTGTAAGATGAGTTATTTATTTTCTTGCTATTGAGATGTAGAAGTTCCTTATTTAACTAGGATATTAACCTCTAATTGGGTGTGTGGTTTGCAAGTACTTCTCCCATTGTGTATGTTACTTTTTCACTGTTTTCTTTGCTGCAAAGAAGCTTTTTAGTTTGATTTAATCCCATTTTCTACTTCTGTTTTTGATTCTTGTGACACTTTGGTCAAATCCAAAAAAATCATTAGCCAGATGAGTTTTTCCCCAAATGATTCCTTATATTATTATGTATTGTATATTTAATAATTAGATTCGACCTGGAGATTTGGTAATGTGCATTTTGTATCTTAATCCTGTTTAATTCTTTTTCTCACACTCTTGTCTACTTTTTCCAGTCTCCATTTTTTTCTTCACAAAATCTATCTTCCTATTTCCTACCATCACTCTTACTTTACTTTTTTAATTCTTTATACTTTGAGTTTCTCGTATTAAATTAAACCAAGTAATATTTAATCTGTGTCTGATTTATTTTTCTAAGCTTTATGGTTTTAAGTACAAGTTAATAGTTTTAGTACAAGTGATTCAAATTTATCTATCTTTATGGCACAGTAGTACCCCATATATCTAATGATGGACATATTGGTTACTTCCAAGCTTTACCTATTATGAGTTGTGCTGCTAGAAACAAGGGCACGTGTGTTTAAGTGGTATCTGACATCTTTAACTCTTTGAAAATATACCAGAACAGTTATAGTTACATCACGTGGCATGTCTATTTTCAGTTTTTTTTTTCCTGAGGAACCTCCATTCTGATTTCCATAATGTGTGTATCAATTCCGACAACAGTGTAGAAAGTTTCCTTTCCCCCTCTAGCCTCGTCTGCTTTTCTTGATATCAGCCATTCTTCCTAGAGTTAAGATGTAACCACAGTGTTGTTTTGACTCACATTTCTCTGATAGCTAATAGTGCTGTAATTTTTTTCATGGGCTTATTGGCATCTGTCTTTCTTCTGAGATGTGTCTATTCCTTTCAACTGCCTAAATTTTTATTGTGTCTTTTATGTTTGGGCGTCTCATTTTTTTCAGTTCTTTGTATATTCTAGATATAAGCCTTCTGCCTGAAGATGGTAACTGGCAAGTTTTCCCCATTTCATTGGTTCTGTCTTTACTCTGTTGAGCATCTCCTTCACTTTGCAGAAGATTTTTAAATTCGATATAATCCCAATTGTTGGTTCTTGATATTATCTCCTGTGCAAAGGTATTTTGTTGAGAAAGTCCTTGTCTATGCCATTATGACATTAAAGGTTTTGCCTATCTTATCTCTAAGCAGATTCAGTATTTCCGTTTTAGTATATAGATCTTTCATTTTGATTTGATTTTGGAACAGGGTAAAAGGTGGATGTTGTAGAGCTTTTCTCTTTATTTTCCCCAGTAGCTTTAGAGTTTCACTTCTTATTTTTAAGTTGTTAATCTTTTTTAAAATGGATTTTTTGTATGAGGGGAGATGAGAGTATAATTTCATAGCTCTCCATGTGTATGCCAGGTTTCTCCATTGTTATTTATGAAAGAGTTCTTTCCTTATTATACATTCTTGACATTTTTGTAAAAAATATCAATTGATCAAAAGTATGTGGGTTTATTTCTGGGCTCTCAATTCTTTTTAAAAAATTTTTACTAGAGAAAGGAGGTGAGAAGGTAGGAAGAGGGAAGCAAGATGATATGTAAACTTAAATAAATAAATACATTTTAATTTTTATCAGCATGTATTTGTGATTAATAATCAGTGTGTTTAAATATTGCGTGTTGACCAGTTTTACTTCCCTTCTACCTTTACACATCCTGAGCCTCTTCCCACATCTCCGCTCCCGCTCTGCAGTCTGGGCTGGCTTTGGACTCATGACTCCCCACTCTATTTTCTCACTTTCTCCCATCTCTCTTTTACTTTTCTTGTGGCTTGGTTTTCTCATATCAGAGAAACAATGTGGTTTTTAATCATCTGTATTGGATTCCTTCTGTTAAGCATAATGGTCTCGAGGGGCTTCCATTTTCCTACAGCTGATTCCATTTTATCGCCATATATATATATTCACAAAATACGTTCAATGTAAAAATTATATATTGCATATATACATATAAATAAAATGGGGCAAACATTTTTCTTTATTGAAGAATAACACTGTCCTTTTTTTTCCAAGTGCGTTTGCTTTTGTGAATGCACCGCTCTGTTTCATTACTATCACTTTGTAGTAGATTTTGAATTCAGGTAAGATCATGCCACCAGCTTTTTTCTTTTTGCTGAAGATTCAATTGGTACTATGACCATTCCCGTACATGCCTTCTTAAGAACATATGCATTCCTTTATTTTGACTGTTCATTGGCCAGCTTTCCCATTGATGTGACAAAATGCCTAATGCCTTCATGTTAAAGGAGGATAAGGTCAGTTTGGCTCATGACTTTGGAGGTTTGGGTCCAGGGTTGGCTGGCTCCAAGGCAGAAATGTCATGGCAAAGCTGCTCAATTCATGACTTCCAGGAAGCTGAGAACAGGGAGCAGCGCTAGCAAGTGTTTCCCTCCAGTGGCAGGTGCCAGGTGAGCCACCTTCTTCACCTGTGCCCACCTGCTAACGGCAGATTCAGTGAGAACATCGGTGAATTGACACTCCGATGCACGCAGCACCCCCACAGTGTGATCAGCTCTTCAGAAGTCTCTTACTCCAGCCAAATTGACAGTTAAGATTAACTGGCATAGGATGATGGCAGCACACACTTGTAATCCCAGCACTCAGGAGGCTGAAGCAAGGGAATCCTTAGTCTAAGGCCAGCCTGGGCTACATACTGAGTTCATAGACTCCATAGATGCTATGCTGCCTTAAATTCTTGCAGCAAATCAGATTTTTAAAATGTCGTCTTGGAAACATTTAAAAAGGAGTTTTAGGATTATATAGTTTATTTTATATGTGGCCTAAGATAGTTCCTCTTCATTCATTCAAAAAAAAAAAAAAAAAAGACTGTGTGTTGGACCTAAGTGGAAGATGGCAGAATGTTTGGGCTGTTATAGCTCAAGAATCCCCTCTTGCCCTCATAGTTATTATGGGGTCCTTAAGTGACAGTCATACTCTTTTGGGGTAATTGAATCTAGAAAACATTTCATCCAGAAGAGGATCCTGAAATCAAGCACCCTTGTCCTGGGTTGCCCTTGACCCAGGCTCACTAGATAGAATGTGCTGATCTGAAACCTCCTTTCTCAAAGATAATAAGTAATGTTGCCTCCAGACCTTCTCAAGGTAGAATATAATGTCTTCCAGAGGAAGAATATAGAACTTACTTCTGTCATGGTTCATGAGGACATTTAGGGTCATTTTTGTTGCTCACAAGTGTGATGGAGTTAATAGTTTGATCTCAATAAAATAACCAGTCAGCCATATGATACCAATATTTTATATGCTAAATTCTACATTTGAGAATACACTAAACAGTTTATTTTGTAACAATTTTAGATGTATAAAGAAGATGTAAAGCTGATAAAGAGATTTGAGATGTATTTTTCTCAGATTTTCCTGCTGTTACCATTTATGTAACCAGATTGTATTTGGAAGATCATCAGTAGATTGCTATTAACTAAACGATAGATTTTATTTGTGGGTGACCAGTTTTCCCGCTAATACCCCCTTTCCGGATCTGATCTAGAATAGCATTTGCCATCTTTCCTTTTTCTCCTCTCATCTGTAGTACTTTCTCCGCTTTTCTTCTTTTTCATTACTTTGATGGCTTTGTAGACATTTAGCCAAGTGTTTTTAGAGCATCTCTCAAGGGGAATGTTATGCATTTCACATTGGATGACAGTTATGGTTGTTTTTGAAACAAGCACTTATCACTGGAGATGTTACTTTTAATCACTTGAATGAGGTGGTGTCTGCCAATGTTGCTACTGTGAGGTTGATATTTTTCCTTATAATTCTACTCTTGGAAATGAGCCACAAGTTCATTCTATAGTACCTTGTAAGTGTCTGTGATGTGATCAAAGGGAGGGTGGGGTTATGTTCTGTGTCTTGGGAAAGGGACTAACTATAATTCATGTACTACTTGAAATTTCCTGTAATGATGACTTCTGTCTGCCTTAAACTGATAATTTATTTAATAATACATTTATATTAGTTTGGACTCATGCGCTGTTTTTACTTTGGATTATGGTGCAAAATAATACACTATTTTTCAATTTCTTTCAATTTTGGCCCTTAGGAGCTCCTTTATGTTGACTCCAGTATCCGTTTGACGTTTACACACTGTACTAATTAATTTTCCTTTTAGTATGTCTTTCGTTTATGTCATAGAACATGCACTGGATTCAGCTTGTATTTTCCTTGTGCTAGCTCTAGAATCAGCAGTTCCTCTGGGATTACTTTTATTTTATTTTATTACAAGTTGTAATTAGGGACCAATGTTTGGGTACCAAATGTTCTTATTGAAAGTGGGTGTCACTACCCCTAGATGCCTTCTTTGGACACAGCTACAAGATAATATGTGTGTATGTTAACCACATAAATACATTCTATCTATCTGTCTATCTATCTAATATTAGCATGAGCTCATACCGAGGTCTTTCACTCATTTTTAGTATCAGAGTATTTATTTCAGATTTCATTCTTGTTTATTTGTAATTTCTCTGATAACAAGAAACCTACATCCTATTTATGTGCTGTTTATTCACTTAGTTTTCAAGCCTAGTAAACATGCCAAGTAATTACAGAATTTTTATTCTTTAAGGAATGACTTTACTTTCTGACTGTGCTTACCTACAGTTCTCTCTGTCTTCAGTCTTCAACTTGTCAGCCACGTAACGCCACATTCCTGCGTTACGTGGCCAAGCTCCTTTTTCTCTCTCCCACCTACCTGCACTGAAGTTAAAGTGTATTTATAACTCAGATTCACGGTGTCAGTGAACTTCACATAGAAAGGCTTATTTTTCTGTCTGTTGCTGTTCTTTTGTTTAGCCCTGTAAGTTGTTATTTAGGTACCCTTGGTATTTAAAAAGATTTAATATCCAAAGCAAGGTTTCTGCATGGAGAGTGCCTAGGTGAGAATTTGTACACTGATTCACATTACAATTTAAAATTATTTACAAAAATCTAAATCAGAATATGAACATTTCCTTTTCTTGGGGTAGAATGTTCCACAGTGGTTTAGGAAATACTTTTGAGTGAAATACAGATCTACCTTGTTCCAGGTATTACCTGTGTATGCGACTTTTTGTTGGCATCAGTGCTGGGAATTCACATATCTCTAATAGAAGAGCAGACTATTTTATCAAATGTCTGAATTATATATATATTGAGACAAGGTCTCGCTCGGTAGCTCAGGCTGGTCCTGAACTCACTGGTGTAGCGCAGGCTGGCCTTGGCTTCAGGGCAGTTCTCCTGCCTCAGCCTCCTGAGGCAGGGATTACTGCTGTGCACCACCATATCCAGCTTTATGTGATGCTGGGAAATTGAGTTTGGGCCTTGTACTTGCAAGGCAAGTGCTTTAACTGCTGTGCAATTCCTTTAGCTCTTTTTTGATATTTTTAAAAAGCAGAACTTAGGTTCATTGTCTTGTCCCATAAATATTTAATTTACGCATCTTCTTGCCATCTAATTCTTTTGCTAATTTTTAGGAACATTCTTTTTCCCATTTTATTGATAGGTATGAATGGACAACATAAAGTTTACATTGATCTTGAGTATTTTGTGCATGTACATATTATGGCAAAATTATAAGTCCTTCCCCTCTCTTTTTGACTCTCCCACTCACTCCTTCTCACCTCCAGTTCCCATTATTTCCCACATTAAGTTCTATGTATGAAATAATTGTGATTTGGGTTTCTCATATCAGAGAAACCATTCAAAATTTAGCCTCTGCTTCTGACTCACTTTACTAAGCATGGCAGTCTTAACTTGAGACTATCAAAAGATTACAAAAGCCTCCAACCCATCTGTCTTTATAGATGCATAGTATTCCATTGTGTATAAATACCGCAATTGGTGTATTCATTGATCTGTTGATGGGTATTGGGGTGTTTTCCACGTTTTAGCTATTGTTAGTTGTGCTGTTATGAACACGGGTATACATGCACTTCTGTAATATATTGTTTTTAACTCTTTTGGGAATACCTCCAGAAGAGGTATCACTGGATCGAAGGAGATATTTATTTCTAGTCTTTGAGAGACTTCCATACTGCTTTCCGTAGTGCTTGTACCCGTTTACGTTCCCACTGGCAGTGCAGGAGGATTTCTTAGGAACATTCTTGTGGTTCTTTGCCATCCTGTGCTTCATCTTCTTTTTTAATCTACTAATTTCTGATGTTTTCGCTACTGAAAAGCCCTTAGAACAAAACTATGGAGAAAACTCTATCCACATACCTAAAACTATGGTCCCCTTCCTTTAGCTAACAATCTAGGTGGCCAAAGCAGACATAGTAGCCTGATCTTGCTTCAGTATTGTATACTTCCAACTAGTGATCTTAGCTAACACTGCTGACTTTAAGCTCTTCATCTCTTCCTCCTCCATTCATAGTTAATTCACGTTCTTCCATTTGTGTTTATTTCCATCATTTCTATGTTGGTGTCTTTCTCTAAGCATCTCTTAGACATCAGGGCTTTGTTCCTGTTTTTGTGTTTTCTTCTGTAAATCGCCGGGCCCTGCTACTCTTCTCTGAATTGGTTGGCCACCCCAGACCTCATTTGCCTCAGCTAATGTTACATATCATGCTAACTGGTCTGGGAGATTGGCTCAGAATTATTTAATGTGGGTGGGCGTCATCCAATTCACTGAGGACCTGAATAGAAGACCAAAGCAGAGATGGGTTGAATTTGTTCTCTGGCTGTCAGATTGTGCTGGAACATAGACCTATGCTTTACACTTCCGGTTCTCAGGCTTTGAGGCATGGGTAAGGTTGCATAGTGTTGATCCTCTGCTCTCAGGCCCAACAGGCCTTTTCTGACATTTGATGTTTCTGGATTCTCAGCCTCCATGGTCATAAGTGCCAGTCGTATGTAATCTGTGTCTCTCTCATTATGTTTCTTGGAAAGGCACAGATTAATAAGCTTGATGACTATTGCTCATTTAAGCAGTGGAGTGATACATGTTTACATTTTATAAGTTTATGTTATTACCATATAGAATTAGGAGTCAAAATAGTTTATACTTGATATTTTTTCTTCCTTAATTTTGCTTTTTCAAGTTATCGTGACTTGCTTTTGTCTTCTCTCAAATTACTGTCTTTCAGTTTTCTAAAGCCTTCTTGAATGTCAAATCCAATTAATATTTTCTAGTTTGAAAGGCTAAAATTAAACTACTTTACTATGTTTAACTCTTGAGCCCTACATTTCTAAAATGCTTTCATGTGGCATTGCCTTAGTTACTTTTTGTTAGTGGGGCAAAATAGCTAATATACACAACACAAGAGAAGAAATGTAGTTTAGCTCAGAGTTTCAGAAGATCTCAGTCTGTTCATGGGTGGCTGGCAGTAGTACGAGCACGTGATGGTGGCAGGAAGCGTAGAGAGCTAGGAAGGGAGGAGCCAGCATACGTCCTGGTGGGCCACATCCCAGTGAACCCCTTCAGGGTCAAGCTCCAGTGCCTCACCCCTTTGGAACAGGCAGGCCCTGCTTTTTAGCATGGAACGCATGGAATCCATAGATATCCCAAACATTCAAATACATGAGGTTTTGGGGGGAATATTTCAGATCCAAACTATAAAAATAATTCTTGTGATTCTTTCTTGCACACATCTGATCTCTTTGTGTCTCTGTCTCTCCCTGTCTTCTTTCTTAGCTGTTGGTGTTACTCAAGTATCCTTTTCTTTAATTTTCACTGTACTTTGAATTACTTTCCTATTGCTGATGTCACAAATTGCTATAAACTTAATGGTACTTTGAAACAATATAAGTTCTTGTTCCTAGAGTTAGGGAGGTTAGAAGCCCAAAATTTATCTCTGGATTAAGGTCAAGGTGTAGTCCCTTCTTCTTTGAGAGAACTAGTTTCTCCTGGAGCCTGTCCAGGGCTGTTCTGTGTCATTTCTTGGTTTCTGGCCGTCTTCTGCATCCTCAGAGTGCGACCAATGTAACCCTTTAGCTTTGTCATCTTGTCGCCTTCTCCTTTCACCCCGATTCCTCCTACAGTTTTCTTATAAATAACTCTATGATTTAACTGGCCCCAGCCCTATAATCCAGAATACCTTCCGTGTCTCAAATTTCTTACACTGATCACAGGTACAATTCATGCATAATTTCTTTTTGTCACATAAGGTGACATACGTTTCAGAGATTAGGACATGTGAAGCTTGGTGGTGGTGCGTGAGATTATTACTCAGGCTGCTCTACTCTTGGTGACCTTTGTTTGATCTATGTAGTGTTAATTAAAACCAAAGTGATGGTTGTAACTTCTGCCACTACTACGCAGCTTTCTCTTCTGTCTCAAGATCTATATATCCAATTGTCTTCTCGCCATTTTCATCTCAACTCATATCAGTTCAATTATAAGAAATAGACCTTATCATCTTCCCTAGACCATTTCCTCTTTCTGTGTACTCTACATCAGTTAATAGTCTCCAAAATTGAAACATGGGATTCTTCTCAAATCTCACCCTCCCTCACTTCCTAAATCAAATCAGTTACTATCTCCAGCCTACTTAGCTTTGGCATTTTTCTAATCTCCCCACTCTAATGCATCTGTATTTCAACTGTCGTTTCTTCATTTATGAAATGCGATGATACTATATAATTCTTATAAGCACATGGCACCAACTTTTCTGTTAAAGAAATTGAAGCATAGAGTGATCAGGACCTTGTGCAAGTTTATGTAGGGAGATGGTAGGAATTTAAAAATGAATTTTGGCTTCTTGTGTGACTTCACTTCAGTGTCATTTATCTTTTCTGTATAACCCAAACAGCCTCCTACCCATTTTTCTTGGTTACTGTCTTGGCTCTATGTAACTGTCCTTCACATAGTCGTTCTAAGATACAAACATGCTCACATGAGACTTGCTGGGGTCTGGGATCTCTGTCTCTCATTACCATGTTCTCCCAAGACGTAACTTGATTTTACTCCACTCTCTCAGCAGCTTTGAACTGCATGTGTTTTCTTGTGAGGGCCTATTGTTTCACAGTTACGTGTTCTCCTTCTGACTGAACTTCAGCCTTACCTAACTCTGTCTTTAAAGAAACCCTACTTATTTTCTTTAAAAGTCAGCCCAAGCATTTTTAAGGCATTCAACTTTTGTCTTTCTCTAGTTTGTGTTAGGAGCTCTTCTATATCCTGTGTACCTCCATTATTAAACCTACCATTCTAGAAATTATCAAATTGTGTGCCTGTATCTCCCTCCCCCAATTAAAAACCATCTACTGCTGGATCTTTACTGAGAAAACTGTTTTTTTAATTGTCTTTTCCAATATCTAGAACAGTGCTTGACACATATATTATTCAACCAGTGTTTTGGAACAAAGGACTGAGTGAATGTGTACTTATTGGGTTTTGTTTTCTTAAACTGTGTTTTCTGTGTGAATCTGTGATATCAAAGTCTTTAGACAGTGATCACAGTGAGGGCAGTTATCACTGAGTAAAGAAAATGAATTGCACCCTTGATATAGATGTTTACTATAATAAGAAATTACTTTAAACAAAATAATAAGCATAATATAGGCCAGTGAAGCAGTGTTTACTGGAAATAGGAATGCTTTTATTGTCCCTGGAAAGAATTTTCTATATTGCCTTATTCAATAAAAACAAATGAAAGATACAATAAATTGAAAATTTAAAAGATCTTTATGGGTATAATGTAAGTTGTTCATAACTAGGATAGAACTGAGAATATTCCGTATTTTTAATCCATAACCATTCAAACATGAAAGTATTAATAACTTCTTCAAAATGTCAGTTTACCCAACAGTGATTTATCTGTTTTATATCTAAGAAACTGAGAACCAATAACTTGAAAAACAAAAGATGTTTCTTTGTGAAATGAAAGTATGTTTTTGTTTTGGAATGTTGAACCTTGCTAATATCAGCCTCTTCTGTAACTGGTGCTATATGAATTTGAATGACAGTTTAACTTTACTAGCACTCATGTTTATATCATTCATAGGTATTTGAAGAATATTTCAGTTTATTTTTCAGATTGGTACTACTGGAGATATATAGTGACTTCCTTAATTTAAATATTTCTGTATTGCCCAGAAATTACATTATGTCAGTTTTATATAGTAGGAATGAAATATTTTTTAATTAATGGAAAACTACCAACAAAAAGCACGAAGCAAAAGGCAAAATCATTTATTTTTGAAATAGGACACCAAATACAGCAGGAACAATGGAGGAAGAAGTTCTGCTAAAATAATTGGGATTCAAGGACACTGAAAATCTATGACCTCATCAGCCAAGAGATAATTAATTTTATTATGGTTCATTACATAAACCTCCTGCAAATGTAAGCATCATGCAAACCCAGAGAGAGGAAAGAGCGGTGAGAGGGATCACTGAGATGGAACAGGGCAGTGTTTTCATTTGGTAGCTTCGACGTTATTTTCATTTCCAAAGCAAAATGTTTATCCTGCTGATAAATATTCAGAAGGAATCCATTGTGATGTCCATATGAGACACTTGGATTTCTACTCCAGTGAAATCATTTGAATCACTTCTTGAGGCATCTTCAAACACAGGTGTCAACTTTGGATACTGCCATAAAGAACAGTGCATATGGGAGATTTTGAGATGTGCTCCAAGTTCAGAAGCATTTTTCATTTGTTTTCTCATAAACAAGTAGTGAGTGATGTCAGTGTGCTGTCCCTGAAGATTCTATTTGTTGCTAGGTATCTTAGCTACTTGTTTGTTGCTGTGACAAAATTCCTGACATACGCAAATTAGGGGAGGAAAGGTTTCATCAGTGAGTGGCTGGAAAATGGTGGAAGCACATGGTGGAGGTCTTGCCCTAGTGATCTACCCCTTCTAGGTCAAGCCTCATTGTCCTGCCCCTTCCAGGTTTAAGCTCCTAATCTGTCAGCTGCCTGTAATCTATAATCCACTACATGCTTATAATCTAATCCACATGCATGTAGTATATAATCTGCCACATGCCTGTCTTCCACCACATACCTCTAATCAGTCTACCACATGCCCATAATCTACTCCTTTAACCAGGCCCCAATCTCCTAGCAGCACACTGCTAAATAAATAATCCATAGCATCCAAATTCATGAGACTTCTGGGGAGCATTCCTCACCCAAACCACAATGCCAGGTATTTTGGCACTTGCCTGTTTTCCCAGCCAGTGGGTAGGTTATAGCATGGGGATCCAAAGTTTGAGACCAACCTGGACAATTTAACCTAGTTTCAAAATAAAATATAAAAATGGCTGAGGGTATAGTCAGTGGTAAAACATCCCGGGGTTTGATCCCCAATATCACCAAAACAAAAGAACAAACAAAAAACATCGTCTGTTAAAATGTTTATTAATTTATTGGTAATGTTGTCTTCTAAGTTGACCTCTCTTTATTATGCTTTTCCCGGTGCGCTTGTCTAGCCACTGCCTCAGTATCCTTCTGGTATGCGAGTATCATGCCTGCACTGTTGCTGTGCCTCCTTTGTTGTAGTATTGTGTTTATGGCTGACCCTATCGTCCTGCTGTCCACCTATACCCACAGATATTCAGCAGGTCCCTGATTGAGGAATCTCTCTCTCTCTCCCTCTCTCTCTCTCTCTCTCTCTCTCTCTCTCCCTCCCTCCCTCCCTCCCTCCCTCCCTCCCTCCCTCACCTCATCTCCCCACCTCCATATTCCTTTCTGGTTATGGCCATACCATCCTGAGTATGCCCAGTCTCATCCAGTTTCCTCTTTCCCTCTCGTGTAATACTTTCTGAACCTGGTTGCAAGGATGTCTGCCCAGTAAATGACAAGACATTGCTGAGAACCACAATCTTTTCAGTTTATGTGGATGAACATTTGCTTTCCAGTTGTCAAAAACAAAAGAGGACACTCTGAATCTTTCTTTGATGTAAATGTATTAGTTGGGACATATGAGTACACTATGCTTGGTATGAATCATGGTGAAATAATTTTTTAAAACTAATCTAGTTAAGAATCTTTCCTGAATCTGCCAAATTAGTGGCTTAGGATACAGAATGAAAGATTTTATGAGATATATTGAATTTAAGACATCACCAGTCCAAATAATACTTTGGGGGTTCCATTTTAAGATACAGGTCTTTTAAAGGTCAAGTTTTTATTCTTATTGGTTTATTAAAGATGAATATACTTTAAAAACTGTCCAATTTAGCCCAATGATAATCTGAGTGTCTTAGTTACTTTTTCATTGCTGGGACACAGTACCCAACATCCATAATTTGCGATAGGAAAAGTTTATTTTAGCTCACAGTTTCAGGAGGTCTCAGTGTATTTATGGGTACCTGGAAATAGTGGGAAGGATTTGGTTGAGAAAAGCTGCTCGAATTGAGATAGTCACATGATGTGCTTTATTGACTTGATATTCTTAGAAGCTACAATCAGTAGATAATTTGCAGCAAGTGCTCTACAAACCTGAATGATAGGCAAAATGATTTTGTGTACGCAAACACCCGTATGCATGTATGTGGGGAGGGAGGTCTTAAAGAAGCCAAATGCCTTGGTCTTAATGGTGTGGAATACATTTCCTAGACAAGTGAGGCAGTCTTTTCTGCTGGTTTTTGCTTTTGGCAGTAATGGTCAATATAGAAGAATAAGTTGCTTTTGCTTGACCCATAGACAACTCTTTATGTGTCATTTTCCAGGTAAAAGTTACAACAGTTTCTTCCAGTGCCTGCCAGAGGAAGCTCATGGTGAGGCATTTGTCAACCTTATAATTTTTGTCTCCCTGTTCTGTTCCTCATTGTTTCTCAGCATGCATTATTTGATGCATGTTGCACATGTGTGAAACGTTGTATTTTAAAACACAGCTAACGCTCTTCTCCTCGCCCAAGTCATTCATTTCCAGCTATTCAAATTTTACTGGTTCTTCAAAGATTAATTCAAGTCTTCTCACCTTCAGAAGGAGACCTCTCAGTTACTCTTGATTTTGCTTTTAATATTATAATACTTATTTTTCATTAGAATCTAGTCTATCTTATCTGGCACTCTTGTCTGTGACCATTGAGCTTATGGTATCAATTAGCTTTCTTTTTTTGGCTTAATACAGTGTAAGATTTCCAAAGATGAGAATTATATATTATCTTTTAAGTGTGTACTTTGCTTGGTTTAATACGAAGCATTCAGCTACTCAGATATGTTTGGAGGTGAATGAATATGAGTAAATTAACTTAGCCACGATGGGTACTGACTGCATTGATATACTAGACAAAGAAGTGTTTCAAGTCTGAGGAGGGATGGAGCAGGACAGCATGAATTGTTTAATTTTAGGATTTTCCATTTAATATTTCCTGATCACATTTGACCTTGGGTTACTGAAACTGCAGGAAGCAAAGGTGTGGATAAGGGGCTATGACTGTACCTGAAGAAATAAATCGAACCATGTTTCCAGCAAATAATGAGGCAGGCTTTTTTTCCTCCCCAAAGGTTGGTCTGATTTAGAGATAACCTACAACTGTGAAACTAGATTTTGCAGTGTGAACAGCTCACTTGTGATTAAACATATGGCACTGGACCCTGGACAGTTCCCTCAATCTTTAGGTAGTTTTGTTTCTCTATCAAGAAAATACAATAAAACACCCCTTTCCCAGGCTTGACAGTAGAAGTCGTTGGGAATAATGAACCCTACGCTTTCCTTTCCTGTTCTTGTAAAACAAAGAATAATTACCAAGTTTTTAAGGGCAATTTTTAAAAGAGAAGTATATCAGAGATCTTTATTAAAAAGAATATTTGTTAAATAGCATTGTTCTGCTAAACTATCACATTATAGCCCTTGGTAAAAAGATTATATGTTTAAGGAATGTCAAAATCAAAATGTTTTATATGTCTTTTCAAATTATTTTCTTACATGTTCAAAGTTTAGTTAATAATTAATGATTTTAAACTTTATAAAAGTATTAAATGTAGAACAATAGGTTACATATAATTTTCAAATCATAGGCAGTCTCTGTGCACAAGTTTGTGAAAGTTGAACTGACATTCAAATGTATAATATGTATTTGTGAGGCTTTGTGTATTTATTTACTCAGAGTTTATGTTCAATATAAAAGACAGTTTGTTGAGCATTTTTGGAGAAGCTCAACAACTAGAGGCCTATCCCAAACTGTGCACCGCTGGGTGCTGCTCAGTAGCACTAAGTGCACAAGGATGCCTAAACATATTTTAAAATTTTGAGGGAAATGCACATTCCTAAAATTTGTTCAAACTGAGGAAGCTGTTGGCTCCAGAGAGTACATAGTTCTTACATGGTTGTGCTGCATTGTTTGAATCATTTCATATATCAGAGAAATTGGCTTTTGGAAATTGTTACGATCAAAAGCAAAAACTAGGAGAAAAATAATGTGGAACAGGAATGTCCAATTTGACCCCAAAGTTTACAAAGTTGTGCAGTGGTCCACTGAATTAGTTATAATAAATTATATGATTACAGTTTTTTTTTTTTTTTTTGAGACAAGGTCTCACTATCTAGCCCAGGATAACCTTAACTCACTATGGAGCCCAGGCTGGCCTTAGACTCAACACAGTCCTCCTGTCTCAGCCTCCCGAGTGCTGGGATTACAGGCCTGTGCCATCATGCCCGGTTTATGTGGTGCCGGGAAATCTCCTGTGCTTGTCTACAAGTACTTTAACCTCTGAGCTATTGCTCCAGCCCTCGATGATTACAGCTATTTAAAAATGAAATAAAAACATTTTCTCTTTCACTTTACATGTATTTGGGTTTAAAACACCACTAAGCTGTCAGGAGATAAATACTACTAGGTGTTTTGGAACTAGCATGTTGCTACGAATTATTAAGTAGCCTGCTGGAATGGTGGTGCATGCCTGTAGATCCCAACAAGTTGGAAGGTTGAGGCAGGGAGAGGCTAAATTTGAGATCAGCCTGGGCAACTTAATGAGATCTTTTCTCAGAATAAGAAAGAAAGAAAAAAAAAGAAAATCTGATGTTGTGTACTTGAGACTTTCTGGTTTCAATCTCCAGTCTGAGAAAGTCTTGCAGTTTTCTTTCTGAGATAAAGAGCAAACGTTTCATTGGGGATGGACCAGCCAGCGAGGAGCCTCCTCTGTTTTAGCATACCTCACCTGTGTTAGCAGAGCTGATGAAAAGTTGACAGAATATATACGTGCACAGCATTCTCAAGGTCAATGTAACCATTATGTATTGCATATGTATAGTAATAAAAATGGGGGGGAAAAGAAAAATAATGCACTTAAAACATAAGAAAGGACTGAGATGGGGTTGCTTTGCCAAGATTGTCTACACATTCTCCTTATCTAGAAACAAAGACTCTCATCCTTATTTGGTCCTAATAAGACTTAAAGGGAATCAGAGAAATGGAACATTTGATTTTAGTTCACTGTGGTGATAGAGACACCTATCTACTTTTGTATATCAAAAGGAGAAATTAATGCTGCTTTACTCACTATAAGGAAAATAACTAGAAATGGTTATTTGATGATCTGAAGTTTCTGTACTCTTTTTTCCTCTTCCTTGTTTTATTTTTTTAAATTTTTACTCTTGATGAAGAAAAACTGTAGAGTTATTTTAGTGCTCATGTGGATTTTTAGGCTCAAACAATAGTGCTCATTGCTGAGATCATTCATTAAAATATTTACCTTGGAACATTTTCCAGAAATTTTTACCACAGGATTATCAATTGTCATTTGTGTCATAGTTTTCTAAATGGAGAATTTTATTATTTTTCTTTAGGGAGTAAGTGTATTAGAATTTAATCATTACAAACATTCTGGAAGTGTCTTTATTTATGTCTACTGACAAGAACACCATTTCCTTCTTAATGCTAATATTTCTAAGAACATTGATTTTTATGTTGAATTAAGATTTATTATTTGAAAACAATGATTAAATAATGGATTATGTATTCACTACAAATTGAACATATTTAAGTAAACGTCTACTACCACTATGTTGTACCAAGACATTTATACTTATCATTCATACTTGTTATTGCTAGCTGTCAAACCTAATAAGCTGCAGACAGAAAGATAGGATTCCTTTCTGTAATATTGTAAAGCAGACAAAAGAATTAGGTTATGAAAAGACAGGGAGATGTTAAGCATCTAACCAAACATGATTTAGTTGAAAATTTTCTTTTTTATCCACTTAATTCCACAAAACTTGCTCATGGCGGTTTTGTATAAGGAGAGACCTTAGGTAGTTAATGAAGGGATTTGTAGAGAAATTGAATTTTCAGAAGAAGGTAATAGGGAGGAAAAGAAAGGCTAACCTTAGGTGTGAGGAAAAATTTTCTAGGCACAAGAAAATTTGGAAAGAAAATGAATGTCTCACAAGCAGAAAAATCATAGAATATTGAGAAACAATGATATCCTGGGGATTTTATCCAACCCTTTTAATGTAGATACGAAGTATCTAAATCCCGGACAGGTTAAGCAACTTGGTTTTGGTCACATAATTAGATACCAGTAGAGTCACTAACAGAATGGAGAGCTTCTGCATGTCCTCCTCCTTTTCTGTTACATAGGTTTTGTTTTAGAAAACAATTAAAATAGCCTGATTATATACAGAGTATTTACTTTTCATGCAAAAATCACACCCAGTTTGTGATTTTTCATTTAGCAGATTTTTTTTTTCTCTTGCAAATGTTTTTAGGACATTTGAAGGCTTTGACAAAGTGGAAATGGGAACCATTTCAGTGGGGAAAACATGGGCTTGGAGTTAGAATTGGAATCCTGACTCTACTATGTATGAGCTGTATGGCGTGGAGGAAGATGTTTAAAATCTCTGTGCCAGAACTGGAAAATTTGTCTTATCATGACCCTGTAAAGGTGAAAGGAAACAATAAATAAATAGAGCCTGGTACATAGCAAGTCCCGAACAATTGTTAATCTGTCTTTAGGCTTGGAAAGGGAAAAGAGTTTAGAAATGCATAGAAAGTAAGGAAAATAAATATTCAGTAAAACTGGTGAAGGCTACGATAGATCATATCTTAATCACTTGTTCGTCAAGTATTTTTGTGGACTACAAAACCCGTGTATAAGAAGGCAGAACAGTCTATCAATGTAGACTGTTCTTAATACTTAGGAACCTGGATTTAAATAACGTGTGTGGAGACACAAGATGTAAGAATTACTGAATCGGCAGACAAAAAGGCCGAGATCATAGCAGGCTGTGGGGTTGGTGTTGGTGTTTTGTGGGCCGGACCTGTGGAGCCCACCAAACATCTGAGGAGAGTGTGGCGATGGAAACATCGAAATGACCTTTGGAGACCAGTTTCGGAGAAAGCAGTCTTCTTTATTGGGGGAAGTGATTCTATGTAGGTTAGATTAAGAGAAGTGTCTTAAAGCCCACATAAGGTTTTATTGATCCAGTTACCTCAGCGAAACAGAATTATAACCTTATATGGAGCAGAGGGAGGCATGTTGCAGGGTGGGAAGAAAAGCAATTAGTTACACATGCGCAGGACCGTATGTGCTGGCGTGGGGGTGAGGGTGGGGGTCAGGGGCATAACAAACAGGAAGCCCTGGGAACTCCGTACGCTAAACTCAGGTGTCCATGCATGGCTCAGGGAAGGACCACTTAAGAGAAAGAATCGTGCCTGCCCAGATGCTACAAAATATCCTGATTACTTGCCATTTTTCTTCTTTGGATTTGGTGGCTTCGGAAAAACATAGATGTCCTACCCCTAAGGATTTTTTCTGGTTTGGACTCGGCTAAGTGTAGGCTTGACTTGGGCTTTCATTTGTCTACTTTGCATTAACTACCTCCTCCTTCACTGTTTTGTTGGTTGGTTTTTTGAGCATAAAGCACAGTATGATAGGTTATACTGTCATTTGGTCCCTGGGTGGGGAGTCTGAGGAGGTCTCCAAAGGGAAAAGAAGTCCTTAACTTATGCCCTCAGGGAGTATTCATTGACTCTTGCTATACCAAAAGAGTTCTAGGATATATCAGTGAGTGGCACTGGCAGATTTATTAGGCAGACTTAGAAAGTATGAGAAATTTGAGAAGGGACTCCACCGTGAGGAGCTGGAGGGGCCATAGCTTTATGGAAGATGAGATTGGCCCACTAACAAAAGAATGAGACCAGGTTTTGTGGATTTTCTGGGCGGGCTAGAGTCCGGTTTTTATCTCAGGTCTGGTTTGCAAGGTGGCTGCAGGAGAAGTCCCTATTTCATGAGCAGATCATGCAGTCCCCATGAAAAGATGATTTCTGCTCAGGGCAGTCTCATATTTGGGGAGGCTCCCCTGTAATTCAGGGTGACCACAGGTACCTCAAGGTGACTGCACATGTAAGCAGTGACTTGAGACATCTGGGCACTCCTTGGTAGCTCCTGTCTCCATAAATCTCCCCTCTGCTCTCAGTCTTCAAGCAAGATGAGATAGGTTATGTAAAATCAGGGCTAGTGCTTGTGTGCAGAGCAAATCAAGGGTATGACCCCAAGTTCAAGGTAATAGAGGAAGCAGGCCAAATAGAGGCCAAGGTTTATTTTGCTTGTAGTTACCTAGAGAACATGTGGCGGGCCAGGTAAAGAGTTATCTTTCTTCAGCAGAAACATATGTTAGGTTCCTAACTGCTCCACAAGAAAACACAAATCATACTTTTAATGAGTGACAGGTTAAGACTGCAGGAATTTGTCCTCTATGTCTATGATGGTCTGTGATTGTGTCATTCTTTTACATAGGAGCAAAACAGATCATTCCTATCTAGCCATTTCCTTAATATTTTTATTATTAATATCCTTAATATTTTCCCTACAGAATTGGAAAAATGTGAAGTATTGGCTTGTCTTTCACTAACATATCCATGCTCTTTTAAAAGAAAGGTGTGTGATAAGTAAAAAAAGTAGACAGGCCACATTCAGGTGACTTGGACTACTGTGAGCAGAGTGTGTGTGTGTGTGTGTGTGTGTGTGTGTAATTTTCTAGGTTAGGGATCCAGAAAAACTGCCCTAGTTAAAAATCACTTAAGTATTATATTTCTTTAGAGAATCTGATTTGATGTTGCTTGTTACTGTGAGTCGCTACATTTATGTAAAGGCTGACTAAAGGAAGAGTGAGTTCCTCAGCTTTTTGATAGTAGGGAAGGATTCGGCTTCAGGAAACTCTATGCAGGTGTTGCGAGTTTTCCTGTTGAGGACTTAGATGAGAAGAAATTAGGAAAGATTTTGGGAGCTCTGAACTCAAAGAATTTAAGGAACAAGGAGAGAAGGTAATTTTTATTTGAAGTTGACAGAGGTAACTTTACTTCAAGGATTGGGAAGGAGGAAAATTAAATTAAAAGAGGCAACTTAAGTAAAAGGAGTTCATAAATAGCAAGGTTTTATGAAGGTGAGGCACAGTGTACATCTTAGCTAAGGTGGGATACTTGCTCCTTGGGGACTCCTCTTTGGTGCTACATCAGTCTGAGTGAAACCTCAAGTACCTGCAACAGTTTCACAAACAACTAAGTACGTTTTTACATTTTCCTTTTTGAATAGGATATTGGGTTTTAAGTACTTTATTGAATATACACAATATGCCTACTGGGGCTAGATTTGTGAGCATACATTTTGCAGGCTTCCTTTCCTAAAATCAGAGCCCAAGCTATTCATTCTTATTGGAATACTCTGTCTAAAATATTTGGACTGAGTTTACTAGATATATATATATTTTTAGATGAAGAAGGCTTCCTTTTAAACATGGTAATTCAAATATAGAACACAGCACTCTTCATATGGAGAGCTTTTGAACTCTGCTCCCGGACAGAATTACAAAGGAAACTCTTGAAAGCAGAGCAGACGATGTACTGTCTATATTTAGGCCTCCATTTGTTTATAGTTTAAAAATCAGTGGGAAAATCATGATCAAAGGCAGGGTAATTCATACAGAAAATTGTAAAACCATTTCATGTGGTTAGATTCTGTGAGGAGTCTTTGATTCAAATGGTTCACATGAAGAAAAAATGTCCCAAAAGTTCACAGTTCTTTCTGGCAATAAACTTCCATTGTAAACAGGAAGAATATAGGGCCTCTTGCACATTTTAGAAACAGTGATACCCATGGCCTTGCACTCAGTAATTTTGACTTTGAGACAGTTGTTGGAGTGCTATTAGTAAAAAGTTCCAGTTCTAAGTTCAATATGAGAACTATGTACCATGACTGTAATAGATTTTTTTTTTCAGGGGAGTACAGCAGTACTTTATTGTACCCTTAATGACAGCTCTAAAATTCTATGATTTAAATAACTTCACAACCAAATCATTACTAAAGAAAAGAACTCGAAATTTCAACCCATTGTGCTCTGATTGATCTTGAGCAACAGGAATGTTAGTTTCCCCAAAGTTGTAAGAATGCAAATTTCAAAGGTATTTTTCATTGTAAGTAGGGATGTAAAAAGGCTTTAACAGAATTGGTGGCCATTTTTTTAATGATAAAAGTGTAGTTAGTGTCTACGTTTTAGTGGGAACCAATGCTTTTAGTATTGACTAGGGAAACCAAGTGTAGATACAATACACAATCAGATGATGATGATGATAATTTTAGGAGAGACACCTGAATTTTCTCTGTTAAGGTGAAAAGTATGCAGTTAGAAACTTATTTGGCCGGCTGAAAGAACACACACACACACACACACACACACACACACACACACACACGCGCGCGCGCGCGCGCGCGCGCAGACAGCGCATAATCTTGTGTCTTTCACATCCATTTAAGATAAGATGTGGTTAAGGCAGGTCTCTGCGCCAATTGAGTGGATGCTTCTTAAGTATAAATGAACACCTCGAATATTTACATGTGATTCTCATAAAGAGTTAAAAAGATTTAGATTTAAAAGCCAATTGGGGTGTGGGTGGTTCAACAAGTTTTGCTTTTAAATAAATACAGTCCACAGAAACTTACCTACCCTCACCTGGGCCAGTGAAAACCAACCCAGTGACGAAACAATCCCCCTGGCTTTCCTGTCCTAGGGGAGATACAGCCAGCCACTTTTCGTCCTAAGCTGGCAGGAGGGGAAGGTGCCCACCCTCATGTCAGAACAAGGGCAAGGCTTTCTGGAGCTGATGCCGGGACAGTGGGCCGGGGCTGGAGGACTGACTTCAGTGAGGCGACCTTCGGGATGAGCCGCTCCTCTGAAAATTCAAGGCAAGCGATGTGCAGGGCTCTGGCCCGTCTGCTCTTGGGGTTTGAAAGCCTTTTCTCCCCCACCCCCCTTCGCTTTCTGAGCAGCATTTGCAGCCAGGTGCAAACAGATCCCATACTTGGCGTAAAGAGCTCAGAGGGTGGGGGACACAGGTCCCTTCTCTCTCCTGCGGGCTGCGGAGGACGGCCTGCCTGGCCCGGTCGCCAGGCTGGCAGACGCGGCTGCAGGCGGCGAGCGGAGCTGTCCAGCACAGCGCCGAGCCGGCAGGAGGCGGGAGCCCGAGTGTCCCGCCGCGCTGAGGCATCAGAGCAACAGGGCTGTCGCCTGGCAGGCTCCGTCCTCGCTGCCTGCCGCCCGTGCGGGCTGGCCGCGCCCGCCAGGGGCCGGGGGCAGGCGCGGAGCGCCGCTCGCCCGGTTCTTCCTGGGTCTTTCTTCCCCGGCCAGCCCCTGTCCTCTGCGAGGGGAGGCGGGCCGCCCGCCTTTCCCTCTACCTGGGAACTTCCAAAATAAACTCGGAGGACCGCGGGGACAGACACACGGGCCCGAGCGGCGCGGGAGCGCTGCGGGCCCGCCGGGTTCCCGGGCCGGCCGCTGCCGCGCCGCCCGTCGCGGGCCTAGGCACGGGAGAGCCGAGCCGGCGGAGGGCGCGCGGGGGACGGCAGGGAAGTGTCCTGGCCGCGCCCGAGACGACGCGGCGGCGGCGACAGGCAGGCCGAGCCTCCGGGAGGGCGACGGACACGTGATGCGGCGGGCGGGCGGGCGGGGCGGGGATAAAGGGCGGCGGGAGCGGCGGGCGGGCGCCCAGAGCCCCGAGCGCCGCCGCCTCCGCGCCGCACGCCGGCGCGGGACGCCGTGCGCGGCCGGCCGGCGGGGTGGGTGGGCGGCCGCGGGGACCCCCGCCCGGCCGAGCGCCGCGCCGCCGCGCCCAGCGCCGCCTGCCGCGTCCGCGCGCCGCGGCCTCCGCAGCGCGCAGCATGTCTCGCCGGAAGATCTCGTCCGAGTCCTTCAGCTCGCTGGGCTCCGACTGCCTGGAGACCAGCCCGGAGGACGAGGGCGAGTGCCCGCTGTCCCGGCTCTGCTGGAACGGCAGCCGCAGCCCGCCCGCGCCGCCCGAGCGCCGCGCCGCCGCCCCGGCCGCCGCCACGGCCACGGCCACGGCCGGGACCCGGAGGGCGCCGCGCCGCCGGCGCGTCAACCTGGACTCGCTGGGCGAGAGCATCAGCCGCCTGACGGCGCCCTCGGTGAGCGGGGACGCGGGCGCCGGGGACAGGACGGGGGCGGGAAAGTTGCGGCCGGAGCCGGGCCGCGCCGCGCCGGGCCGCTGGGGGGCGACCTGGCCTCGCCCGAGGGTCCCGGCCCCGGCCGCGGCCCGGCGCGCCGCCCCCTGCCTGCCCGGCGGCCGGCCGAGCCCTGCGTCGTCCCGGTCCCCCGCCGTCCTGCCCCTTCGTTCCCACCTGTTCTCCTTGCCCAAACTTTCCCCGGCTCCGCGCCCTGCACGTCCCCTTCCGCGCCCTCCATCCGGCTGGGGGACACCCAGAGGGCCCTCACCGCCTCCCGGAAGCTCTTCTCCCGGTTCCCACACCCCGCTGGGCTCTCGCGACCTTCCGTGACGTCTCTGAGTCCCCCGGCCTTCCTCTCCCGGCCGCATCCTTTGTCTAGTCCGGAGAAACCCGCGGTCACAAACTTTGCTTGGTGGCCTTCGGTGACCGAGCCTGATCTCCCACGTTCTCGCCTTTCCGCGGCTGCCTTACTCCCGGGCATCTCTAGGCTCACCTTCTAGGGTGAACGGGGGATTTTTCTAAATGTCTCGAGTATTCCTTGCCTGTTCTCTTCATCCTCCCTTCCCTGAGTTCTCCTGTGCTTTCTCCTACATCGTTTTTCCTGTTCTCCTTATGTTAGGCCCTTCACAAATATTTGTTGAATGAAAACAAACAAAAAAGCTTCCTAAAGCTCTCTAAATGTGTGGTCCTTTCCACATGTCTGTATCAGCCGATGCAGGTGATTCTAGGCGTCCTCTGCCAGCACTATTTTCTTTCCTGCGCAGGCTTTGAGTCTGACTTTTACCCTACATAGGACTGCCAGACTCCACCCAGGGTTTCCAGTCTGGGTGAACTCTCTTTTCAAGAAATCCACTCTAGTGCAAACGGAATCCAGAGGAGATTCAATGTCAAATCTCCATTCAGCCTTCATCCTCATCCAGATCCTGGAAGCCAGGACTTTAATTCCTACCAATGCTTTTACCCCCGATTCACCCTTGAGAATAACTTCTCTGAAGTTTCCATAATGAATCTGAATGCTGGTCTTTGACTGCTCTTAAGTTTCCCTGCCAAACCTGCACTTGCAGATGACGGTAGGAAGTACCCAAGAAAGAGTGAGTGAGATTCCTGGGAACCTGATACCAGGCCACAATCCTGCAGGTGTCCTGGGTTCCATTTGCACTGTTGGGAGATAATCACTTCTGTTAGCAGCAAAACTTGTTCTTGTTCCTCCTCCTCCTCTTCCTCCTCCTCCTCCTCCTCCTTTCTTCTTCTTCTTCTTCTTCTTCTTCTTCTTCTTCTTCTTCTTCATCTTCTTCATCTTCTCCTTCTCCTTCTTCTCCTTCTGCTTCTGCTCCTCCCCCTCCTCCTCTCCTCCTTCATCCTCTGTGTTGTTCCCCCTTTCATGGACCTTTCTGCTTCTTTTCTGTGAGTTATGTGGAAGAAAACGTCACCGCAAGGTGACTGCTATTTACTGCTTTCCCTGGAAATGTTTCCCAGGCAGCACAAACTTAGGAACTCATTGATGTTGAAAATTGTTGAACCTAATCCTTTATAAGAGGAATTCAGTAACTGCATCTGTAGGCTTGCGCCAGCACCAAAAATGATTGTGTCTTATAGTAATTCTTCACTACGGTAGTTTCGTGATAACACAGTGATCTTATTAAAGAGAATGATTAGTGGGGGGGGGGGGGTTGTTTTTACAATCCTGGAGTTTTCTTTGTACCTAAGAATCAGAATTGACAGTTTTTTGAAAAAGTGGTGACGATGTCTGTGTCAGTGTAGTCAGACTGTTTGCAACCACTTATCTGAGGAGTCCATAAAATCAAATAGGAAGTACTTCCAGAGGGAACAAGAGAGAGGACATAGTCTGAAATGACTACTTGCATGAGACAGGTTTTAATAACTCTGACATGGAAACTGTGCACTAAAGTAATGATTTCCAGAATGAGACATTTGAAAATAATGGTAGAACTGTAACTATGCAGTAGCTGTATGTATGTTCCATGTTATAGTTCTTTTTTTTATTTTGAAAAAGGTCTGTAGGTAGATGCTGAGAACACAGAGGTGAGTGTAAGTAAAACTTTTCAACCTCACATGCTATGTAGAAAATTCCCACTGGACATCCATATCACCAGTAGAGGCAGTGACCCAAAGAGATGGTATTCGGTAGTAGTAGCATATTTCTGTGTGGTCCCTACCCATCTTCCTTTGGTAAACAGGACACTGCTTTGTGAGGTTCAAGTAGATTCCTTCCCCTGCACTGAAACCCTGAGAACACTTGGGGACATGGATGTACAGTCTTTTCCTTCTCATTGGTGCTGGTTTGCATTTTTTCCCCCCAGATCACCAGGAATAGCCATTACCAGGGATTTGTAGGTAGGAATTTCTAGTTGTTTTTAGAGTTAAGAGCTTTTTTTTTACGTCCATCACAATGAACTTAAAAAGAACTGCACTTATTCTGGAGACTGTTGTTCATTGAGTCATCCAGTCATAAAATATCTCAATTATTTGCTGTTTATTCAGAGCAAGAGTGATTTACAAGGAAAATGATGGGGATGAGTTTAGTAAACACAAGGACGTTGCCAAGATGTTAAAGGAGTTATTTCTAAGGAATATTCAAACTTGGGTTGTTGATATCTTAATAGTCATTTTTAGATGTACTGATGTTAGACTATAATACTGTACATTATTTAAATAATGTAAGTAAATTAAGTTGGTGAAATTTAAAAAAATTCCTGATCTCAGAGAACCTGATTCTGCTTTTGCATATTTTGGGAAAATTACTTTAATTCTCTGAGATCCTTTGTATCTATGATGTACTCAGGGTCCCTACCTAGTCAGAGGTCTACAAAGAAATACATTGTAATATCAGGCTTTGGATAAACTGTCATAATGTTATGTGAAATGCAAACAGTGTGCATGTTACTTTTAAGATTTTTGAGGAAAATAGATTACTTTATTAAACAAGGGCATCGAAGTACTATTTCATTTGCCTTGTTATGAAAACATAATTGAGCATTTGTGTGGAGTAATGTGGAGAATCCTAGCATTACAAATTCTGAACAAGTCAAGTCATGGGACTTGACTTTGTCTTTAAGGAGATTTTGCTGAGGGAGACACAAAAACTCCAATTGTCTCAGAGATTCTAGGGGGAAATTTTATTTATTTATTTGAGACATTATCTCAATCTAGTTCAGGCTGGTCCTGAATTCACTTTGTAGACTAGGCTAGCCTTGGACACATACCAATTTCCCTATCTCAGACTCCCGAATGCTGAGGTTACAGGCATGTGCCACCACACCTGGCTTACAGCTTATGTGGGAGTTGAGTCCACAGCCTTGAAATTGCTAGGCATTCGTTTTAACCTCAGAACTATGTTCCAGGCCATATTCATTATCCTTTTTTTTTTTTTTTTTTTTTTGAGGCAGTGTCTCACTCTGCCGGCCACTCTGGTTTCAATGATAGGTGGCAATATGAAGACCATTTTCATGAATTGTATAAAAAAACTGAGGATAATTACATGTGATAGATTCTAGGTACTTCACAATAAATTTAAAAATTTAAATGAAAAAAAGGTGAGTAAAAAATGATTTCATTTATCTGAGAATTTCAAGCATTCTTATCTATTGCTTACAAACTAATTTGGGCATGTGTTCAGAGTTAGTCGGTGAGATACAACAAATGCCCAGTATTGGCATAGATTTTTTTTTGTGTGTGTGTGTGTGTGTAAAATGCTTTCTTCTTTGGCTGCCAGCTCAGATATAAGGCCTTTATCTTAAAGATACAGCTTACAATTAGACGTGATGTCAATGATCATTAGTTTGCAAACAGAAGTCAGGTGACAGTGGGTTCTTTTTCAGAGTGTTATTTGTCTACCTTGACGAATTCCTAAGTGTGTGGAGGATGACTTGAGCGTTGTTATGGATTTTTACCCTTCACATCATTGCACCTCTGTTCATTCTCCTTCCCTTTGTCATACAATGCTGAAAGTAAACAAAAAACAAAAACAAAAACAAAAACAAAAAAACTGCATATTTTATTGAATAGGATAGGAAAATAAATGCATTTCCTCTAGAAATATAACTTATCAAAATGGTCTAATTTTCTCTTTTGGGATTTTACACACATCTTGGAAGAAAAAAAAATAATGTAGCGTAAGTAAGAAGAGTATTCACCACCAGGTATGTTCTGACTGCATTTTCTTCTCAGACTCTTGCAGGAGACAGGACTTAAAGTAAGAGAATAGTTATTTTTAAGTTTTCCAATATGGTTCTTTTTGTGTTTGACTTTTTTTGGTAGGGCAATTGATTCTATCAAACAAAATTCTTAGATTTTGCATCCTGTTTGTGAGAGATATACTCAAGTGGGTAAGCCTGTTTGGATTTTGCTTACACTGCTATGTAAAGCAAAAATTTGAGATGATGTTTTATTAAAAAGAACATATGAATCAGTATCCTCCTTCTAGGACACTTCAAATGGCCCACTGATGTTATGAGAAGTTAGGTAAATGTAATGAATCTCCTCCAGTAGAAATTGCTTACATTTCCCACACAATTCTCTTTCAAATAAAAGAGAAAGTTGCCAAAAATGGACTACTGGGAGACTGAAATGGCACCATCTTGATCTTCAAACATGACTACATGACAAGATATGAAGTTCTTGAATTATGTTCTATAAGCTCAGAGTACCTCATAAAATGGGAAATTCCAGACCTGGCCTGATTTAGGAAGTTGGAAAGCTGGAAATATCTTTGAAGGAAGAGATTTGTTCAGGCTCTCATGAGGAATTGAGGAAGAATGAACATTATTAAAAATAGAATAGTGAGAAATTTTTTGAACAGAATTTACTTGAGGCATGCTAAGCAGTTCTTTAAGATTGTGAGTATCAGACTTCAGTGAACATAAGACATAACTGAAGAAAGCTGTTGGGATGCAGATTGCCAGGCCTCATCCTCAGATAGTCTGATTGGATAGTGTGAGAGAGGGATCGAGAATGCATTTTCAGCAAGGCTGCAGGTGATGGCTAGGCAAACTAAAATGGTAGGCCAAGATGACTTAATCCATACCCTGAAAATCAGTCATCTTGGGGAGTTCTATACACTGATTTTTTGGAAAAAAATCATATTAGATGTGATTGCCTTGAGATGAATGTACAACAGGCAATTATTGCCATAACAGGGACAGGGATAAAGCCATTCTATGGTTTTATCCTTTGTGAAAATAATCTTGTTTGTTGTATAAATAGAAAACACTTGAAGTTTCACTGTTTTTAGCTTTAATCATTATTATTATTATTAGGGCACTTTCTTACCTCTCCTATGTTTGTGTTCAGTAGATCACATGTCATCATTAAGTGTCATAAGATTCCTTTTTTCAAAATAAACAGATAATCAAAAAGTTTGGGGATTGTAGAGGAAAAGGGAGATGAGGGGTTGTTGCGAGGGTCAACTGTGTATGACCATCAGGTTTTTTAGAGGAAGATGGAGATCATTATGTTTTTCAAATGTTTCAATCATTGGTTTATCCTGGAGGAATAATTTTTTTTCTATGCCAATGAAATGTTTCAAAAGGTCAAAGGAGAAGGATAAGGATCTAAATATCATAAAAGTTCCAGGTATCACATGTATATGCCCACCTTTAAACACTATCAAAATATTACAAAAATAATAATGGCTGTGTATGTCTATAACCGTAGGCAATAATTAATCTTTTAGTCATTCAGTAGCAAGTTGGGTGGGGGTCAAGTTGAGCTCTACAAGTACGTGGTGACCCAGTACTTGAAAAACTTTGTAATTCTGGAATCAAAATATCATTAGAAGAAACTCTGTGTGAAAGTTCAGATGTTACCTTGATTGTGAGTCCTTGAAGTCTGGTTTGACTTTTTTTCTGTTGATTGCACTGTGCTTGTTATGTGTGAATCTTTTGTGGCCAGTGACAAAAACGAAAATGTTCTGAAAAAACCTTCTGTGTCTTGTTGCTTTATGCCTATGCTTCTTCATGCATGAATCTTCCAGCTTAATATTGGAAGGTTTTACATTTTTATCACACACATAAAGCCTGTTTCTGTCCCTACATTTTCCCTCTGTAGAATACCAAGTTATTGCTCATATCCTTACTATAGGTCTTACTGTATTACATGGTGATTTTGCTATATTCTGGCTTTCTTAAAAAGTCATGTCTTATTTGTCTATGGATGTCCATGCCTAGAGGAGTGGGCCTGCCTTACAGAAACACGCATTAAATGTTAGTTAGAAGGATGACTCAATGGGAATAAATTTTTGTGTAGTTTGTGGTGTACTTAGTACTGCTCTGTAAGTGGCCATGCTTTTTGTCTGCTTTGGCTCAGTAGATTATTTTAATTATTGTGGTGTTTCCTTAGATCCAACAGTAAATTGTTACTTTTTTTTTTGTTCTCTGAAATGCTTTAATGAATTTCCAAACTCTCCCATATCTGATATTTTATTGGAACTTCAAAATAATTTATAGATTTTAGGCAAACTGTCTTTAATATTAGTTAGGTGATTATCTTGAAATACCTGCAGAAATAGGTATTTTAAGATAACTATTTGGGGGAGTACATTGTTGCCACTTACAAGGTTGCTCTGTCTCTCTTTCTCTCCCACTTTGTCCTTCCTCATTCTAGCAGGTTTTGAACACAAGCACTAGTAGGGATCTAAATTCCTAACTTTTAAGCTTTAAGGGTGTGTGTCTCTCTAAGATGTAGAGGCTGGCTTTAAATTTGAGATACTCCTGTCTGAGCCCCTAGAGTACCTGAGATTATAGGCGTATACCACTACACCAGCTATGTGTATTTTCTCTTAAATTCGCCATAAATTGTAGAGATATTATCTCTACCATGCTTTTTTCATTACTTTTTCAACACGTAAAGAATTCTGCATTCATGGCATTTCTGTTGAAAACGTTCTGTTGAAAATACCTCTGTAAACTCCACTTCCATAGATCTGTTCTGCAGTAATCACTAAAGAACTTCAGCATGGTACCAGAGGGACAGAATCCTTGTGAATAAAAATGGTGAAGTTTGAAATGATTGACTTAAGGAATGGTTAAAAAAAAACTAATTAGGCTTTGGTACAAGTATTATTGTATATTTTTTGAGGGTCCAGTCAAGTCTGGAGATAACAAACTTGTTACCCAAGCTGAGAGAAAGAGCATGACTTGGAGAGGTATAAAGTTCTAATGGTGTTAATTGCATATTAAAAGGCTTAATATCTAGTGGAGTTTGTGCTGTTTTGGGGCAGTCCTTTGGAGTGGAGGATTGTGTCTTGGGCAGTAGTGACAGTGAAATTGAAATGAGGCATACTATTAGTTCAGGGCTTTTCTAGCGTTCCTCTTTGGAAGAACATGTGATATTCACAATATTCAGTATATTTATAACTATAAAAATTTAAAGTCATTGCTAACATTTCTGTTTTGATGTAGATGTGACATTAATATTATTTAGTATACATCTGAATGTTACTCTTTCACTAATCTGTTTTATTGCTTAGAATACCCCCAATCAAAGTAAGGTACAACCGGGTCTCTAGTTAGCTTTTGAAATTGTTTCATTTGAGTTTACATTATACATTGAATGCTAGCACTAATTTTTGAGAGATATAAGGCTATTCAGCCTTATATCAATGCATTTTTAATAGTTTCTAGTCTTTGCAAAAAGGTACCTCGCTTAGATTCAGTACATCACCCCCTGAGTGTAGGAGAGGCTATGAGACTTAGGGTCCTAACTGGCTATCACAATATTGCATATTTTCTTAGTGCAAAAGGTACTTATTACCTGAAAACATAGAAATTGGTTTTAGTGAGCTAGATGATACAAGTGAGCAGTTAAACATGTAGCATCAACTTGTAAGTGAATAGACAATGAAAGTCAGCAGAATTCACACTTGAGTTAGGTGACTTTCAGATTGTCAGTCAATCGGTCGTTGACAGTCCACAGTTGGCCTTTGTTTCTCTGCCTCAGTGTTATCCTTCTGAGTCTTAGCCGTCTGCTATCAGAGTGTGACCATCCTGGCAGGTGCAGTGGTGTAGATGACCACATGCTTGAGGCTGGCAGAGCACGTCCCCTAGGTTGAAGCACTGAGAAGCTAAGTTGTCCTGGTGGTTTGAAAGGCTCTTGTGTACTGTCTGGAACTTTCTTTGGCAGAAGGAAGATATGGTGAGTGGATTTTCACAAAATATTTTCATCTTTACAGTTCTGTAAGAAGACATTAATACACTAGTCTTATTTTTTCTTGAAAAACCTGTATCAATGTGCAGGATGGGTGAGGGGCAGATACTATAACCTGAAAAATTCTGTGTTTTGATTTTCATTGCAACTTAACTTTGGGAAATAACTTTTCTGTTTCCACTCCTCTCTGAATTCAGATATAATAATACTAATCTCTACTCAAGAGGCTTTTGTAGGTAAATAGAGACAACTTGAGACCATCAGGCTTAGTGAAGTGAGTCAGAAGCAGAAGGCAAAATATTGAATGGTTTCTCTGATATGAGAAACCCAGAGCACAATTATTTCATAGAACTGAATGTGAGAAAAAAATGGGAACTGGAAGAGAGAAGGGAGAGATTTGCAACTTTACCTTGATATGCAATAGTATAAAATACTTAAAATCCATGTAAACTTTATGTTTTGCACTTACACATATCAATAAAATGAAAAAATAGTAAATATGTCACAAAATGTGAACAGGGGTTTGAGGATATTATGTTTACTGTTTTTAATGACTTTGTCATTCTCCTGCCCTGCTTTCTTGGGGACCGAACATTTAGTGAGATTTCTTTACTCATGACATTCTGGGAAAAGATCAGATTCAGTGTCAAACTTTCTATTATATTGTGTGTCTTTGAATCAATTAGCCTCTTTCAGGCTCAGTTGCTTGGCTATAAATTGAGGCTCATGCAAGACAGAATTATGAAGACCAAAAGTGCCCATAAAGCTTGATGTGGTCCTGGGAATGAGGCAAATGATCCTTACATTTTGGAGCCTTTTCTCAACTTATCAGTTATTTTGATGATCTGCACATTTCTCCTGATGCCATACCTGGTTAAAATCTTTGTCAGAACTTCTAGGTATTGCCTGTCATCTACGGATTCTGTGTAGCACTCTCATGCTTTTAATGGGAAACATTTTCAACATTGCTGGGTGCGTGATGCTTCAGGGTTATTTTGTAGTTCTCCTAGGCTTATAAATGATGCTCCCTCCTAGAAAAATGTGATTTTACTGCTTCCTTGTTTGTTTATTCATTCACTTATCTTTCATATTTATTCTTTCAGGCAGCATTATTTAGCAAGTGAGCATCTACTAATTTTATTAAGCATACACTCAGTATTCTTTAAAACTGCACGAAATGGGGTATTCAAAAATGTCTCTGGTCATTTTAGATTTAAAAATGTACAGTGCATTTAAAATTCACCAAATAATATATACAGTACTTATTTTTGCTTCTCTTTCTGTCTGTGCCCTAAATCCTATTCTGACTTATCCTTGCTTGTCATGAACAATCTGTATTTATGTTCTAAGACCAATTGAAGCTGTAATCATGGGAATAGTAGTCACAGTAGTGATTATTCATTGAGTTCTTACCTTATAGTGTTTATGGCAAGTAACCCACACATTTTATTTAATTCCATACACTAGCAATGCAAGAATGACACATTTCCATGCTCTTGTTACATAAGACATCAAAGGCCTGAGCCTCTGACCCCATCTTGTGAAACTCTGTAGGCATCATATTACTTCAAGATTTTGTCCTATTCCCTTTTTCGGAGCTGCCCCCACCCACAGTCCTTCTCACTTCTTTATGGGATGCCAGCTCAGTGCTGCCTCATCCCTTAGCCTTTCCCCACCAGCCATTCCTTTCCTTTTAGCATTTATTTGTTTCTGATATAGGATTCATCATGAGAAATTATCTTTGCACCTAATTATTTATTTATAAATTGTCATTATTTCTTCCTATAATTTGAGTTTGGTTGCTCACTATAGTATTAGTGGCCCCTTGAATGGTTCTAGCTAGAGGTACATTGTCAATACATCATTACTACTGTTTTGCTTCATTTCCAAAGAAATCTTAGGATGTGGAAAAGAAAGAATATTTAACAATGTCTTAGAGGGTGGGAGAAGGAAAATTAGAATGTGTTAGCCAATTCCTAGGAACTTAGTGTTTTCGTAGTATATGCCGTTGACTTTTCAAATTATAAGAGAATTTAGATTGAGATAAGTTGACTAACCCAACTGCAGTTATACATAATTATGGATGGAGACAAAGTTAGAATCTTGATCTGATTCAAAACCCATAGTGCTCTACTGTATTATGTCTTTTAAGCTTGAGGAAACGTGCTGCTGAGGTGACCCTTAGGAAGGAAGGACTTACTCCCTAGATGCCAGAAGTTCTGCTGAGAATGTAACCTGAACTCTCGGTTCTCTATATGTATATCCTGGATAGAAAAGGCTTCTTGTCAAGGTCATAGTTCATTTCTGTGACTAATCAACAAGGGTTGGGAGCCTTGGTCCTGTCTCTCTAATCCGCACAAATCTTAGGTCAGAACTCCCTGCAGGGGCAACTGAGGCCTCCTTTGAGTTTGCCTTATGGCCCAGCTTCTCCTGCTGCCCTCTTGTGCTTCCTGGTGTTGTTTATGGGTGTTGATGGCAAGGGTGCTTCGTAACAACCTTCCTGCGTGCTTATCTCGAAGTCGGCTTTCATGGGAACACAACCTGTGGCAGCGTGTTTGAAAATGGCGATGGCATTAATTAAAATGCAAAATTGAGCAGTGTGAATGTGAAGAACGAGAAGGAGAAGAGAAAGAAGGAGGAGGAGGAGAAGAGAAGAAGAAGAAATAGCTTTAGATTTGATTTCCTTCAATTTAGATGAAAATGGTTAGCTGTAGACTGTGAACTTCAAATGATTTGGTCTGACTAAGCTGCTGCCTTCAATATGTTGTCTGGGAATCAGTTCAATAAAGTGAAGATTCAAGATTGCAGCTTGGAATAATAACTTTGGAAATAATAGCTAATATCTTGAAAATTGATGAAGTCTCTGAGTGAGAGAGGGAAAAGTCACCACAGCAGAGAATTGGGGGTAATACAGAAACAAACCCTAACAGAGTGTGAATAGCAGAATGCTCTTATGTTTCTTTCTCTCTGTCTTTGTCTTTCTGGGGTAGGGGGAGAGGATGGAGTGGCTGATATTTGGAAAATATTGAAGAAAATTTTTTAAGGGTGACATTTACCGTAGAGTTTGCTAGGAGCCTTAAAAAAAAACAATGTTAATCCTGAATCTGAGATAGAACACTGTTAAATGAGGTTTAATATGTGAGTATATAGTGAATATATAAGGATATCATGGCTTGCATCTCTGCCCATGGCATTTGGCAATAAAAGGAGAAAGAGAGAGAGAGGGAGAGGGAGAGGAAGAAAGAGAGGGAGTGAAGGGGAAGGGAGAGAGGGAGGTACAGAGACAGAGAGAGAGACACCTAGAGAGACAGAAACAGACTGAGACAGACAGGGACAGAGAACTCATATAAAGTCTTTGAGACTAAATGTGAGTTTATTAAAAAGGCAGAGATTTATGTTTGAAGGTAACAGCTGGAGACTGAGACTGATAGGATAGGATTGGAGAAAAAGGGGGGTCATTCTATAGGCATTTTTAACCCTCTTTCCAAGAAATTTTTCTGTCTAGTAGCTATTAAATTAAATTACAGTATTATTTGCAATTCTCAAGGCACATCTTCTGATAGTAGCTACACTGACTGTGGGATATCAAATCACATCTAAACATCTTATTTAAGTACTGAAATGGTGTAACAAATATTTGTTATTGACCTTTCCTATGCCAGGAGTTTGAGATGTCTCAGGATATGAAAAAAATTCTTATCAAATTTTCTCTATGTTTTCCTTGTATTTCTGAGGCAAACATTCCAGGAATAAAATTCAGAAAGATTTTTATCTTCCAACCTTTTTCTTGTATGTTGTCTTCTCGAGGGAATGTAAAAACTTTTGGAAAAAAAAATTTACATCAATCCAGCAGGAAATGTAAGGAGCCAGGCTCAGGCGATCTCCCTTTGGCAGAGGTGGCTCTGTGGACCTCACCCGAAGGAAAAAGTATCTCATTTAAATGCTCCTTCACCAAGCTCAGTGCCTCAGTACTCTGATTTCATTGTTTTTCTTTCAAATTATTTTTTCCTGTGTGATTGGTTTAAGTTGTGTAGGAGTGAGGTACGGAGTTTTGAATATTATCATACCAAATATTTGTTTTATATCTTGAGGGCGTTCTTTATTTTCCAGAGAGAAAAGATAGGAAGATTCTCACAGATTGTATTTTTATCATAGTACATAAATACTAATATGTTTCAGTTCATTTAATAACATGTTCCAAATGCCTACCTGTATCTAATTTTCCATGTGTGTGTTTCTATGTACATAATTGACTATGGATTGTATAGGGTAGGAAAGAAATGACTCTCTTTCGGTTTTAAATTAAAAAAACCCTTTGGTAACAATTATAATTACTCTCATTGTGTCTTCTTAAAAATTTTCCCAATAGTGAAAATGTCTTTTTACTTCTTTATCAAAGGAATCTGCTTTTCGGATGGGGGTGTAGTTCAGTGATTAGAGCGCTGATCAAGTGAGCACAAGACTCTGGATTCAATTCCCTAGTGCTACATAAAATGAGTGTGGTGACATAATCCCAATACCCGGGAGGCTGAGGCAGGAATATTGCTGTGAGTTGCAGGTTTTGAGGCTAGCCTAGGCTACATAATGAGTTAAGGACTAGTCTGGACTACAGAGTGAGACTCAAAAAATGCATTTATTGTGGTGTGCTGCGATATAGATGAGATTGCATTCTAATGAGTAGAGATTGAGGGAAGGAGACTATTGTAGCTACAGACTATTGTGACTTCCTTTGAGGACAGTTTCTGATGTAAGTGCTGATGGAGAGAAATTTATTGTTTCTGCTTCATAAAAATATCAATAAACACTTCGTGGACATGACAGTGTTTGCAAGCCATAAAGTTTCCCTCTCTCTCTTTTCTCTTGTGTTAACTTATTACCATTATAAATACATTTTCGTGATAATTAATTTTTTCTTTTATTCTCAAGTCAATTCTTGCTCCAAAAGTGCGTTTGCCAACTACAGTCCTAATTCTTGGGCTGAAGGAGAGTGGGCGGGGCTCATGAGCCGCTTGCTCCAGGAAGGCGGCTCACTGAGAATTTTGGCCACCTCTGGTCATCCAAGTGCTTCCTCACGTTCTTTTCTTACTTAGCTGCACTCTTGAGATGCAGGTAGGGGAGGATGGAGGACACCAAATGTTACATTAAGTTGTAAATTAAGTTGTAAATAGAGTTCTCAACCATCTGTCCGTGTTTCTTTAATGTTTAGAAAAATCCAAATAACTAGGACCATTGACACCAACTTGAAATAGATACTTAAGCATTTTGGTACTAAGACGGAGCATTTCACATAAATCAGTGGCACTGGTGATAGCTTTAAGGATAAAAGTTAACAGTGTCATTAAACAGAATGCTTTTGGAAAAAGTAAGCGATTCTGATGTACATTTTTTTTAAAAGAATATATAACTAGCAAGTTATTTTTCAAGGGGAATCAACAAAAACCTTACCATTGTATAACTATAAAATATGAATTTACACATTGAGTCTAAAATAATATCTGACCCATGATATTTGACCATTGATTAAGGTATTCTGCTACTTTATGTGCTCTATAAATCAAATCAGGATATGCTCACTTGCAAACATTTTAAATACCCAGAATCACAAAGTTTATCATTTTGTTTTTTCACAGTGACGAACATATGGGAAAAGCCAAAGCATATCAAAGTCAAGTCTATCAAAATTTCTACCTGGGTTCTTTATTCTGAACTAACCATTGACACATTATGGATTAAAGGTGAAAAAAGTCTAAGATAGGGACATTTCTTTTTGGTATTCCCTTTTGCCAATGTCTCTATCTTTCCTTTCCCTTCCCTCCTCCTATGTTGACCTCTCCAGTCCTCTACACTCCCCTCCTGGACCCTCTTGCCCTCCATTCTTCTCCCTCTCCACTCCCTCTTTCTATCTCTTTCTCTTAATTCCTAAATCAAAGCTGCATGCCACAAAAATAGGCTGTGAGTCTCAACAGACACATTTTAACTGTGTAGGTTTTAAATACTTTGTCATGTTAAATTAGTTAAAAGGCAATTCCTTTAACTTTGATCGCCTGTGTCAGTCTGGAAAACAAGTGTTTTGGGGAAGTCTGGGGATAGGGATAGTGCTCCTGGTGCACATAAAATCAATTCTAGGGTCTGGCCCCACAAGGCCCTGCCCCCCAGGAATGAGTCCTTGGGAGTTCTGTGTCTAGAGCACACCAGGTTTTCCTCTGGAGACTTCTCTCTGCAGCTACAGCATATTATTTAATGTTCTTGATCTGTAGGAATAATATAGCTATATGGGCATGCAAAGACAAAGCAATTGTATGTGCCACTATTTTTCTAAATTTTGGATCATAAACTATTTCTTGCAGTGATAATGGTTCTTACTATTTTAATATTTATTTTAAATGAAGTTTTTATGACTGAATGCAGTTGACGTTGCCCTTATGTTTTATAATTCTTAGGAACTCTAAAGATTTTACTATTTTTATGACTAATTTATGAATTTCTTTTGTTCTACTGTCCGATGCTCCTACACTGGATTTGTCTTACGGGTGCCAGTGAGATGTCCTACACATACAAAGAAATAAATGTTTTTAGAAGCTGGAAAATAATGAATGCCACATAATCACAGTACCTTGTTTCTAGGCATCATGTCGCGAATTTCCCGGTTGTTTGATGTGGGTGTGTGCATGTGCTTATTTACAGAACTTGTGTGGGTCAGTGTTTTATTGATTTGGGAAGCTGGATGGTAGAACAAAATTTTTAAAATTGATGAAGTCTTAGAGAAAATTTTTGGAAAAAATACTGTGGCATTTCTCCTCTTCTGTAGGCATCTGTTCCCAATATCCCTTTCTTACTCACATCCTTTGACTCTCTCCTTTTCCTGGTTACTAATTTTTCATCAGTTAATGAGACAAGCAAGTGACTAGAAATACTACATAGAGAAAAAATTGGTTCTAATGTGAGTCAGCTTTGATTTCTTTTGCTGGAGATCTAACTACTCTATAGGTGTTTATGTTCTGATGATGGCTATTTTGCAGAAAATAGATTATTTTTATTAGCTTTTAGGATAAGTAATTTCAAAGAGAATTTTGCAAAGCCAAGCCTTTAATCAACTGTATTATATTTCATCACCTAAAAAATAAAGCATTAATGACATTGCTTTTTTTCCTGTTTAATTTTTCCTACGGAGTTCTGTGTGAAAGAATGATTTGCTAAGTTGTGATTTCCCTGCAAAAAGGCCACTAGAAAGAAGTAGTTTCTCGTTAGCGTGTATAAAGCATGCTTTAAACATGCGTTATCCCACTCCGATTTGCCCAGGAAATGTATGAGGTAGGCAGGGTAAGGGTGAGCAGACAGGCTTAGAAGGGAATTAACTTGCCTGAGGCTAACAAGTAACATTTTAATCCCTCGTTTTTCTGTTAGTTCAGATCCAAAGCTCCTCCACCATGGCTGTCTCTGCCAACATGATGTTAAGTTGTTCCATTGTCAATACACAGTGGAAAATGCTGCCCAGGCCCACCTTCCGCTTCTCCTACTTGGTGACTTGCTAGGAAGGCTTGGTGTCCATTTCCTGTGGGGACTTTGGGACCTTACTACTCCTAGAAGTTTTGTTCTGATGGGTTGACAATCCCGGGTTAGAGATGCTCAGCCTCCAGGATGACGTTGCTAGCTCCAGGTTTCCATGGCCAGGCAGCTCTGCACGGACTGAAGGGAGCCATCGTCACCGCCAGCAGCTTACGTTATGCTCTAGAGACTGGGCAGAGCACTGGAATTACTCAAAGTTTGATTTCTGAATATGAAGGAAATCATGATATTATTATGGATATAGTTCCACGCGCAAGGGTATATATATTTTGTACATGCTTTGTATGTAATTGTGCATATCTATACACTTTCACCTGTTGTGACACCCAACTAACTGTAGCTAAAATGTGGAAGACATCAAAGTACCCACCAGCAGACCAATGAATATAAAATTGTGGTATATATACACAATGGAATATTACTTATCTGTAAAGACTGTTTGTGGCTTTTGTAGATAAATGGATGCAACCTGAGGTCATCATGCTCGGTGAAGTGAGTCAGATGCAGAAGGTTAAATATCAAATGGTTACTGTAAGATGAGAAACACAAATTAGAACCAAAACGGGGGAATAGTATCATGGAGGAGAGAGACGGGATCTGGAGGTTTTCAAAAAGTGTAAGGGGGCTTGTAATTTTGATGCGATATAGAGTGCACAAAATATTCAAGTTCAATGTAAACATTATGTATTGCATAAATACATACTAATAAAATGGGGAAACATATAATAGAATGTTTGGTAGGTAAAAACATGCTTAAACTAGAAAATAGTAAGATTGTTTTTTATGCAGAGTGAGTGTTCTGCCTGAATGTATTTTTTTATCCAGAAAAAATATGACTATTTTCTGTATCTAAGTAGATCTAACTAGCAATCTAGTGCATCATACACACTGACGACATGCAGGCTTATTCGCCAAGGAGGCACGCTTAATATCCATTTGGATCATTACCTTGTAGTCAACTGATACTGGATCTGATTATATTCAGAGATCTGTTTAAGTTTTTCTTTCCAGAGAGGTGGAAGCAGTGGGATTGGGTGGGATCCACCCCGTGCAATGATTTGATCATTTCGCTGTATTTCATTATCTGAGAGTTTTAAACTGCAAGGGCTTGCTCCTGTCACTGCCCTGAAGTAATCACATTCTCAGCCATTGACCGGCTAAATAAAGAGCTCGTGGCATTTTAGTTGGCATCTGAATGACAGTTTGCTTATGTACATTGGGCAATGACTGTGATGTGAATTTTATTACTCAAAGTCCTCCTCATGGTCAACGCGTTTCTTACTGTTGAGGCTATGTGAGGAGCCAAGTCAAAATTGAAATTTTGGCTTAACCTATTCAGAACCAAAGAAAGATGAATTTTATGGCAAGTTCTTTAGTTTAAGGACCTTTTAAGTCAGAGGGGACAATTGGCAGTGAGGCCTGATGCTCCGAGTCCATTTATAAGATTCCTCTTTTATTGTGGTACATGAAGAATTTTCCGTACTTTAGAAATAATCTTTCTCCATGTGGCAAATGGCCCATATATCTGTAAACAGTACTAGATTGAGTACACTGTAAATGATTCCCCTCCCCTTCTTTTCCATACAGGCTGCCCTCTCTAACCCACATCATCTACTTTCCCTATGTTCTCCCTGGTTGGCCAGCTGTATAGATGTTACATTTGTTGCTCAGTGGCCTACTTTACATGGAACTATGCCCTAAAAGTGATTGGAAGCAATTCTCTGTGGTTTATTTACAAATCTTTGCCAAGTCACATCTAAGACTGAGAAACATATTCCTTTGTATTATGTTGTTTATGTTACTTACTTATATTTATTGAGACAGAACCACACTCTGTAGTCCAGGCTGATCCCGAACTCACTATGTAGCCCAGGCTGACCTCAAACACCACAACAATTCTCCTGCTTCAGCCTTTTGAGTGCTAGGATTATAAGCCAGTGTCACCATTCCCAGCTTATGTGGTGCTGGGGAATCAAACAAAGGGCCTTGGGCACGCTACGGAAGGACTTTAACCACTGAACTATTCCTCCAGCCCATATTTTAATAATTTCATTGTCAGAGTCTTTTCTTCTTTTATATCCATTTTTTTTGTTGGGTGACAAGTCACTATAGCTTCCAAATGCTAGAAACAATACAAAATTCTTTGGAAATACTAAAAAGGAGGCTTCAAAGATGTTTTAAAAGGCTAGAAGTTACTATAACAGATTTATTGTTTTGTGGTAGGGTACCCATAAATTGAGAAGGCACTAATTAGCTTTGCAACATTTACTAATTGGCATCTTTGGGCTATGAAGCATGTCTGGAAACATTCCTAAATGTTAGACATGATCATTTTAATGCGATTTAACTTTTTTACCTACTTCATCATTGAGTGACTTGTATGCGTAGAACCACCATGTAACTTATGTTTGTATGATACTTCATGTAGTCTTACTATATTGTGACCTTACACCAACCTTGAGCAATACTTATCCAGGAATGTGCCTGTTTTATTCAAAAAAGGAAATTAAGGTCGAGAAAAATAAAGTACTGCATCCAAAATCTCAGTGTAGCCACTGTTTATCCCATGGCGCTGTAATCTTCTCTGCATTGATAAAGATGAAACTATGTATTTGAGTTCAGGTGATGTTACAAGCTTGTTTTAATTGCATGCAGTTGGACCTAAATTACATTCCAACTCACTTACTACCTAAGTGACTTTGGCAAGTTTCTTTTTAACATCGCTGAATTTCAGTTTTCATATTTATATTTTAGAGTAACATTTTTTCCTCTCTTATGGAATTACTATGAGAATTCAATGACTTAATGCCTGCAACAGAGTTTGGCTTTAGCACAGAAACTTACCTTTCATTTCACTTATTTTTTAACTTAAAATGAAGGGTTATGAAGACTAGATTGAGCTAGTCTTGTGCCAGTTGTGAAATTGTATCTAGTGTAGAGGTTCAAGATCAGAACCATGTCTTCCTAGGCTACTGACACAGCATCATCTGTTTTCCTTGGTAAGTGCCTAGAAGCATCCCCCCTTGTCTCATCTTCACTGGGCCAAATTGGCGAAGAAGGGACCACCAGAGCATCAATCTCCTAAAAATCTGCCAATTAATTAAGTCAATGATTATAACAGACAAATTTAAATAACATTACAATAATTACAGTACTTACACTTTGAGAAAAATTTTTATAAAATCTCAGACTAAAATAAAAGAAAGTAGGAGTTTCACTTAGACACGTGGGAGATTTTGCCAGTGGTCACTAGAGTGGAATACAGTACTGTAGAGTGGCAGTTTGTGAGTGAAGGAGCCCTGGAGACCTCAGTCCTTGGTTTATGTGGCTCCCCAGCTCCGTGCCTAAAGCAGGGCACCTTCACTTCTCTAATTCTCAGTTTTTAAATCTGTGAAATGTGGGTAAATAAATCTGAGATTCAGGAAGCTGTTGTGATAATCTGATGAGATAAAAGGAAAGAAAGTGACTTATAAAGTGTTAGACAAGCCTGGGAGGTGTTATCACTGCTTGGAGTTGTTTGAAAACATAAAGATTCCTGGAAACCTAAATGTGATCAGACCTGAGGGTAGAAAAAGGCTAACTGATCTCTTTGGATGTATGTTATTCCAAGGGCCGGGGGTATGTATTTTGCATATTGGCGATCTTAAGCCTTGTGAAAAAATTGAAATTCCATGGCTAATTCTGGAAATATATTAAAATGAATTAACAGGATTAAAATACTTGGAAAGCATACTTTGTATAAGAAGATCTAATTATCATATTGATTATATGTTAGCGTATTTGACTATAAACAATAATTAGGACACTACCCATTTTGCTGTGCTAATTAGAACATATTTTTAATAAGGCGAGGGTCATCAATTTGAATCCTCTTCTACACCAGTTAGTGTGATGTTTTCTTTATCCTCAGAATTGGGAGATCACTCAAATATAGACTCACATTCATAAATTAAATAGATGTTGGGTAAAATATTGCAGATGTTCAATCTCTATAGGTAGCACTCTAATTATATTATAGAACATCTTGCCTTTTTAATTTCCTTTTCTTCATCACATGTAGCTTTTTTTCATTTTGTAACTAATTGTTTGGACTACCAACCAAAATGCTTAGGAAGTTGGTAGTGCTGCTCACTTGAAACATGGTCCCAACTGTCTTGAAATTTTACCATACTTTGGAAGAGTGAGATTAGGGTTATCTAGAGTCAGTGGTTTATTTGTAAAGATGTGGCTCTGTTTATAGGTGCTTTCCTTTACTGTAGAAGCGATTCTGAGAAATAGGAATTTATTGTAAGTATTTTTTTTCAGATGGAAAAATCAAGGCACATTTCCCCCGTGATTTCTCTTACTCCCAGGTGAGGAAGGTTTGGCTAATTTTATAAAAGGTCAGTAGCACAGCTGGACTTGGAATGCAGAGGTCCTCACCCAAAGTTCTATATTTAATTTGCAGTCTATTTTTTTTTTTCAGTTTACATGTAGCAATTTTAGTCAGAGTCTGGGAAAGTGAATATTGTATCTGGATATTTAGCAAGATGGATGATTACTATAATTTTATCTAGAAATAATGTTCACCATGACTTATTTCTTTGATTAGTATCATTAATACTGTCAACCAGATAATTTTTATCTGTTGGTGTCTACAGACACAGTTATAAAGAAATTTTGATGATTTTTCAGTTATGAGATTTAGTGTAGGGTATCCTTATGAAAAAAATCTCTTAAATTTTACAGAAAGTAGGGTTCCCAGGTTGTGATTTGGAGAATAATGAGATGGCTCACTTTCCTGTTTCTTTTTCACTGACAAGCTCAGTTAATGAAATTCTCCTGTTAGAAGTTCAGACCATCTTGTTTATGTTATGGAAGCCTGTTGGTACCATTTTCTTTTGTAAGGATTGACTCTTGAGTTTTTGAGAGGATGGCGTTAGGATTCTTCCTGAGCACTATCTGAGGGCAAGGCACAAAGATATGTGATATATTGATGAGAGAAAGAAAAGCGGTGTACAATGAAAGGTTTGAGGCACCAGATTTAGGAGATTGGCTTATGATAGTGGGGGTTTAGGTTAGATCAAGGTGTGCTGCCTATCAGAAAACAGCGTGAAGACACTAGGCGCCCAGACTGGGGGAGAGCCACAAAGGGGAGGTGAGCCAGGGAAGGAGAGAAAGCTAACGAAGGAAGGTCCAAGTGCACTTTAGATTAAATCTTCTTATTTTTCTTAAGAACTTTTTAATTAAAACAAGCATAGTTTAAAGGTTATTCTGGGTTTTTAAAAAGAAACACTTAATTGAGAATATGTGACTATTCAGTGTTGTGTTAAAAGGTGATTTCTTATTGAATACAGTTTTCTAGGGGAGGAAATGTTCTTTTTGTGGATTTTTTTTTAATTAGCTATGTAATATTGAGTAGTACTCACGTAGTTTATTTTTGGCTCTTTCAATCAGATGGTGATGACAATGCTAGCCAATTTCACTGAATTGATGCAAGGACCAATTAAGACACAATGTGTTAAAAATGTACAATGTCATGTGCTTGACCAAATGCAAAACATTAAATATCATGTGTAGTGGCTATGGAAAGGTGTGGGATTGTTTTTTTGAGTCAACTTCCCTGGGTTTCAATCTTGGCTTTGCCCCTTTTTATGTATGTGGTATAGGGCAAATTAAACTCTTTGTGTCTTAGGTTTCTTATATATAAAATGAGGGAAATAATACCACTTACCTCGTAATATTGCTTTGAAGATCAAAGGAGTTAATGTATATATATATATACATACATACATACATATATATATATATATATAAAATGGGCTCAAAGCAGTGCCTGGCAGAAAGAATAACACGCCTCCTAGTTTTGTGTTTCTTTGTGTGTATAAGCACAGAATTGAATGCTGACTTCTATGCACGGGGGGGAATTATTTGAGAATTTAAAAAATCCTGTATGCTTCAAGCAATATAGCTCTTTGTTTGTCTAACAAATTCATATTTGATTATAATCCATTAGTCACAGTTAAACAGGACTGTGAATTTAGCAGTTATGAGTGAACATGTCTCAGAAACTTACTTCTCTTAACATTTAAACAAATAAACTAAACTCATTGCTGCTAACTTATTCAGGTAAGGTTTATAGAGTGTTGGTGTTGCTCATTCTACTTATATTTTAGATGACTAGTTCCGACTCTGACTACCTTTAGAAGCAAGTAGGTCTTCCTAGTCAGATGAATTAGAAAATAAGGGGTAGTGTTCAGGCATTTGGTATGTTAAAAAATCCTCAAGGATTATTATGTGCAGACACGATAGAAAACTACAGTAAGGTATTAGCAATTTAGTTTATATCTTGTTAGTTTCTGATGTTGATTGCTAATTTTATCATGCTTAAATAAGTAAATAAGTTACTGTTTACAGATATTCCTTTAGGGCAGACTTACCGTTTTCATTAAATGTGTGTCTTGTGGATATATGATATTAAGTAGAAATGAGAAGATTATTTTTTTCTTCACCATATGACAAACACATTTGTTGAATACATCAAATAAGAATATGGAGTCATGGAGTATGAAAGGGGGGAAGGATTCTCCAGGGCCTTGGGTGGAGACAGCACACACTCTGAAGCCAGGCCACCTTGCGTGGCCTGGTTCATTCACTGCCTTGTGATCTTGTGCCACTTTACCTTCTGAGCCTCTGCTACTTTGTCTGTGTAGAATCGAGATGAACATACACTCTGTGATGACAACTGTGTTTCACACCACACACACACACACACACACACACACACACACACAGAGAGAGAGAGAGAGAGAGAGAGAGAGAGAGAGAGAGAGAGAGAGAGAGGGAGAGGGAGGCATCTTGACTCTCTGCCTCCTGTCGGATCCCCGCACCATCTGGCACGGATATCCAGTGACTGTGTGGGAGCCTCAGTGGGACTGTCTGAGCCTGCAGGGCCAGCTGCTGGGAACTGCTCCTGCCCACTCTTTAGAGATCTTATCTCTGGCTCTGGGAGGACTGTTTAGTGACTGGCGGTTTCAATCCCATGACCTTTCATATGCGTAACATTTTGTCTTTAGGGTCAGGGGTGCTAGCTGAGTGGAGTGATGCTGTTCATGAGACAGGGGATGCAGAACGATTCTGGTTGTCACATGACGAAGCTTTGGCTACCCCTTGTTTGAGCCTCAGAAGATACTTGCGCAAGATGCCTGTGGCTGCTTTCTTTTTCCAGTTGTCTTCCAGTCCATCCTTCCTGGTGTTGAGCTGGATGTCAGGAAACTATCATTTACATCTTAGCTGGGAGAAAGCAGAGCAAAGTCACAGCCCTGGATTTAATTTGCATCAGAGCAGCAGTAAATTCTGCCTCCCTCCTCACTTCCATCTCTTGGGTCTTCCAGCACAAAGCTTTTCCTTTGCTAGTCCATTCAGCCCCCTTGTTGTGTCCAAAGAAAGAGATTCATTGGTTGTTTCTCCTTAGCTGCACAGTGGCTGAGGTCTTCGTCCTAGATACAGTGTTTCAGTGTCCTTCCCATTGGTAGGCCTGTCTTTAAAGCGATTTTCAGTCTTAATTTTGAGAACTCTGCTTGTGTCACTATTTCTCTGGACTGATCTCAATTTTTCATTAGCATTTTTTATAAACTAGTCCATCATTTTCCAGTTTTTTTCTTCTGTGTCTTAGAATTGACACCAACTTCTCATTATTAGAAACTTTTGCTTCTGGTAATGAGAATTTCAACATAGTGTGATATGTTTTTGTACCAATTCTTCAAGTTTAATACAACTATTGTATATCATAAGTTCATACTAATAAAATAATAAATCTTGCGTGAAAGCAAATTCTACTTGTACAAGTTTTCTAACCTACTAAGGCAGGAGGATTGCCATGAGTCCAAGGACAGCCTGGGCTCCATAGTGAGTTCAGGACCAGCCTAGGCTACAAAACGAGCCCCTATCTTAAAATTTTTTTTTTCTAACCTAAACTTCGAGTTCCTCTATTAGATTATGAGAGTGAGAACCAGAGTTTTCTGCTTAGCTTGGTCATAACTGTCATTTGTTATGCACCTACTGTGTGCCAGAGCCTTTATTTCAATTAATTCTTATACACCTAATGTACACGTAAGCAATTTTATTTTAGAGAGCTTAGGTAAACTGCCCAAGGTCATAAGGTCATCTAGCTACTAAGTCACAGAGCTTGATTTTGAACTGTTTGACCTTAAAGCCACTTTTATAAATTAGCTTTCAAAATTCCTTTTTAAAGGACAGGATAGATACACACAGGAAGTATTAAGATATTGCCCCATAGAGAGTCAAGGGCACCCTTTAGTAAGGAAGAGCTAAGGAGGAGCAGTTTAAAGGGGACGTTAGGAAGATGGTGTACCTCCGAAGCTCATGCTTATCCTGCTGTCTTCGCTGGCTGTGTGACTGCCATGTGTGAGCACTTAGTGGAGATTTGTTGAAGAAATGGACTCTGTCACCCTCAAGGCAGAAGTCACTCCTAGAAGTGGCTTTGGCTTATTTGTGGATCTTCATTTCATGTTTTTTACTCAGGTAGCAGAGTATTTGAAGTCTTTTCATGCTGATGAGGTCATGGATTCAGATGATTGGGCCAAATCTGAAGAAGGTTGGGGTGATCCATGTGGCGATGAGACATTATGAAGGGTCAGTGCTGTGGTACAGTCATGTCTTACAGCAGATATTCTGCAGTCCGCCCAGAAGTTTGTGGTTTGGGTCATTGGAATATGCCCAGTAGCTTTGGCAAGAGAGAAGTGTATGGTCTCTGTCAGCCTGAAGCTTTGTTGGTTGTGCCCAGAGAACATTTCTTTCTAATGTTTTTGGAAACTGTTAATTTAACTCCTACTGAGCATGGAAATAATTAACACACACACACACACACACACACATGCATGCATGCACGCACGCAGCTCTTTAAAGGGCTTAACTCCTTTCACAAACATATGGCTTTTAATGACCAGGAAATTCCTCGTACAGGAAAAAAAAATGTCCTTTTCATTAAATGAGGTCATTCTTGTCTTAATTGGCCTTGTGCACTCCAATTCTTGTTTTGTGTTTTATGTTTTGGAAGCAGAGGTTATTGGGAGGATAATCCCTCTGCGGATGTTCACTGTTTAGGGGCATGTGGCCAAAGGGAAGTTTATATGGCTTAGAAATTGCCAAATCAGTGCAAGAAGCCCAGGTCCCAGGAGAGCTGAGCCAGGGAGCGATAAAGATTTGGCTTCGGCTGGCCGTGGGTTGGGTTGTACTCTCCAAAGCTTCATTTTCTTTAGGTTTCTAGCTGCTTCAAACATTCTAGGTTCTGGAATGATATTCTTCTCGAGGTGCATTCCATTTCCTCTGCTTTGATTCTATAGTGATAGTAGATACATCAGTGCAAATCTGAGGCTTCATTCATCTTTTTAATCTGGTACTCAGGAAAAACAGTTGCTGAAAGGAGTTGCTCTGTACCCTCGCCTACTACTGCTCAGAGCCTGAGTCTTTCTACATTTTGGCTTTGGTGGATGAGGAATATATCTGAGGCCTCAGATTTGTGTAGTAGCATAGAGTAGATCTTGCCCTGTGGATGTAGTGGATACCCTGATTTAATGTAAACTCACTTTTCTCTGACTTGAAAATAATCGTTTCCTACCAAAGAGGAGAGTAAAGGTTTGAAGAGTGCTAGAGGAATTGTCACTTCTGTTCTGGATGTTTTTATGAAGAGGCAAACATGTATGAGTACTATGTAAAAGCTGACATAGACTGCTGTGGTGTCTAACTTTTATGTCTTTAAGACAACCACGTGGAAAGGTTAGGAATTGGGAATTGATATTTATTAGTTATTTCTTAGGCACCAGCACTGGTCTAGGCCTTTCCTATAAAGGTTATCTTTTTAAAGTTGCTATGTTTGTATAGGTAATTAGCAGCCATCCCCAAATTACTATACTACGATGCTGCCTCGCATCCTGAACGTCTACGTTGACCCTGTCCTTGGATATAATGGATCTGTATTTTGACAAGCTTTGCATGCTTTGTTGGCTTGAGTCACTGTAGATTTTTCTTATTAGCAAAACCCCCTTTACCCTGAAAATTTGGTTCTTTTCATCCTAACTTAATAAAAATGTGTGTTCTGGAATCTTTGCAGCCCAGTCACACTTCCTAAGTATGTAACTTCAAGTTTGGACCCTACTGCTAAGTGACACGGAAAATAACTTCTTGATTTGGACTTTAGAAACTTTGTCTTGAGCTGCCATGGGGAGGAGAGGATTATGCAGTTCAGTCCTAAGCTGCTGAAGTATTTGCTACAGGCCTGTCTCCTCCTCCAGGATATCCTTACCTTTTCTTGTTCAAAGCACTTGTGATTCCTTTGGGAGACTAGAAAGACCTTTTGTTGACATCCCTTAGGTTATGAAAGAAGTCAGGCTGTCACTTTAAGTGATGGTTTGGGGCCCTGGGACACCTGGTTCCCAACCTAGGCTAGCCTTTCTATTTTTCTCTTAAGATGTAAAATTCGTAGAAAAAAGGATGATGTAGCTTTAAAAATATTTCATTATAGAGTTGACTATTTTAACATAATTTCTTGCTGCTTGCTACCTTGAAAGTCTTATAAAAACAAAAGGATTAAGATGTGCACTTTTATTTTAGTTGGTCATTGCACATGCAGATTTCACGGTCAGGTAGGAAAGAACTGTGAGCCTCCTCACCCTCCCCAAGGTGTATGGTGGCTGCACTTGGCCAATGAGTGTTTTATTGAACTTCATAGCTGGTTCAAAAGAATTAAAAAGTATGACTATACAATGCTATGATACTTGAAATTGGGGGATTCGGAGTAATTGCCGAGTGCCTTCTTAGTTCCAGTGGAGAAAGGACTTGCTTTGATGCAAAATAGGTTAATATTGTAAAATGGCAAATCAGGAACTCTGTATCTGCCTATAATATTTATACTGTGAATGCCAACAATTTGCTGATAATGTCTTTTTATTGTTGTTATTATCCTACAGCCTCAGACGATACAGCAGACTCTCAAGCGGACTTTGCAGTATTATGAACATCAAGTTATTGGGTGAGTAAAATGGATTTTGATCCTTAAAGTGAATAAATTAAAGATAGCTACTCACGTGCAGCTCTTGAGTGTATTGTGCTGTTTTCTGTAGGCCGCCTTCTCATCGTAGCTATTTCTGCAAGTGTGAAGAAAGGGCCAGTGGGCTTTTCTAGGAGTGATTACTTTTGGCTCATCTGTGTTCAATTCTTCATATTTTAAGTGAAATTTCATTTTGGAATCACTTTTCTCTCCTTCTCACATTGCTGCCTTCTCATTCCAAGATTGAATCTCATAATTTAGCCTTACTGTTGTGGTAAGGTTTATTGATATCCATGAGAGTTTTTAAATGAGATTTTAGAATTTGAACATAGTTTAATTGTAATTACTACAAACCCCACACACTTCAGCGAGAGCTGTTGATTTGGCTAGACTCATGTGCTGCATATTTTTCTTTCCTGTCTTATGTTACACAGTGGTTGGAATAAGGGTAAGAAGAGTTGGTGCCAAAGATTAGGAGTTAAATGCCTTACTAATACATACAACAGTTAATGAGTAAAAATATCTCTTTTGTAACACAACAGTAGAAACTAAATCAGGATTAGGTTAAATGAGATAATTTTTTGAAGGTTTTTCATAAACAAAAACTCTAAACGAGTATAAGTTACACCTTTGATTGGGTATGACACCATGGCAAATAACAGAAGCCTAAATTTGCTTTTGTGCAGTCTAGCATTTTAAATTAAAGCCATTGACATTAGAAACAATGCATATTTTTAATTCACCTTGTTAGTATGCTTTACCTGCTACAGTGATTCATCTTGGTGTATGAGGACTTTTGAGAAGTCAAACTTCAAACCCTGCTATTCCTTGAATGTTATTAGAAATCATTTCTTATTAAGGGTATGAGGGATCAGGAACATATTTTTGGCTCTAAGAGTATGTGTGAATTTTTTTTTTTTAGCAAACCAGAAGAGAACGAATGGAAAAATAATATCAGTACCTAGTGCAGTGTCATATACTTTAAGTGCTTGATGATTATGTGAATTGTCATTTCGAAGGAAATTGCTTTGAAAATTGTTGAACTAATCCTCAAGAGCACAGCACCAGGAAAAACATATTACTTAAACACATGAAATGGTTTTTAGTTTGAGGCCATTAGTGGATTTCAAATGGTTTATCTTAATGGAGATAAAGAATGCCAAATTATCTTTCCCCACACATTCTAAAATAAAACGTAATCACTCTCATTCGGTTTACTACCTTCAGAGGTATGGTGTATGGATTAAATTAATTCAAATACTTAGAACAGTTTCTCATCTGTGGTAAGCACTGCATACCTTAGGTTTATTATTGTTAATATTTTATGACAATCAGCCATCAGCTCAAATCGTTTTCTGGAATTATGAATGCACTCACTGTTTTGAAATTAAATCATTGAAGGAATAATTCTAGTTTGCAAGTTAAATCTTTAAGGCCAACTAGGATAGTACTTACTGATCCAGTAGATAGCCACACTGACCTGTAATAATCAGCAACGCGTTCCTTTCCCTTTTGTGGAAAGGAGTTCTTTCTTTTATCCAGTTGCTTCTTGTTCCATTCCTCTCTCTATGTAGATGTGGCAGGTGATTATTGTTTTGTTCATTGCCAGTGGTCTTACATTCTAGGTCTGCTAATTGCAGGTACCTTAGAGAGAAGACAGGGAATTTGGCTATTGTAAAAAAGTGTCTTGATGTCTGACTTGAACCAAATTAGCATGATGTTGGCTAACTTCTAAGATGTGAAGTTCCTTTCCTGACTTTGTACTTACGCTGCTGAAGACAAAAAGGGCCAGCTTTCGGTAATCTTGTTTGCTTTTTCTGAGATCTGAGCTGTATTCCCTGTGCTATGCCACCACACTTAATTAATTAATTAATTAGAGGCAAGGTCTCACTGAGATGCTGCATCCCCAACTCTCAGTCCCCCTACCTCAGCCTCCTGGAGTGTCAGAGGTACAAGCGTGGGCTGCCATGCCCCGCTACCTCTGTCTCTCTTGACTTTATTTCCCATTCTCTCTCTCTCTCTCTCTCTCTCTCTCTCTCTCTCTCTCTCTCTCTCTCTCTCTCTCGTAGGGCTTCTTTTTAAACTATTTACTTTTGCCTTTCAAACTCTCTTCTTCTGCTTGTTATTTCTCTTTTTTAAAAATAATAAAGGTGAGTAGCCAATATCACTAACAGTTGGACTCCAATGTGCTCTGACCTTTGTGTTGGTCTTCAAAAGAAAAACACACAATTTAAATCTTCTTATTTAACTGTGAAAATAAAATTATTTTATTGCAGTTAAGGAGATTTTAGGCAATGGTGAATAAGTACTGACAAGCATCATTTTGCATATTTTTTTGGAGGTGGGGTGGGAAGAAAATGCTTTTTCTAATATCTGAAATTGGACTTTCCTAAGACGTGTAAAGTGTCCATAAGTCAGATTTCCAGTTCCTTGAACTGTGGTTCTGAATCAGTACAGATAGTAGAGTCTATGAGCTAACCATTCTTTTTTTTTTTTTTCTTACTTTATCCTGTACCCATGGACTTTCCCATCCTACCTTTCCCATGTTTAAAAATCTGCCCTGGGGTTGGCTGTATTTATCAGAAATTTAGGTTGGTGAACTATGTTCCTTGGGTTCTTTTACCAGTTGCTCATAGAAACTCTGAGACTCTTTTCATCTCCTGAGACTTAGACTTGAACACAGACAGGAAGCAGGTGTTCAAAGGCTCACAGGTGGAGGATTTGAAGGCGGCAGATGATGGAGCTTTGTGTTAGGAACTAAGTAAGATAACTTCTCTCTACCGCAGCCACACTATCTTTAAACATTTATTCTCTTCCCTAATTTATCTATTCACTTACTCATTTATTCATAGAGATCATTTATGTTGGGAAAATGAGTGCTAAAATAATTTATTCATACCATGTAATAAATCTTCTCTTCATCTCTCCTATAATCTTTATTTTTCCCTGGGACAATCTGATCTAGTTTTCTGGCTTCTACTCCTGTCCCTAATTTTTTTTTTAAATCATAACAAAGACATTAAAAAGTTAGATTTCTTATTTGAAGCCAGTAGTTCTCAAATGTTAATGTCTCTCAGAATCACCTTGCAGGCTTGTTAAAATGCAGCTGATTAGGCCCACTGTATTTGGGTTCTTCCAAGGAACAGAGTCATTATATACTTGCATTCTCTTTGGATACCTTGTATTACCTTGTTATTTCTGTCTGTCTGTCTTTGCTGTGAAGAGATTGTACTTTAGAAGTAGATGTGGAAGATATTACTATACTCAAAGTTGTCTTCTATTATTGAATCATCTTCGGACTGTTACTTAAAATGCCTGAGATCAGTTTTCTCATTTTAAAAATGGGGAACAACTACAAGGTTAAAGTGATGTTTAAATGAAATTTGATATTGTGTTGAGACATTTTGTCATATAGTCACCATAGTACCCAGTATACAAAGGTCATCAGCCTGTTGGTTTAGTTATTGCCGCCATAGCACTTGACTCTTTTTTGCTGTGTTTTTTGTTTTTGTTGTTGTTGTTGTCATTTCCTTTACCTCTCGCTGTGCTTTTCGTCTCTTCCTTGGGCCTCTCACTGCTAGAAATTCATTGTGTAACAGCAGAAGATACGCATGCCTACTTCATGTGATACCCATGCCTGTTTCTTGGTCCAGCTGCAGTTTTATTCTTGTTCCTTTCTTTTGTTTGGATTTTTAAATGAGAATTTCTGTCTCTGAAGTGCCTGACTCAACTGCTCTTACTCTTGTTTGTGCTACATTATTCTCACTGGCCTGTAGCTCGCACAAATGGATTATTGTGGCAGAGATTTCTTGAGCAAACTGTCACGGAGAACACATGCCAGTCAGGATTGCTGAGATACATTGTTTGTGCTTTATATATGTCAAACAGTAAAGCTTAAAAATCATATTCAGAATCATGTCATTCATCTGATTCTTTTGAGCAGAACGCACGTGGTTGTGTTGACATCACAGTCAGGAGTGTTGCCAACCTCCAGTTAGTCTGGGACATCATTTCCTATCGTCATCTAAAATTAACTTCTATTTCTCTGAGTACCACTATGGGCTCTGTGTTTTACACAGCCAACTTTCTGTTCTTTTTTATTTTTTTCCTTTTGACAATTGAAGACAGATTAAGCCAGAATAATTTTTATAGAGTGTTACAACTAAAATTAAGAGTGGGTGAGCCCTGATTATTCTGAGAAATAGACTTCAAATATATTAGTTTTGCTTACGTGGTCAGATTTTGTGACCTTAAATCATCTTATCAAAAAAGGATCCTTTTATATAGCCTTCTTCCCACATATTTGCAAAGAATGACTGTATAACTTGGAATAAAAACAAGAAGTTAGACAAAAGCTAGTATGCTGTGATCTTTCTAGCTAACTTTTTTTCCCTATATGTTTAGAAAGAATGACTATATTATTTTGAACAAAAAAAAGTTAGACTAAAGCTAGAATTTTTTGTTTATTGCAATTGAGGTGCCATGCTGAGTTCTTTACATCTGCTGTATTTTTCAATCCTAACTACATCTTTTATAGACTCATACTACACTCATTTTATAGATGAGAAAATTGTGTATGAGAAAAAAGCATTTTGAAAGTCCTTTACTGAAAGTGATAGAGCTTACTCTAAAAATAACACCATATTTATCTGTGTTTAGTATCTGTACTTTCGTTTTCTCATTGAGTGAGTGTTGTTTTAACAAGCATTTTGCTTCACTGGTTTATTGGAGTCTGATGTCATTGAGGTTTATAAATATGAAACCAGTTCATTTTTTAAAATTCTCCAATCACTTCAAACAGCCTAGGATGAATTCTCTTTGTTACTTGCCTAGACAGATTACTTTGTTTTCTAAGTACTCTTAAGAATTACAGAGCCACCGTAGGCAAATTTGAATTTTCAGTCTCTTTTACTAACTCTTTCCTACCTGTCTCTGCCTGGGTTAGGCCTTGGCCTGGGAGGCTTAGAATTCAGTGTAGAGAGGATAGGAGTTTTCACTGTTCAGTAGCCTACACTGTCTTTTCTCAAGTGGAAATGGCAAGAAAGTTTTTGAATTCACTGGTGGTATAAGAGCTCTGAGTGGGTTGTATGGACCAGCTTCCTTTCATTGCTTCCCATATCCAGCCTTGAGAACTGCAATCCTGCCCTTGATCACAGCCTGCAAATAACTCAAGCTCTCTTCATTTTGGCGGCATCTCTCTAATCCAGTGGAAACTCTTGTGGTTTGCCTTGACAAATGACGTACCCCTAGGTTTTTTTTCCAATTTTTTTTTTAATTTCCTTTGTTTGTCAATAAAACTCCATAACCTCTCAGTGCACTCAGTCAGGAACGGGAGATCCGTTGCTTCAGCAGATGTTTCTCTACTGCAGTCCCTACTACGGTAGGCGCTTCTCTTCCCCACTGGATTTCTGTGAGAAACATTCTGTTCTCTTCTTATCTCACAGGGGAGGGGGAAAAGTGCAACAAGATGCTTCTCCTAGGCCAGTGACTCATTCTTCTGAAGATTTCCTTTTGAATCCTTTCTATTCTTCTTTTTTTTTTTTCTGAGAGCTGTATGTAGGGTGATAATGGCAGCTGGAAGAGAGTTCTGGTCTTCTTTGTTCCTCATTTGGAACTTGGAAGCATTTGGCTCCTGTTGCCGTCACCATGATGCCTTAGCTTTCATCCAGAAGCAACTGGAATAGTCCCAATCAGCTCTGTGCCTTGTGTCAGTTAGGCCTCACAGGAAGTACTTCCATGGTATAGAGGAGGAAAGTTACACTACCAGAGGCTAGTTTACTTACTCATGTTCTAATAGATGGGAAATAATAAGACGATAAGTCCATGACTCCAATTCAGACAGGCTCTAAATGTTACTTATTGTTGTTTACGTGTTATCTATACACAATACTGCCATCTTATTCACTGTGATAGAGATAAAAATGTGCTTACTTCCAATACCGTTGAATGCCACTGTACCAAATTCATGCAGTTAATATTTACTTTTCTGGGCAATTTCCTTATGAAAACAGATTACCAGCATCAATGAAGTACTCAGATTGGATACACTAGCTGTACAAAGCTGATAGGTCATTTGGTTCTCTTGCTTTTCACCAACAGCACTCTTATTAGCAATTGCCTCCAGTTCTAGGTCTGCACTGTTAATAACGATGAGGGGTAGATTATGCCAGAATTATGTCCAAAGGTTCCATTGTTTTAAAATGTGATTACCTTCCTCACATAGACTGTATGTATACTTTTGTGCGCACAATGATCTCCTTTGCATGTGTTTTCTAAAACTTCTCCATGAACTAATTTTGTTTTCTTCTTAGTTATAGGGATGCAGAAAAGAATTTCCACAATATCTCTAACAGATGCTCCTATGCAGACCACTCCAACAAAGAGGAAATTGAAGATGTCTCAGGAATTCTTCAGTGCACTGCTAACATACTCGGTATATTAAATATCTTATTTACGGGGTTGAAAGAAGGGAAAAGGAGACAGTAAAGATGTAAATGGTTCATTTTCTGTTCAAGAGAGATTTGAGCGGACTGGGAGATTGAGACTAGGACCTTGTCTTCAAGTGATTTAGTTTTAATACTCTCGAAGATGTCTGAGTAGAAATTACATGTATGCAATTTCCTTGCAAATAGAAGCTATTAGAATAAAATACTTTGTGAAATGTCCCCACTAGTGGTATTAATCTCCTGTAATCCATATTTCTCCGGTCCTTCGGCAGGGCTGAAGAAAAGTAGAATCTTACTTTTCAAGGTTCCTTATTTCTGGGAGGCCTTTTCTCAGATGGAGATTTTATCATTTCTACGATCCAGAGGCCTTTTTTGTGAAGGAGATCACCTTATGAGGTGCCCTGCATGGGGCTAGGGTCTATGTGTGTATCTTGGGGATGCCAGTATTTATCTTCCAGGTTTGGGATGTTTGTAATATGGCTAAAAGTACTGTTAGCAACTTCACTGAATTGTGCAGCCTTGAAGCCCTGTAGGAGAGCTCCACTGTAGTGCTGTCTGAAGGCCTTCATTCATGAGAACGTCATTGTATTCCATGCAAGGAAGATGCTAACACAAGAAGACTTTTGTGCCCTGTTTCTTACAGAGACTTTTAGTGAGAAGTACCTCTTTTAGTTTTTGGAATCCTCCTCTTTCTATATGAGTCAGATAGGAATCCGTGGAAAAAAGTGATTGTGGAAGTGAGCAATAAATCTTAATGATTTCCTCCATCTGCGTAGAAAGCAGAGTCACCTGGTCTTCAGAATTACATGTTGGACACTGGAGCAAACTTATTTTTCTGTTCTTTTCCCCCTCCCTTTATGGAAAAGTCTTTCCCTGGAGGTAGCTGAGCTATTCTAACAGATTCCAGGTGAACTGTACCTGTGAGTAACTTAAGTTTTCTCAGCAAGCCCGATTATTTTACATTCAAGCTGGAGTGCCAGCTGGCAAAAATGGCTATCATTTTATCTTAAGAAACTTTTATAAATGCAAAATATTGTAGTAAAAAATGGATCTTTTGTGAAGACAGGTACCCATGTCAATGCTTTGCCTATAGGAGGATATAAAATAGGATGCAAAGAGTGAAGGACAGTGAAAAGAAGACCAAAAGTACATTTACCTCAATCTTACTACAACTTCTGGGGTTTCATAGTGCTAACGTAAACATTAATGGAGAACGTGAGGGATGAAAGTGAGGGCAGGGAAAGGAGCGGGTAATGACCAAAGGCTGTTTAAAGTTTTCTGATGAATTGTCTTTTTTTGAATAACTGTATTAGTCACTTTCTCTTTACTGGAACAAAATACCTGACACAGCTTAAAGGATAAAATTGATTTGTCTCACCATTTGTAGAGGAGTCTGACCATGGTCAGCTTGCTCTGAGACAAAAGGCCTTGGTGGAGGACAGCTTCTCATCCCATGGCAAACTGAGCACTATTATAGCAAAATGCTTTTATTATTCTCTTATATTCATTATTTCTCTGGTCATTACCCAAATCTGAGAAGTAGAATCTTTCTTTCCAAGATCATTGTCTCTTATTTCTGGGAGGCACAGTGTGGGGCCATGGGGTTACTTAGAGGAATCAGAGAGTGTTGGGGGAGCAGGGAAGGAATATGCCCTTCTAGGCATGTTCCCAGTAACCCTCCTCCAGCCAAAGACCCCCTCTTAATAGCACATTGAATTACTAAAGTGATCAGTGACCTACCCCCTCCTTGATCCAGCTGCCTTACAAACACATGAGACTTTTGAGGGGGACTTTTTAGATCTAAACCATTGCAGAAACATCTGTTTGTCTTGGCATATAGTGATTTTCCAAAGGTAGAGCAAGCAGAATATATCAGAATCTCCATGGAAGAATGGTGAATATTTTGAAAAATTGCTTTTTATCTAGTTTCTGGTTTTTTGACCTTCCCATCTCCTGTTTTTATATTCCTAACCTTGAGAACCCTGAATTAGAAGGAATAAGAGGTTCTAAAAGATAACATAAGGCTTGGTTGGGAGTGCTGAAGAGATGTGAGCTATGGCTTGTAACTAAGCCTGAGGAATTCTTGCAGAGATGAAACCCTGCGTCTGACAATTTAACATGGTTACCATGTCGGAACACTGTTGGCCCAGTACGGCTTAGTTGCCCTTCAACAGCTGCCAGGATATACAGCCCAGCACGCAGTGATATTGAGGAAATCTGGTGCTGTCAGGGAAAGAGTTTATAAATGCTCATAATTTAGAAGCTAACTGTAGAATAGGGCTTGTATTTTTTTAGAAAAAAGTTACTAGATCTGATTTTTTCCTCTAATGGTGAGTTGTTCTCCAGATTTAAAGAATGATCTTTTAAAATTTAAATCTCTAAAGAGTAAAAGAGTAAAAGCCTGCTACTTGTCGACCGTCTGAGCACAGACCACAAAGTAGCTGTTCACTTTTGAATAGTGCCCTTTAGTAGCTGTTGAAATGTAGACTATCTGAAGACAAAGAGAGCAGCTTTACTGGTCATGTTCAATAAAAGCTTTGCTTTTGAGCTATGATTAATCTTGGCTTGCTAAAATTTCTTTAAAAAATGCCCTTCAGTTGTGTGTGTGTGTGTGTGTGTGTGTGTGTGTGTGTGTGAGAGAGAGAGAGAGAGAGAGAGAGAGAGAGAGAGAGAGAGAGAGAGAGAATGAAACAATTGATTAACTTGGTAGGCAGAAAATCACCACATAAAAATAAGTAGATTTTTGAGATTGGTGTGGCAGAGGATGGAGAACCACTTGGAGAAATAAGAGTTTGTTTTAACTGGGTTCAAGAAATTTTTGATGCCGTGGATCCTTTTGTGTGGCTGCCCTGGGCAGTGGTCCACTCCTGTGAGTTATATTCATCCCCTTTGGAGAACATGTATAGAACTTTCATGGACTCAGATTGGTGGATGCATATTTCTTTTACTTTTGTATGCTATTACAGGGTTGTAATAGAAACTAGCAGTGTGTTTATTCACTTATTTGTATGTGATGTATACTTTCTCTACTATCAAAAAATAAATGAAGAGGCCTTAAAAGTTGAAAAAAAAAGACTTGAAGTACATACGTCGTAAAGTATGATTGTGCAGTAAATCTGTCTCCTTCCAAAAATGATCATTTCCAACTGTTTGGTAAAATCTTCAAGGTTGTGTGGCCATTTTCTGGGGTGTCAAGTTGAATTATGAAGTTAGAAGATTAGAGGCTACACAAAGGGGACCCTGAAGAGGGTAGAGAGTGATTCAGGGAAGACAGAGGAGGAGCGTTTCCGTCATGTGCTGAGTTGCTCGCTGCCTCCAGCAGAGCTGGACACGCATGCTTACTGTAGTGGCTCATGTCTCTCGGCCAATGGGAAAAAACTGTTTCCAGATAACATTTTTTTGTTTTGTTTTGTTGTTTTTGTCTTTTATTTCTTTTTTATTGGCTTAGGAACTGGTTGTATTTGATTTTTGTCCCATGGTTTACAACTTAGAAATATTGAGTACAGCCTACTCCCTACTAGCTGTTCACCTCATTTTGGTGCCTTTGCAGTTGCGGGGTAATACAGTACACTACTCTAAAGAGTCCCTTGGGGTGCAGAGTGTGTGTGTCGTTGTAAACAATGCCCTTCCCACTGGAGGCTTTTAGCGTTCAATTTACTTCATTACTTGGTAATAAATTTTTTTTGCTTATTGGAATGATCTAATTTTAATTTTCTGAAAAATGTATATCTTTTTTAGGCATGATCTACAAAGCCAATTTTTAGTTCGAATCAGATAAAAATGTGTTTATACTGCTCTAATGCATGATCCTTAGCATTTTCTTGGAAATCGTAATGGTTGACTGATACGATGGAGCACGTGTGGAAGGGCCTAAGCACGCCATGATTCCTGCTCTCACATTGCCACCTGACCCTGTGGCTTGGGTTTAGAAAGTGTTGTGGAAGGAGAGGAGGGAGGGGGGAGAAAAAGAGTTGTGGGAATGGGGTGACAAATTGCATCATCCTCTTTGCCATAATGAGTTAAATATAAATGCAGCTAGGACTATTTCAGTTGTAACACAGTTCGATGCTTTGGGGGGAGGGTGTTGTGGGTGTTTCAGTTCTAGAGCTGCAGGAGCTACAGGAGGGGGAGGTGGCGATGCAAATTGACATCCTGCCATAGGTCAGGGATCCTCAAATAAAAATGACAGCTCTGGGTTAATTTATTTACTGGTGAGTTATACCAAACCAAAGTTTTGCTATTTTAGAAGGCATCAGTTATTTCCTAATTGTTTCGCAAGAACATAGTTTTGTACTGCCCTTGCTAAGTGCATTTTCTCTCAAAATAATCAAGGACATGTGCTGTGAAAGGACATTCATTAACATTTTCTCTGTTTTAAAGGTCTCTGTCAGAGTGGTGTTTTATCTTCTTCAAAAATTAACAAGCTTAATGTCAGAATGAGGGTAATGTTATCATGGGATTATGTTGTTTGGAAAGTGTTAGGGAGGAGGGTGGAGGTGGTGACCTCTGAGGCACAGTCCTCACAACAGTTTCCTGTTATCAGAGATTCTGAAATACTGTGAAATTAGAGCCTTTCACACAGTGTTGTAGATTCCTTAAATCTTTAGCTGCTATGGATTTTTTTGTTACTGTTGTTTATATAAATAGTAATTTATTATTGACTTGAGGGCTCATATATACTTTTTTTGTTTTACTATAATCTGAAATGCACACTTGGAAGCCTTTGTATTGGTGGTAAAAATGTGACAAATAGCCTTACATTAAAACTTATCTTGGGGATTTTCTTGGAATAATCTCTTAGTAAGCATGTCCAACCTGGGGCCTGCTACTTTTTAGCCCTTTTTAGGAATGAAAAGAAATTGTCTTTTTCAGTATAAAAAAATAGTAATTGTAGTTAATGAATGTAAGTAATAGAACATTCTCTTTACTTTTTTCAAATTATAAGATTAAAGACTAAAATGAGAGCAAAACTATAAAAAAAAAAAAGAAAAAATCCCCGGAGGCCTCAAGTTAGACACATCTGCTCTAAGTCAGTGGATTAGGATATGTTTAACACAGTTAAAATCTTGGGGAGCTACTTTGTAGAGTAACCTCTGGTCGTTCTTATTGATGAATTAAGATTGGTAACAATAATTAAATACTGCCAAAAGTTCTTGTTATTATAACTTTGTAACTGACCATGTCTAATTTTTTATGTAAGGTCAATATTTATCAATATTTTAATAAGATGACTTCAGATTAAGGTGATTGGAGGAAAAATTAGTTCGTGATGTGATTACAATATAATAATCTGCAGCCAGGGTTAGGGCTAGACTCCCAGAAGTGAAGGTGTAGCCCAGCCACTTACTAGCTGCATGAACTGGAGTGATTTATTTATTATTTCTGTATCTTGCTTTTCTCATTTTAAAAGTAGGGACAATATAATTCTATAGTTCTTCTCAGAGCTGTGAGGAAAATTAAGCTAAATTATGTTAAATATTTCGAACAGCCCATTATGTTACAAACATAAATGTTTGTCCTTATTATCATTCTAGTTGAATGTTCCCACAATAATGTTTGTAGCAGATTCTGAAGGTGATTTCTGCTCTTATTTTTTTCCAGGAAATTTATTGATCCTCTTTGAAGTGTACTTACTGTTAATTTCTTTGGTCAGAAAAGCCACCGGAGCAGGATTTAAATCTAGTTGAGTCTGATTGCAAACCTCTTGTTCTTTCTGCTCCTTCATTCTGTCTTTTGGTCATTGGAGTGAGACTCTTTGGTCATTGCCCTATTGATGCCGATGATATACAGTCTTATGCTCTGGATTCTCAGAATTGTCATGATGTTGTTTTTCTTTGTTGCTCTTTCAAAATGTACTATAAAATCTGCTTGTATAAGGCAAATAGTATCAGCACCTTTTAGAGTTATTTTGTACCATACCAGTACCAAAGGTTATTCAATTTTACTGTGATTCGGATCATCTTTAGTTTAGAAACAGTACATTTTTTTTCTTTTTTAGATTTTAGGTATTAAGTGCGAATTGAAGGTGATGATGTTTATCATCGTGATGCAGATAAGATTTCAGAGTGATGCTGTGATAATCAATGTCATTTCTTGGGACCTGAAGATTTCAAGCTGATCCTGCCACCTGTGTGACTTTATCTGTTCAATGTTACAGGGCTGGCTGAAAGGCTGGAAAAAGCCTTCTTCCTCATGCCAGTGTTGTTAACATTTTTTTTTTTTTCTTCTTTTTCTTTTCCCCTCAGAAATGTGGTTGAATTCTGGGCTTTTGCATTAAGCTACATTCTCAATCCTTTTTAAATGTTTAAATTTTATTTTGTTTTTGAGACAAGCTCTCTTCAGGTCACTAAGTTGCCCAGTTTGTGTTTGAGATCTTGTGTTTTTAAAAATAAGCATCCCATATAATTCTGTTGTATATTCATGACGTGACTTGGCTGAGGCTCTTCTTGCTCTTGGGCAAAGATGATTGAGGATCTCTAGTTCCTCAGTTAAAAAAACTGGAATCCAAGCCATTCTCACTGCTATTTGACATTTTGAAATTTGTGCTGCTCTGTTTGTCTAATTTCTGATTGTGTTGTTGTCTTGGACTCCACCCAATTGTTTTAAACTATTTCTGTTTTCCTTCAGGACTTTAGTTCTGCTCTGGATCTTAAGGAGGGACAGGAGGGACTGGGCGTACCTCCTTTCATTGCTGTGTCTTTGGGGATGTAAACTGGATGCTTCCTGTCAGATATTCTGTTATCTCACACTTTTCTTTGACCTATTTTGTCTTTTCTTTTCTCTATTATTGCCTTCCTTTCTTTTTTTGTTTCTCTTTGTTCTTTTTTAAAAAATCCTCTTCTCTCTTTGCCTTTTCAGTGTTTCTTTGTCAAATCTCCTTTATTCTAATGACTAGCCACTTATCCCACCATCACTTGCATGAATTAACCGGATTATTAGTTTTCTCTAGTATTCTACTGTCTGCCTAAGTGGATACTTGAATTTTAGGTAAATCCTTTACTGTTTCACCCTATGTTGTTACCTTTGAACAGAACTGATAGGTTGCTTCTCAAATCAGTGTGGCAAGTAGAGGTTATGCATAATTTTTGGTAAAAGTCTAGGTTACTGCTAGGTTCTTTTACTTGAAAGCTCTAACATTTTTATCTCCACTACTGCTGTGAGGATCATGAGTCCTATTCATCACCCATGGACAAATTTAGCCTAGGACAAAAATCAAGTGGGCAATAGAGTTTGTGGCTGCCATAAGCGAGGAAAGTCTATACTCATCTGTGAGCTTTCATGAAGCATAGAACCAGTGTGGGGCTTTTTATTGTACAAAGGAGAGTGCCAGGAGTTTGGCTATGGAATGCGAAGAGCAAAACCAAGTTATACCGATTCATGTGAGCTTCTTCACCTACTGGTGCCTAGAAAAGTTTTGACTGAAATGATCATATTGCTATCATTATTCTGTTTTTCATTTTTCCTTTCAGTATTTCTTTTACTTCATTCAATTCTCGTATCTCAGATCATTTTTCATTTACTACTGTTTATCTTTTTAAGTAAAACTTTGCTTTTATTACTTTGTTCTATACCTCAAAGACAACTAACTTCTGCCATATTGAAACATATTGAAAAATCGCTTCCTTTAAATGGTCATTTTTTGGGCTTTAATGTCAAATTGAAGCTTCACATATTAGAAAATCTAATAATCAAGAGATTCTGATTCTAGTTTTTTTGCAGATTGCTAAAACTTCTCTAGGGCTCTGAGAGATCATGAGAGTTTTATTTGGGCTAAAGTTTATTGTATCAGTGGTGTGAAAAGAATTCCAGAAAAGTCTACGCACACATACCATTGTAGAAGAAGGGCTACAGTGTGAAAGAAACAGTTTGTGAGTGCTTCCTTTCCTCACTGCAAATGCTTATTGAGTATCTGCTATTCTCAGGTACTGTTATGAATACTGATAATCAGCAGGGAGAAAGGCAGACAGGATGGAGTGAAGTAGACAGAGAAAATAACAGACGACCGATAAGCTCACTTCAGAGTGATACAGGTTATGAAGCAAAACAACTATCGCAAGAAGACAAGGGAATGTGAACATGGAAACAGCTTAGATAACATGAATGGTAATTCTTTTTAAAAAATCACTTAAGCAGTTCTAGTAGGATCTCTGAGTAATTGTATGTGCCGTTTTAATGATATTTTTGGATTCAAAGCTCCAGGAATAAGTTTTCTTAAATATCATGTTGTGGAGGTTGATGAAAGTCCTGGTTTCTTCACTGATGTGGGTGTGGCAGATTCCTTCAGCAGGAAACACTGCAGCTGTGTGTTGCATTTTGGTCCAGATAACGTCTAGATGGGTGTCCGCCTTCTGTGTGTCAGGACTTGGCTGACTGTGGACGTTTGAGAGTGAATAAGGCAGATAGATTCTCTTCTGTCACTCACTGTGAGTGTAGAAGCTGATGAGGAGGCCACAAGACATGAGTTAAATGACTTCTCAATTCAGTGGATCGGATGGAAGCCTGTTTCATTTTAGGCGCTGAGACAGCCATTCCAAGGGAAAGGGAAGCACCATCCACCAAGGCTGGGAAATGTGGGATAAATCGTCTTTAGGGACAAGGAAGGACCCTGTCAGAAAAAAAAAAAAAATCTGTTAATCAAAAACATCCTCAACCTTTTCCTCAGTCTCATGCTCTTTTTGTTTCTCTCCACACACACACACTTATAGATATACACATAGATGCATGTCTACGTATACACATATATACGCAAGTTGTATAGTACTTTGCTATTTTTAAGTAACTTTTATAAGCATTATTTCATGCCTTGTTGCCTTCTACAGTTAATCATTATTCTCATGAAGCTGGATTTGAATACAGCTTTTTCAGCTTCAGAAAAACAACAAAGAATTTTTTTCCATTTCATTTTTGTCCCGAAATATCCGGTCATTGAAACACATTTAAAAAGCCATTTCTGGGTGAAGAGTGGTGGTAGATGCCTGTAATTGTAATTCCAGGACTCTGGAGGCTGAGACAGGAGGATTGTAAATTGCAGCCCAGCTTGGATAATTTAGTGAGTCTTCTTACAGTGACCAAGCCAGCCCAGTCAGTCAACAGGTTACACGAGAAAGAGAGATAGAAAGAAAGGAAGATGGACTCTTGCAAGGGCAAAAGACAATTTATTCAGTGCGAACTTCCTTTAATACACCAGTTGTTTACAAGAAAACATTCAGGCTTACATGTGTTTACAAAACATACTTAAGATAACAATGTTTACATAGCTTACTTAAGATGGCTTAACATACCTTACATAAGAGGTTTAACAATGCTTACATAAGACAGCTTTTGAGTCAGGGTCCTGCTCTATAGCACAGGCAATCCTCATGCGCTCATGGCAATCCTCCTGGCTCAACCTCCGGAGTGCTGGGATTACAGGCATGTACCACACACCCAGTTTATGTGGTGCTGGGGGCCTCAGCCTCCCAAGTGCTGGGATTATAGGAGTGCACCACCACACCCAGCTTACATGGTGCTGGGGAATCGAACTCCTGTACTTGATACTTGAAGACTTCTTTAAAGAAAGAACTTGGCCCCAGGCGGTCAGGAAGTGTAAGCTCCAAGGTCTCCCACATTACAGAATAAAAAAGCGTGTAGGAGGTGGCTCAGCGTGAAGATCTTGGGTTCAGGGCCCAGTACCCCATTCATATACAAAAGGACCATTTTGGCTTTTTTTTTTTTTTTTTTTTTGAGACAGGGTTTCTCTTTGTAGCCCAGGCTGGTCCTGAACTCACTGTGGATCCCTGGCTGGCCTTGGAGTCATCCTTCCCGATTGCTGGGTTTACAGGTGTGTATCACCATGCCTGGCTTATGTGGTCCTGGGTACTCAGCACTTGATATAGTGCTTGCTAGGCAAACACTTTAACGGTTAAGCCATTCCTCCAGCCCTCCATATCTGTTTCTTAAACCCCAAACCATGTTTGTATATATTACTGTGTGTTGCTCTATGGCATAGTGTGTTATTTTGGCTAACTCTTTGATTTAAAAAATAGTTCATAAATACCTTTTGCCACTGATGATGCTGGGTGTGGAAATAATTTTATTAGCTCTGATTAGGAGATAGAAAAAGTCCACACACATTTGAATGGCTTTCTCTTCAACTTGACTGAGGGTACTGAGTGGTCAGCTGCCATCTTTAGCTTTTTGTGACTACATCTCCCATTCCTGAGTGAATGAAAGGGTCAGTGTTCAAGAAATATAGCTTGAAAGCTGATAGAGGCAAAGGATATGTTCTAGAGGAAGAAAAAACAAAGTCAAAAAAAGAAACCGATGAAAAGCATGATACTATACTAGATTTTGGTCTTGGTGGGCTGAGGGAACTAGAGGTAAGTAACAGGACTGGGAACGCAAGCCAAATTTGAACGTGAATTGAGAACTAGATGGTGATATTGAACCAACATACACTTAAAATACCTACTACTTTTTCTCAAATTGTGTGTGTGTGTGTGTGTGTGAATGTGCACGTGTGTATAATGAGAGTGTGTGTTTGTGTGTGTGTGTGTGTGTGTGTGTGTAATAGACCAAATTACTGACAAATTAGTGAAACTTGGTAAAGGAATTTTTGGTATTCTTACAACTTTCATCAGAGTTTGAAAAATTGTTGTATAAATTTACACTTAAAATTGATCTAGAAATCCAAAGAGACTTTTTGTTTCTACCTGGTTGTAGTCCACATTAAAAAACAAACCACCAATGACCAAAACATAAGTTCATAAACATAAATGACTTTGAAGACCTTGCAGTCTATTTTTGTACTTAGAAATGTTTTTTAAAAAATTTCTTAGTATTATTCATAAAAGCATCAAGTTGTATGTAGTTAAGGTGTGATCTATCTGGAGGCTAATTCTGAAATTTTGTGGTATCACTGCTAACCACCTAGCTTAGTGATATGGAGCTTGAAGGTGAAATTGTAGTAAAATCACTGACTATAGCTGCACTCTGTTTAACTGTTGTTGTAGGGCATTTGGTATCAGAGTGAGTGACTGGTTCTTCCAGGTCTAGAATACCTCATTTTCTTTTTGCATAGCTACATGCCATCTAATAATGAAAGCATATATTTCAGAACAATAAAAATAAAAAGAAAATTACCGACTGCTTTTAATGCTTAAGTTACCTATCTTGTTGGTACCAAATGACTGACAGCTACACTAGAACATACAACTGTCTTTGTAAAACCCTTTTACTATTTTACTATTGTAATTTTGGACCTCCCATTATTTTTCTTGAATTCAAAAGCCTCATCAATCATTGATACACTCTCCTCTGTAGACTCTGATTTTATGATTGCTTCCCTGTCACTTTAAATACCAGGGTAAATTATTTTTCACAGTCTGTCATCAGTTGTTAGATAATGTGGTGTTGTGCTATAAAAGTATTCCTGTATTTAGCAGCAGTGGTTTCTGCATTTCCTTATAGCGGTGAGTACAATTAGTTAAACAAATCTTCACTCTTCAGAACATTTTGTTAAGTAGGTGTTCAGTGTTTAAATTGAGCTAATGAGTGTGTAAGACTCATTTACAGAGAGATGGAAATCCCTGTGCCTGTAACTGTATATGGTTGAAATCATTATTGCTACCTAAATCTTTAAACGCACAACAATCACAACATCTACACACACACACACACACACACACACACACACACACACACACACACACACGCATGCACATACGCACACACTCTTTTGTGCTGTCTTGGACCTATTAGTTCTGATTCTTTGGGAACAAGTTTTTAAACTAAAGGCAAAAACCCAAACAGTGAAATTCACAGATCCTTGTCTTTTCTCTCACCAGGTAAGATTCATCCGATGGGTCAAATATTGGTGTTACTCCATGGGAACTTGATTACATTGACTATGTTCTTATCTAACTACATGGATAATTCTGAGTTACTGAAATTGGGATGATAGTAATAAGCTTTATTGTTGTATAGAGCTTCTACAAACAGCAGAATTGAAGTTTGTAGCCTGGTTGTTCAAAAGAAGCCTGTCCATATTTGGAGGTACCCACTCACCCTCCACTGTCTGCATTGGGAGATATGCATAGTCACCATGGTCACAACTTAAAAGAAACCCCTCAATTATCTATTTGCCATCCAGGGTACCCAGAACAATAATTCCACTGTTAGTGGGCTAGAAAAAAAAAACAACAAAACAAAACAAAACTACGTTGCCCTTTGATAACCTTCCACAATCCAGAAAGGAAATAGCAATAATGTTATTAAAACACTGAGAAAAGAAAAGCCCCTTTGGATTTTTCTTGTCATTGTGACTGTCTGTGGCACACTAAAGGAGCTTTTAGAAAGGAATATGGCATCTTTTGTTGTATGAGAATTTAAATTCTTACAGCTTTGTAATATCTTTTTCCTCTCAAAAACTAGATTCAGTTGACCTTTTGGGTAATGCATTTTTGTTTGCTTTCGAATCTTAAGATCTCTCATACAACCTTTTATTTTCTCTAGGACTTAAATATGCTGTGGGAATGATGAAAGTTGATAAAAAAGAGCTTCAAATTCAGATATTTGTATTTTACATCTCTTTCGATCCAGATATCCCTAAGCCTACTAATCTGCCTTTGAGGATAAACCAGCCCTTAGTGCTGTTTCTCTCTTTCTTTTGCTTCTGGTTTTCACATTATCAGCTTCCAGTGTGATTCGTTTTTCATTTGGTGGATCTGGGAGAGGCGAAGTCAAACGCGGACACGTGCGTGTGAGGCAAATGCTGTATCCCTGAGCCGTGACCCCAACGTCATCTGTGTGATGTCCACTTTTCCCATACCCTTCTCTAAAGCTCATCTCCATCTCCTCTGCTTGTGACTCTTTCCTGTGGATATTTCAAGGGGGGAATCCGAGTGACAGAACATAGCGTGGAATGAGCGAGGTGTGCACACATGACATTGAAGAAATCAGTTTAATTTCAGAGATGGTTCTCTTGGGGCATTGTGAGAAATGAGAGGAGAATGGGCAGACCTTTTCATGAGAGAGTCCCGTATTCCTCTTCCTTTCTTGTCTGCCCTGATATTTAAGGGTCTGACTTTAAACTCGTATCTTAGAGTCTTTGACATTCCTTTGCATGTATTTATGCTAATATCCTGGCGAGATGATTATGAACTTGGTTTATTATTTGCTGGATGATTCTGCTTTTTTGCTTATTTGTTTATGTTATTCTTCCTTCACTCTTTTTTTTTAGTCTTGTTGTTCTAACATCTGCACCATCTCTGTTACCACTGCCATCACTTTTGTTTTGGAAGGGGTATAAATTAAAAAGAGAAAGCCAGGGGTTTATCAGCACTCTTTTTTTTTTACATTATTCATGTGTTTTACATTTATTCATCAATGAGCATCCTTGAACTTAAGTTAAAACGTAAAGCAACTTGAATATTCATTTATTTATTCAACAGATTTTTATAAAGGGTCATTGAAAGGAAGGGTGTCAAAATTTAAAAAGACACTTATTACAGGAAAGGACAAGTGTGTTTGAAGAAAAGGGAGGATTTTGAATAATTTGAGAGTGACTCATGGCAACATGTCTTTTACTGTAATAAATTTTAAATGTAAAAAATCACTGAATTTTTGATCACCTTGTATTGATCAGATGTTATTGCAATTATGTTGTTTCCTCATTTACCTGTTAACTGGATCTAATTCCATGTGACTTCTGACTCTTTACCAAAGTCAAAAATGGTCATAAAAGGTAAAAAGGTTTTGTTTGATTCAAGACATGGAGGCAACCAGAACATGCAATTAAAGATGCTCACAAAGTAGCACTTTTATAGTTGCTTCAGAAAGTGATAAAAATGATGGATTAAGCATGTTTAAAATGAAGGGACCTAGTAGCAACATGGCTTCGAATTTGCTGCCCTTCTGCTCAGCCTTCTAAGGGCTAGAATTATGGACATGTGCCAACACGTGTGGCTCTGAATATTCTCTATGCTGACAAAATACTGACACTAACAAAACAGTTTAATGATGAGGAACAGCTCGATAAAATGACAGCTCTCCTTTGATGATATTAAACAACTGTTTAAATGAAAACATGAGAACTATGTGTAAAAATTATGCTCCAGTATGAGAAAGTGTTTATGATGTTGTTGTAGCTCTGGTTTCCTTAAAAACAGATTCTGAGAGGGGCATTTGCATGTGGAAGACTTTAGACCATGCCCTGGAGATTTCTAACTCACTAGGTAAACCCCAGTAGGTTTCAAGGCCTAGCCTTGGTTCTTGTGCCTCTTGGCTCTACAGAATTATCCTCTTTTTTTTTAATAATGAAAATTAGCACATGTTTGTACCTGATGGGTCTCCCCAATTTTCTCTTTGGGAATTTGAAAAAGGTAAAGTGGGAGATCACAGCAAATGTGTCAGCTGATCTCTTCTTAATTGAACCTTACTGAGTGAAGAAAGTGGAGCTATTGTGCTACCACGCTGTACCTCCCAAACTAGTGTCTTTGGGTGCAGGATGCTGGAGAGACAGGCCAAGACCTTGGGCCAGGTAACCCTATTCAGTGATGGTCATCTCAGAAATAAGACTCAACTGAAGGCTGGCAGCTACAGATGCTCCCAGAATTCATTAGGCATAAAATAATACACAAAAAGAAAAACATGCTGCTGCCTTTTTAAACTATGAGCATTATGAATCTGATTATGTAAAATTTGTATAGGTATATGGAGATACAGAAAGGCATAAGATGAAAGAAGCTGTTAAAAAGTGGAAGAATTCATAAAAACAATTTTCACCATTGTACTAGTACAACCAAACAGATTGCAGTTTCTTTTATAATAATGGAAAATTTTGAGTATGGATTCTCTTCTCCTCTCCTAATTTTAAAGGATGACCATGTTTTGTGAATTTCTGTGTGTCTTAGGCTTTCCCATGTGCTCTGTTTAGGGAATCTGTTAGAGTGTGTTAATGCTAAGCACAGCTCAGTGTCCTGTCAGTCTGCCTTGACACTGTACCAAATGCAAATATTTACTTTGCTCGGGATCCCAACTTTAATGTTTCCTAGGATGACCTCAGCCAGGGTGCTAAAGAGGTGGTAACTATGGTTCTGATATCTATATGTGCCATTGATACTTATTTTCACAACTCTAATTTGTTTCCATACCTAGCCTTCTATATTATATGTGCAGGATCAAAAGAGAATTGGGCATGTTGAAAAATGTGGATGACACAGGTCAAAAAATGAGATAGGATAGGGGAAAGAGTTTGAAGTGTATTCAGTCGTGAAGGGGAATAAATTGAGATAACTCTTTCCCCAAGTTAAAGCGTTTGTACACAGAATACTGCAACCCAGGCACAGAAGTTCTTGCGGTTGCTCCCCTTATCTGAAATAGACTTTTGGTATCTTAATCACATTCTTGTTTCCTTTCAAAGCATTACTTCTAATAGATGTCCTTTCAAATCACATATACTGTGTGTGTTTTCTTCTGATATACCCTTGCTTTATTTCAATCAGTTCTTTAGTATTGCCTTTAGTGCATTTTGGTTTACTTCTTTTAAAAAATAGAAGATGAGAAGACGACGGAGGATGTGAGCCCTGTCCTTGGGTGGATTAAAGGACTCACGTGAAGAGAGGAGTTAGATTTGTTCAAATTACTACTGAGGAAATAACGTAACTAGTGGGTAAAGTTACAGGAATAGGTTTTTCTCCAAATGGAAGGTGGAAGTGACCTTATAACTTCCAGAAATATTCAGGATTTGAGGAGAAGGCTCTTCCAGCTCATCAGTAGTTCTGGCATCAGGTAGGGGAATAATGAGTGTAGGGGCACAGCTATCTTTTGAGGGAGGACAGATTAGCTTAACTGTGATGGTCCAGTGCACCCGATGGCCTCGTGCATTGATGTGGGGCAAAACACCATACTCCGAAATTATAAAGCAAATATATACATTATCACATGCTGTCACCTTTCAGAAGTATAAAAATACTGGAATTGCTAGTTTGGGAATGCTACAAAAATTGTGTCATTTGTTCCTGTAATAGCTTCATTGAAGACTCATAAAAATACATCATTCCCATGATACTTAAAACGTGGTGCCATTTGACTAACGAAACACTTTTATTTGGGACTTGAACTATGTATTTATTATTTAATTCAATAGAAACATTATAAAAATTTAGATTTTATCTTTTTTCTTTTTCCTGTAGCACAGCTTTTCTTCCAAACATTAATCCTCACTGTATGAAGAGGCTTTTGGCATAGCTCCCAAGACTTGGTTGGAGCCGGTGATGGGGGACACCTCAAATTATCTTTTCAAAAAAGCATAAAAATCAAAGCGGCATTAGCAGCGATTAGCAGCTCTGGGCAATTCCTCTGAGGATCTGTCCACGTGACAGGAATGGTCCCCAGCTGCCCTATCTGTGGCTTCTGACTTGAGTAGGGCCAGTGGTCAGCATCAAGATCCAGGATCTGTGTATTTGTGTAGCAGTCTTCTCCTGCCTTCTCAGGCAGCACATAAAGGAGTGGTGAAGTGCAGGTGTGGGAGATAATTAGGGTGCTTCTCTGTAGCTCCCTGCTAAGCCTGCGAGCTATTGCCACAGCTTCCCGGTGTGGCAGACGGCATTGCAGAAATGGGACAAGCATGCGCAGAGCTGAAGCCCGAGCTCCTGCTGCCCGTCTTTGTCCTGAATGCATTTCTGTGAGTTCCTGGGTCTGCTCCATGCTGCTGCTGGCTCCTGGCTTGGTGTGTCCACAGCAACATGCCAGGTGCTGAGGAAGAAAGGCCACGCAATGCGATGAACCCTTTGTCTCCTACCGGATTGCCAGCATCTGACAGCAAGCGTGGCACAGAGCCCTGGTGGGGCTGCCGGATTTTACCTGTGCTTCCTTGAGTGTGTCCACTTCTGAGTTGTCGACACTGGCTAGTAGTTGGCAGAAGAGCAAAAAACCATCAGATGGTAGTGTTCTCACCTACAAGTTCAGTCACTGGGCATAGGCTGGGCAACGTGGGGTAAAAAGGTGGGCCAGAGAACACTGAAGGGTGTGACAAGCAACAATGACAGCCGTCCACCCCGTATACACTTGTGCCTGCCTCTCTGAGTGTCTGTCTATTGTGTGTGCCACACACATCATATATGATGCATGCATTGTACATGAACATCTGGTCACTCCTACTCAGTCTTATGCATTTGTCCCCTTATTGATTTATTCTTTCATCTTTTTAAACATTTTGCTGTAGACTAGGCCTCGTATCTTGGATGATGATTGCCGTAGTGGTTTTCACTTGGTTTCTCCAAAGTTCCGTGCCAGCTCTTGCCCCCAGGACTTTTGTGTACATGTCCCGTTGGTGTGGAAAGGCGCTTCTCTCTTTGCTCCTTCTTCCCAGCCTGGCTACCTCTTCCTTGTCCTTTCAGTGTGTTGTTTGTTGAAGAAAGTTTTCTTTGGCTCCGTAGGTTACGTGGCGCCCCTGTCTTGTGGGCTCCTTAGTGTTACTTTGTTCCTTATCACCTCACCCCCACCGTCATGTGTGTTTGCCTGCACAGGTGTTGGATTACATGTGCCGTGATTAGTTATTTATCATCACATGATAAGGGCCAGGCCACCTCTCTTGTGGTCACCATTGGATCCCCAGTGCTCAGCCATGAGACAGATGCGGAGAGACATTTTCAGTTAGTGGTTTTAAATACATAAATGGTCTGAAAGTTCTGGCTCAGTTTAATATAGAAATGTTTTTATGTCTTTTTTGCATGTTTGCTTGTTTCTGTTAAGGCATTCATATTGGCTCTTTGATTTTTTTCTAAAACATTTGTTTGTTTTTTGCATTTAAGCTTTTACTTGACCTAAAATTTGATTTAGGGGTTTGAGATAGGACTTAATTTTGTAATTTTCCAGATGACTAGTGCCATGTATTAAACCATTTTTCTCATTGAATTGAATTATTTTCTAATATATTAAAACTTCTTGTATGTACAGATTTATTTCAGCAACAGTGGTTTGTTTTACTTTTTATCTCCAATATGCATACTAAATATTTTATTTTCATATTTGAAAGCACTTGCTGTCATCCCCAAGGTGACATCAGGCATCTCTGGTTATAGTTGAATTATTTTTAATCTGGTTATAGTTGGTTATAGTTGAATCATTTTTAATCTGCAGCCTGGTAGGAATGGCTTTGCTTTTTTCCTTTTGAAAAAATAGCTTTTATTATGTTTAAGCTGTTTCTTTGTATTCCTATTCTGCTTAAAAATTTTCATTAAGTTTATTGAATCATAAACTTTTTAGAATCTGCTGATACAATCTTTTATTTTCTTAATTTTATAAATCTAATACTTTATGTTAGTTCTTTCTACTGCTCAACTATCTTTTAATTTCTGAGATAAATATTGCTCAGAAATAGGATATTATTCCTTTATGAATTGCTAGATCCTATCAGATACTATTTTACAAAATATTCATAAGAGAAATTGGTCTTAGCATAGTATGTTGAGCTTTGACAGGCATTTGTCCAGACTTAATCAAAAAGGAATTGAGCAATTTAACATTTTTTCCATTGCCTGAAATTATTTTATAAACCTTTGAATTGTTTAATTTTATCTTCAATGCTAACTAGAAGTCAGATTGCCCATATCTTCTTGGATCAATTTTGGTCTTTTGTGTTTTGGCAATTAGTGATTTGGAATGCATTTATACATTCTTTTGCAAAAAGTTGCATGGGCCTGTCCTGATTCCCATACCTCTCTTCACTCTTTTCTGTGCGTGCAAGCGTGCATACACACATGTGTTTGTGTCTTTTGAAGTACTCGGAACTGATTTCAAGGCCTTTGGCTGACCTGTATCCATAGCTTTTTTTTTTTTTTTTTTTTTTTTTTTCTGATTTTAAGATACGGTCTCAACTAGGTTTCTAAATTGCCCAGGCTGTGACAAAATTTTCATCCTTCTTTTTCAGCTTGGCAGGGAGCTGGGATTATCACACAGGGCAGCTTAGTTTTTTTTTTTTTTTTTTTTTTTTTTTTTTTTTTTTTTTTTTTTTTTTTTTTTTTTTTTTTTTTTTTTTTTTGACAGCTCTTACTGAGCTGTCCCTTCTAACGTCCAGTATGAGCTCCTCTGGTTTCTGAGGGGTGGGGGTACAGTCGCTGCTACCACATCCATCACCTCTTTCTCCTCGTAATGTGCTTATTTTGTCTGCATATTTTTCCCCATTTTGTGTTAGTATATTTTTATTTCATAATTCGAGGTTTAATTTATTCCCACTAAATAGGCCTTTAAAATTTTTTTTAAATTTTGCTATAATTTTCTTAGTTTGGAAGCTTTTTCCCCTCAATTTTGTTGCTGAAAACATTGAAAACATACATTTTTTTCTTTGAGTACAGTTTTTGTTGCATCTTTTAGGATTTGAATGGTGCAGGGACTTTTTCATTGATTTTGAAGTTATAATTTCAGTTTTGATTTTTTTTTTCTGTTACCCAAGAGAGTGTTATCCCTGACTTGCAACTAGATAAGATTTTCCTGTCATTTTTTGTTGTTTGCAAATGTCTACTGCAACATTTTATTGGTATTAAAAATATGAAACTTCTGTGGCTAAGCATTTGAGCAATTTTTGTAATTTCTTTGTAATGTGCATACTGTACACTGTGTGTATGTATGTGTGTATGATATGTGCTTTGAATTTGTTGCTTTTGTTCTTAGTTTTTTTTTAGTTTCATTTTTCTGACATTTAGGTTTTTTTGTTAATATTAATTTCTTTAAGACTTTGCTTTCTTTAGGTCTAAAAAAGACATTTTAGAGTTTTCCACGGATATTTTATTTTTAGTAAGGATTTACACAGTCTCGTTGTTTTGTTGTGTACTAGTCTCATGTTTCAGTGACTTTCCTCGGTTAGCTGTCAGATCTATATGATCCTGAAAAAAATGTATTAAAGCTTTCTACCAGAATTGTAATTTGACATTTTTATTCATAGTTAATTTTAAGAATATGTAACAGTTTCATTGAAGTATAATACACGTATCACAGAATTCACTCATTAAAGGGCAACATTTAGCAAATCTTAGCATATTTATGAAATTGGACTTCATCACTGCAATTAATTTGAGAATATTTTTCTCACGCCAAAAAGAGGTATCTTCTTTGCAATCAATTTCTAATTGCTTTTGCTTTCTATATGTAGCTACAGTGCTGCTTGGTCTATGTCTCATGTCTTTTTAAGTTGTGATTTTGTTATCTTGTTGTATAGCATCTTTCTTTATGCAGTTCAGCACTTTTCCTAATTTTAAATTATTGATATTATTATTTCTCATTCTGCTCTATTTTATTTTCCTTGTAATTCTTATGATTCTTTACCTGCTGACTTTATTATCTTTCTTTAATTTTTAATCACCATTTATAAGTTCTGTCCTTTTTTGTTAAATTTGAAATCAGGCTCCATGGTATGGGCCCTTATTTTCTGTTTATTCCTTTATTTACTATAGGTGTGTCATGTGCTACCTTGTCTAGTGCTGGGGAATCAAGCCCAGGTTCCTTTATGTGCTAGTCAGACATTCTTAACCACTGAGCTATGCCTCCAGTGCTACAAGTCTTACAGAAGGACTGAGTGTTTTTTCCACATAAAGGGTTGATTTATTAGCTTATATTTCCTGTCATGACATGACATATGTCTTATTATTCATATTTATAGCTTATGTATATTTTAATGTATGTCATGGAAAATTTTCAAAGTTTTAAACTATAAACTTAAGCATGCCAATAATTTTGGGCCTGAGACTTGTAATGTACAAATAATCCCTATTTCTTTGTGTATTTGAGAATTAATCTCAAATATGTTAGATTTTCCCCAAATAATATGTTTAAAAATTCCTTGTTACTCAAAGATTTCAAAAACTTCTAATGACTTTTTAAAATACTAATGTATGTTCTGCTATCTAAGAAATCTTAGAATTTAGAAAATTAAGAGCAAATAACATACTTTAGGATTTAAAAAAATTAAGCATAATTGATTTAAATTTACCTATAATGTAAAGTAAGTATTTGAATATGCTAAGGGGGTAGAAATGTTACTAATTTGGTAATGGGAGAATGCTGTTCCTCTACAGTAGTGGCAAACATTTGTTTTATTACTTTGTAAACTGAAAGTGTTGGGAATCTTTCTTTTATATATCACCTCTTTGACTTACTGACTCATAATTTGAAGCTATAAATGTTTTCCCTTACCCTAACATTCAGATGAGAGTATATTGCTAAATCAACTTGAAAATAATCACTCTTGAACTTTCAATTTTATCAGTGGGATTTCTTTTTTACTTTTCTTCTTTGTTATTATTTAGACATATGATGTTTATATGAAATCTTTTGCAGGAGGCAGAAACTACCTTCTGTTGTTCCTTTATAAATTGGGATGGTACTGGAATAATATTGTGACAAATATATCACCTGGGTTTTTAACTTAGTTGACAAAAGCCTTACAGTCTTGCTAATTTTACCGATAATTCTCAAAATTGATAACTATCTCTTTAAAATATGAGAATGTTTTTAAGATATAGTGATGCTTGAGCTATCACTTAAATATGAGGCTGATGAGGCCTAGCAACGTCCTTAACCTTTTTGAGACAGGCCACATGTCTTGGTTGAAGACCATTTTCCCAAGGACTGGGCTCATGAAGCTCTGCCTCCTTCAGATTACTAGTGGCTTTAGAACCTAGTAAGGGTGTGCTGACCAGAAGCAGAGCTTCTCTCACCTGTCCATGGCCTGGAGGTTGGGGACCCCTGGTATTTGACATTGAACAGTAATTATGGATTGTCTCCCATTCATAGAAACGAATAGTTTATAGGCATTCATTTCTTTGTTTAAGCAACTTGAAAGTACATCTTCTGCTGTGATACTTTTCCGTGATGGCAGATTCGAAGACCTAAAAAGACCCTGATTTCTCTCTCTCTTTTAAAGTAGAACTTCTGCTAAAATATTTGAAATCTCAGTTATTGCCTTCTCTGTCTCTTTTGGTTTAGTTTTCAGTGAAAGATGCATTTTTTGTTTTTAGATACATTTATATAGCTGAGTAAGTAATTTTAACTACAAAATAGTATAATTGATTCAGCTGAAAACTAATGTTTGCATTTCTTCACTGGCCATAACTCTTCCCACATCACACTCAGTCTTCTGCCTTTCCTTCCCAACTCAGATTGCTCTGTCCAAGGTCCCCACAGATGTGGCAAATCCAATTGGCTGTTTTCTGTCCTTGTGTCTGAGCTTGTTGTGGTGCTTGATAATTACTGCCTGTTTCCTGTTACTCTTCTCTGTAAACGCCCATGGTCTGGTAATTGGTTAGTACCCATAGGTGTGTTTTGAGCCAGGCAGATGAGACTACAGTGAGCAAGACATACACTTTTTCTTTTCCCCGTAAGCAGAAGTTTTAGTCTTTTGATACTATACTTTTTACACAGGATTCCCTGTTACACACCTTGAAAACTGGCCGTTGCACCTACAGGTGTGTTAACCTGAGCGTATTTCTTAACAATTCTCACCTGTAAAATGACAACATTAAAGATTCCTACATAGGAATTTTGAAAAGGATGAAGTAGTCTGTGGAAGCATTATCATCCATCCTGGTACTCTTTCTTTCCTTTTTTACTGGGACATGTAAGTCAGTATATTCCTCTTTGGAAGACATCATCTCCTTTGTCTGGCTAAAGACCTTCACTCTAGCCTTAGTAATCCTAATTCCAATTTGTCTAGTGCTGACTGGTTATCCCCACTCCTGTCTGCCTGCCATGAGACGCTTACCAGCTTTCCTCCTGGCCTTTCTCACCTTCCTTGTTCATTCATACTCCAGAAAGTTCATCTACTAGGAGTCTCTTCCTTTTCTGTTCAGCCCCTGGTTTTTCTTCTGGTCTCCAAACATCCCACGAGGAGAGGCAGCCATTCTTTTTTCTGCCCTTTCTTAAGTCCTCCTTTTGCCTTTGTGATAACACAATCACAATGTAATGTCAAGATTGAGCAGGGGCCGTGAGAGAAAAGAACATGTCTTTTTGTCTTGATGTTCTTAGATGTGGCCTTACAAGACTGATAATATTTATCAACAAATACATAGTGTATGCTTTGTTCCTATGAAAAAACACTATCTTCCATGCCAGGCATTGCATTTGTGCAGACATCAGTAGGCTATCTGTGTCCTTAGGAAGTACATGGCATGAGGGGAGATGAGGTAGCAGCTGGGAGCAACAGGCCCATGCCAGGAAGAAACAGATTATCTTTAATTTGGAGGTACAGAATATTAACATTTAGTCTCTCCACCTCTGTAAGAGAGATGAATTAATAGTAATTTAAAATTTTGACTTTTAGCTTACCCATTAATGAGAACAGTTTTATTATAAATTCTCCTTAAATGTCAAGCTGTCTCAGCATCTTGTGATATGATGAGATAAGCACTATCTATATATTTCTAGAGACTTACTGTAAGTAGGGGTTTTGCAGCAACTGTAGGCAGAAACTTGGAAGTCAGAACTGTGGCGAATGTCTAAGCTGAACTGCTTTGTACTTTCTGACTTTTGAGATGTGGTTAAAAATGCAAGTCTTAGTGTATTTGCAAAAGTTGGAGTGATCATTTTCTAGTCTTAAAATTATTTCCTTTTCTGATTTTGTACAGTTTAGCAATTGTGGAAATAAATCTTAATTGGTTAACTGACTATTTTAGTTGATATTGAATTAATGTGTGTAAAATTTGAATATGATGTCCAAAACAATTAAGCTTTTCTTGATTAATACAAGAGTCACTTTGCATCTTGATGCACTCTATTAACATCATTTGAAAACTAATAGTTATTGTGTCTTGAGCTACAAAGTTGCATTGTAAAGCAGTATGAGTTTCTAGTTGACAGCTGTGTGCAGAGTTTTTACTTTGTTGCCTTTGGTATATTTACTCACTGGTTATTTTTCTGGATGTTTATTTAGGATTCTCTCACTGGAAATAAAACCTGAGCTTACTATATTTTTAAAAAATATGTGTTCTTCACATTAATGGTCAGGATATTTTCAGTTTTATGAGAAATGCCAGTTAGAAGCAGTTCTAGTTCTTTCTGTGCCTAGGGACTTTAAGCCTTTCAACGATACAGTCCTTCAGAGTTTAGATATAATCCATGCAATATTTTTCAATAGTTTATGAGAAAAAGCAGCTAAATAATAGTAATGTTTATTCTGAATTTAATTTTTAGTAAGAATTTCATAATTAGAAAATGTCATAGGTACACAGAAGACCATTATCAAATGTGGACATAGATTCAGTTCATGAGTTAAAAATTTGTAGTGATAATATAGTGATGATGATTTGGCATAGAAAGAAATTTCCATTAGGGAAATGAATATGAATTTTCAGGTATAACTAATCAAGGAGAGTATGGCGTGATAAGCTGAAAGAGAAAATTTTTAGAGGAAAGACATAGTGTTTATTTAAAAGGAAAGAAAATAAGGTTAAGTATGATAAGGGCAGAACAGTATACATTGGTTTAATTAATTGTAAGAACAGTTTCAACAGAACAGTGAGAACAAGAACCAAGTATCACCTGTCTATTTTCTCTCTTCCACATCCAAGAATGGCACAGATAAATCTTACTATTATGAACTCTAGCTAGTGTGTGTGATTGTTAGTAAATGCAGCATATGTTGAACAGCAGTCTTGTGACATGGCATGTAATATGCATGGTGATGTTTTTATCTTAATACATGACTTTCTTTATTAGCCTGAACAGTAAACCCATGAAACCAACATTAATGTGAATTGCTTTTAATAAAGGGATTCTCACTTAGGCTTTCTATTTATATTTTGAACTGTTCTTTTTCTTGTCAAACTCGTAAGTCATAATTTGGTACCACAATTCTTAGCATCAATAGCAATGTGTTTTATATGTTTTGACTTTATTTTAAAAATAATGCATTGACTATCTGTTGTCTCCCTTCTGGCTGAAAGGAGCATGAGAAGAATAATAGCAGGGAGAAGAAACCACATCGTAGCGGAGACTGCTGCACATTCCAACGAAGCATTGAACTGTCTTTTCCAAATTCTGCTTGATTCTCTGGATTTTCTTATAAAATAGGCTAGACTGGAGAAATGTGAATGTGTAAACTAATGATGCGTATTTCACACAAAGTCGAAGGAGAAATAGTAGAGTGTAGAAGCTGTCTTTAGCATGTAGGTTCAGTTCTTTTCTATGTTCTGTGTTCCCTTTTGAACCCGAAGTTCCCTGTATATTTCTTTAGGTTCTTTTTAACAGTGGATCTCAGAAAAATCACACATGATCTTCTTCCTAATTACAATGAATTGTGTGTGTTTGAATGGATATGTTGATAGAACAAAGGCCTTGGTTCTGTGATTCTGTCTGGTCAGTTCATGGTTGCTCTGTATGTGTGTGTGTGTGTGTGTGTGTGTGTGAGAGAGAGAGAGAGAGAGAGAGAGAGAGAGAGAGAAAGAGAGATCCATGTTTGCTGTCTTAAATTTTTGTTTTGTTTCCATCTCACCGAGGTCTAGCTGACCTTACTCCTTCCCGTGGGACAGCTAACATCAGGTCTTTGTTTTCACTTAGTAACTCAATGCCTTTCTCCACTCATGTACTGTAGATTCTCTTTTAGTTGATATTTTCTACATAGTAAGTGCATTTTGATAAGTGAGATGTTAATATGGATTGTATGTGAACACATGACAGAGGTTTCTTATTCTGTAAAGATTGCTGAACTCATTTAAAAAACTAAGTTATTGGTGATGTTTATAACAAGTAGAATAAGAAAGTAAAGAAAAAATGAATAGCTAGATTAGCACATTAAAAATTATGCCTTATGTGTAAAAACAAAATAAAAAGAAGAACTTTGTAGTTTTTAGGGTACTAAAAATGCTCTGTGCAGTATTACAATGGTGTGTACATTTGTCAAATTCCATAACAGATACAGCATCAAATATTAAAACTAACTTGGACGCTATGGTATGTGCCTGTAATTTCAACTATTTGGGAAACTGAGGTAGGAAGATTGCTAGACTGAGTCTAGTCTGGGCTGAACAGTAGAACCTGCTTCTAAAAGAGTGAAACCTAATGTAGATCATAGACATTGGGTGATAACAGTGAATTGATGTATTTTTAATTATTGTAATAAGTATATCACTCTTTGGGGGTGTTGGTAGTGGGGAAAGTTCTGTATGTGTGGGTTCAGGGCCATGTTTGGAAAAATATGTACCTTCACTCAATTTGCCATAAAACTACTAGTCAAAAAACCCTATCTATTTCAAAACAAACACATATATTCTCATTTATATCAAAGCAACATTCAATAACGAGCTAAAAGTTGGCTACCTTTGAATTAAGTAGATGGACTAACCTATATTGAAGGAAAATAGCTGTGTTGCCTCCCTCACTAGTGTCCTCTTTTGTTGAGCATTTTAAAGCTTTAACTTTCTTCATTCATATTCTCTCTTACTAATATTGCCTTCTCATTTACCTTTAGGTTTGAAGTTTGAGGAAATTCAAGAAAGATTCGGTGAGGAGTTTTTCAAACTGTGCTTTGATGAGAACGAGAGAGTCCTTCGCGCGGTAGGCGGCACGCTGCAGGACTTTTTTAATGGCTTCGATGCTCTGTTGGAACACATTAGGACTTCTTTCGGGAAGCAGGCCACTTTGGAGTCACCCTCTTTCCTATGCAAAGAGCTCCCTGAAGGCTCCCTCCTGCTGCACTACTTCCACCCTCACCACATCGTGGGGTTTGCCATGCTGGGGATGATTAAGGCAGCAGGAAAGAAGATCTATCGGCTGGATGTGGAAGTGGAACAGGTTGCAAACGATAAGCTCTGCGTGCATGATTCCAATCCAGGCAACTGTAGCTGTCTTACTTTCCTTATCAAAGAATGTGAAAACACCAATATCACGAAGACCCTCCCTCAGGGAACCTCCCAGGTCCCTGCAGATCTCAGAATTAGCATCAACACCTTCTGCAGAGCCTTTCCTTTCCACTTGATGTTTGACCCCAGCATGTCAGTCCTGCAGCTGGGGGAAGGTCTGAGGAAGCAGCTCCGATGTGATGCTCACAAAGTGCTCAAGTTTGAGGATTGCTTTGAGGTTGTTTCTCCAAAGGTCGGTGCCACCTTTGAAAGGGTTCTTCTGCGACTGTCCACCCCATTTGTGATTAGGACCAAGCCTGAAGCTTCTGGCGCAGAAAATAAAGACAAGGTAAGTAGGCTTGGGCTTGAGGTGGGTGAAAAAACAAGTAGAATGGATAACTATTTCAATAAATTACATGCTAGCTGTCCTTGTAATTATTTAGGCAAGAGAGCTTTAAGTGCCATTTAGAAGATTATTGGTCCCTGGATGTATGTAAAAAGATTTGGCCCTATTCCCAGCCATTTTACTCAATGTCTGCCTCATCCATTAATTCATTTTAGCGCATAAAAAGAAGACATTTATCAATACTAGCTGGGTCGATTACAAAATGATAGGACTGACTAAAATTCTAATATTATAAATTCATGAATATTTCTACTGCTTGAAGTTAATCTGTGAGAGAAATGTTAAGACTGACTTCAATATTGTGGAACTTGACTATCTTTCTTTAAATAAATATAGCTAAAAACTTGCTGTGCTATGAATATGTTCTCTTGTAAATTCCATAATCTTGGAACATCTGGTTTATATTTTTAAATGTCTTACTATATAAAAGAGTGTATTCCCTGAAAGCTGGAATTGAGCTATTTTAAGAATTCTCTTTTAATTAAATTTTAGCATTCAAATAGAGATTCATTCCTTTTAGAGCATTTTCACTCCTTGAGAGAATACAGTCCATGCTAGGTCTTTATTGCAGATTTCTTTGAGTCTCTCATGAGAAATCTGAGTTATGAATCAGAAACAACTGATGCGAAGGCAGTCAATATAAATCCTAAAATTGTTGCATTTAAGCATACATTTTCTCCCTCAGATACAGCATTTTGAGAAGTCAACATTCAAATAAAAAAACAAAATGTAAAAAAGTCAGCAATGATTACTTTTATTTTTAGTGATACACTTTCAGTGATTAAAAGAAACATAACATTAATTTTTAGGACAAATTATTTTTATGTAGTCATCCAGGTTCCAATAAAGTATCTTTTCCATATTTTCAATCAAAGGAAATAAATTTTTTATGCCATTCATTTTGTTTCCCATATTGAGTGTCAGAAATGAACAGGTTGTTATGGGCTAATGGAAGCAAGAATTGGAAAAATAATGAGAAGCTTAACGAATGATCCACACATACTCTGCAGTGTTCACAATAATAAATAAATGAGAAAATGGCTGCTTACAAAATTGGTTTTATAACCGGTTAACCTCTACAATTTTGGAGTTTAATGGAAACATTTTCAGCAAAGTGTTTGTGAAAAAATGGAAAGATATACATTTTTTTCAGTATGAATATGTTACTTACAAAATCATTTAGTAATGTGTGTATCGTAACATAAGAACCCAGCAAGTTTAAATTACTTTTGAACACATATGGATTCCAGTTTGGCAAATTTAGATATTTTGTTCTGAAGGAATTATTGTTTCCATTTGATTAGAAGTACATTTTTAGTAGTATTTTTATTGTGAAAAATCATACGTATACTCAGTATTCACTGCACATTTTAATGACTTTTAGAGCAGAATAAACTTATATAATGTGTAATTTTGTCCACATTTGTAGTTGCTTTAAAATTAGACCTATTCTACTTTCAAATTTAGAGAGTATTAAAGCTGTCGGTTCTGTTTCATGGAAGTTCAACATTTGGCTAAGAGGATTTGAAGCACATTTGGCCTTCAGAAGTGAAGTCAGTATTTCTGCAAATGTGTCTGCACCAGAATGTATTATTACCAATGTTAATTTCTTTGCATATCTTATGGATTGAGAAAAATCCATTGAATTTAAACTTACAGCTTCAGATTTCCCCCCTACATTTCATTCAGGTTGCAATTTTTATTTAATTTGTAGACCAGAGTAAGAAATAGATGTAACAAAGTGATGACTCAAATGCAAAGGCCCCCTGCCAATTCCAATAATAAGGAACTGTCCTCATTGAGGAGATGCAATTATCATTTAAACATGTTCCTGGCAATTTAATTATAAAGCAAGAGGCAGGATTTTTAGTTTGAAATAGATAGTAATCTGCCCATCACTGTATTGGCATGTCGCTTATTCACCTGCACTTACCAGAATGGGACATCTGGGAGGCCGTGGCTGCCCCCAGTTGAAACTAAGCCCAACATGGAAAACCTTCATTATGTAACCACTTCGTATATGCATTTAGGTGTTTTACTGTCACTGTGACTAAATGACCAACACCCACAACTTTAGGGAGAAAAGATTTATTTAACTCAAATTTTCTGAAGGTTACAGACCGTTCCCAGGTGGGTGGCTGGAAATTGGTTAAATCACATGGTGGCATGGAAGCCATGTCTGGGACCCGAGCTGGAGCTGGAGGTGAGCTCCTCATGGCATGGCACAATGGAGGCAAGTCTGAGGGGAAGGGAGAGTGTCCCCTCCAGGTCAAGCCGTGAGCAGCCAAGCCCCACCTCCCGACAGTACACAATATCCACCATGAGGCTTTTGGGGACACTCCAGATCCAAACCACCGGAGCCACATAGTACCGTTGATCCACTACCACTGCCCTTTGGAAAAAAAGGTCAAGAGTTGATCATCAGCCAGTTTTATCCATTGAACTGAAAATGCTTTTATCACACTGTGATAGTTTGTCATTTTGTGTTGACGTTCCCAAGTTAACAGTGTGAGTAGAAGGGCATGCACATGAGTGACTGAGTGACTTGGTGGAAGCTAAGCAAACTGGAAGGCATTTTACTAGATGCCAAAATATTTCTGTCTTGCTTCTGTGGTAAACCTGGATATAGACACGGGTGTGTTGTTCGCCAGGGGCAAGGGTGTCTCTGAGAGGCACTTTGTTCAGTAATCCGTGGCGGTCTTTAGTTAAGCAGTCTGGAAGGCACAGGAAACTTCCGGGTGGCTTGGCCACTCTGTGCTCCCATTACTTGGTCTCTCCTGTGTCGTCTCTTAGTTCCCAGCTGGGCTTTCTTCATTGCTTCACGCATTCTTCCCCCTCCTCTCTGTTTCCTCCGTCCACAGAGGGCCTGTTTGTGTTTTCAGGTGTTCTTGACCTCAGCTTCCTTTCCATCACCTTCTTTCCTCATCAGATGTCTTGAAGTAAATGAGTAAATTAGTTAATTATTAAAAAACCCAGATGCACTAGCAATACAGACTTAATTAGAAATCTATATTCATTTGTCCTGTGATTTCTTGTGTCTTTCAAATCTGGTATTGTTTGAGAGCTTGAAGGTTTCTTTTGAGTTACAAAGCCTTGTGGCGAATTAAAGAAGAAATATGCTGCAGTCCCTGGAGCAATTTGGGGTGACATTTAGTCATATAGACATAACCTGTTGAACTAGATCCCAGGGTCTCTTTGTTTCTACCGGCAGGGACACATAGTTCTCTTCTGTGCATTGCAGGCTCATGATGTGTGGGGGAAGTGAGCAAAATTGAGTGAACGGTACCTCGAACAGCCTTAGTTTTATTAAATGTCTTCCCTTGTTGGGATGTCAGACTTAATCCATCTGCAAATTAAGAAGCCCAGATTAATAATTACATACATTGTTACTCCTTTATAAGCCATAGTTAGCACATGTTCATTTATATGTGGATAGTTGGTGGCAAACCTTTATCCCTTTGCTACAATTCAGTTGCATTTAGATTCATTTTTAAAGAAAGGAAGAAGGGAATGTGGTTTATTGTATCTACCGTGAAGATCTTATCCCGCTTCAAGACCAAGTTCTAATAATTCCCTGACAACTCCGACTGCCTACACGAGAGTGTTGTTTGTGAGGATTAAGTGCGACATTAAATTAAAAGGGAAATTCTTAACATCTTCAGCTTCAGAGTTAATAATGAATATATATTTATTGGTAGTACATCTGCCTTTATTATTATAGTGTTCCTTACCAACTGTAATGTTCTTCATGTCCAGACCCTGACTTACTTATTTTTACCTTACAGGAGAAAGCATTGGGTATCAGTAGGTTTAGTAAGTTTAGAGAAATGTCAAACTTATAATACCTTCACAAATTGGTATTCAGCTTCTTCTTCTTTAATGAAGACTGGACAAGACAAATTCAAATTCATAACACGACACATTCTAATAGGAGCTCTCTTTGGGTCTGCTTTTTATCCCCTTCTGTCATTATGTCCATGTTGCTGGTCTCCTTTTCAGATTCATGAAACTTTGAACTCAAGTTTTCATTACCTGCATCGACTAGTACTTTTGTGATCACAGAACATTGTGCAGTGACCTTCAAAATAAAATAGACAGGTCAACCTAGGTATATTGAACTCACAGTGGATTTTGAGAAAACAATAAATAATGTGAGTTCTTTTTGACTTTTTTTGCTTAGTAGTAATGCTTCAAAGAACATTAATAACAGGCTGGAAGGAGCCCAAGATTTGAAGTACATCCTTCCTACCACAGAACAATCATATTGTTATTCATCTTAACTCTACTCCTCAGGGTTGGCATTGAGAAAAAGCATAACAAAGATCACAGTTTTTTTTAAATTCTCAGAAATTTTTGTCATATTAATTAGAAGCTGCAAATAAATGCCAAGAAATAGTTTTCAAAGAGTAAAGTAGGAAATAACTTTTGACTTTGCATGGTCATACCTTTTTCTGAAGTATGCCTTCATTTTTTTTTTCTAGTAAGGTACCTATCTTTTTGTAACATACTGATTGAAAAGTTTTATGTATATTTATTAATCCTAGCCATACCGCTATGAAATCACTGAAAAACAAATTTCATTTGCCTACCAAAAATTCCTTTTTTACTGAAATTTGAGACAGTGTGAGCATTTCTTCTATGTTCAGACCATAAAATTTTATTGGAGGATTTCAAATATTTAACTGTCATTTTAGAAATGGACAAATTGACAATAAGACTTTCTCTCTATGTTAAAACTAAATAAAACACAACTCCATTCAAAATTACCTAGAGTTGTACTTGCTTTTGTAAGTACTAATCAAATATTTATTTTTCAGTTTTGTACTGCTTGTATTTCTCTATCATTATTCCCTGACCATTTCCTACCCTTTAAAGTAGATTGGAGAAATTGAGATTTTGATGCAAATTTTGGCGATATTCATTCTGGTCATTTTTTTTTTGTGTATAATGTCAACATTCATGTATAGTGCTATTATGTATAGTTATTATACGTTTTGCAGAACACATCATAAAGTTTATATAGTGGATTATACACTTTTAACAGTGTCCTCATGTGTAAAATGCACGTTTTGCCATTTTTTAACTATTGTCAGCAAGAAGTATTTCAGCCCTTAACTTATGAAAGAGGTGCCTTCTAGCAAAGATCCAATGGTATTTCATTTTAGTGTTGTAGGTTCTGAGGAGAAAAAATTAATTTTTTCATTAAATAATTATACAGCTTTCATTTGATTGCACTTTTTAAAAAGTGAGAATACTTTGGTTTAGCCCAAAGCTTGAAGTCTCAGTGAAGGGGATGAGTTGCTTTGAGAGTGCCTTCTCTTCAGTTTTAAAGATGCTTTCTTATTCATGTGAGCAGTTTTTGTTATTATATTGTATAGTGACTTTTAGTAAATGTATATAATCATGCATTTCATACAACGGTGCAGTTTTAGAAAACTTCCACTTAATAGTTTCTTGTGCTGTCAGTGCAGATCAGTAATTTGGAATGAAAGAAGAGATTCCCTACAGGTGGGCACAAGAGACTTTGTATGGTATTGAATACCTGTGGTAAAAATGGTCCTTAATGCCTTTTTTGAGGTTAGAAGAACAGTTGTCTTTTACCATACACGTGGACTTAGCTGTTTTGTAGACATTTTTAATCAGGTTGAAAAAATTCTTTTCTATTTCTAAGTTGTTGAGACTTTAAAAATCATGAATAGAAGTTAGTTTATAGAAATATATTTTTGTATCTGTGGTAATTATTTTGTGGCTTAGCCCATTACTCTATTACTTAGATATATGCATTACATTACTGATTTTTCAGGTAGTGAACAAAACTTAAAATCTTGGCATAAATTCTGTTCAATCCTAGTGTGCAGACCTTTAGTGTTGTGTTGGATTTAGGTTGATCATAATTTGATAAGATTGTTTTTTTTTGTTGTTGTTGTTGTTGTTGTTTTTTGAGACAGGGTCTCACTCTGTAGCCCAGACTGGTCCTGGACTTCCTGTGTAGCCCAGGCTACCTTCAGACTCACAGAGATGTTCCTCCTCAGTGATAAGGAATTTAGTATCTATGTTTATGAGTGATGTGAGCCTGTATATGAGGTATGATGAAATATACACTGAATGCTCAGTTCCCTCTCACTTCAAACCCATCGTTCTTGCCACGTTCTGAAGCATTTCTGGAAGTTTTCATTGTGCCTTTTGTTGTGCATGTGTTGATGTCCTGAATTGACTCAAAATGTTTACTTTTGACTTTAAGAAAGAACGAGAAGTTGCATGATGCCAGATCTCATGAATACGGTAAATGAAGACACACTGTAATATTTTCATGAGCCTGACTTTTCATTGGCTGGCACTAGGTAGCAGCATTCAACATATCTTTTATGATCACATCTTGTAAGGACAGCCATGAATGAAGATTCCCAGAACTGTTTAAAAAAGTGGCAAGAACTTTGGAATATGGTGTGTTCGAAGTGAGGAGGTGTATTTTGGGAGAGATTTATTGCAACGTGTCTTTTATTGTAATACCTTTAAAAAAAAGCTTAAGCACATACCGTATTTTGTTTACCAGCCAGCCTTGTGCTTAAAATTTTTACTTTTTTTGTGATGTCTTCGGCCCCAAAGAAAGATTTGGGAAATATTTAATTTCCTTTTGTTTTTCTCCAAATACTTTATGTAGGACTCTATCATTTCTTCTTTTAAGGATAAAGTTTTATATAAATTAATACTAACTTGATATTGGTAGTCTGTAGCATTTCCCCGTATATTCTATTTCCTTTTCACTATTTCAGTGATTTTTTTACATATTATGAGATTGTATATAATTAATTTTGAAGTTTAATATATATATATATTATGTATGTAATATATATATATTATGTATGTAATATATATATATATATATATATATATATATTACATATACATACAGTACACGTTTTAAAAAGGAATTGGGAATATAGAAAATATATTCCAGTGTAGTCATACCCTTTTGTATGTGTTTGCATATTTACCACTCCTTATGTTCTTTATTTCTTCCTGCATTTTCACTTATTTTTCCTAACTTGGGTTCCTCGAGTATATTTCTTAGACTGATTCTACTATCAGTCACTTCTGGAACTCTTTATTCATATAAGAATGCCTTTATTTCGCTTTCATTTTTGCTAGTTTGTGTGACGATAGACTCTTTGGCTTGAAGGTGTTTTTGTTCTTTGTTTTCTCTCCATCGACTTGACTGTCTTTCACCATCCCTTGGCCTCTCCTGTTTCCACCTGAAGGTTAGCTGTTCTTTACCCTGTTCATCTATTCAGGTGCACAGAATAGAGCATCTGGTGGAACAGAGCGCGGCTGGCTTTAGGTGTTGAAAAGAAGGATTGAGTCAGGAAGCTGGTGTGTGGTCTTTTGAAGTGGAATCTATGAGACTTTTTCATTTCTCTTCTGTTAGCTCTGATAGGATCCCCAAAGTCGTTAGTGCACTGTACCATTTAACACATTTGTTATGAGGGGTGAGACTTGCAGTTTAATGTCTTTCTTTCTCTCTCTCCATCTTACTATTCTGCTTGTTCATAAACAAAGCTATATTTTTTTTGGGGGGGGATGTAACTGCATGTATTTTGTGTATATCTATATATGTATTTTTTCTTCAATCTATTGTTGGATTTCTTCCATTAAGTTTTTATTATAAAATAATTTGAACTAGTGTAATATTTGGAAAATGAAGAACATGAACAGAAAAATTTCTCTAATTGCTAAAAAAGTGTCCTACATGTTTTGGCATAGCTACTCTGCCACTCCCAGCTTGGTTCCGTCCTATCCTGTATAGTTGTCATGCACTGTTCAGTTTATTCTCCTTTTCTGCTCAGCGACGTCTATTCGGCAACTGATACAGAAATGTACATTTACATTGTTTCATCAATACTATTTGTTACATCTTAGTATTTCTTCTATTTCACTCAACTTTTCCTTTTCTATACAGCTCAGGCTGAAATGGCAGGTGTTCCTCTGAATATTTTCTCTCTATGTAGTTATATGCTACACCAGTAGTTGCGATTGAACCGAAACGCTTGTATACCCCCAGTATCGCAAAAGTGCAACAAAAACTCGATTCCTTTGATCTATCATGAATAGTGAAACAAAATGAAACTGTCTTCAGAACGTTTTCCAGTTACAGTGATGCTTTATAAGAAAGGCGTTTTTTTTAAAAAAACGTTTTTAGTGTTCATGAAGTTGGACCTTTAGGAAATGCACGAATGGTGGATAAATCACTAGGGTGTACATCTTCAAGAAGAATTCTTCTGGCTTATTTAGATGTTAAAAAATGCAAGTCCTCTTCACATTTCTGCTATACTCAGGGTTAAGAATTGTAATCATCCATTAAACGGATTTATTTCTGTTTGTACTTAAAAATGTGACCCAGAACCCTTTGTTCCATTTAATAATATTTCCTTATTTTGTGACAGAATGCGTGGCTTACCACTTTTTTTCCTAAAAAAATCTCTATTTGTGTTTGAGTCACCTGATGGTCTTGATTCCAGACTTTTACTCTTTAAAAAGATGTCACAAACTCTCTCCTTGTTAGGACAGACACATCTGTGATGTTGATCGATTATGTTCTGAAGGCTTGTGATAGCGTGCCCAGCACCTTCGCAGCGTGGAGATTTCAGGTTCAGGCACCTCATACTTGGAGTAAATGGATAATTATTGGCCATTTAATTGTAGACTAGGAAATCCCGTCACTTTAAGAGTGGTATGAAGGTATTACTGTCATCTGTATATTCAAATATGGAGAGTTCATTTAATTTATACCATCTTGCATTTTCATATTTTCCTAATTTAGATATTATTGTGAATATATTAAATATAGATCTAATGCTAGAAGTATACATATAGGGGAGGGAATAACTCATAATGTTTACATTAGAAAGGTTCTGTGGTACTCTGATACTTTTTCTATGTGAATTATTGTTATGTTTGCCTTTTTTAGGTTAATTATAAAAACCCTATTAAACAAATTTCAGTAGTTGCCATTTTACCCTGATGTCTTGTTTTAAAGAGTTTATTATTCTATGAAATGGTATGGTATATAATTTATATACTATATTGACATTTCATGTAAGCTATAAAGATAAAATTTTGTGAAATTAAAACTTATTCCCTAATTTATAAAATGATATATCTAATAAATATGTATACATTGCCTTTTGTTTCTTTTTAATCCGCTTAACTTTTTGTTTTTAATAGATTTTTATATTTCAGTATGTCAGTTCTTTTTCTTTCCAGAGTAGATATGACTTTTTGAACTTGAATTTTCAATACTAAGTTGCAGAACAGCATGAATAACTTCATTGCTATCTGAGGAAAAAAGAAAAACTCTTAGCTGTTCCTGACAAGGATCATTTGACACTACAAAAATGTGTTTGATTTTTTTTAAAAAAGAACATTATCTTGTAAATTTTGTATATGGTTTAATCTTTTTATTTTTCCCAAGAAATTTCAAAAGAATCACTGTTCTCTAATGTGACCTTGTGGGTGCCAGTATTCAATTTATAACGTTGTTTCTTACCACTATCATGTAACAATTCAAAGTAATTTAATTTGAAAATATGTTGCAAGGCTTCTTAAAGGCTAAATATAGAGGATGTGTGTATCTGTTATGTTTCCTTCAACCACTAATTTGATAATTCCAAGGAGAAGAGATGGTTTAAGGGGATCTGGTATGAACTGTTCTCTATAATCTAGCAAGGCTTGGATCTCATGTTTCCTGAAGGAGAAAAATATCCTCATAAGCTTTTGTTATTGCTTATATAAAAATCAACTTGAGGGCTTTCTTATTTTCCTTAATATTTCTGCTTAAATTGTATCAAGTTTTACTTATCCTAACATCATCAGTGAAAGAATTTTATAGTCATCTTTGCATTGTATCTCTCCTTGTCTCCTTAGTCCAGCAAGCATTGTTATCATCAAATAATATGAGTTGTTTTCAAATACTAAGTTTATTTTGTTTAAGAAACCTTGTTTTCTGCTTTTTTCTCTCTCCTTTATTGTTGTTGCATTTAATATTTGGGTTGTTTTTCTTAGGTTGGAATGACCGAGTTGCTTAAGAAACTATTTTTAGGTTCTAGCAAGTTTCACTATTTTTCAAAAGCACATTTGTAATTGAGGAGAATTTTTAAAGTGTTAATAGCATGAATTTTCAGGTTGCTTATTACACCAATCATTCATTTATTTATAAACTATTATGTATTTTAATATAGAAGATAACTTTATTTTTAGCATGAATGTTAAAATCACCTTATTTTGTGGAGTTATAGATAAAAATTATTATTCACCTATTTTTTCTTACCCACTGGAACTAATCAGAAATTAATTACTTAAATTGAAGGTTCAACCCCTAAGAGGATCACCTCTTCAGACTCAGGATATTTTAAAACAAATTTCGTATGGGTTGTTATAGCACTAACTGACAGTGGTCTGACTGTAGATGGGTGTCCCTCTTATGAAATGCACAAAAATAATGACATCGAAAGGCCCAAACGTGAATGGCAGGGTAGGAGGAGAGGCGAAAGTCAGGTAGAGAAGGAGTGAGCCCCTGGAAAGGAGTGAGGCACAGACACTCACTAATTTCCCAAATATTCTAATGTATTATAGAATTTGGAATTCATGTACTTACAAAAAATGTTAAATTTTATATCATGTGAATTTTTTTTTTACCAAAAAAAAGGAAAAAAAAATCCATTGTTAGTGATAGTGCAGTTTCAGATGCTTTGTTATGGTAGCTATTACAAAAGATCAGTCTAAGTAATTGAAGTTTAATAATGAAGTAGTTTTTCTTTAAAGGTAGTGACTTCTAGTTCCTGGTTGAAATCTGTATTATCTAGTTACCCGTTTTAGAAAAATGACTCTAGGAGTTAAACCTTTTAGAAATCTTCTTGACATTTTAAGAAAGTTGGAAAATGTAGTGTATAAACTAGTCTAACAATCTATGTAATAGTGTCTGGCTACTCCTTCAAAGACGATGCTTATGAAGGAGGCCACCAGGCCTTCTTCTGAACACTTTGTATTTATTGTCTCACTTTTTTCCCTTAGTCACCCTGTGAATGACTAAGATCCACTTTTTTTTTCAGGTGAGAAGAAAGGGGTAAGAACAGATTAGGGAGACTTCCCAAGGCTGTGGACACCAAAAGCCGTTGCTTTTCAGTCTGGTCTGAAATAAACTTGATTAGCACATACCTCTGACAGAATGTCACGCAACAGATATGTTAAGACATTTATTGAAAAAGCAATTGTTCTTGACTCTTTGTATGGCTTTTATGCTTATAGAGTCTAAGATCAATTTGAGAAACCAGATATAAATGGATGTAATAATCTTGATTAATGAGAAAGATATGAAGATGTCTGTTGATTTATTATTTGTGGGAACTCCTAAAGTTCTTCCTTTGAGAGAAACTAAGTTTCTTTTTAAATTATAGTTTTGGTTATCCTACAAGGACAAATGTAAATGATTGCATGCTACTAGCAATGGTAAATTTTAAATATTTGGACAAAAGCTATGTGTCTTACTTCTGGAAAATTAAAATGAATTTCTTTCCTTCTTGTTCTAAAAATCATGTAGGAAGTCCTAATACTGTCTTGATTTCTTTGTTGTATATATCTCAAAACTGTAAGGAAATATATTTTAGTATGATTTTGGCTTATCCTTAATTAAAGGAAGACATCAAGCCTAGTTTCTGTCGCTTCAGTGTTAATTTATAAACGACCTTGGGAAAGCTTGCTCCATTTCCATCCCATTAAAAAGCACTTGCACAGATGGCGTTTCTTTTAGGCTCCAGGTTAGTTTGATTCCATGACTTGCTAAGCTTTGTTTTACACAGTTATTCTTATTTTCCAACTTGTGCGTGTCCTTATCCAGTGCAAATTCCTAAGGTTTCAATTGTTCAGCTCCTGTTTTTCTATCTCCAGGTGAACTTGAATCTGTTGCTATTATTTCCATTTCATGTTTTAGAATTTGCTAACATTAAGTATTAAAATCTTTCTCCATGCATGTTTTTTTTAAAAAAATTCCTATTTCTTTTAACCTGTTCCTGATGTCATCTGGATAGTAACGTATTTCTGGGGATAGGGCCGTGGGCCTTTAAAAGTTATCCTATTTCATCTGGGTTGGTCTCATGTGACTGGCATTTATGCCTTGCCTTATACTTGCAGTGTTGTAGTCAGAAGTGCTGAGTTTTGTTCATTATTTTGTCCCTGACATTTAGTCATTATCTGTCATCCACTTAGCAGGCACCCAGAAAATGTAATTCTGCAATTCATTTCGTGTCTTTAAGCAAGAATACTTGTGACAGCATTTTGAGAAGTACTGTTTGTGACATTATACTGGATAAAATTATGTTTTAATTAATTAGTGGCTATGTTTAAGCTTTCACTAATAACATAAAATCATGGAATCACTGAAATTATATTTCTCTCACTTGTTATAATGATATGCATGACACAAAACACACAAGAACAGAATTACAAATAAAATTCTAGTACAGTAATTTCCTTAGGGTCCTCATTTAAAGTTATGAGTCTAATTTCAATAATTTCCCATAATGTAAACAGTTCAATTTCATTATATTCGTTTTGAGCATGTTTCTGCAGTGTACACAGTTTAATCTCGTTTTATTTCTTTATTTTTCCACTGTGTTTTTGCAGAGTACAAATTTTGATCTCAAGCCACCAATAGAATGCTTTTTTCTTTTACTCTGTTGGTGCTGCTGCCTGCATATATTTTGCCAGGATTCAGTTCATGACCACGTGTTGAACATTTATTCCATTCATAGTACATCAAGTATATTGAGAATGCTTATGAATACATTGTGTTAACTACTGGAATCATGTTCAAAGACTCGCAAGGGACTTTACCCTTTATTTTTTGAGCCTGTGTAAAAGTATTTATTCATAAACTTCAACGTAAGGTTTTCCTTCACCTTGTCATTTTAATCTAAGAGCAAGATTTTGCCATCCATTTTTTTTTTTTTAGGAAATAGGGGCAGATGTCATCACTGACTTACAGTATTCTGTGCTCTTAACATCTTATCTGCTCATACTTGTCTCAGAGTCAATTTCATGAGGGAAATATTCTATGCAAAAAACTAAATGTGGAGGTGTTAAGAGCTCAGCACTTTCCCAACAGTTATAGAGTAAGTAGTTTTGGGGGCTGAGTTGATTGTTGTTAATTATACTCCATGATTATTTGAACAAATAAGCATTTATTTTAATCAATTTAGCAATTTTGTTAGTTCCTGACAGTCTACTTTGTACTGGTCACTGTGTTGTGCTATACAGTTAAGGATAGAACGATAAGGAAACCAGTTGTTGTTACTGAGTTTCTGCCAGAGTGGAGGTCAGGGCCCAAATGCATTGCAGTAACTGCAGTAACATTTAGGAGGAAAGAGAGCTTTTTTTCCCTCTTATTTTCTGTAGTTATTGTTTATGAAGTACTTACAGTGAGGAAGGCCTTAAAATAAGCAATTTGAATATAGAATCTCATTTTCTCTTTTCAACAGCCCTGTCTGCATTTTACAGATATAGAAAACTGAGGTAGGAACATTGTATTCTGGGCTCATCAGAGAATGTGTAGTTTGTTCTTTGAGGCCAAACTGGAGAAGGAAATCAGTAAGTGGGGAACGGCACGATCAAAATGGGCCAAGAAGGAGGTCTAAAAGACTTAGGCAAAACATATTCACTGAAAAAGAGTCATGGGTTGTCACCAGAATTGCTTTAATACTTTGATCATCTCTGAGCCTTTTTTGGATTACATTTTGTCTTGAGAATCATATTTCTGGCATAGATCCCTGGGAATATGTGGGAAGGACATCATAGAATGTCCCAGTTGGCTGGAAGTGTGGAAACATCTGAGGGATTTTTCTGGCCAGGTCCAGTAGGAACAGAAATCATACTGCAAATTCTGATTTTGGAGCATTTCAGGATATGGGAAATTGAATTCAGTGAATATGGAAATAATGATGAGAAATCCATAAACAAGTTTTAAAAATAGGTGACTTCCATGCCCTGTTCCTGGCTTTTCCCATGGTGACACACAATTACATTACATTGCACACGGACCAAGTATGCAGATTGTGTAGCAGTTGGCTTTATAACCTGGCTTCTGTGCATATTGGATGTATTGAATTGAGTATAAAATATAAAAAGAAAAGTCAAAAGTAAGCCCATCACCAGATTATAAATATAATATAGTTCAGAGAGAAGAGAGGCTTTATTCCTTTTTATTACTAGATTATCATTGCTTTCAGTAGTTAGTTGAAACACTGAAGCACCGTTGTTTGAGAGTAATTCTAATAAGGAGTCTACATAGAGGAATCTCATAAAATACAGATTAAAAAAACAATACACATTTGTTAACTTTCTTCAGTATGGCAAAGAAGCCGGCAACCTAGTCTTCTGCTCCTCAGTTGAACTGCTAACAAAGAGTTAGCGAGAAACATCCTACCAGGATTATTTAATGGATGTGTAAGACATTTGTTAATTTTAAGATCTAAATGTTAGACAATCAGAAAGTTTAAGCCATTAAACATAACCTAGTTTCTTTCAGTAGATTAACATTGCCTCAAAGTAGTAATGTCGTTTATACTTTGAAAGAGATTTAAAATGCTTGCACTTCACTCATATTACTGTATTATATATTTTGAATTAGTGGAAGGTGATTTAGTGACTTTTAGATTCATTTAGAGTGAGAGAACTAAGGCAGTTCTGCAAACCGATGACATCAGTTTCTGCATCACTTTCAGCCAGGTGGGTCTGTTGGTCTTGAGTGTGTCCTGTAGTCCTGGGGTAACTGTGGATAAACTTTGTCTCAACTTACCTGTTGAAAGACCGTGAAAGCTCTGGTCGTTTCTTTCTGACATTAAGCATTGTTAGTTTCTTAAGTGCCTGACCACGCGGTATGCTTTTCAGAAGTAGTTATCATCTAGCTTGTCCTCCAGTGGGCAAGCTCCCATTTTTTTCTCTAGTACTGAGGTTAATTCCATCATCCAGACATCCTTTGGCTAGGCAAAACCTGGGGGAGCTTGATCTTGAAGTCAGCAATCCATTAATACATCTGGGACTTTTGTCTTCCCTGGAAACCTAGCATACTTTAGTTTCATATTGAATTATTAATCCGTGGATCTATTGATTACTAGATTGTTTTGAGAAAAAATTTCCCCCATTTTTATTAATTTATATATCAATACATGGTGTTTACAATGAAATTGAGTATTTTGTACACACACATATCAACAAGGGTGACTCTGATTTGGTTGTTTGGGTTCAGTGCAAGAGTTCACTTCAAAGCAATGGCTTTTGGGGGTTGGAATAATGGCTTAGTGGTTAAAGCACTTGCCTAGCCAAGTGCTAAGTACCTGAGTTCAATTCCCCAGCACCACACAAGCCAGGTATGGTGGTGCACACCTGTAATCTCAGCACTCAGGAAGCTGAGACAGAAAGATTGCTGTGTGTCCAAAGCCAGCCTGGGTTCCATAGTGAATTCAAGATCAGCCTGGACGACAGAGTGAGACCTTGTATCCCAAACAACCAACCAACCAACCAACCAAAAATGGCCTTTTAGACATTTGATGAGCAATGCTTCCTTATACAGTTATGGTTTGTTAGCTTTCTTTACTTTTGTGTGTGTGTGTGTGTGTGTGTGTGTGTGTGTGTGTGTGTTTGTGCATATCTGTAGTGAAGACTGAATTCAGGACCACGCACATCCTAAGCACACAACCTACCACTAAACTACATCACTATATCCATTGTTAATTGTCTTTGCATATTCAGTATTTTCAGTGTTCTATGAAACTTTTCCTGACTCTCAAGTCAAATTGACAAGTCACTCCATATTTAAATCCAACCAGTGTCCGGCTCATGTTTCTAAATGCCCGTACGTGTTATACTTTTTGTTTTACAGCAAGAGTAAAAGTATTAATTGCATTTTATAGTGAAACTACTGAATGTTTAAAGGTAGCTAACAGTTTTCAGGGCTATGCCTTATTGGTAGACTGCATACTTAGTGTGAAGTTCTGAATTCAGTCCTCACCACCACATTGCTTATTGCTGTATATTATGTTCCTGTTTATGTGGTTTTCCAATGTCATTCTACTGAGAGACAGAATAATCTTCTTATGCCAGTAGTAGGATAGCATAAATATTTAATAGTGTGCAAAATTACAGATAGGCAGAACAGAAAGGATAAATATGTCCTGGAGATTTATTGTACACTGTGGCAACTATAGATAATAAGAATATATTATATGCTTGAACATTGCTAAGAGTAGATCCTAGATATTCTCACCACAAATCATTAGTAAGTACTTGAGTAACAAATGCTAATTAGTGTGATTTAAACATTTCATACAATATAAATATATAAAAATATGGTGTACAGCATAATTATATACATTTTTACTTTCTAATTACACCATGAATATAACTGGAGGGAGATCAGCAATTGTCACCAGATGAAAACAGGAGGAAGTGGGCTTTGTTCTGCTTCCCCTCCTGTCTCAGGCTGCTGCTCCAGAGCTCTGCTGACCTTGACTTCCTTCTGGTACACAAATTTGGCTACATTTATCTCTTTTTAACTTGGTTTTCCCTGATCTTCTAATGGGAGAAAAATTTATTCTTTGCCTTTATTTAATAAATGTGAATGAAAGGAATAAATAGTTACAATAATTGTTGCATTGCTACTACTTTAATAGTCAAGAAAAATGATTTATTGTCTCTTCGAAGGTTTGCCCTTGTTTTAAAATATCACTGGGTTAAGGAGACAGAGTAAGAGATATTTGTGGACGGGTGTTCACCACTGATAGGTGTTTTTAGGGGTCATCACCTTATCCAGGAATATTGAACAGTGAGCTTTATAAGTTTGTGTCTAACTCTTCTTACATGATTCTTTTTTACATACAAACAAGATAACTAAGTTTCTTAAACTTTAAAAAGTCAACGTGTTATAAATTTGTTGTTTTAAGAAACAAGACTTTAATATTTTGCAAGCTGAGGACCTTTGAGTGTCAATAGAATAGAAGCCCTGCCAGCTGACGGAACAATTAGATATATCCCCATTCCTTTCTTACGTGTTTGAGACAGGGTCTCACTTTTGATGTGCTTGTGCTAGGCTTAAACTGTAACATCCATCTCACCCTTCCAGAATGCAAGATTACAGGTGTGTACCACCATATCTCATAGAAGGAAGACATGCTTAAGTAGGCCGTGTTGGTACTTGACAGAGAGAAATGATTCTTAAAAAAGCAGAATTTAGTATACGGAAGGTGTCATCTGAAGTAAAGCTACTGTGTAGAGAAATTCAACAACCTGTGGTAAACAGGTACAGCACACAGTCAGTGTTCAGGAGCCATAAATAGTCAAGTTCAACCTGAAATGCTGTCGGAATGGTCATCAGGAGAGGGGTATGCATGACCAGCAGCGATGTGTACCAGTAGTGTGTGTGCGCAACCATCACCAGGCATATGTTTGAGTCAGTATTGTAACAAAAGGGTGGTAAGTGGAAAGATGTGACAAACTAGAAGGAAGACATGGATGGGATGAAGCCCTATTAGAGGACTGCTGTCTGCCAGGCCCTGGATTCGTCCACCATCTGCTAAGGACGGCCTCTGAGCCGAGCACTCGTAGCCACAATATCATGGATAACTTAGCTGTTACCACAGTACTCTTAGAGTTATTCTTCTTCATTTTGCAAATGAGGAAATTTACTTTTCCCAGGTCTCTAAAGATAGTGAAGTATAGATGCATGTCTGGGGCCCTGGTTCTTGAACCTTCATTTTCAGGATCTTGGCAAGATGGACGAGTGCTCACGTTTGTTAGGGATCCTTTCCCCAGCCCTGGAAAAGATGCTGTTGGTCATGGTTGGTTTCTCTTTGCAAGTCACTTGAAGAACGATGTATGCACACTCTTTTTTTGGGTGTCATCCACATTGCTGTTGGCCGATCACTTTTAATAATTCAAGGAAGCAAATGGTGGTTACAGATATAAGGAATTTAAATGTATTTATAACTACCTTAGATTCTTCTGTCAAAAGGCAGTCCCTGTAAAGGGAAGAGCAGAAATGGGAAGAGAAATTGTTATAAGGATGGTGCTAAAGAGCAGTGGAGGATGTATGCTCTATAGCATGGCCCCTTAGACCAAAGAATGATATTCTGAGAGGGAATAGACAACAGCTTGCAAGGACTCCAGGGTGTGTGGTCAGCAGACGACTAAATGACCTGATGAAGAGATGTTATAGCTGAAACTGAAGGTGGTAATTTGAAATGAAGCCTGGGAAAGTGTGAAAGACTTTAAGTTAGAAGGCAGAGGAAGAAAATACCTTGTACAGTAAATCATCGAAAAAATTAGCAGAGAAAATGACTCGACAGCAGCCTCTGATGAATATGTATTGACACATATTTTACAATTGATCAAATAAAAGAGGAAATTTAGTGCATTGTGATCTTAGGAGAAACATTACATACACTGAACAGCATGTGACTCAATGGAGAAGTGAACTTTCTTTTAGAAATGAGATCTAAGAGAAACAAACGGTGAGCAGGGAAGAAGATCTCCATGTAAACTGATTGATTAATACGTGAACACATTATTGTTTCTGTTAAAATGAAAGTGCAGTGGTGGTTTTGAGACTATATACTAGACAGCAAGACCAGAGTAATTGACAGAGACCTTCCAAGCATGACGGTCGGATGTGTGTGGGGATCTTCTTTTCCGGACAGCTTTGACAGTCTCTTGGCCATTCAGATGAAAGCAGAGCACGTGATAAGCACTGTTTAGTTTCTTTTCTGAAAATTCCTTCATTGAGAACACTTGTAAGCCATTATGGAGGTGATCAAGTCTCTGAACATTCTTCTTTTTAGCAAGAATGGTTGGTGAGAAAATAATCATGTTATGCCAGAGTTCATAATAGTCAAGAAAAGAGATACTGAGTTGAGTTAGATAAAGACCACAAGCTTTAAGAAAACACTAATCAAAAAGTCTAGAGCAGATACTTGGAAATGAAGTTAATGAATAATAAATTAATGTAACTGTCTTTCATATAAGGCTAAATACTCAGGCAACCGTAACTCAGCTATGGCCAAGATCAACTGTGTATTCAATATTATATTTTAAAGATGTTACCTCCTTGTTAGTTGCATTGTACCACCAGATGATGAATGATGATTTTATTGGCTTTCTGGTAGTGATATTGAAGTGCCAGGTACGTTGTACACTCGGCTTAGTAACTGCTGCATAACTTGTTGACTGTGAAAAAGGCAAAAAGCTGTTAAAATAATCTTTGTCACTAGTTGTTAGAAGAATCGTGCACAGTGCTGCTCTCTCCACTGTAATTCTTCACATGGGTAAATGCTAATGTTAGGTGAAAAGGGCTCATCACAAAGAAATTTTTCTGAAAATTCAAAATTATTTTTTTACTTGAAATTAATGTCTTGTTAGTGTGTATGTGTTCATGTGTGTGTGAGAGGATTTGTTCATGTTCATGCATGACCAGTGTCTTATAGCAAAGAAGCCCAAGTATATAACTTTGGGTTTTATTGTCTCTTATTTGTCTTTATTTAGTCTCTTTTATTGTACATCTACGAGTAGATGTACAGTATTAGTTAAATGTGTTTAAGACTAACCACAAAAAGAGTAGTATGGTGGGTGTGGTGGCAATATTTTCTTTTAGGAGCAAATTAGAAGAGAAAGCAAGTTTCATAGATGGCAGATGCTCTGTCTCAGGAATGTCACTACCAGTGTAATAAGGGACAAAATTGTATTTGCCAGAATTTTTAAAAAGAAGACACAGAGCGTCTAAAGTAAGACTTCACTGAGGTGTGTTCTGTCACGACTGATGGTCCCTGCTGTGGTATCGTTCTGGGGAAACCTGGTGACCTGCAGTCGTGTTCTGTGAGTGAGGCTGTAATCTCGGCCATCATACCCTGTGCGCTCCTTCTCTGTCCTTGCTTAAGACGACGCTTAGTTCTTACATTGTATGAATAATGTGTAATCACTTTCTTAAAATCTTAAGCGGAATATTTGCTCACAGAGGAAGCACGTTGCTCGCACGCCCAAGGTGTCTGCTTCTCTAAGCGGATTGCTTCACCCAGTTGCTGTCTTCTCCAACCCCTGGTCCTGTCACCTGCCTCAATCACCCTTCTTGCTTTGTTTCTTTTATTAAGGGGCCAAGCTGCTTCTTAACGTCACAGGGCCTTTGAACATGCTGCTTGTTTGGTCTGAAATGTTCTTTCCCTCCCTCTTCCTGTGACATGTGCTGCTTGATGCTCATCCTTCAGCTTAAATGTCAGCTCAGAGAACTTCTGCTCATGTACATAAAGTAGAAAGAGCTCAGGCTCAGCACTCTGTTTATTTCTCTCAAAGCAGTGTCTATTCTGTGTGCTCATTTATTGAACGTTCTTGTCCCTCTCAGATGTATTGTGAAGGTAAAGCTGGGTTGTTCTGCTTGGGTTTGCATCTTATATCACCATTAGTTCCTGCGACAATATTTTAATTACATAATGGATCTTCATTAAGTATTTTAAAATCAACTTAGAAATGATTGATTTTCAGCTCTGCTATTTTTGGCTTGAACATTTGGTAATTTTTCTGTAGCATCATCATGTTTTATTTCTGAAAGGGCTTGTGAATTTCATTTAAGTAGCTTTTCAGATGGAAGGGTAGACTCAGCCCAGGTTTCCTGTGATGATGTCTGTAACCAGAACATAACTGGGCAGAACCAACCAGTTGGCTTACTTAACAGTAAATAAAAACATGGCAGCGCTCTGCTATGCTGATTGGTTACTTATCCCTCTTTGATGTAGATTTTGACATGCTATACTTATATAAGAATGCATAAATATATAGACAAATGTTCTTAAAATCTCATTTCACTGTAGTTGAAATATGGCTCATTTGGACTAGGCACAATCTTTCTTGAAGCAGAAATCTGGAGACTGTCTCAGAATCTCTTCTGTGTGTATAACTGCAGACATTTGAGTGCCTACACAGTGACCCAGACCCAAGGCCACCTGCTGTGGTTTATTAGTTACATTTATACTCACAACAACTCAAAGGGATAAATATGTTATTCTGTCCATTTTGTCCATAAGGGTTAAAGAGTGTCTATAAGTCATGAGATTTATTTTATGTGGCCAGACTAATAATTTTGCCACCATGATATTTTTAGTTTTAGCTAAAAGTTCTTTTATTTTCCTGAACAACTAAAACTGATAATAAAGAAGATCAATATAACAGCTGCGGTCATTTATGATTTGCAGAGTAGTCTAAATTTAATATTTAACAAATGCGTGTCATGTTTTTGACTAACTTGTCAAATAAATCTTTGGTCTTTTCAGGTTTCATATGAAAAGAGCCCTTCTGTGCCCACTGTATAGAAAGCTGTTTGTATAAAGAGTCTCAAATGAGTGTCGTTGACCTTTGTGTATTTTGTTCAGATCCTTTTGTGTGTGTTGTTCTCCTGGGTGCCTGCACAAGAGACATGCACATTCTCCTTTGTGTATTTTCTTTGTTACAGTGACAGAGGCACTAACTGCGTTAGACCAAAAAAATGCTATGTATGCAGTAGTTCTCCTGTTCGAGTCTCGGTCCCAGAGGGCTGCTTCTCAGTTATTTCTAAGTCCACAGCAGTGGAAGAGATTTCAGTTTGTAATGTTCAACCAATGGGTATGAGCTTTAAAGTATTATATATGAGCCATAGGAGATCTAAAACTAGGTGTAGTGCTTTTTTATCTAATTGGTATTAAAACTGAATTGAACCAAGAATCTCTCTTTCCCGATGGTCTCCTGAAATAGCTTCCGTATCTTCTGTGGCTGTGAAATCTCCAGCAAGACAGTCCGTATGTGGCACTCCCTGTAGTATTTTCTTCATGTCCAGGCACAGGGTTTTTTGCTTGTTATTTGGTTTAGCTTTTTGGTTCTGGGGATCAAATCCAGAGCTTCACACATGTAGTGCCACTGAGTTGTACTTCCACCTCCTTTAACCTTACCTAGAATAAGCCCTTCAATACGGAAGGTTTTAGTCATGTTTTTGTAAGTTTTTCATCTCTCAGTGACACATTGCCAGTTGCATAAACATGACACTTTCCACGTGTTGTGATTTACTCTTAATGATTGTCCCAGATCTTGTAATATATGTATTTTTTTAAAGATAGGATCTTTCTTTGTAGCCTAGGCTGATCCTGAAGTCTTTCTGTCCCCAAGGCTGTTCTCAAACTCATGGCAGTCCTTCTGCCTCTGCCGCCTGAGAGCTGAGATTACAGGCATATGCCACTAATCCCATCTAATTTTTAGGTGTGGGGCCTTGTGCATGTTAGTCAAGCGCTGTAACCACTGATAAACACTCCCAGTTCTGCAAATTGTTTATAATCTAAGTCCTCTTTCAAGTGACACTATGCTCCTTTGCAGGTAGTATAAATGCTTGGTGGCAGAGAGTGTCCAGTTCTTCTCTCCATGCCTATTATACTGTTAGTCATTCAGTTCACTTATGTTTGTGGTATAATCCACTTTATCCACAGGACACTGTTAGGGTTACTATGCTGCACAGCTATCTTTTATGTCAATTAAGAACAGAGTGTTTTTATTTTAACTTTATTCAGCCTTCTTTCTTTCTTACCGATTCAAGTTTATGACCATATAATTTTTTCTAGTAGAACTTCTCCATTTCCTGTCATATAAATATATTAGCAGTGAGTTCCTTTAGTCGTGCTTACTGGGAAAATTTTTATTTCTCCTTTACTTTTGCAGGGTTGCTGAATATAGAATTCTAAGTGTTGTTTTTAAAAACAAGTATTTCAGTCTACTTTCTTCGTGCTTCCATTGTTTGGCTCAAGGAAAATTGCTGATATTTCAGTTTGTTCCTCCTTTATTTTTTTTCCTGTAGGAAAATTGAGTTACCACTTTGAAGCTTTTTATTTCTCCTTATTTTACTCTTCAAAATACATTTTACTATTGGATAATTCCAAACAGTCATGCATCACTCTTAGCCTTTTCAAGGTTCTTTTAAAAAAATGTTATTGTCTTTACTTTCCCTTGGAATTATTACTCTTCTAACTTTTAATTTTGTTACTGTTTCTGGCCTTAATGACACAGCATGGCTATTCTTATTCTTAAAGTATCTGAACATTGTCCACAGACACATGTCAGATGTTTACCTGTAGTGACAACGAGACATGAGCCCACCTGGCTGTTTCCATTATTTTCTTTATTAAAGTAACTGCACATCTGGATTTTGCTGGTCTCTTTAAAAGTAGAGTTATTTTTTTTTCCATTAGTACATACATTAGGAGTGGAGCTATGTCTAGATATTTGGTATGAGTAAGAATTGGTGTGACCTAGTAAAAGTAAGAGTATCATATTGCATGAAACCTGGGTACACGCTGATGATCTCAGGGTAAGTGAAGAGTCCCTGCATTAAGCTCTTACAGCATTCAGTGCCGCTTTCTTTCACACATTAAGGCCAAATTTACCTGCCTGTTTTTCTGCCTAGAAGCCTTTTTGTCTTTTGTCTCCCCCTCTGTTACCACTGCCTATAAACATCATAACTTAACAAATATTAGCACTCTTCCCAGTGTGGATCCACTTTATACGAGTTGTACAGTACTGAATAAGATTCCTCTTTCTGTGCTGTGTTGAAGGAACTTGGTCTTAGAGTATTGGATGTTTTCCCCCTCACAGGAAATGTATTCAGAATTTAATTAAGAGTAATTTAGTGGAATAGACTTGAGTACTTGAAATAGTTATGCCTACAAATTTCCGTAGCATAGTAGTTCCTCACCGGTCTTTCCTCACTTTGCTACGAGGTTTATATTTCAAAGATCTGTGCTTTGATGTCTCTGTGCCTCATTCATCAGTAGAAATAATACTGAAACATTTCGTTCTTTTCAGACATGTTTATTTTGTAAAAAACATTTCATGATGTAAGTACAATGTTAATTTATATTCCTAACTGAGTTTAGAATACCTTTACTGTATCTGAAGCCAACCTGTGCCCCTAGGGTTGACGAGCATGTCTTGAGTATGTTTGCAAAGACGGTTTTTGTGTAGATGGTGTAAAACTCCTTGAATATTAAGAGAAATTTAGTGGTAGAAGTCAGTCTCTTAAGTAGCTTTGGAAGTAGGCATGAACTTCTGGCTTTTAATTTTTTTTTTTTTTTAAATAAAAACCAAAAACCATCCCGATGCTGGTGTGGAGGTAATTTTAGTTCAACAGAGGAGCACAAGTTTCATTAAAGGGCACACTTTACTTTTTGAACAATACTGTGCTGTTTCTTTTGAAGGGTTGATATTTCATCAGCATTAATACGGCCTCCACATGCTGTTATGACCTTGGGAAATTACTGGCTCTGTTGCACGGATAGGAATGGGCTGAGATTTTCAAGCCTTCTGTGCACTTGAATATGGAAAACCATAGAATTCCAGGGCCATTGCTTAGATTAAAGTAGACAATTCAGTTCATGACTGTCAGTAGTGGAAAATATCCTAGGATACAGATTTACCTTGTTCCTCTCATCTGTTTATGTAATTCTGCAGATAATCTTATTTTTAACTAAGAGACTAAATCAGACAAGAAAGGCTTAGGTTAAATGAAATTTTAGTTTTACCTTCACAAATTTGTTGTTTTCCTCATATTTTATTAGTATATATTTGTGACATATGGTGGTTACATTAAATTTGAAAAAGTTGTGCATATATGAGTCACATCAACTTCACAGTCATTTTCTCTCCCCCTTTCTTACCCTCCCCACCGCCCTGGCCCCCTGACTTCCAGCGTCTCACCCACTAGACTCTGTTATTTTTTTGTACTCTGACGTTTGCATATTAGAGAGATCATGCAATGCTAAATCTGCTGAATCTGATTCACCTCACTAAGGATAATGTTCTTAAGTTGTATCCATTTAACTGAAAATGACTTAAATCTGTGTCTGTGGCAGAGTAGTATACTCCATTGTGCACCTATATTTTACATTTTCTTTATCCATTGGTCTATTGATGAATATTTCAACATTTTCTTTGTTTTAGCTGTTACTAGCGCCTATAAGCATAAACATAAACATGGGTATGTATGTATCTAGTATATGATACTTTTCACTCTTTGGGAAAGATACTCAGAAGAGGTTTTGCTAGATGAAAAGGAATATCCATTTTCAGCGTTTTAAAGAATCTCCGTACTACATTCCATAGTTCTTGGTCTTGTTTACAGTCCCACCAGCAATGCAAAAGTGTTTTTTTTTTTTTTCTCTTGCACCCTAGCGAGCATCTATTGTTGTTTGAATTCTTGGTATATGGCACTTTTGTTGAAGATCAGGTACCTGAGGGTACTCAAGGTTGTGTCTGCATTGTTGTGTTCCATTGATCAGCTTATCTTTTTGTGCCAATGTCGTGTGCATGTGTGTGTGTCTGAGTGTGTGTGTGTAAATTTTGGGGTCTTTTATGTAGAGAATCATGCCATCTATGAATAAGGGTAGTCTTACTTCTTCCCTTCCTGTACATATTTATTTTATTTCATTTCCTTTCCTGATCGCTCTGGCTAGCATAGGCGTCGTGACAAAGGAATAGCTTTGTCATGTTCCTGATTTGAAGGGAAATGCCTTCAGTGTTTTACTGTTTAGTGTAATATTGGCAGTAGGTTTGCTGTAAATAGTTTCTACCAATTTTAGGTAAGAATTTTTATCATGAATGGATGTTGAATTTTGTCAAGTACTTTTTTCTACATCTGTTGATGTGATTATATGGTTTTTGTCTTCTTTTGTTTATGTGGTATACTAAATTAATTGATGTAGGTATGATGAACCATCCTTGCATTTCTGGAGTGAAACCAACTTGATCATGTTGTATGGTCTTTTTAATGCGTTTTGCATTCTCTTCAACAGTGTCTTATTGAGTGTTTTTGCATCTATATTCATGAAGAAAATTGGCCTATGGTCTTCCTTTCTTATTAAGTTTTTGTTGAATTTTGGTATCAGGATAATACTAGCTTCTAGAAAGGAGTTTTGGCAATGTTGCTTCTCTTCCTATTTCATAGGACAATTTGAAATGTGTTGGTGATAATTCTCAAAAGTACTGATGAAATTCTGTAGTGAATCTGTCCACTCCTGGGTTTTTCTTTGTAGGTAGAGACTTTAGTACTGCCTTAATTTTCATATTTGTTGTTGGTCTATTGAGAGTTTTTGATATTTTATATGTATCTAGGCATTTATCCGTTTCTCCCAAATTCCCCAACATAAGTTGAAGTATAAGTCTTCAAAATAGTTTCTTTTTATCCTCTAAATTTCAGTAGTGTCTCTTGTAATTTCACCCTCTTCATTTCTAATTTCATTGGTGTGGATTTTTCTTTCCTTTTTTTGGTTAGTTTGGCATTTATTCTTCTTAAGAACCAGCTCTTCAATTTATTGATATTTTGTATTATTTTTAGTTTTTATTTCATTTGTTTCTTCTCTCATTTATGATTACTTTTCTCATACTACTTTTGGTTTTAGATTATTTGTGTTTCTGTAGGAGCTTGAAGTGCTTCATTAGTTTATTTATTTGGTGATTTGGGGTTGCTCATTTTTTTAATGTGTTCATTTATAGTTATAAATTTTTGTTTGGATACTACTTTCATTGTGTCCCATACTTTCTGGTGTAATGTGTTTTCATTGTCGTTTGACTCTCCAAAATTTTTAATATCTTCTCTAGTTTTTTCTGTGATCCATTTTTCAATATAAAATTGTTTTAAAATCAGGAGAACAAGATAAACAAGATTTATTAGCCAATAAATAATTGACGAAACCTTTTCAATATTTTTCAAAACTGAAAATACAATTATATCTTTGATGATAATTTTTTTGGAGAAAAATTCATTCTTACAGTTTTGAGATTTGCATTTTTTATAAAGAGCTGGCAAAAAGAGAAGATAGGCAATGATGTGGAATTTAGATAGGAATTAATCAGAACCTTCTAAATTAAAATGATATTTAGAATATACAGTCAGGTGACATTCAATATGCAATTTATCTTTTAAATTTTTCTTGTACTAATTAAGGGGAATAAAGAAACAAAGAAGTAGGGCATGCCAGAGAAATAAATAACCAAATTTCGACAGGTGACTATGGGGGACGTATTTTTAGCAATTTTGAATTTGCATTTTAATCAAAGCTAAACAATAAACATAATATGTGTTTTTTACACTCTATATTGCTTCAATAATTACAGCAACTAGTTAGATGTGATTAGTTGAAGTATGAAATTAACCTTTGGTTATTTTGTCACCCGATACATACATTAAATGATTCTATAACTTCAAAATTTATCTGAGGAACCTCCGATTTCTGAATCGTTTTCCAAAACAACTTTAAGAATATATTTCTAAAGTATCATTCATGTTTATACAAAATAGTAAAGCCTCTTGATGGTAGAACATAAATATTAGATTTTTTACATAGAATATTGTATTCTTCTATGAAACTCCTAAACATCGGGATTTTCAAAGTGTAATTTACACGCAGTTAATGTTTGAGCATTTAAAGGATGATTAACAAATCTGAGGATTATCTAAATCCTGAGCTTGTAACTTCTACTACTTTTTTTCTTTGTTAATGATTTCCTTCTCAGAGGACAAAGAGGATAACAAAGAGAACCTGCAATACAAATTAGTTAATTTTATTGCTAATGTTTATTTGTTTGGAGACATAGCGTAAGCAAAGTGATTGAAATGGGGTTTAAATTGATCTGGGGATTTTAGATAACTTATGTTTTCCTTTTCCTGGATCATCAAGAATTTGTTTTTGCGTTAGTCCTTTTTTAGCATCTTGCAAAGCTACAGTATTTTTAGCATCTTGCAAAGCTACAGTACAATATTATGAATTTAATACTGACATTGATAACCTTACCACCAACCTTGTTCTGATTTTTTCAGTTGTACTCATTTGTGGGTGTGTGTGTATTTAATTTTAAGACATTTTACTATGTATGTGTGTCTGTGTATCCACTGCAACAGTGTCTGAGCACTTCTGTCCTGAGGAGGACTCCTCATGTGGCCTTTGTCCTGATCACACCACTCCTTTGCTGGTCCCATCCCCCTATTCTTCACGTGGTAACTACTAACCTGTTTTTGTTTTCTGTCATCTAAAACATTATGTAAATGATTCTATACAGAATTCAGTCTTCTGAGCTGGTCTTTGATTCACTCAGGCTGATTCTCCAGGGATTCAAGCAAGTTTTGCATTTATCAATAGTTCCCTCACTTCCATTTTTGAGAAATACTCTGTGGTACAGGGATGGTACTGGTTTAAAGACCATCTCAGTTACCTCTGGATTTTACTTATCAGCAAAACTGCTCGGAGAGTTTCTGTACAGGATTTAAAAAAAATAAATATGTTATATTTCTCTGAAAACTTGGAATATTCAAGATTGCAATTCCTAGACCATTTGCTAGTTGTATACACATCTGTCCCTTCTCTTAGGTAATACTGTACTGTAAGTTTGCAAGATACTGTAATTGGGGAATTTGGTTAAAGGGCACACAGGATCTAGAACTAACCATGCCTCAGTCTATAATTTTCTCAAAATAAAATTTTTATAAAAATGCATGAAATTTAGCTTTAGTACTTTACATGTAACATTGTCTGTTGTTTTATGGTTGTAAGCTTTTCTGTAATTGCGATCAGGAAATTGTTTCTTTCTTAGCACTCTCTACTACTCCTGGCCAGTAGTTAATATTCAAATTACAGCTAAAGTTACTTCTTATTTCTCAGCCTACATGTTCTTTCTTTACTTTTTGTACTTTTGTAAATTTAATAGCAGTTTGAAAAAAATATTTTTTCACCCTTTGTTCTTTTTTGTTTGGACATATGACCACATCTTATCAGTGAAGATTTTCTATTTTAGTATAGGTCTGACCCACTCATGATTTCTTAAAACTAAAGTTTGTTTTAGATGTAGCTGCCAAAGACTTTCTTGGCTGCACCATTATTTTAGTACACGTGAGCTGATTGTACCTATTTACATGCACTAAGTCAGTGAATTCTATTTTCAAAAATGTTTTTTTATCATTATCACGAAAGAACCTGAATATGTTCAGTGTTTTACTTTAAAAAATTGCGCTAAGTAAGAGAACTGTGTGGAAGATACTCCTCACGCTTCCAGGGCAAACCGCTTGGTCATCCTCTTGGTCCGTTACGACTCCCTTCTTGGTGATTTCAACCCTAGTCGTGTGCATCTCATAGTCACTTTGCTGTTTTATATATTGGTATATTCATATAAAATGTGTAGCATTTGTGCCTGATTCATATTTGCATAAATATTTTTGTGCCCTGTGTCCACTTATTTATTTATTGATATGTGGGTCTTTATTATTCTCTGTAAATTTTTTATGAGTTTGTTGAGTGACTCAGAATATTAAACTAAAATTTTGGTTAGGTTTACATTGAATGTATTGATTAGTTTGTAAAACTATGGAGCTTTTCATCTGTGTAGTGTGTGTTTAGTAAAGAAAGATCTAAGTGATAAGGAATACAGCTGATAGTTTCTATATTTTCTTCCTTTTTTGATATTTTTAACAACAGAGCCCTACTGTTATTTTCCTAGTCTCTCTGTGGTAATGCCTAATTATCCAAGCTTGGATTATTTGTATTTGTTTGCTGTTTCTGAATTAACAGGTGGCTATTTGGCTACGAACACCTAAGTAGGTTGAAGTAGGTTTGTACTATAATTGTTGCAAGTATTCTCTTATTATAGTTCTGGTTGTGTGATTTTCAGTTACAGCAGTCTGTTAAATGGATTTAAAGCTTCATTTGCATCTACTTGAGTTTATGTACATAGATTCATTTACATAACAATCCAATTTATTTTTCTTAGATATAGCTCTGGCAATCCCACGCAAAATGGATGTTAGTTTACTTATTTATTTTGTCACTTCTCTTTACTCACTTGATTCCTGTTCTCTAGTGCTACTGGCTGAATTGTGTTGGTTCAATATTATGTGTTGAAACTCTGATCAGCTATGTGGGTAATTTGAACTTATGGTTTTTAAGAAAGTATCTAAGGTTAAGTGAAGCCATAAGGATGGAGCTCTGATTCCATAGAATGCAGTAGCCTTCATAAGAAGAGGAAGACAGCAACACCCCACTTCCCAGTTTGCCATGTGAGGATTCAATGAGAAGGTGATTCTCTGTAAGCCAGGAAAGGATCTCTCACCAGAACCGACCATGTTAGCACTGAAATATTGTACTTCTGGATCTAGAATTTAAAAAAATTATTTTTTATTTTTTAATTAATTAATTATTTTTTGGATTCAGGGTTGCAATCTGCAGCCTAGGCTTGCCTTCGACTCATGGCAATCCTCCTGTCTCAGCCTCCCAAGTGCTGGGATTACAGGTATGCACCACCACAATCTGGCTTACGTGGTGCTAGGGAATCAAACTCCTGTACTTAGTGCTTGACATAGCAGTTGCCATGCAAGTGCTTTAACTGCTGAGCCATTCCTCCAGCCCCAGGTCTAGAATTTTAAGAAAATAAGTTTCCATTACTTTAGGTACCTGGTACGTGATATTTTGTTATTGTGGCTCTTGCTGACTAAGATACTAAGTCTCACATTAGTGATTGCCATATTAATTAATTCTCTGGCAAATAGAATTATGAGCCATTTTCTATTAGAAATCATTGTAAGACAGTCTATTTTTGCTCCAGTGTATTTAGGCATTAAAGAAAATAAATGAACCATTGGTTGTTCTTTCCATTTTTGCTGACTCCTAATGAAGTACAAAAAATGGCAATTTTTCTAACTACCTCTGTGCCTTATATCCATTAGGCTTATAAATCATTCCTTTCCTTTCCCTTCCCTCCCTGCCTCCCTCCCTCCCTCCCTCCCTCCCTTCCTCCCTTCCCTCCTTCCTTATTTCCTTCCTTCCTTCCTTCCTTCCTTCCTTCCTTCCTTCCTTCCTTCCTTCCTTCTTTTTTTGCACTATTGGACTGTTCGGACTATTTGGTCAGAGTCCAGGTTGATCTACAGTCCAGGCTAGTCCTGAACTTACTGTGTAGCCTGGGATGGCCTCAGACTCATGGCAATCTTCCTGCCTCCGCCTTTATGTACTGGGATTACAGGTGAGTGCCATAATGCCAGGTTCACTTCTTGTCTTTTCTGAGGTTCAGGATACAAAACTATTTTGAAGTCTAATTCATTTGGGACATCTGAGACATACTGTAAGCTAGGCTTCTGTGATGAAAGAAAGTATTGATTTAAGTTGTAATATGTTTTTTTTTTTTTTTTTTTTTTCAGAGCAGTAGCCATTTCCAGAATTGGAGTTAGGGCTAGAGAGCGTAGTTCAGTGGTTAAAACACTTGCTTATAATGTTTTATTTAAATGGAAATACTAAATTTTTATTTTAAAATATCATGATAGGGTGCTTGGCTAGGAAATACGAGGCCCTGAGTTCAGTTTCCCAGAATCACCTAAACCAGGTGTTGTGGCATATGCCTGTAAGCCCAACACTTGGGGTGCTGAGGCGGGAGGAAGGCTGTAATTTGAGGCCAGCCTGGGTGATATAGTGAATTCAAGACTAGCCTGAACTACACTGAGAACCTGTCTTGAAAAAACAAAAAAGGAACAGAGTCTGTGCGCCAGTGCTATCTGTCAATTTCACTGGAGAGTGAGATCGTAATCATCAGACTCTCCTTTGATTAGCTGCACATTCCACCAGCACTTGAGGACAGTGATGGCTTAAAATGGATTCTGAACAAAGATTCATGGTTTTGCTTGCAAAGGAAGTTTGGTTCCAGGAAAATCAAAATTGATGAGAGGAACACAAATCATTCTTTGGTGTGGAGAAGAGAAATTTGTTGGACTGTAAGAGAAATTCTGTAGAGTTGTTGGTGGCCCAGCTTTTATATTTTGGTACCATGTAATCTGTGATAAGATATGTAAAGCTGAAATGTAATATGAAGATATTTTGTATTATTGTTTCTCTAGAGATAGATCAGTGAGAGTCAAAGTTGAATTGAATCAAGACAGAGAGGCAGTGCAATTGGAGGGAGAAAACTGGCTATAGCCAGGCTGCATTAGAGATGGCGGAATGGGCGTTAGGGTCTGTGGAAAAGCTTCAAATGCAGCAATAATTTTTTTGTCATTTCAATATATGTATTAATTGTTTAATATTCATTTAGTATTTTCTATTGTTGGAACATTTACCACATCTAGTTAATGTTTTAGGTGTTTAAGTTCTCCTTTAGAAGTTCAGATCCTAAAAAAATGAAACCAGCTTTTACATTGGATGTGTTTGAGGTTGGGTAGAATTCTTCTGTCTGACTAGTCTGTCGGACACAAGTTCATGATCAAGGGGCGGGTAACTGCTTTTGTGGCGATGATAGAAAACTGGCGCTGCTGAGTTTCCACTGTGGTTTGGGGCCTTTGTTTGTGCTGAGGCACCTGCAGGTTCCCCACCTGCTTTTGCATTATCAGTTGTGAAGTTGTTAATACAGTGGAAAGGACAGTGTCTTGATATTATTGTGAAAAATATTTCAAGTCTTTTTGCCTTCCTGAAACAATGCCAGCGATGTCTGGAGGTCTAAGGGCCACATTCTAAGTGCAGGAGGTCTCCGCCTGGAACATGCAAGGAGGTGCAGGTCCTTTGTGAGATGTTCATTCTGGCTTATCTTGAAAATTCAACTGTTTTGCTGGAAAAGTCTCTACATTCCATAGCACCAGAATATTTGTTTTTGAAGATTTCCACTGTTTTTATTCCCCAGAATGGTGATAGCTTTTTGGGAAAATAGCACATTTGATGTTCATTAAAGTAAGAAGAGTAGACAATATGTTTTTTTGTTGATTTTTAAACATTGGTTGCTTACATTTTCCTAAGGTACAGCACGACTGCCGTCAGATTCTAAGAAAATGCTCTAGTAAGAAAATGCAGAAAAACTAGTAATACATAAAATATTCAAGAGAGGAAGTTTCTCATCAGAATTATGAGTCTTTTATAATACTACAGAGACTATGTTGGTTAAGCAAATATAGACACTTTATTAGTTGTTTTATTTTGCACCATGCAGTCATGGTTTACAGATTTATCATTACATTTGGTTTGTTAACACATTTTAACAGTTGCCAGATACCACACACTGTTTAGAATATATACATACATATATGGATATATATATATATATATATATATATATATATATATATATATATATATGTATCTTCTTAATCTAGACACATGTTCATGTTAATATGTAAAATTCAGTGCATGGATTTTCTGAGGTGAAGATCGACCAAAAATTGCAACTACTTTATTCCAGTTATATTTAAGGATATGAATACAAGTACTGTGTTTCATTTGTGGTGAAGAATATTTTCTTTGTTTAACAAAAGATAAATCAACCATTTGTTTGAATTTTCTTTCTCTATTGTTTTGTGCATCATATAGACAAAACCCAAGTCCTTTAATTGTGTCTGAATTCATTTACAATACCTAAAGTTCACCCACACTTGTTCTCTTTATCTCTCCATGGAAACAGCACTCTGTAGCTGCTTCTAAAATTTCCCCATGCAAGATCTTTCCACTTTTGTATTTAACAGTATATTATTTTAGATTTTTAGTTTCTGTAGCCCTTTATAGAAATGCAGTAAATTTTAATGTTCTTTTAAAAATTTATGTTGAAATGAGTCAGCTATTCATTGCATAAATTGGTGCTTTTGGCCATCACTCATTCCGATATTTTTATTTGGCTATTTCTAAAATATTGTATTTTTATGACTTCGTAGGAATTTTTTTTTATTTTGGGGAAATGTATTAAAAATGTTTCTCTGTACCAACCTCTGCTGTATTTTCTATTTTAATATTTTCTGAGATAATTTACATAGAGTGAAGTGCTCAAATTTTAAATATGTGACTTGATATTTTCAGGTAGTTTTTACGGTTTGAGAGCAGTCAGCTTCACCGAAAATTGAGTTGAAAGGGCAGACAGAGATTTCAGTATCCCCTTCACTTCCAGGCCTCGTTGCATCTGATTGTCAACACTTCTTAGTAGAGTGTCAGCTATGTTTTGACTGGTAAACCATCATGGATACACCCTCACACAGAGGCCATAATTCACTTACTCTTGTATATTACATTGGCTTGGATAAATAATTATTACTTGTGCCTACCATTACAGCACCAAAAAGTAATCTCTTTGTCCTAAGAGTTGTCTGGACTCCACTTTTCATCCTTTTTAATCTCTTAATCCCTTGTAAATACTTGATCATTTTTGTGTCTCTGTAGCTTTCCTTTAATGTAGTTGGAGTAATGTGATATGACACTTTTCTGATTAGCCTCTTTCATATATGCTATGACTTTAATATTTCACCACATCTTTTCACTGTTTGATGAATCATTACATTTTAATGGTTAGTAATACTCTATTATCTAGGTATATACCACAGCTGATACACTGAGCTAAGGAAAGATGTGTTTGCTTTCAAGATTTGTCAATTTTGAAATAAAGCTGTTATGAAAAATCTGTGTGCAGGTTTTTGTATAAACATGTTTTCATACTCTTTGGCTAAATACCAATTATAAATGCTGGGTCGTGTGGCAAGAATATGTTTGATTTTGTAAGAAACTGTCAAACTGTCTTCCATAGTGGTTGCATTGTTTCATTCTGAGCAGAATTAATGTGCATTCCTGTTGCTCCAGACTCTTGCCAGCAATTGATGATGTCAGTATTCTTATTTGGGTTCTTCTAATAGTGTGTTGTGTTTTTTTGTTGTTGTTGTAATTTTCATTTCTTTGATAACTTATGGTATAGAACCTCTAGCTTAATTTTCTCTCTAAATATCTACTTAAGAGAGGTAGATATTATGTGCTTTTACTACATTTTTGGTATGATCGCAATATTGATTAATTTTTTTGCCTGTGGTTGTGATAGCTTACATTAATAGATTTTTCAGGTATTAAACTAGTTGCATGCCTGAGATAGGTTCATTTAGGTATGGTACATAATTACTTTTATTCATTTTTTTCCCCATGTGCAGTATAAGTCACCTGAGAATATATTTAGGACTGATGCTTTCTGTTTTAGAAGATAATAAATTATTGATTCAATTTCCTTTACAGATAAAAGCCTATTCAGAGTTCTTTCTTGTTTGGATTTTGGAAGATTATATCTTTAAGGGATTAGTCTACCTAATCTGGTTATCAAATTTGTGGTTATTGAGTGTTCTTTTAATATTCTATTATTGTCATTGTTGATAGAGTCTCACTCTGTAGTCCAGGTTGGTCCTGAATTTACGCTGTATCTCACTCTGACCTCAGTCTCATGGCATTCCTCCTACTTCAGCCTCACGAGTGTTAGAATTACAGGCACGGACCACCAAATCCAATTTACATGGTGCCCGGTAATCGAACCCAGGGCCTTGTGCTTGGTAAGCAAGTGCTCTACCCACTGATCTATGTCCTCAGCCCCATAGTATTCTTCTATTATCTTTTTAATATCTGTAGAATCTATATTAATATACCATTTTTTACTCTGATATATGTGTACTGTCTTCTTTTTCCTAGAGGATTAGAAGCTTATTAATGATATTTTTTTGAGTTTCAGCTTTTGGTTATCTTTAATTTCTGTTTATTTTTCATTTTAATTTTCATTAATTTGTGACCTAATTTTGCTGTTTTTTTCTCTTTACTTTGGTGTGACTTTATTTTTTCTAATTTTCTAAAGCAGGTGCTTAACTGATTGATTTTAAATATTTCTATCCTATGGATACATTCAATGCTAATAATTACTTTTTCTAGCAGTGCTTTCACTGTATCCTACAAATTTTGATAAGCTGTGTTTAACTTAGTTAAAATATTTTGAAAAATTTCTCAATTTTTTGATATGTTACTTAGAAATATGTGGTTTAATTTCCTTGTATTTGGGGATATTCTAGATGTATTTCTGTTACAGATTTATTGTTTAATTTTCTTCTACTCTGAGAATGGACATCGTAATACCATCCTTTTAGATTCATTGAGATGTGATATATGGCCATGAATGTTTTCTATCTTGGTGAATGTTCCCTGTGAGATTGAAAAGAATTTATAACTTGGTATTGCTAGATTAAGTAGACTATAAATGTCCATTTTACCTAGTTAATTGTAATATTATTTAGTTCAAGTATGTGCTTACTGATTATACATTGAATATTTTTATTTTTATGAAAGAATGTTGAAGTTTTTAATTGCAGTAGTAGATTTATCTGTTTCTCTTTGAAGTTTTTTTTTTGCTTTTGTTTCATGTATTTTGGTACTTTTTGGTTAAGTGCATATGTGTTATGAGTTGTGTCTTGCTTAACTTTTTTACCATTATACAACACCTGTCTTTATTCCTAGTGTCTGTTGTTGTAACATATATATATATATAATGTATTACCTTGTTTGGTATTTCCCTGCCTCCAGGTGGAAGATTTGAGCTCTTTGGTCTGGACTGTTCCTTTTTTTCTAGGTCATTTAGGTTCTGGTGAAGCCGTAATAGGTTAGGCCCTGGTTAAATGGTTTCCCCTGAGATTAGATTTTGCTATGGAGCACAGAATGCTGCAGTGTATTTTAAAATTGATTTTTTTCTCTGTCTGCTAGAAACATGAGAAATTTCACTATAAAAACCCAAAACAACTCCAGAAAGTAGCCACACCTAAGTATGTAGGCTCTTGCGTGGAGAGGTCCCGCCAGGTGTGCTTAGTTTTTCAAATATTTCTGTGCTGAGCCTGTGATTTGTCACTGCGACTGAGGTTTTCCCTTCTTGGCGTTGTGTTTAAAGAAAGTGTTGCCCTTAGAAGTGTGCCAGCCTCGGACTGCCCGGTGGCGGGGCCGCAGTTTGTGTTCTGGTAATCAGTCCTTTTAAGAAGAGTTACCGGTTTTCCAGTCTGCTTGGCTTCTTATTTGTTGATAGGAAGAAGAGATAACTTCCAAACTCCTTTCATGTTGTAGAAAACCTGCAAGTTATCACGATGTATTTCATCATGTTGTAATCTACAGTTTATATTTCCGCACAGCTACTATTTATATTTGGCTTAAGGGTGTTTTATTTGTTTGTGAGATTTTGTACGTTTTGAGTTCAGCCAAATGTCTTTAGCTAACATACCTTTCATTGAGCAATTGCAAATGAATATGTGGTGTGTGTCTGTATCAAAATTCCTCCTTGCTTATCTGATAATTGTGTTTTTATGTGATAGCAGTTTCCTAGGGCTGCAGAGCTCTTCATGAGTGATCTTTAAGATTACTTATCTGGTTTTGGTTCACAAGCTAGAAATATAGAGATCCCTTTCAAGCACATTTTTTCCCTAATATTTTCTGGAGAGAATAAATTGATAAGTGAGCATCTTTCTTTGCAGGAAACTTCCTGTTGTTAGTATTTTTAAAATATAAAACATATTTTTCTGACTTTTGCAGTCATTAGACCCAAATACAGCCATTTAAAACAAAAAGAAAAATAATCAGCCATAATTTCAGTGCATATTTAGCAGCCCTCAAATCAAGGAAGGATTATCAATTTCCATTAATACTTGGCTAGAACGAAGCCTGAGTTAACATTTACAGGTCTTAGGTGTGAAACTAAGCTCTGAAAATGAGAAATGGCAGGAGTCTGGAGGAGGTCATACCATATTTGTAGCTATTGTTACTGGGTTGCCACAGACAAGTCTGTATGCTATAAACAAACCACTTGGAAAGTGGAATAAATAACAGAATAACAAAAATTTCTAAAACATTGTTTGCAGTAGCATCACAGAGTATCTGGGAAGTCTGTAAAATACAAGTACCTGAGCTAGTAAAAATGTGAACATAAGGTGTTCAAATTTTCTGTACTCAGAACTGTAACATTCTGCTACAAGAAATTGAGGAAGACAAATAAAGGGATACATATACCACGTTCATGGTTTAAAAATGCTTCTCTGCTTTTTCTCCTCATATTGATGTAGAGATTTGGTGCGTCTCAGCCAAAATCTACTTATCTTTTTGCTGAAGCTGCTGATTCTAAAATTTATGTGAAAATTCAAAATATCTAGAACAGCCAAGCTATTCACAAAGAGAAAGCATTAATTTGGAAACCATGCCAGACTCAGGATCTACTATAAGGTGGTAGTAATTAACACAGTGTGATTCTGGCAATGTAATTGGTAAATAGTTCAGTGGAACAAATTAGAGAATTCAGAAATAGGCACAAAATTTTCTTTACTCTCTTTTTTCTTTATCTTTTTTCATATTTTTTCTGTATTTTTTCCTCCCTTCACTCTTTTAAAATATTTTTTCTTGTGCTGGAGGTCAAATCCAGGGTCTTGTATATGTTAAGAGATATACTCTACCACTGAGCTACATCCCTAGCCTCAAAATATGTATTTGGTTTTTGATAATGATACCTAAGCAATTCAATAAGTAGTAAAACTTGGTATTAAATAATATCATAATTTTATATTCATATGAAAAAATTAACCTGACATCAACTTTACACATAACTGGGTTGATTCATGATGTCATAGACCTAAGTATAAAAGTGAAAATTACAAAGCTTCCAGAACAAATCACAAAATACACGAGTTTTGGAAAGGCGATAAATTCTTAACAAGGCAGAATAAACTGACAATTTAAAAACATTAGAAGTTGAATAACATGAAAATTAAAAATTATGCACCTCTTGAGGCATAGTGAAATGACCACTTATTTGGGTAATGCATTTCTGAAATGCTTATATTTGATGAAGGAATTGTATCTAGGATATATTAGAAATTCCTATAACTCAATAAAGAGACAGCCTAATTGAAATATGAGTAGAAGTCTTGACCAGACATTTTTGTAACTGGGCAAAACCTGATAAAAGAAGGCATCTAACTTTATTTTTTTGTCATCAAGGAAGTGTAAGTTAAAAATCACCATGCTGCAACTCTGTAAAATGTCTTGTGATAGAAAGATTGAAAATATTTAAGGTTGGATGAGGAACAAGTTGAACACATCTACATCAATGGTGGGAATGTAATTGGAACAGCTGCTTTATGAAGTTGGCAGTTGTTAGGAATGGTGATCATACCCCTACCTTGTGACCCTACAGTTTCATTACTGGGCATTTTCCCAAGGGAAATAAGTGCAATGTTCATAAAAAGATCTGCAGAGCAATGTTTTTAAATAGCTCTATTAACTTCTCAAACCAAGAAACAGCCCAAATGTTTTTTAAGTGGTCACAACGTTACAATGTTCTTTTATATTTTGCCATTATTACCATATAATGGAACTTTAGTGATTTTTTTTTTCTAGGCTTAAAAATCATTTTGGTCAGAAGCCTAATGTTAATTGTATGGAGTTTTATGCAATATTTGCACATTACAAAGATCTGTGGAGATCTCAGTGGTGAAGTGGTTAGGGGTGACTCACCTAGATGAAGTTTTATATAAAGAATATTTGGATGACATAGTTTCAAAATGTTGCTGTTTGGTGACCAGCAGTAAATATAATGAATCGTATGAAGTTAAAGTTATGAACTATCTCCTATTTGGGGTGGTAATCAGAATCTTAAACTTCTCAGAAAGCGAGTAGAGAAGCTGGATAGTAATGGCCGTGCCCTGAGCCTCCCAGGGAATTCAAGTTCAGGTGGACAGAGCCAACTCATCCAAAAAGCCAGAAATACTACTCTGAAGAGTATCTGCAGGAGATGAAAGGGTCCTATTGCTAATGTCATATTGGCATTGCTGGTAGCAGGACAGGGAAGTCATAGTCGAGGAGAAGTTACTCAATGTGGACAGAACAGGTTGCTGATTGTACAGTCATAAATGCATTTAGGACTAGGGAAACCTAGTGGACAGTTGAATTTTAATAGAGTACATTTATTGGATCCAGATAATAAATTCGTAGGTCTTAACCTTAAAATGAAGAGAACACATTGTGGTGGACTTAAAAGTTGATGAAGATCAGGGGACAATTTGTTATTGTCTAGTCAGGGATGATTAAAATGAGAAGAAGAGGCAGCTCAAGGGCAGATGAACTTTATGAATTATGTTCGATATTAGAGGACACTATATAGTGTAAACAACATTGGCATGTAATCAGAGAGGCATCATTTAGCAAAGTGAGTGTCAAAGAAGGTTAATTTATTATTTAAGTGAGGTAGTCTGTCTGTATGGGAATTTTCACAAGGTTGTGTTTTTTGGTAACTACTTTCCTATTATAGGTAAACATCAGAATTGAAAACCTCTAAAATACTTTAACTTGCTTGGTGTCAGCATCTAAAAAGCTTTGACACCCTGAAGGATCTTTGATTGCCATGCAGGTTTCTGTTTCTTTCAAAACATTCAACAAAAATAATACATTTAACCACCTGAACTGCACGTCATTGGTGGATACTGTTAAATGATAGGGATTTTACTGGGCAAGAAGAGAGAAAAAATCAAGACACGATAGTTTTGCAGACATCTCAGGAGACTTTAAAATAATAAAAACCTCAACAATTGTAGCAGTTGAGTAAAGTAAGTCATGTTTCATCTTTGCTCCAAAATCCTTCAGATTTCAAAGGTCTTATAATAAATGTGTTATCTCTGGGTTTTTCCTTGCTGCAGAAAGTGAGCTGGGAGATGGTAGCAATAGATTGCAAAATACTTGAACTTGACTCTCTTTGTCTGATGAATGATTGTTAAGACTTGTCTTTATTTCCTTTGAATTGTGAGTACTGGACAGAACAATGTACAACCTTTATGTTTGCCTCTGAGAAAGGTTTCCTACGGTGTCTTGAACCACCATTGTGTACTCTTTTATCTTACTGTCCTAGTATGCCCCAAAATAATAGGTTATTCTAATCTAGAGATTGGGCCAAAGTAGGCATGTCTATGAAGATGCCAAATTAGGAAGGAAATCAATTGTCTTTCCAGTAATCAAAGAGATTATAATTCCAAAATGAAAAATAGTTGCTCTAACCCTTGCTCTCCACCAATCAGAATTGATGAATTAGAAGTTTACTACATTCTTGCATTTATTGTGGTTACAAACACCTGTTGGCTGTAAAGGAAAAGTACAGCCCTTAAATGAAGCCATAAGGCAAGGGGAATAAAAACAATTGTGCTGTTTTCCCAACAGCTTGTGATGATGAATTTCTCGTTTGAAGCCTTTGAAATAAAAATAGGTTGCTCGCTCGGGCTCATTTTTAGTTGTCAGCATCTATAAAAGACTTTTTCAGACAACTTACCCTCAGAACACAGTAGTTAGGAACAGGTGATTATTCTTTTTTCCCCTTCTTCTTCAGAGAAAGTCTGTTTCAGGACAGTTTTGACTCGCAGTTATAATAAGCTTGAGAGTCTAAGAAAGAGCTAGGTAGGATTCTGATCCTGTGGGCCAAACGCAATATGAATTTTACCAGTTGGAACTACCTTGTGAAGTAATGATAATGGAAGACTAAACTTCAGGGTTGAGAGACCTAATTTCGTGGTGCTTACCCAGTGTAATTCCATTGCATATCATATGAAAATTTGCCTGTTTTAGTGTTGATTCCTGTCTCTTAACCTAAACATCTTCATCCCTGTTACAAGCTCCCTTCCTTTTCCCAGTAGCCCCCGATGTTCTGACTAATCAAATGAGATGTAATGAGTGATTAGTGAGAGTAGCAGTGAGGATGAAGGGATAAGGGACTTAACTGCAAGTGGGAGTAACTGGCATGTTCGGTAAGTGCAACTGAGAGTAAATACCACGATTAGAAAGAGGTCCAATAGGCTGTAAAAGAAAAGTAACACAGGTAGGAATTTGATGGCTGGAGCAGAAAGACTACAGGGGAGTAAGATGTGAGCTGAGTTTTGAAGAACAGTTAGAGGTCAGCTAGTAGGAACTGGAGAGAGAAATTCCAAGCAGCAGCGAACAGTGCCTCTGTGTGGAAGTAGCAAAGCAGGGCGAGGCTGGCATGTATGTAGAGAGGAACACAGGAACTCCTTTGGGAAGGACTCGTGTGCTTTGCTTTTTTATTTGAACATTGTTCTGGAGGAGATAGAAATCATTGGAGATATTGTGGGGTGTTGTAAAATCATGTTTATAATTAGAATTTCTAGTGGCTATTCATTGACAAGGAAGAGATTGTGTCTAAAAAGAATGCTTTTGTCCTTTGGAACCATTCCATATTAACAGTTCCATCCTACTAGACAGTCAAATTAGGTGCATACAAATTTAGATGTACGTGTACACACATTTGTATATATTCTTATTTTGCAAATTTAGACATACACATAAAGATAATATCAAACACTATACGTATGTATGTTCATGTGTTTATATTTATGAATTTGTGTGAGAGAGAGATTCTAATACAATGAGTTTCTCTTATAACTGAAGACCCAAAATAACAGAAATTTATTTGTTTCTGTTGAAAGATATGCTCAGTCTATTTTGGAGTTAGTATTTGTCTGGAAAGAACCTAGAGGGCTTTGTTCCCGTTACTTCACTTGCCATAGCATGTCGATTCTTCCCCATAACCTAGGATCAGTTCAAGAATCATAGAACACTTCAGCTGATAGGAAGAAGGAAAGGATGGAAGCATCAGATAACCTTTACCTGAAGGATTCCTTACTCCAGGGATGCCTTTGATGTAACTTATCAGTATCCACTGGCTAAAGTTAGATTCTCACTTGGCTATAAAAGGGCCTACAAACATTATAATTATAATTATTATTATTTTAGCGACAGGGTCTCACTTTGTACTCCAGGCTTGTCCAGAACTCACTGTGGAGCCCAGGCTGGCCTTGGACTCATGGAAATCTTCATGCCTCAGCTTCTTAAGTGCTGGGATTACAGGCGTGTGCCAACATCCCCAGCTTAGGTGGTGTTGGGGGAATCAAATTCGGATACTTAGAGCTTGATTTAAAGCTTGTTAGTCAAGAGTTTTAACCACTAAGCCATTCCTCCAGCTCATAATTTTGGATGGAATTATGCCTACATAATAGTAACACCTCTTCACTGAGCAAGAACTAGAAGATATACAGCATGAGACCCATGTCTCTGCCACATACAAGTTGTTAGTCCCTTCATGTTCCCAAGGATTATCTCTACAGCAACGATACCCAACTCCCTGGCTGCAGACTAGTATCTGTTCTTGGCCACAAATGAGCGGCAAGCAGGAAGAGAGGGGAAGGAAGTCCGGCCTCCTGTCAACATGCTCCTATTACGTTCTAATGCAGCTGCTGATTGACAGGAGGAGGAGTTTTGCTCTCTGCCTCCTCCTGCTTCTGTTCTTCATTTCAAAGCTATCCTCCAACAACCTGGCCAAAAAAAAAATCAGATAATTCAATTATAAATTATATTTATAAAGTCAGAGGTTGCTTAGGTATGTCTATCTTTTGAGGACTGTTTCAGTTCTATGACCAATAAATAAATTTATAGTTCATTCAGCCTTTGAATCTGAATAGAGTGGATCTGTTCCACTGCAAAACTACTTTATAAAAGAGGTATTATTGTAAATGTTATCACCATATAGGAAAAATGAAATTGATCTCACCATCTGATTAAATTCATAGTATTTTGGGTTGTGTCATATATTGCTCAAGGACATAGTTTATAATTTGTGTTAATCATTCCAATCAATATAAAGTTCTTTAGCTTCTCATCCGTTGCATTAAACTTGCTGATTCGTTGCTGATTAGGCCAGGTATCCAGCAAGAGCTTTGGAAAGGATGAAATTTTAGTAAAAAAATCCAAGCGATGGTTAGGTTTGAAAGTTTTATTGGGGCAAGAACTTGAACCAAAAGCCACAAGTTAGAATAGGGCAGTCTGACATGCCGTTTTTAAAAAAATAGGTTATTAACTATAGAAACCAGCACAGCTTTTTTGTTGACATTAATAACCTCATCATAATTTTTGGTCATCATCACATTATCAGTAATATTAACTGTTATTCAATACTCTTTGCTTTTTAAATTTTGGTTCCTTTAATTTTATTCTCTCTCCCCCCCCCCCTCTCTCTCTCTCTCTCTCTCTCTCTCTTTTATTTCAAGGCTGCCTGCTCCTTTTTTGTTTTCTTGGCAGGCCTCTCACTGCCCACCCAGCCATGATGTAGCTTGATTCAGGGGAGTACTTTCTGTCTGTGTGCACTAGTTATTTTAATTCTTAAGATATGCATTTTGCCTTACACTTGCTATTAGGAAATAATGACTTAATACTTCAAACAATGCCTTCTCTTTCTTTCCCTTCACCTTTTGCCCTAGTTTTCAAGAGCTTTTTATAAATCTTGACTTTGTTAAGTTCTTGCAAGAACCTTCTGGAAAGGAGACCTATTGGGGAAAAGTAAAGTGCACATTTGGCAATCATATGAGCAATTACATTCATGCAGATTTCCTTTCTGAACAGTGCAAGCAAGGTCCATCTCACCCTCGCTGTCTTGCCTTTCACATTTCCACGAATGATGTAATAACCTTCAGCGAAAGATAATGGTGATGTATCTGCAACCCTCTCACCTCCAGGTATTATGAACTGAAAGGAAGTGAGAAAGCTGAGTTGATTCTTAGCTTTATTTCTTTCTGTCACAGAGGAAAAGAAGACAAAGTGCTTTATGAAAATTTTCATTGGAGGGAAAGTTAATCACCATTCCAGACATCTTGCCATTGATAGAGAAGTGCAAAGTCTGGAAGGCTCCGTAGGGACTTTGGACTTATGCTCTTCTAATATATGGCAATAGTGAACGTATCCCCTACTCCATTGTATTTCCTTTGTTAATGATTGGCATTTAAAATCATACAAAACAAAATATGTGTTCATGCAGAGAATATTTACATCAATAAAACTGATACGTCAAATTACTCTGGACAGTTCTTTAGAATTGATTGCAATTGGTATTTACTTTAAAATAGGTTACAATTGGTATTTACTACAGGGCTTTGCTTGTGTTATTACTTTTGAAAGTATTGTGAATTACCTTTGGGAAGAAGAGGAAGATTGTAGCTGGAAGGAGTTCTCTAAGGGGCTTCAATCATGTGACTAACATTGTACTGGGTTCAGGTATTGAGGATGGGTAAATTGATAGCCATTGTCCTTGTTTTTACATATAATATGTACATTATAAAGTAGAGTTAGCCCCTAGTTTTGCAAACTTTGAGCAATCAAGTTGTACAACCATTCTGAGTATTAATGGGTTCCTATATAAAAAAAAGAAACTCTGCAAACGTATTAGGTATGCCTATCTTTTGAGGACTTCTTCAGTTCTATGACTAATAAATAGATCATTTGTAATTCATTCATCCTTTGAACCCGAATGGATTGGATCATATTCACATGCACTTGACCCTTTTTACAACCTTGTTTTGTGTGTATGTAAAGTTAAACTTATTATAGGAACATCCAATATTTAGAAGGTTAAGAGAGGTGGCTTTTCTGGAGTCAAGTATAATTGGAAGTGAAAGTCTTAGTTGTTCATGTCTGAACATGATCCAAGCTACTGGACAATTAGGTTAATTCAGGGAAAATAGAATCACAGGAGGTTAGAGCTGCATGGAACCTCAGAAATAATCTAATTTAGTTCCTTCATTTGTAAATGGGGAAATTATTACATCCCAGAGAAGCTTTGGTTATACAGCTGGTTAGTTTAAGAGTGATTCCAAAACTAAAAGTTCAGAGCTGCATTAACTATCTTCCCACTATATTCATGTTTCCTAAGGTGTCATTTCTGTAATTGTTTGAGTGCAACCAAAGCAAAACTAATACTAAATACTAGGTTTTTTTTTTCCAAAATATCCCTTTGAAACATCCTATCCTATATTTTCTTTGTGGAGTCACAATTCACTTTCAAGAAAGTGTCTGAGCTTCCCTATGGGAAAGGAATTTATGTAACTGTTTAATTCTCTCGTCTCCAAAATGTGAGCACTTTTGATATGAAAATCTGGAACATTTTGAGAAGGAAAGTTTTGATAATATTATAAAATTAGATTGCTTTTTATACCGTGCAGGTTAATTATGTAACAGATCAATCATAAAATTAGGTTAACTGTTGGCCTCACGTAGACCCATTTGAATGTGCGTTAGAAAGGTGCCTAATGGAGGGGTCAGTGGTCCACAAGTGCTTTCATGTCTATTTAATCTGAAAAGAAATTAAAGTTTCATACTGGTAGGAGAATATGCTAATGAAAGGGATAATTAGTAATTGGAATTTTAAATATCGGTGTTGGGTTATGGCAAAGGAAGCAGAAAACTAGGAGAGAAAGCCGTAAGACAGGAGTAAGTTGTTCTAGACCTATTTCCCACTGGGATGATCATCACATCACACACACATGACATACATAAAGTGGCTCGATTAAGATGATCCATGTGAAGGAAGAAGAAGGGGAACATAAAAAAGTGCACATGCCAAGGATAAGCAGGACTAGGTGCCGCCTCCTTGACTACCTTGATGTTCAAACCTCCTCCGGAATGAGCTCTTCCAGTGTCTAAACTTGTAGAGCTGTTCTCTCTCTTTTTAAAAATTCCCACATTTTATTGATATGTGTACTTGCAAAATTTAAGGTTTACAATGAAGTTGAGCATTTTGTGCACATACATATGTTGTCAAGGTGACAAGGGCTTCTCCACTCTCCTTTTGTCCCTCCCCCTACCTGCCCCTCCATCCCTCCTCCCCCACCTTCCTCCCCTCTTTCACTTTGTCTTTCCTGTTAAGTTCCATTCTCTCTTGATTCTGGAAGTTAACTTAGCCCATTCTGGATTTTGTTTGGTTAGCTGAGCACATCTTTTATACATCCAAGATATTATTATTACTTAATTCCAGAGGTCCAGGCAGATGACCTCTGATGACTCACTCCCTGGATAAATGCTGATTGAATACAGACAGGAGGAGAGCAGGCCTTGTGCTTGTATCTCCCAGCTGTAGTTGAGTATGTGGATCTTTTGCTCCAGTAAGTCATGTCAAAAGGTTTAGTGGTTGCTTTAGAAAATTAATACAAAAAATAAGGAAAATATTGTGGTTTTAAACACCTGTTAAAAAATGTGTCCACTGCTAGGGATACGTCAGGGAACACTTCATAAAGAAAATACCATTGAACATTCATAGTATTTGTTGAGGGCAACATCAGAGCTATAATAGTTTGTGGCTGCCATTGTAATGAGTTATCCCAAACTTGGTGTCTTAAAACAACACAAATTTATTATAACTCTGAGGTTCATATTACTGAAATGAGTTTAATGTGGCAGAAATTAAGATATTAACGAGGCTTCATTATTTCTGGGAAAAAATCCATTTGCTTGCTTTTTATGGCCTCCAGAGACCATTTGCATTCCTTGGCTTGTGAACTTTTTACTGCATCTTCAGAAATGCATGTTTCCAAGCTCTGTCTTCTTTTTCTAATGGCCTTGTGATTTTATTGGGCAGAACTGGTTAATCCAGCATAACATCCCCAACCCAAGATCTTTAATTACATGTTCAAAAATCCTTTTGCTGTATAAGGTAACATATTTATAAGTTTGTGGAATTCAGACAGAAATATTTCTGGGACGGTTATTTTTTTGTTCCACAGTGCACAGTCCGCCTAAACAAAGCTCTTGAGATAGAAATGAACACTTACCAAATAGCCAGTTGGCAAAAGGATCAAAACAAAACTTAGAGCACATGATAAGGAGTGTGTCAAATAGCAGTTCTAAAGATTGGTGTAAGTTATAAACAGCTTTAAAGTTCAGGACAGATTTCTAATTACTTCAGGTAATGCAGAAATAAGTCAAGATTTTTAAGTGGCCAATGTGAAAAAATATTTGTAAGAGATTTGTCAGATAGAGTTTGTATCCTAGCCTAGTTGAAAATTTAAGGCAGTTCAGCCTTGTAATGTATGATTAGATGGGGTAGTTTTTATATGAGGAATGATTACAAAAAGGGGAATTTATAAATGAACAATCTGTTACAGAAAAAGAAATATTGCTAGTAATCTCCATCAAAACGTTCTCCCTCACTGGGATACACATATCCCGTTATCCTTACCAAATCCTGAAGCAGTTCTGAAACACTAACTTAATGAATATCTTTAGTTGCTCTGTGATATAACTGTCTCAGTGTCCTGAATGAATTTGAAATATATACCTTTCCTGGTCATTTTTATTTTGGGGAAGAGGCAGAAGTTACCTGGTGCCATTCCTGGTGAATAAGGTGGATGAGGACATGCTCTAGTGTTTTGTTTTACAAAAATTGCGATAAGCATTAGAATTGATTTAGGACATCCAGGCAGCCATGATGGTGCAGCTAAAGACATTCACCAGAGGACTTTCCGAGCTGCTTCTGAAGGGGGTGGATGGAGCATGTCAGACCAAAGAGGTGGGTTTTGACGGGATTAATGGCAAGGGTTTTTTACTTTGTTTGTTTGTTTGTTTGCTTTTGAGATAGGGTCACGTTGCAGTTCCAGTGGGTCTTGAACTCACTATGTAGCCCAGGCTAGCTTCAAGCACATGGCAATTCTCCTGTCTCAGCTTCCCAAGTGCTGGAATTATAGGTATGCACCACCAGACCTGGTTTAGGTGGGGTTGAGGAATCAAACCCAGGACCTTACACCTGCTAAGCAAGCACCCTTACGGCAGAGATACTCTCCCAGCCCTGCTAAAATTTGTCTTACTGTATTCATTTAAAAAAAAATCCCTGATTTTAAAAAGTATTTTATAGTTCTTTATATATGCTGGACACTTTATGTTTGACTAAAATCTTGAATCAGTGTAACAGTTACTAACTTCTCACAACTCAGTAGTTTTGTATCTGTGTTTGAACAGTAATCGTGGTTGTCCTTTGTGACATTGGTCCTTTCCTGCAGCAGGGCTCTCACTCTTTATTTGCCAGTCAGTATTTTTTCATTACTTCCTCATTATCATTTCTTCTGGCTTAATGAACTCCTTTATTCCAGTAGCTCTTCTGAAGAGACTCTCCTCTTTTCATTTGGAGAAATCTTCCAAGGTTCTGTGAAAGTCATGTTTTAGTTCAATGATAAATTAATTTTTGACATTGTTCTAATTTTTTTGTTCGTTCTAGTCTTTGTGATGTTAGTGAATTTTTCCAATGTGGAAGATAATTCTATCAGATGGAAGTTTTACTTTCAGTACATGTTACCTGGAATTTTTATTGCTTTTATGTGTAAAAAGGATCAACAGTTAGCAAGAGTTCAACAAAAAACATTCAGCTTCCTAACTGTGATGGAATACCAGCTGTGATGTGGTTTTCCATGGTTCCAAAGTCACAGAGTCTTGATGATGTTTACCATCGGTGTGAGGTGCCTCATTTGCATTGGCAACGGGAAGGAAAGGGCCCTATCTGTCATAGGCACTCCTTTTCCTCACATAGCATTTATACTTTTATTTTCCCGGTAGTAAACCCTCCCATTCTTCTCCTACTGCAATCTGTCTACACATTTTGCTCTCCCTCCAACTCTTTTCTTGATGGTCACTTAGAATGATGGATTTTATTGTTAACTTACAATCTAATTTGAATCAAGGAAAATTTGCTAGATTTCCTGTAGATGAGGTGCCCATTCTACACTGCCATGATTTGCCAGGTAGGACCTAAGCTCTGGGCCTGCTGAGAGTCACCTTCATAGAGAGCTTTTCTGACTATCAAGTCATTGTGGAAGAAGGAATTTGACACTAGTGTGATAAACTGACCAGTGCATCCAACTGTGACTGAAATGAAAATCTCACTCTGTTTTGTTCTATAAGCTAGTATATTTTTTATTATTTAAACTAATTTTAGTTCCAAATCTAACATTGTCACATACAAGTCCATCCACTCTAATTCTTTTCATAAAATACCCAGAACTATTACTTAGACTGTGTGGTCTCTTCAAGGTCCTTCTCTGGCATGTTAACCAAGATGTTCAGAACTTATTTTTTTTCAGTTTCTAAATTTTGTATCTTTGTAAAAGGACCAACTTAGACTCTCCTACTACTTCCTGATAATGGGCAGAAACATAAGACTCTCTGAAAATATGCTAGTATTGTTAGTAGCACCAGTAGTCTTTTTTTTGTTACTCTTGTTGAGAAAATAGGATTTAATTGTCATATTAAAGATAAGCCCTATTTTGGTTGTTGTTTCAGTTTAATTTTCCCAGTTTATAGCTAATGAGTACACCTAGACATGAATGAACATGTCCACAATTCACTCTTACACCCTCTTTTGAAATTAGGGCAATATATAGTCATCTTTGCTTTTGTGGCGATGTTTTGGTTTTCTATAAGGTTCCAAAGATTATTGAAGGTGGACTAGTAAGCATATTGTTATGTTAATATTCCAGGATACTATTCCTCTGGCTTATTAAAAATCTCAATTATTCAAATGTACTCTTACTCCACTATCTGCTCATTTAAAATTGCTTAATTGCTAGCTACGGACTTGAGAAAATACAGAAATAGTTCTTGGACTTGAGAAGCTTATGAATAAATGGGAGTTAAAGGCCAGTTAAAAATCAGTACAATGTAGTGAGTGTAGTGAAAAAGAATACGTGCAGCTCTAGGAGAAAGTAAGAAGTGATCTTCCTGCGGAAGTTTCCCATTGTGCTGAGGTTAAGGCTAAAGGCAATATGTTATGTGGCAGTCAGGTATTTAACGAATATCGAACTAATTAAAAATAAAGTAAAAGGACAAAAGCACATAATGTCACACAGGGACAGAAGACAACAAGATGCTTTCTGGAAACCAAGGTAAGTAGACATGATGAAAATAAGGGGTGACTGCATTAATAAGCACAAGAGGAAGCTGGAAGACCTGGCCACGCATCTCTCCTGAGAGATTTGCATTTCTTCCTGAAAGTCACAGGCAAATGACTCACTATAAACTCGATTTATAAAGCAACCACTTCAAAGGAAAGGAAACAACCAGAACAAATTTTTTCTTGACCTCCAGCATTGTCTTAAATGATTTTTATTTTAATTTTAAGTGGTTATATTTACACATAAATGAAGTTTGTACAATAATAAATATAATACACCTATACATTATAAAATATACTTATAAACTAAGTAAAAAATCCCATAAAATAATCAAACTTAATTATAAGTATTAACATAGAGGTTTGCTGAAACTAAGTTGTGGTTGCTATGATATAATTTGTTTAAGTTTTCAAATTAGTGATTTTTTTACTTTAATGTTACTTACTCTGTCAAGGGACCATTAATCAAAACAGCATGTTACTTTGAACCTTGGATGAAAATATGCGATTTCTCTTGTAAGATTTTCTAATCCCTTGAAAGCTACTACCAATTATTGAGCAACTTAAAAATTTTCATGAAATGCTAGATAGAAATATGTATATATGTATGGGATTAAAGTCTTTTTAAGTAGTCCAAAAAGGATAAAAATTGTGCTATTAATTGCTAAGCTGTGATTTTTAACAGCTTGACATTTAAAAGAATGATTTAGGGAAGTCTAATAATTCAACAAAAGTCATAGTTTTTTTCTTAATTAAATGCTTTTACGACTGTAGACAAATAGATTAACTTTATTGGTTATATCAAGTACATCCAGTTTCGATGCTGCATTTTTCTGCGCTGCAACCTGAAGACTCTAAAACCTGTCCTGAGATTCTTAACACTTACTTTGTCCCACTGAAAGCAGATCTTTCCTCATGAACCTTAAATATTAAAAAAAGTTATTTTAAAAATTGTTACTGTTACCTTAAAAATTGTGCTGTTTGATGATAACTGAAGGTAGCTGGGTATAGCTAGCTAAAGATACATCCAGCAAAACCCCACCAAAGCTACTGGATGACAAGGTAACATCATCACTAAGTGTCTTTACGCTAACTTTGTCATCAAAATTAGAAAGTTGAAGTTTTGTTCGAAAATGTGTAAATGGGTCCCGTTTTGAAAACATAACCCATTAAATTGTTTTCAGTGAGAGAGATTGACTTGACCTTGCCTGTCGGCTAGCAAATTCACCTTCTGCTGTATTAGGAGGTGTACAGGAAGACGGGTGATGCGGGTCCTAGAACAAGAACTACCAGGAAGACAGGTTATTGAGATTAGAATGCACTGTTGAGGGGACAGCTGCAGCTTTTCCAGGACAGCAATCTCAGGAAACTGGTGTCTTTTTCTCCCCATTTTATTGATATGTATATATGTGATACATAATATACATTGATCTTGAGTACTATGTGAACATATGTATTGTGGGAAAAGTACACATCTTTCCGCTCTCCCTTCCCCCACACTCCCCCCTTTCTGCTAATTCCCTTTACTCACCCCATTTAGGTCTGTCTGTCAGATGACTGTGATCTGGGTTTCTCATATTAGAGAAACCATAAGATATTTGACTTTCTGTATCTGACTGACTTCAGAACGTGATGGTCTCAAGTTGCATCCTTTTACCTAAAAAAAAAGCCTCAAAACTGACTTTGTAGATGAGTAGTACTCCATTGTGTACATGTACTACATGTATCCATTGGTCTGTTGATGGGTATTTTGGTGTCTTCCACATTTTAGCTATTTTTGTGTTGCTATGAACATGGGTATACATATATTTCTGCTATATGACGCTTTTATCTCTTTTGGAAAAGTTCCCAGAAGAGGTATTGTTGGATCCAAGGGGATATTTGCTTCCAATCTTTTGAGAGACTTCCATACTGATTTCATTAGTGGTTGTACCAGTTTACATTTCCACTAGCAGTGCAAGGGGATCCCTTTTTCCCCACAGCCTTGCCAGCACTGATTGCTCTTTGAGTTCTTCATATAGGCCCTTCTCTTTGAGGATAGATGGCACCTTAGTGATGTTTTGATTTGTATTTCTCTAATGGTTAAAGATATTGAACGTTGTCTTTATAAGGAGGGAGATTTGAAAATTGAGTATCAGGAAGGGATCTATTATTTATTAATTTATTGAGACAGGGTCTCACTCTGTAGCCCAGGCTGGCCTTGGACTCAGTGCAATCCTCCTGCCTCAGCTTTCCAGGTACTGGGTTTCTAGGCCATGCCATGCTACTGGTGAAGATCACCACAACCTGCTAATTTTGTTTTGTGATGCTGAGGGAATCTAACCCAGGGTCTGTACACACTAGGCGAGCAGTTGGGCATAACTTCAGTCCCTACCATGAAAACTTAAAATGATTTCTTGGCTATTTTCGACTGAAAAGTGATTGTGTTATAGTGTGTGGTTATTTGTTCTTTCTAACTGGTTGAGCCCCTGTTGTTCATAGTTCATGTTTAGATCTGATACGTAAATATCTCTCATACCTTGTGGTGTCCGCATTTTGGTAGACAGATTGCCATGCTAACAACAGGATGATAAATACCTTTATGTCTCCCTTGTTTCCTTATGTGATGTTTTTCACAAGTATCATTTTTATGATTAAAAAATATTATATTGTAAAACAAAACCAATAATAGTAACACCGGTTATTACCACCCATTGAGAACTGCATGTTATTTTAGCTTCTTAAACTAGCCACAGTTTATTTTCAGTTAATTAATCATGGAGAAAAACAGTATTGTGTGTTGAAAAGAGTAGGAGGTAGTCTAGAGAAAGTTTGCTTTACATGTAAGAGAAACAGTATTTAGAGTTTGTTAAATTGGGTGGGCAGATACGATCTGAGTAATCTTTCAAAATAATTTACATATTGAAAAAGAATTTTATGCTATCAGCTAGTAGCAACATAATTGATCACTGGAGGTTGTTACTCCAAAGATAAGATTCTTGTTATCCTCATTTCAGAGAAAACCCTCCTCTGTTATTTTCTGAAGCAGGAGATAACCATTCTAAATTATTGAAATACATCCCACTGAGATGGTGCATTTTAATTGATTGATTGGGCTTCTTACTTTATGAGTAAGACAAGGGTCTGGATGCATGCTCGGCCTTTGGCAAGCCAGAGGAGAAATTTTGTTCTTTGCTGAATGGCATGGCAGATTGGGAAGTTTGGATTCCTCGCTCACATTCTTTCTTGCCTCTGGTTAACCACAGAACAATTCATTCTGTCTACAAGTTATTTACTATTCACAAAATTTGTCATTGGCTGATTTCAATGTACGTAAGTCTTGTGCTAAAGCCATAAAATGGAAGTATTTTTCCCTAGGAAATTTCTCGCAGTTTTGTAGTCGCTAAGGGAAGCATCTCTCCCCTCCTTTCTTCCACCTCCTTCTCTACTTCCTGTTTCAAAACCTTTCTTATTTCTTTTGTTTTAAAACGTGAGGCTATGCTGAGAATAAATAAAATTTAACTTTTTCATTTGAGGAAATTAAGACCAGTTAAAATCTAGCCTTTTCAAAACTAACAGCCAGTCTCAACTGCTCTTAAACAAGTTCCTTCTGCTCCATGTTATAATGAGTGTGTCCAGGTGTGTTGCACGTCTGAACATCAAAGTGCTGACAATTTATTATGTACATGGTGCTATGATAAATGTTCTCAAGGAAACCAATGATTATATCTCCAAAGACTTTACATTCTACCAGGGAAAATAAATTCTATGCAGATGACCATCAATAAGACTTCAAAAAATCTGGGCAGAAAGGACACAAGTCTAGTGTTATTTTCAGTCTTCCTCTGTGCTTCGGTCCTATGACATATGTCGTAACTCTTTAACTGCAGTCTTTGAGGCAAGGAGAGCCGGCTGATGTAGACTCAGGTCACGTCTGTCCCTGAGTCACCAGTGATTCACAAATGCCCCAATGCTGGAATAGCTGTCTTGTGCTTAGTTGCCAAAACATAGCACCTTTTGAAAGAAATCTTCTCTAGAAGTAAAAGTGAAACAGAGAAAACCATAAGAGCATAGAAATAAAGATGAATTTATAATTCCCAGGCTTCTCATCTTTCTATATCTGAAACTATAATTAGAAATATGTCTTATTGGAGTGTTTGATAGAGCTACTCTGCTCGCTCGCTCTCTTTCTTTCTTTCTTTCTTTCTTTCTTTCTTTCTTTCTTTCTTTCTTTCTTTCTGAAATCACTGTGTAGCCCAGACTGGCCTTGAACTAATGGCAGTCTCCTTGCCTCACCCTTCGGAGTACTGGGATTACAGGCATGCACCACTATGTCCAGCATGATGCTTCTAAGCCTCCCTTTTCTTAATATCAAACCTTGAGACAGGCAACTTTCTGCCTGACACTCCCACTTTCTCCCAATGCCTGTGTTACCATAATGCAGGGGTTGGGCTCCAAAATGATAAAAAAGGAGATCATGGACCAGTGAGTCAGGTTGCAAAGTGAGTAGTTTATTAGAAAAGATAAGGAGAGAAGACATAAGCTTGCAGTAACTGGAAGGGGTCCTGAAGTGGGCTGCCAAGGAGCCTGATTGTCTAAGGGTTTTCATCCTACAAGAATAAGGGAGTAGATTTTGTTAAATCATAGGGTCACTTAGGTCCTCCACTTTTAAGGCTCTCCAACCTTGTTGTCCTTGTTGCTTTTTAACATGTTTTAACCATCAATAGTTCTTGAGAGTGTCAACTGCAAGTTTTAAAGAATGAAGGTTACAGGGAGAAGTTATGTTACATTCCTGTAAATTCTTTGTTTTGAGGCCCCTTGTCCCTAATGACCATGTGCCCATTACCTCTTGTCTCATCTGAACAAGGAAATGATAACAGTAATATCTGCAGTCAGTTTAGCAAAATCTTCCATTTATTGCCTGTGGGAGAAAGCAGTTACCACTTTTTTAATTGATTATTCAGTAGAATTCAAACAAAAATCTTCAACTCCTCCCCATTCTTAAGGGAGGCACTCCTCCTTCTGATTGTCTCAGTAGGAAAGGATCCTTCTTTACCAAGGGTTACATAAAATTCAAGAGATGTCCAGAGGAAATCAAAGTACCTTGCCTGGAATGTTGAGGAAAGCTAACAACAACAACAACACTGTATTAGTTATATTTAATCTCATCATTTATGCCAGAACTTAATCTTTGGTCTTTATTTTGTACATCTTATTTAGTCTTCATGTCAGTTATATGACGACAGTTCTATTATCTCCATTTTACTTGTCTGGAGTCAGTGAGTAATAGGTCACTGCTGCAAACACACACCTCTGACCTCAAAGCCTGTCTTCTGTTAACACTGTCTCCCGGGAAAAAGGCGGCTTTCTGTTTGTATTGGTGAGGTCAGTGGGACAAATGATGCCATCTCTGCTCGGCTTTCTTTGACACATGAGGTCATCTTTACACACTATTACCGGAATCTTAACACATAATTTTGCAGTATTTAAGCACAGATTCTTTTTCTACAGTGTTTGCTACAGTTTAATAAAGAAGGAAATCAGTGTATTTAGCACTTGCTTTTCAAAAACTTCCTCTTTTCATTATTCATTTGTCAAAATTTTATTTTACAGCTGATTTGGTATCAAGATATGATTTTCTGTATTTCTGCATGATTTTTACTATATGCAAATTATGCCTCAATTTAGAAACAGAATAAAAGCTTATTTTAGATGTTGGTAAGTGTCATTAAGAGATTAAATCAGGAAAGTGAGATAGAACAAACATATTTTTAAAAACTTGAGTAATTTGTTCATGTTTGATTTTGAGCACTTCATTTTTAATAGCTTGTTTGTTCAAGCAAAATTGCAATTACCATATTTTGAGCTTAAATATACAATATATAAAAAGAAATCCTAATTTTAAATTCTATTCTTTTACTCAGCATCTGCTTTCAGAATTAGGAATGTATTATGCTGAGAACATGCCTGTAGCTTGCTAACTAGAGCTTTGACGATCATTGGGTGACTGAGCTGAAACGTGTATGGGAAGCTTGGTGCTTTAGGAGGGGAGATTGTTTGGGGTCTGAGATTTGATGGAGACATGGCTGATAATAGTGTATGGAAGATGTACTACCAGCAGAGAGACCTGTCCATGTCAATAAAAGAAACCCTGCTTTTCTGTCTAGTACATATGGCAGAGAGCCTGAATGTAGGTGGCTCACAAAAACTAGGAAGGCAATAATGGTATTTCACACAATTCATAGAGAAAAGCAAAAGAAAATGCGGTAACCCTTCTCTTAAATTCCTCTTACACTGAAGGGGCCTGAGGTCTATCGTTTTTGAGACATCTTTGCATTCTGACATTGGGGACCAGGCTTATGTAGACTCTGGGAGATTCAGTTTCTTTCTTAGTAGATTAGAACAAGGACTCAATGAGACACTTTCAAGAAGGGCAGAGAAGGCAGCTGTGTCCTTTCTTTTTATAAAGGAAGAGAGTCCTTTGGATTTAGAAAGAAAGCTTTACAGTAGGAGAAGTGGGATTTTCTCTTTTTGATGTGCTTCACTGGCAACGGGCTGACAGGAGAGTTGGGTGGCGGGTATTCTTGAACTGTCTAGGATGAACTCATAATTCAGTGACAGCAAAAGAGATGTAGCATCTTAATTTTTATCCGTTAATTCAACCACAGTGAGTGAAAGTATAGGCATTAGCTCCTCTTTTGTGTGGAGTCCGATTATCTGAGAATCCAGGCTTCATGCGCTCGCCCTAGGGCACACACGAAGAGCAGGAGCTCTCAAGTCAAAATCGAGGTTGTGCGACTTGTGCTGCCCAGCTGCTTTCATACTCGAGTTCACCCTCACTTAGTCTGTTTATGCCTAGCTTAATACACATAGTTGTCTGTTTTGCCTGGTCACAATAAATTAGATACTGTGGATGCTGGGAAGTTGCCATAGATGGGGAGAGTCGTTTCTACCAATAACAAATGTGCAAGTGCAAAGCTGTTGTCAGTAGAGCTCTAAGGGAAAATACCCTCTAGTTTGAAAAACAAAACTCTAAGGTGATAGTGATTGCAAATACATTTTAGAATCCTTGTAATATGTAATAGATTAGGCAAATACTAGAAATTGCTAATTCCTTTCCACTTTTTTCCCCTCTGAAAGCGTTTCTGTTCTGTATTGCTACAAAAAAGTCAATGTTCATAATATTTTGAGAAATTTTAGGATTCAGGTAATGTGTGTGAAATAGCAAAGCAACACACACACACACACACACACACACACACACACACACATATGCACATACACACAGTAGGCCTTTAACTCAAAATGTTAAAGTTCAAACAGTTTGGTATTTAAAGATATAAATTTAAATAACTGATGAAATGTAAATATGGAGTAATAATAGCTGTTTTTATAGCTATATTGTGGGCTTTGAATGTAGTAGATCTTGTTACTTTATCATATTTATGGAGTATTAGATGAAACTCTTGCTGTTAGTACCTGGTTATAGTACATTGCATGTAGTACTGTTACTAATATGATTTTTTTTTTTTAGTTCTTTGAGGGCAGAGATATGTCTGAGGAAGTTCTCAGTAAACTTTTTTGGAGTTGATGCTTAAATGCACTATAAAATTTTATTGACACTATGCCTTTTGTTATAGTTAATTTCTGGACATGATAGAATAACATATAAATGAGATTTAACAGAACCAACACATATATATTAGCATGGGTAAGCAGTCAAGTTAGGTAGCAGACAATGTCTTCTCTCCTCTGTCAGTTAGAAAATGTCTTTTTTTAAAAGCAAGTTTAAATGTTCATACAAAAACCGTAAGCCTTGATACAGAATTTAATTCAGTTTAAAGCTGCCCATTCAGAGAAACCTTGGTTTACAATTAGATATCTAATAGTCTAATTTTAGATTTGAAAGCATTTACAATTACTGCAGCTTTACCTTTCATTTTACTCTGAATTAATTAATTAATGTTACATAATGTCAGCAGTGGATCATATTACTGTAACAATAAAAACTCGGAAAAAAAGAGGCCAGGGTTAATTTTAATTTAGTTTTTAGATCTCATAACCTACTTATGGTTATACATAATAAAGGAAGGCTGAGCTTCTGCATAGCTGTTGTTCCAATAGATCATTTTAAATTCAGCCATTGGCTGCTTAGGTGACAACTGTCTACTCTCCTGGCTTTCTAACTTCCTAAGTCCCCAGATTACATTATGAAAAACCATTATCTAAATAAGTTGACCTGGGATTTTACTTGTGTAAAATTTCTATGTCAGGAAAGTAGGATGTGGGCTGGCAGCGCAATGATGCTTTTTTTTCTGGTTTGTTAGATCTAGGATTAGAACACTATTTATGTGAGTGTGGGTTGTCAAAGGAATTGTGTCACATATTTCCATTACAGTACATAAGTCTTGATGGCTCTGGTATTGGGCACGTAGGTGGCCAGCCTCCTTCGAGGCTGGGACATGGGATTTGAGTTCCAGTAAACCTCGTTTCATGTCTCCCTATACCTCTTCATGATATATCTCTAGTCAAGTTTCTTAATTTCCTTTAGGTGTTGCTTTGTAATCTACAAAATAGAAGTCATAATGGTACCCATCCCAGAGGGTTGTCAAGAGAATCAGAGAAAATTTCCCTTTGGAATAGTGCCTAGAGCATACTAACTGGGTGATAATTATTATCATTACAGTATCCTCAGTTCTTTTCTGTAATATGCTGGCAACACTTTTTGACTTTACAAATTGCTTCTTGTTCAGGATTCCTATGGTAAATAAAGTATTTATTCCTTCAAGATAACTGGCAGAATTCAGCTAGATTATTTTGGAAAACAAACAGTATTAATTTTTTTATTTAAAATGTGAGATTGCTAGCTGTATCTGTCCCAGAATTATGTGCTGAAGAAATATTATCTTTTTTTTTTGCAATATTATCTCCAGTTGTTGAAGATTTCAGCGCCTTGTTAAATAGAGGCAGAGGCTGGTGGTGAGGGAAGGGCCCTTCTGTGGCACCAAGCAGTTCAGGTTGATGGGAGTCGCTCGGACACTTATTATGGGTTCAGCTCCCAGAAATATGACTTTTATGTCAGAAATTTTTGTCTTTTTTTTTCTTTCCTAGCCATACGTTCTCCAAATGTTATGAACCCTTTGACCGAGGCAACATGAGCCACAGTATAGAGAAAGGTTAGGATAGGAAGAGGTAGGTTGGGGTCTGGAAGAGTAAGTTATGAGAAGCAGCAATGGCTGATATTATGGAGGCTTAGAAATTAAGTAGTTGGCTGAGGTGGTCGCAAATCCAGAGCCGAGAGCTACCCAGTTCTCTGTGATGCTATGTTACAATGAAAACTTGGCTGTCTGAAACCTGGAGGGTGGTCCTTCCCCAAGTACCCAAACCTGCTGGCATGCGAAATTTTTACTTCCCAAACTATATAACTATAAGAAATGTAAATGTTTTCCATTTCAGTTTTTTACTTTTTATTATAGTAGCCCTAACCGACTACTTTTATTCTCAAGATTAGAGAAGTGGATACTTTAATTCCCATCATGTTAGGCTTGGGCCTAGAGATAGATGTGTAATAGCTTGTTTACGTGATTCTCTAGGTAGCTGATACATAATGCCTAGTAGTTTAGGAGAAACTAACCAGTTATGTGGACATTGACTTTGTTTTCTTATAGATAAAAAGGCACTATGGGGACTAATCAAAGCTATATAATCTAAGTGAAAAGCATGTCCAGGAAATGGTTTTCTCATAAAGACAATTGAATTTCTATGTTGGGAAATTGGTAGAGCTCTGGCTTTCAACTTAGAAGACAGAATAATGGGAGGGAAAAGGAGCTAGGTAAATATTGGTAGGTCCTCAGTTAAGGACAATGTGCATGATGGGTGTTGTGACACTCCCGAAATGTAGATCAAGGGCTTATTTCTCTATGCTTAATGAAAAATTTGACAGTCTGCTGCAAGAATATTCTGATTCCTTGACAGTCAAGGAAATATAAGTATTAAAAAGCATAAAGAAATGGCACTTTCTGGTTATAGAAGGTTTTTACATTTATCCTTTTACTTCATCTTCCAAATTTATCCTTGAAAAGAGATAGCAGTTTTACCTTTAAATTACAGACATGGAAAGTATTATCTTAAGTCAACAACTTCTTCATTGTATGAGTAGGAAAAAAAATAAGTTCTCTCCTTTCTCTGATATTTTTGTTATCACATTGCTTCCCCCATATATATTACACAATGGTTACATTGACACTGGGGAATGTCGTGCACAGATGTATCACATCAACTTGATAATCCCTTTCCCTTCTCTCCTTTTCGCCTTCCTGCCCCTAGCATCACTCCCCTTGAATCCCAATATCTCACCCTTTTGACTCTATTAATTTATTTGTATTCTGGAATTCTCATATTAGAGTGACCACATGATATTTGATCTTCTGAACTGAAAATAAATGTTCCAGTTGACCCAGAGATACCACTTCTAGATACCTTTTTAAAAGGGTTAAAAGCAGCATATAGCAGAGATGTATGTATGTCCATATTTATAGCAGTACAACTAATAGCAGGTAAAGTGTGAAAGACATGAAATATTTATCAACAGAAGAATGAAAAAAATGTTCAATCTGTACACAATAGAGTGCTATTCTTCCGTAAAGACAGACAGATTTGAGTCGTTTTTGGGTAGATGGACACAACTCGAGACTACTATATTGCTTTTATAGAATGACAAAGAAACACAGACATGTACAAGCTTTATTGGTGAAGTTTCCCAAATATTTGAAGAAAAAATTTATTCCTACACTCACAAGGTAGTCCAAACAATTGAAGGAGTGAGAAAACTTCCCAAATACTATGTGAAGCCAGTGAAAAAACCAAAGACGAGAAAATAAAGTCAGAGTTGACTATCCGTGGATGCAGAATTCTAGTGAACTACTAATGAGCAGAATGCAAGCAACATATGAAAAAACTGTACGGCATGACCAACTGATACTTAATGCCAAGAGTGAAACTTCTCCAAACATAAGAAAATGAGGTAATATAACCTCATATATGTAATAAAGAACAAAAACGAGATTTTCTGTAGATGCTGGAAAATCAATTCATAGTCCAACAGTTCCTAGTTAAAAATATTTTGCTAAACTAGCAACAGAAGACAATTTTCTCAGCCTTTTAAAGAGCGTTGGGCAAAATCTCACCGCTGACATTATAACTGAGTGTAAGAGTGACTACTTTCCACTGATTTCAGGAGGGATACAATTGTGCACGCCGTTTCCTCTATTCGTCATTACACTTGAGTACCTGAGTATGGAAATTAAGTAGGAAAATTATGAAAGTCATTATATTTTAAGAAGTGTAAGTATATTGTCAGACAATATGAAATATTTTTAGAGAAAAATTGCAAGAAATCAAAAAATATTACTAATGGGCAAGTCAGTCAGTGTTGCAAGATACAAGATCACTATATTAAAAATAAATTACATTTCTTTGCACGACTACAGAACAATATGGAAAAGAAATTATGAAAGTAATTCACTTTTAAGAGCCTTATAGTTAGTAAATTATTGGAAAAATCTAATCGAAGAAATTGATGAGTTGTACACAGATACTATAAAATGTTATTGAAAGAAATTAAAGAAGAGCTAAAGGAGTAGAAGGACATCTGATTTCATGGATTGTAAGAATTATAAAGTGACAATATTACCCAAAGGAATTTTTAAACACAATGCATTCCCAATTAAAATTCTAATTGTTTTTTAGAAAATCGTAAGTAGATCCTCATTTCATGTGCAAGTACAAGAAATTCAAATAGCTGAAAGTATCTTGAAGTGTCAAGGACTCACAATCTTTGATTCCAAAATTTATTGCAAAACTATCATAATCAAAACTGTGGTATGAGCATAAAGATGGACGTGTAAATAAGTGGAAAAAAATTAGAAATGAATTCCTAGACTATTGATCTGTTGCCTTTTGGAAAATGTGCCCAGAGCATTCACCAGGGTCAGAACAGCCTTTTTGGTTTTTTTTTTTTTTTCATAGATACTGTTAAGGCAACAGTATATCTGCACAATTTGCATCTATATCTTATGCTATATACACAATGAAATCAAAATTGACTGCCGACCTAAATGTAAGATCTACAACAATAAAATGCAGAAATAAAAACATGAGGGTATGGTTTCATTTATAGAAAACTTCTAGAAGTGGCGAATCTGTGGAAATAAAAAGTAGGTTGGTTGTTGCCTGCAGCTCGGGTAAGGAAGGGGTGAGGTGGATGGGTTGCTAATCAACACAAGATTTATTTTGGGGATGGTGGAAAGGTTTTAAAATTAGTTTGGTGGTGATGGTACTCCTCTGTGAAATCGATTGTAAAATCTACCGAATTGTGTACTTTAAATAGGTGAGTTTTATGATTTGAGAATTATATCTCAATAATACTTTTGAAATAAAGGCAAAGGGGGTCCCTGTGCCCATTTAACATATATTCCACCTCAGATGAATTAAGTTAAATACGTTCCAAATTGGGGTTTATTCCATTCCTTTTCAAATTAAAGCTTGGTGGGTTTTTGGGGGTACTTCTCAAAGGAGAGTCTTAAAGTCCTCTTTCCCTATGTAATGTTATAATTCTGTTAATTTGGTTATAAATATTTGATAGAAGATTTAAAATGAAAGTTTACACTGGAGGGCTTCAATATTATATTACATTCATTTTTTACTTTATTTCTTGAAATAAACACCATAAATCAAATTTAGCGTGACTAGTTATGGTAATTTGTTGTTAGTAATACAGCAGTTGAAATCACAAGATACTTTTTGGTAACTTGTCTGAATCTTTATGAACATTTTTCTATAATTTGTTCGTTCACATATTCAGACTTAAGTGTATATGTTTATGTACCATATATCACTTAGATATCATATATATTTAGTTTAATTTGTAAAATCTAAAACTGTAAAAGAGACTTTAGTTTCCCAAAGACCTCACACAGTTTCTTACAAATATGAGCTCATCAATGTTAAGCTTATGCCAAAATATGTTAAGATTAAGGAGGCTCTATAACCTCTTAGAAGGCTCAGAATGTAGTAGTTAACTTGTTTCCAAAAATGGTATCTTTTTCTGAAACATACTTTGAGTAGAAGACTTTAGCTTCTAGAAATTCTACATGAAGTACACAAAATAACTTACTCTCATGTATTTGAAAGGTAAAAAATTGTATAAAATACTTTATAAGGTACAAATATCCTGCGTACATGACATGTAACATAGAAATATGAAGGATTTTACAATAAATTACCAAAACATCCAACAAGCATCTTGGACAGTAGGTTCATACGAATCAACATGATTTTTCTGCTAATGCTGCTCTTATAAAAGCACCTTTGGACCTGTTCTTTTGGAAATTCTTTTGAACACACAGTGCACAGATTATATGAGTAAGTAATCTCGGTACTTCAAAAACATATGTTGTTTATAATCTAAATTATATTGCTTATGTTTGTAAACAACTCATTCAGGCTTAGCTCAGAATCAGTTTAAGGCTCTTCCAAAATGATACGTACTCTCAAAATAGTATGAGTGATACCATTCACAGGTTTTAGAGATGTGTTCTATGCTTTTTAGTATCACCATAACAAATGTGTGTCTTGTTTCACTACTAGAAATATATTGAGCATCTAATTAAATGTTTGTTGAACGAGTGAATAATTGAATGAATTAATGTTATGTTTGAGTTATTTTGAAAAGCAATACTCCTTTCACAGTATCTGTATCTGACTCTCCTAGTCTATTTATATTGAAAATGTGTATGCACGGATTCTGTGTTGGCTGTTTAGCCCTTGTTTACCCTTGCTCATGAGTTGACTTTTGACCTATTTATATTGCACTACCTTCTCCCTATGTACTTACCTCTTCCTCATTGGGAAAATGAAAACTAAGCCACGGCTAACAAAAATCTCGCTTTAGAATTCTTGCGAATTTTGCATGCCTTCTCTGTCATGACTGGCAGAGCTCTCTGACACCTTTGACCTGTTTCTAAATATCTCTTTAATAAACATCATGGGGCCTGCAAATTTGACTGCATCAAGTTAGTTCAATGTCCAACTCCTTTCCTGATTGGTTTGATTTTCTGTACTATTACCTCCATGGTACTCTTTGGTCATTGGATTAGAATTGACTCATGTAGAGACAGAGTTCAAACATATTAATGAAAGGGAGTCATTCTCTAGAGCTATTTATTATATTCTTTTATGCCCATTTAGTATATCACTTGATATTCTTCATTTTAGAAGTATGTGTTTGTTTTAACATGTTCCAAAACAAAGCATTTTGCTATTTATTCTTTGCCCTCTCTTTTATTCTGTAAAAATTAAGCATTTTTGTTATAAAAAGAAAAAATACAATGGATTTATCCACCTTTTCAAACTTCCAGGGCTTTTTTTTCCTGACAGTTTCTAATTAACTGTTGAAATTTTTAGTGCCACTGAAATTTATAAAGGGCAGGTGGAATGAAATATATCATCTTTTCATGAAACCTCCACTTACAGGGCTCTCCTTAAGTGATTGCTTCTATTTAGGGTTCTCAGAACTCTGCTCACCTTGCTTACTTTATCTTGCATTGTACTACTTGGGTAGATTTTAGTTATCCTAAACAACAAAAATAGCAAAGGCAGCGATTGATTCAGCATTTTCTTTATATCCAGAAATTTACATAGAAGATCCTATTTCTTCTTATGATGACTTTACAGTGAAGTCATTATGATCACATTCATTTTCTCAAAAATTAGAAAATTATATACACAAAGTGAACAAGTAAATGAGAGAGAGAGAGACAGAGAGAGAGAGAGAGAGAGAGAGAGAGAGAGAGAGAGAGAGAGAGAGAGAGAGAGACAGAGAGATTGAATAGCTCTTTTCCCAAAAATGATGTCAGGACCAGAAACATTTTTGAATTGTGTTTTCTTCTTTAGATGTAGATAATATTTGTGTATACTTATTGACATGTCTTTGGAATAGGGTACAAATCTAAGCACGCAATTCACTTATATTTTATACACACTTTGTAACTTATATAGTATTTTTATTGTACTTGAGTTTTGATTGCATCTTTTTCCTTGAGATTGGGGTGGAATTTTTCACTTGTGTTGCATTGTGCCCCAAAAGTTTCAGATTTGGGATTAGATATGATCTAAGTGCTTAAAAACATTGTGGATTTTTTTTTTACAAATGTTATTTTTGCTTATATTAGCAAACCAAGCCAGTTTTTTTTTAAAGCAAAACTACTTTAGGTCTCTTGTGACTGACTTGGCTTTGTACCTGCTGAGTATCTGAAGAATTTTTAATATACCCTTGAAATTTAATAACCTTTCTTCCAATAACTTGGTGTACCATTTCTATCTGAAGATTGAATTTTCTACTTTATAGTATGTTTTCTCTGTTACATCTTTGAATACTTTTTTTTTTCATCTGCTTAGTTCTCCAGCTTGGGAAAATAAAGGAAAATATAAAATAATTAGTTATCGAGTGGATATTAGACATAAGAAGCGAAGACCAGGGACAAGTATCACATGTAGAATTCAGCGACTATTAGGGAGGTTAACATGCCTGGAAAGCCCAATAGAATACTTTCCTTAAAGACTTCACAGAATCTTTGCATGTTAAGATGAAGACAGCCCTGCCTGTCAGCTGTTTTTATTTTTGACTAGTATTTAACTATGGTTAGTAAGAAATGTATTGTGCACGAACTTCTGTAAGGGTACTAACAGTCTTGCCTTCTTGTTATAAATCTAAAACTTTCCCTACCAACTTTTATTTTAAAAATTTAAGCCTTCAAAAATGTTGTAAGCTAGAAAAATGAATTTTGAAAATTTCACTGGTTCTTAATACATTGATAACTGGAATTAAATTAATCTCTAAACTTTCATTGCATCTATCCTAGGAGCAGCATTCATGTGCATGGTCATAATATCAATGTCAGATCTTAAAATTTTAGTCTGGAAGTCTATTATACACATGCAATTTATATTCGCATTTCTCCTATTGTTTCAAAAACTGTATTTGAAGCCGCTCTTTTCTAGAATTCAACTGAGCGTGACACATTGCATTCGGCTTTCTGATTTCTTCAGAGTTCTTTTCCCCATCTTCTCATGTTTCATGATGTTAAGAGGTTTGTAATCTGAATATTTCTGGTTGTCTTCTGGTGTTTAGATTACATTAAATGTTTTTGGTAAAAGTATCGCCAGGCAACATTGTGCACTTAGAATGGTTTCATGTGAAGAGACTCGTGGCATCCCATCCTTAAAACTGTTAGTGTAATCACTATTAATTAAAGATATCTGCTACCACACTCTTCATTGGAAAGGAACTTCAATGTGGAAATGAGACGATTATCTGTTGCTCCATAGTTTGGACCCTATAAACATATTCTCTTTGCCCAGATTTCATTCAGTGAATTTAGAATTCGTTAATGAATCAGTTATAGTGGCAGTGGTGGCACAGTGGTGATTTTCTAATTTTGTCCTGAAGCATTTTAGTCTCACAGCTACAACCATTTGTGAGATTATAATAATGAAGATCTACAGCTGTCCCAAATTTGTCAGGGCTTTCTTTTTCTTTCTAGTGGATTATAATGAAATTTCTTAGAGAACGGAAATAAGAATTGGCAAATGTCATGTGATCTGTAGAAGCAAAGATTTAAGTATCTACATCAACACACTCTTCAAACTTTCTGTCAATACAGGAGAGAAATTCAATCAGTGGCTGAACTTTCAAGAAAAATATCCACATAGATGTTTTTCTGTGGCACTGAGCTTAGGATGTAATTTCCTTCCTTCAAATAAAAAGTAACTAAAATCCAGTTGCAAATATTAAAGTTATTTAAAAACTTAAGCGGGCCTGAAATTACCTAATTGTAGGAAACTGGAGAGTATTTAAAGAATCCAGCTCAAGGTTTTATGTTTTAAACAAGAGAATACTATCGCGTTGAAAAGTCAGACACACACTTTCTAACTTTTGACACATCCAAATAGCATCAAAGCATCTACTGGAGGGTTGATGTGTCACCTGAGGTGAGAGCCTTTAGGGAGAAGGGGAATACAGGGGGAAACATGGATGCAGGTGATGCATGTGCTTGGTGGAGTTCATTACAAGTGAAGAGACCGCTAGGAGCCAAGGTTCGGCTGCCAATGGCATAGATTTGCTGTTCTTTCTCACATGGGGGCTTTTAAAAAATTGTTTACCTGAAAAGCAACCTAAATGAGGGTGCAATTTGCAAGATACAGTCATGTTTAGTGAAGTGAGTCAAACTCAGAGTCTTGAACATCACATGGTTTCTCTGATATGAGAAACCTGGAATACAGGCATTTTAATGGGACATGCTTAGTGAAGTGAGTCAAATTCAGGAGGTTAAATGATTTTGCTAATATGAGAAACCCAGAATAAGACATTTTACAGAACCACATGGGGGTGCTGGTGGGAGTCAGGGAATAAAGGAGGGAGGGGGGGGGGCTAAAAGGGGGAGGGGAAGGGATTAATAATGTCGACGTGAAATGTGTATGCACAAGGTATGCATTGCAATGTAACCACTGTATATCACATATGTATACTAATAAAAATGGGAAAAATTAGGATACAATAAGGTTGACTTGTAAAAATCATAGGCTAAATTGTTTCTAGTTCCTGTGATATTAGAAAGAAGTAAGATACTATTATTATTTTTCGAGACAGGGTCTTGCTCTGTAGCCCAGGATGGTCCTGAACTCATTATCTAGCCCAGGCCGGACTTGGACTTGCCAAGTCTCCTGCCTCAGTTTGCCAAGTGCTGAGATAACAGGTGTGTGCCACCATGTTTACGTTTATTATTCTTGATAATACCTTTTAGCTAATCATTAACTGCACCACTAGCCTTTTCTCTCCACACCTATGAGACAGACCCCTTTTACATAAGGAACTTACACCTTTCCTGCATGGCAAACATGGCTCATTGAACATACAGGAATTTTATTGGGAAAAAGAAAAGAAGTACAATTTTGAATTTTGATTTTCTGCTTTGACTGCAGGCTTTAAAAGGTAAATTTCAAGTCTGTAAAAAGTGGCTGTAAGAAACACAATGTGAATATTTTGAAGAAGACTGTTGAGTCACTTTTAACTATCGATGGAAACCATAAAATTAACTTCATCTGGGCTTCAGATAAGACTAAGGTTTTAATTTTGATGTCCCTGGAAATAGCCATATTGAATACAAATTGGAATACATATTGGCAACTCATACTGTTCAATGTGTCATCATGTAATTATTCCTTTTTTAGGTTTTGCGTATCTTCCTAATGTGAAACTATGTAGGTTATGAAAAATAAAAAAAGGACAGAAACCCTTAGGGATGCTACATTTTCAGTAAAACAGTAGGTTTAAAAACACTGTATATACAGAATATCAAAGAGTATAAACTCTGTTTTTATGTCCATAGTAAAAGGGAAATCTAAATTAGTACTTGAGGCTTGATTTATGTCAACAGATTTGAGAGCATAGGAGAAATGTCATGCACATCAATTCTGAAACGCAAACAACTGCTGTGGTTTCTTTGTGTTTGTATATGCCCAAGGAGTTCTTTGTAAGATGGTTACTTGTAAGGTGATGGCCCAGCATTACACCTTGTTCCCTGGAAAGTTCTAGGTGCCCTTTTCTGAGACTTATCCACCTATTATATATTAAAATAAAAGTAGCATTTCGCACACAGAGAGGAGAGAAGGAAAGCCAGTACTAGTGAGTGTCAAGTTGTCCAATGGCTAGCTGTGAATTCAGGGTACCTAGATCCTTCCTGTGTCTCTGTACACAGTGGGTGGAGATTTGGGGTAACTTATCTTACCTGTTGTTTTTACTTGCAAAGTAGAAGTTAGATCATTATGCTAGTAGTTAGCATTTTTTTTAAATAGAAAGATTTTCTCTTTTGAGTGGAATACTACCTAAAATCATAAGTAAAATAGATGGAGGTAAAGATGCAATAGTGGAAGTCCCCTGGAGATCTCTTCCTAAGGAAAGCTTTGCAATCCCTGCTCTTCGAGAACTAAATCCTGGACTAGTAAACCTATCACCATTGGTGGAGTTAGTTTTGTCCTTTGAAAACTATGCTCACTACTTCTTAGTTGAGAGCTTGGCTGACAATAAGAATGTGAGGTAGCGGGGAAAGTCCTTTTTTAGAGCTTGGCTGCAGAATATAGCATTTTCGGTATTTTTTCATTTCTTACCCTTGAAATATTCTTAATTCTCTTTGTTAAGAATAACATTTACTCTAGGCTGTGTCACTCACCACCGTGGCTAATCAAAACTCCTATGACAATATGGTCATTTTTCCTTTCTGGAGTAGGAAACTCATGACCAATATGTGTGTCTGAATTCTAGCCAACGGAGAAGGGCATGAAGAGCCCTTCTTGATTTAGAACCATCCGTGCAGGTGCCGTCATTTCACATGAACATTGTAAAAGCCCTTCATCAGAGCCCTGCCAGAAATACTGGGGATGCTGTCAGTCACCCGTTTCCAAGTGTCGTCTTTCTCCGCTACATTTCTGATGGGCATTTACAGAGAAAAGGGAATAGCACAATCAATATGTCTCTTTTTCTTCCAATATGAATGCTGTCACTATTGATGCTGAGGAGATGTGTTGGCTTATTATTTCTCAGACATATGGATCTATACATCGATGGATGTGTTTGAAGGAGTAATTTCTTAACCACTTTACAATGTCCTGTTTTCAAGCTTTTTATTTTGAGACAGGTTCTCATTAAATAGCTCAAGCTGTCCTCAAAATTTCAGTTCTCCTGCTTCAATCTCTGGAGTAGCTGGAATTACCGGTGTGTGACACCACGCATGGCTGGTTTACTTGGTTTAAACTCATTTCAAATTACTTTGGAGCAGAGTGTTTCCCGATTGTAAAGGAAGATAAATACAACAGGTCCGCCTTGTCCTCCTTGCCTAGTTCTGCCCCCCAGAGGAGCGACCGCTGAGGTGGGGGGAGCAGGGGCGGCTGGAAACAGCTGCCCTTGCAGGCTGTAGAAAATAGGCTCTAAATTTGCCTAATGTGAGGTTATAGTAATGGATAGTTTATGATGGGTTAGGGAATTTGCCTATGGACTCTAGTTTCTTATAAGGATGCAAGTTTGTGTCTCCGTCGGTTATTAGTTAAATATAGATATGTATATAAAAATTTGAATGCAGATACATAATATATCCAAATTGCCTATTGTTGATTCCTCTCAGATTATTTCTGAGTTTTGACTTGTTCCACACGTTTCCAATTTTATTTACCCGTGTGTTCATTTATATATTGCTGAATTATACAAATATATCCTGAAACAATGCTACTAAGTATGTTTCATGCTGGACTCTGTTTTAAAGTTTTAAAAGTTTTCTGGTTCTGTAAAGAATGTTGTTGATATTTTGATTGAAAATGCAGTAGATCTTTATGTTGTTTGTTCAGTAATACAGTCATTTTGATGATACTGATTCTAGTGATCTTGAAATGGGATGTCTTCCCCTTCTCTAACGACCTCTTGAATTTCTTTCTTTAGTTTACTGTCGTTCTCATTGTAGAGGTCTTTCCCTTTTCCTCTTTAGGTTAAATCCTAAGTATTTAATTTCATTTGAAGCTACTATGAGTGGGATTGTTTTTCTCATTTCATTCTTGGTAAGCTCATTATAAATGGACAGGAACACTGTTGGATTTTTTTGTGTTGATTTTGTATTCTGCCACTTTACTAAATTTATTGTTTAGCTCTAACTGTCTCCTGGTAACAATGTTAAGGTCTTCTATATAAGAGAATCATATAATTTGCAGATGAGGATGGTTTCATTTCTTCTCTTATTTTTATCTTTTATTTCTTTCTCTTGTCCGGTTGCTTTGGCTAAGCTTTTAAGTCCTATATTGAACAAAAATAGTGAGAATGCACACCCTTATCTTTTTTTCTGGTACTTATTTCACTTTTAACCACTATATTTTTCAGTTATAAAGACTCAGTTATCTTTCTCAAATTCCCCTTGTCAGTTTTAGTTGTCATTTATTGCGTGCCTTCTTGTGATTCTACCTCAATTTAAATCCAGTGTTTGTTTTTTATGATATATTTTTATTGTTTTAAGTTCTTATGACTCTCATTCCTGGCGATAAGCTCCCGTGTTAATTTGGTGATTATTAGTTATTATGTTTTACTTCAATTACTGTGAGGAAGACATAGGATCTGGAAGTAAGGGTATTTCCCATGTAAGAAGGTTCATGTGTTTCTATGGAGATACTGGGGGCATTGCAGAGGGAGGACCACTTTGGCTCCTCTGGGGCCATGACTTTCAGATTCTGCTATGACCTTTTAGTTTCAAAGATCTGATTCCCCCCATTTTTTCATAATAGGTACAGATAGACCACTGGGGTAGTTTGTCCAGGCCCTAGGCAGGCCATCCTAACCCTTTTACTATGTGACCTGTGTGAACTTACTCAATTTTCCATGTTTTTAGATTCAACAATCAAAGTAACTTCAGTTCTGTGTTCCATAACCTTAAGAAGATAAAATATATCAGTTTATATGGAAAAATTTAGAATATTCTAGCATGTTATACACATCCAAGGAATGATTAAGAATTTATTATTAGCTAGGTTTGGTAGTGTATGTCTGTAACTCTAGTTATTTCTGAAGCTGAGGCACAGGTATTTCAAGTTCAAGGGCAGCCTGAACAACTTAACAAGAGTGTTTCAATATAAAATGAAAAGAGCTACTTAAGTAATTCACTAGAAGAGTGTTTGTCTAGCATGTGCAAGACTCTGTGTTCAGTATCAGGACCAAAAATATATATTATTGGGTCATGAATAGCTTTTCTTTGTTGAAAAGACTCTCAGCAAACATTAAGCATGTGTCTGAAGAGCTCAGACCTTCAAATCAAATAGGCAAACAAATGTGTGATTCTTCTTACAAAATGTTAATATCACTGAAAAGTAAAAGGGATTCCTTTATTTCTCTAAAATTTCCACAGATATGGAAGAAAATTAGCAAGTTGTTAAAACATGTATGATCTGTAACATTACTGATATAATTTTGTGATTTGCCTTGATTTAACACATTTATAGCTATTCTCTGGACTTGTTCATGTCCTATCTGCAAGTTACCACCTACCTCCACATTCTTTAGCTTAAACGTTTTCTGACACAATGGACAGTAACATGAATCTGTGATTGTCATGGGGTCTTTCTCAAGTCCTTATTGTTATTACCAACTTGTCATGTACATTTCCACACTTATGCCCGATTTTCTCATTGTCCTTATTGAATAATATGGTATGAAGGAAGTATGTCCCAGGTCTAATTGATGTTCATATTGTGTGAGAATCTTGTGAGTAAAAATAATTTCTGAGATTAGTGACCAGAGGCTCTCAGTCAAATTTGGCATAGGCCCAGAGTCCATAAAGCTGTGAGTTAACATGTATTGAGGGCTGATTCATGCCAGGTACTGTGCTTGATATATTAAACAGCACTCTATTTTTATTTGCACCTTTCCAACTGTTTAAAGTTAATATGATAATCGTTTCCTTTATAACATGTTCCAGATTTTCAAGTGCTTCTTCCTTCTCAATAGTCCTCTGTTGCTTCGTTGTCTTTAGGACAGAATCCTAACTTGTTGTAATTACTGCACGTTACGGATCGATAATCCTAACAATCCTTGTAGCTATAGTAAATAGACATCTAAACTTTTCTAAAAATTTTTTTTGCCTTCACCCATTGATTGACTTACTCATTGGCATCTTAAGAGTCTAAGTTGGAGAAGTCTTAGATGCCAGTGGACAGATCTAATTTTAATCATCTTTGAGGGTGAAGGTTTGGCTCAGGAAACTAACAAGTTTCCTGAAATTACACTATCCCATGTGTCAGAATCTCCGTAGTGGTTTCTTTCCCCATGGCTGTGTCTCAAGGGTATTTTCTACCATGGTCAGGTTGTTCTCATGCCTCTAATCTTTCCTTTCTTATCTATTTCCCTCTCACCTCTTTCTCCTCCCTTATTCCCCTTCTCCACTCCTTTCTTTCTCCCTTCCTTCCTTGATATCCATAAACCTATATTATATAAAACTATCTGCTGTGCTAGAGTATAACCTCTAGAGGGTAGATATCATAACTGTTTTAAACTAAAGTCTAGCTGTAGTACTAATTACAGCTCCTAAAAATAACCATTGGTCAAATCTTCTGTATGACTTGTAATGCATAAAAATCTGTGTGACTCAAGCAATAATTCAGATCTTACCCAAAGACAAGTAAAACTTAATTTGCAACCCGAGTGATGGATTGAATACTGAGACTGCAGATTTTACAACAGGGATATGCTATCTGGTACATGGACCAATAACCACGTGTAGCTTTTTAAATAAAACTTAAAATTTAGTTCTTTAGATCTACTAATTATATTTTCATCTTTATAGGAATTTCTCTTGGACAACAATTTTTTCATTTAAAATTTTGTTTAACTCTACTTTTTACAAGTTTTAAGTTTGTTAGCCTTTAAACTAGGCAATTGTCTTATTATTTTATTAAAAAATCCTTCTGCACTGTAATTTCATAATTCTAATACCACCAGATACAATTTTAAGTGTTAAAATTTTGCCAGCCTCTCTACACAGATCCTACCTATTTCTCTCTACACAAATCCTTCCTATTTCTTTTAAATATTTTAGCTAAAGCACTCTTTTTTTGTTCCTAGACAACAAAAAGCCTACACTGATTTCCTGAAATAAATAGAAAAAAATAACCAAAATACACACAAATGCACAAACATAACCACATACATTCTAATAATTGTAAGTTAGTTTTCTTTTTTTCTATCAGTGTTCTTGTGTTGAGGTAGATGAGACAGAACCAACAAGGAAACTTTACCCATCAGAATATCCCTCTATTGCTCTGAGGAGTTTTCACTGATTTTCATGGCTGTGGTAGTTCTTGGTGCAGAATATATTTTGTTATGTATTATTAAAAAGTGTTGAGTTACCTGTCTGTATAGATTATTTGATGAAGTTACTGTGTATTTGTTTTATGTGGTTGAAGTGTAGTTTGGTAAGCCAGATATGTAGAAATACACCCCAATACCCCCATGAGATAAGTGAATGACAGTGTCGTGACAGAAGAGCACCATAAGGGCAGGGTGGCTGCAGGAAATAAAATGAGGAAGATGTTCAGTTCTCTGCCTTTTAATACATGTGATTTAGTGGCTGTGAGAATGTGTTGAAAAATAGAATCATTTGCATCCTTTGGAGAAAAAAAATCAGCATTTATAAGTAAAGTATTAAAAACTGCATGTCAGCTTAATAATTCCCATGTAGTGTGAAATTGAATACTTGTTAAGTAAAAAGTGAATCATCTAAAGCAATACACATGCATTTCTCATTTGGAAGATTTGCACAAGAGAATTCTGGAACATTTACTGATATACTTTCACCTATAAAGCAGAAACTCATTTTCTGTAAATAGCTTATGAATCCTGTTACGATTTAAAAGAAAGGTGGAACCTAATCACAGAATATTAATCCATCTTGTCTGTGTGGTTTATGGCATATCAATCAACACAGAATTCTGGGTCTGGGTTTAAAGAATAAATAGAAAACTACAAGCACATGGGAAAATAAAGGCAAAGACATAAAATTTCTGAGGAGTCATATTTTCCTTTTTGTGGTTGATTTCTTCAATGAATCACATTGAGTATCATCTCAATTCTAAACAAAGATAAAATTTTAATCGAATCAGTATTAATAGTAGCTTAAATAATCTCATGCTACCACCTGTACATACGTAATTTTCTACTATTTACTTCCCTAAAAGATGAAAGGTTTCTATTTTTGCTTTTGTTACCTGTACCTATGGAGTCTTATCAGGAAGGAAGGAAGGAAGGTGGGAAGGAAGGAAGGAATGTAGGTAGGTATAGGTAACGAAAGCATGGAGCTTTTCCGTTGTGTTTTCTACTAGTAGCCTTGTATTTTCAAGTGTCACTATAAAACTTTTAATGAATCTTGAATTAGTTTTGTGTGCATGAGAGAGAGAGAGAGAGACAGAGACAGAGACAGAGAGACAGAGAGATAGGCTGGTTCTGAACTTACTACACAACCCAGGCTGGCCTTCAACTCATGCAGTCCTCCTCCCTCAGTCTCTCAAGTACTGTGATGTGCCATCACACTTGCTAATATTTATGTGGTTCTGGAGATTTGTACCCAGGGCCTTGAGCATCCTAGACAACAAGTGCCTGAACCACTGAACTACATCCCCAGCCCCTATAGTTATTTATTTCTTTTTTGTTGTTGTTGAAGCCAGGTTGTATGATGTTTCCAGCTTTGTTCTTTGTTCAAGACATCTTGGGCTAGTTGGGGTCTTTTGTGGTCCCGTGCTCACTGAATCTGTATATCATTAGAATAGTGCAAACATAGTAATATTAATTTTTTGGTCCTTATACATGAGGTAATTTTCCCTCCAAATCTTTTTCATTTTAAAAAGTGGATGTTTCATAGTATTCAGTGTATATGTCTTTACTCTCTGTGGTTAAAAATGTTATTTGGTTAAAATATTATTTGTTTATTATTTTTTGGATGGTATTGTAAACGAAATTATTTTTTGGATAGTATACTGTTAGTGAATAGAGATGATACTGAATTTAGCTTGTTACTTTGTATCTTGAAATTTTCCTGAATTTATTAATTCTAATAGTTAGTTAGGGGTTGAGTTAGTTTGTTTGTTTATATTTGCAAAATTGGTGATTGAATCCAGGGCCTTGTCACTGATGGACATTCTCAATCCTTTATATTTTAATTTTTATTCATTTATTTTTGCTTTGAGATGGGTTGTCACTGAGTTGCTAAATATCCCAGTCTGGACTCCAAAGTTTCATCTTCCTGTCATATCCTCTCAGAATTCTAAGAGTACAGGCTTGGCTGAGTTTGAATTTTCTACATACAGTATCATCTGGTTCCTGTGTGCCATTTCAACCAATCATAAATCAAAAATACTAAAAAAAATTCCTGAATATTTACAGTAAGTTTTTCTTATTATTGCTCCCTGAACACTGAAAAGTACAGTATAACAACTACTTTTAGTGTTTCTACATTGACTCTTAAGTAATATTAGTAATCTAGAAATGATTTGAAGTAGATGAGAGGTGTGTGGAGGTTAGATGCAAAGATTATTATCAGGGTCTTTGAGCATCTATGGGGTTTTTTATGCAAGGAGGGTTCTGGGAATGAATGCTTGTAGACACCCCAGAGCAACTTCTTGTCTGTATGTTGTCTGCAAACAAGGACGATTTATCCTCTTCCTATCATTTGCCTTTCCTTTCTCTCTCTTCCCTAACTGTTCTGCCTAGATCTTCCAGTACTGTGATGAATAAAAGCGCAAGAGTGACTTCTTTATACTCTTCCATTCTCTTCTCTGTTATTAACTGAGTATTTTAACAAGTCTGTCAAATAGGAAAATTACCGTTAATGGCACAGAAACTCTTCTTGATGGAAATTGCATTTGAAATAGTTTTGAGTCAACAGGCTATTGTGGGCTTAAATGTTCATATGAAGATAAACCTTTGGGTCCAGGTGACATCTCCGCACACACTGTCAAAGAACAGTGTTCTACAAGTGTGTAATTTTGATCGAAAGGGCCTTGTTACTTGTTGCTTATCATCTGCCAGCTAGATGATAGATGTGTGAGGATGTTCGTAAAAGAAACTGAAAAACTGCACAAAGGGAAAGCTAGCTCATGCTTGTGGACCAGAATAGTTGATGTTGTTATAATGGTTGCATTATCCTAATGACATACAGATTCGATGTAATCTCTATCAAAATTCCGATAGTATTTTTTTTACAGAAATAAAAATAAATCATACCATTAGTGTGGGACTGTTAAAAATCCTAAATAGCCAAAGTTGTTTTGAACAAAGAACCACAGCTGGTGACATCATTCTATTGGGCTTCAAATAATACTCTCTAAGGCTGTAGTCCGTTTCTTCATTAAGTAAACTGATGGAATCTTTAGGAAAGAGCAGAATTATAAAACAACACCACCTGTAAGTGTTGCTTTTTGCCTCTATTTGCTGGTAGAGACTGTGGAAAGTCAAGTCTTCAAATATTTGAGTTTTCTAGCCAAACCACCTAGTCCTGAAGATTCCTTCATAAGTACATTTTAGTTGCAAATTTAGTCTCTATAATAGTCCTGAACTAATGAGACCATCTACTGTATTTTTGTTGGGTGGTTTTCAGAAGGTTGATTCATTCATTTCTAAATTATCAAGTTTTTTACTGCATAGATGGTCAAAAAGTACCTTGCTAGTCCTTTTCACAGCTGTATTATCTATGGTGGTTTGTATTTTCTCTCGTTATTTTTACCAGTCCTGCTAGACTTTTATTGATTTCATTGACTTTTTTTTTTTAAAGAACCAGTTTCTCGTTTATTTCCTTTTTTCCTTCTGGTTTTAATGTCATTCATCGGTGTTTTTAATGTTTGACATTTCCCTCCTTCTTGCTTTAGATCTATTTTGCTTTTATTTTTCCAGTTTGATGAAGGAAAAATCTGTAGTATTGACTTGTGGTTTTCTGAAGGGAAACATTTGAGTTTTATAAAATTCTCTATCAGCAGGGTTGGCCACATACTGTTTATTCTGATACGTTGTACAGCATTTTCCTTTTCTTTCTACTTTGTACTTTTTTTTTCAATTTCTTTTGGGAATGCTGCTTTTGACAGTGGGCTGTGTAGGAAGAAATTGTTTCATTTTCGCCTTGCTAGAGATTTTTCTATTGTTTTAAAGTTATTGATTTCTAGTCTTAGCTCACATAGACAGTATATTCTGTTCAATTTCAATTTTTATAATATGTTGTAGAGGTTTACTTTCTGCAAGATATATGTCTTCCAGAGGCAAATGAAAGAAAGGACGCTGTGCCCTGGGTGGCGTGCATTATATTTTTTAGTTAGATCCTGTGTGTAGATTTTCTTGTTTCAATCTGTATTAGTTTTCTATGGCTGATGTAATGGATTATCGCAAGCTTTCTCTTGCAGGGCCAGTTGGTTCTTGGCTCCTTTCAGCTTCTGGTGCTTAAAGCCATGCCTGGGTGTTTCTTGACTTACGGTCACTGTTACTCCAGTGTATATCTCTGCTTCATCTTGCAGTCTCCTCTTTTTTTAAGCTGTATTGTTTCTGTCTGCATCTTTCATTAATAAAGTTGTGGCGAGTATCCAACAATGTTGTAATTGTTTTCTGAGTCATCACAATGAATGAGAAGAGCTTAGTATGCTTATCCATATTTCTAGTCTAGTTTTTCTTTAAATATTAATTTCCAAAAATTTTCCAGTAAAAGGATGTAGAGAGGAGGGGTAGGTTTAAATTCTAGTCCTCAAGTTATCTTATTAACTGAATATGTTTAGTGCTATCCTAATTTGGAAGAATTTTATGAATGTGATAGTTGAGTAATGGTTATTCTTTAATTCTGGTTTAGTGATGTCTGGTTTAATTTTTAAAATTTTTAAGACTAAGTGAATTGTCCACTAATCTAATCAGTTGCAATGATTACACTGTTTTTCAGGATTATGACTAGTTGAAAAATTACTTACATAGGACTAAATAATCATTAATTTTTAGCTCCTGACGTATTTTTTTGAAAGAAGCGTTGCTTTAATGACAGCTAAATATAGGCATTCCGACAGATGAATTTACCTTACTTCTATTTTTAAGCAGATAGAAATTTCTGAATTGTTTCCTAAACCCTTTCCGTAAGGTACTTGGAAATTATTTGATCTTGAATAAAAAATAATGTTTTTGTTTAATTTTTCAGTGATCTCCCGTTGTGTTTAATTATTGCCTTTAGAAGGTAGCCAGGTGAGGTATAAAACAACCCATTTTACACCATGTAGTTTACACTTGATGCAACTCATATAAAAATATATTTATGTGAATATATCAAATCAGGTTAGTCAATAAAACATGTCTCTTTCCTCCTGTTCAATGAACAGTCTTATTTTTATCTACCCTTGGTGGATAATACTGATCAAAATTTTATGTTAATTTCACAGGTTATGGAAATCAAAGGACAAATGATACACGTCCCAGAATCAAATTCCATCCTGTTTTTGGGCTCCCCATGTGTGGACAAGTTGGATGAACTCATGGGCCGTGGGCTGCATCTCTCAGATATCCCTATCCACGATGCTACTCGAGATGTCATCTTGGTGGGTGAACAGGCCAAAGCCCAAGATGGCTTGAAGAAGAGGATGGATAAGTTAAAGGCCACTTTGGAAAGAACTCATCAGGCCCTGGAAGAAGAGAAAAAGAAGACAGTGGATCTTTTATACTCTATCTTCCCTGGCGATGTAGCCCAGCAGTTGTGGCAAGGACAGCAAGTACAGGCCAGAAAGTTCGATGATGTCACCATGCTCTTCTCGGACATTGTTGGCTTCACAGCCATTTGTGCCCAGTGTACTCCCATGCAGGTCATCAGCATGCTGAATGAACTGTATACCAGATTTGACCACCAGTGTGGATTTCTGGATATTTATAAGGTAACGAAGTTTAGTATTTGTCTATACATATTATATATCACCATCCTGAATTGCAAAAATATGTATTTAAACAAGCTTGATAGTAAATAATCTATAACTCTTTATGTAGATGCATATATCCCTTAGTACAGGTATTTCTCTTTAAGAGTAAGCTTTCCTTGTTTAACAGCTTATGTTGTTAATATCAAATACCATGAATGTATGATTTTACTCACTAGGAAAAATTCTGCTTAGCTAGTTCACTAAAGTCATTATTATTATTAAAAATTAAATTTTCTGAATGCTAGGAAATGTTGAACTACATAATTCTTCCTGCTCAAGGAATGATGTTTCAACATAAAGTAAAATTTTATGTTGACAATTAAAAGGAAGTAGGAAATTATGTTTGAACATGACATTCATTGTACTCTCAGGTGCTACACCATAGTTGGTTAGCATTTTATACAGCCTTGTAAATTAAATAAGTTTTCTTTACAAGTATAATTTCAAAGAACCTAGCTATTTACCAAATAACCAATGGTTTTCAGTAGAAATACCATAACTTTTCAAACTATTTCATTGAAAAACTTTTCAAAATTAGATATGAATCACCATCTGTTTGATTTAGCAAAGTTCTTGTTAACTTCTTGTTAAAAGTATAGCAATGTCTGAAATAATTTTCAACCCCATCCCTGTTTCATGGCATTTCATATGAATTGCACAAGGTCAGAGGTCATTTCTTATATGAAAGGCAGCAAGAACTTTTCATATAAATAAATAGATATTTTATTTTCTTTTTTACTAATCGGAGTAGACTACCTGCTTCTTTTTAATAGTATGATATGCACATAGATAGATTTGGGAGAAAACTATCATTTTGTAAATTTCAATTATGAAACAAAGCGTTTTTCGTTAAGGTGTGTCTCTTTAAAGAAAGAAATATTCTGGTTCTACCGTGTAGACTATACAACCAATGTTCATTATTTTAATTGAGTCTCTTCTGACTGGTAAACATTCAGTATGAAGGAGGTATGAGGAATTTTCCTTCCTATGCATAATAAGAATTCTTATATAAACTATGTATAACTTTAGCATACTTTTGGATAGAGGTAGTCAAATGTCTGTTTTTATGGCAGAGAGACACTGCAGTAGCCTGTCATTTTCCAGACAGAGAGAGTCAGCCTGGATTTGCCAACACAGTTTTTCCTCTAGACTTGGGGCATCATTGAACCAATTTCTGCAACTGGCAGTCTTCCTCTAAATAATAGATTTTCAACATTAGCTTCCTCCAGCTGAACAGTCCTGGTTGGTTATTTATTTATACATTTTACCCTATGTTTACATATTTAAATGAGTGATACATTTACTAGTGAAAAATGGGCATTTCTGCTTTAAATAAAAGTATCAGGTTTTAGGAAAAGGGGAAATGTGATGTTTTCTGAGAGTACCAAAACAATTTCAAAGCTTAAAAATAAAATTAGATTTCACAGACATCAATTGTCCCCTTGAGATAAAATAGGGCACCTCACAGAAAAAAAAAATCTGCAGAAATACCCTGAATGATTTTCAAAATTTTCTGTGTTATTAAATCATGGATAGTTTCATATAGTCCTAAAAATTATTGGCAAGTTTTAACTTGCAAAATGGGCCTTCTCTCTGACACTAAGTTGTCCTTTTCATATTTTGTGTTTGTGTATTCAAAAATAAAAATGAATTTTAGCTCACAAGATTTCTTAAACTAAATTTGCATATGGAATTTAGATATAAATTGTAAATGAATAAAATTCCAGGGCTGGATTTTTAAAATAATCTTTGATGGTTGGGTGGGCATGCCCCAGGGTTGGATGTAGAAGAAGCTCTATGTTTCCTGGAGTTGGAGGTGTAGAGTTTGGGGGATCCAGATTCTGGAACATAGTGTGTGCTGAAGTCGGAGTGAGAACAGAGAGAGGGAAAGAATATTCCATCTGAGATAAAATGACATACATTCTGAGAAATAAATAAGAAGGAAAATAAATTGTGAAGCCTGCATTTGTGCTGGTACTTTCCAATCATCTAACATTCTAGTTTATTTTTTGATAAAATTTATGCAGATCGTGTCTATACAATGAGCCATTTGCTCTTTTATGCCATACCATAAACTATTTGCAAAATTTTGATTACTGCTGAAATTATTAAATTCCCAAATGCTATGGGTTATTTTTAAAGGACCCCAACTCTGAATGGAAAAGAATTTTTCTAGATTCAAATTATACATTGAGCTTTGAGTAGTATAATCATACCACAAAGAAAAATGTACACACCACTTTTGCTTGATATTAGAAATGTGAAAGGAAGCACCAGGTGAGGCTGAAGACTCTTGAGAGAAAAGACCTCAGGGACGTAGCTGGAGGGGGCATTGACGGTTGCCTGTGTCACCAGGAGCCCCGCGCTTCAGCCCATGGCTGTACTTCTCTTTGCTCAATGTTTCCCTATCATTAGGGACACACAGTGACGAATTATAATTGTGGTGGTAGAATTCAGCAAAACTAGGCCACGGTAAGGAGGTTCTACTAAAATACTGATGCCTTCTATAAAGTGGGAGGTGTGGGAAGAAGCTACACATCTCACTGTGCATATTTCAGGCACTGAGAAAATTAAAGGCTTTACATTGCTCCACTGCAGAGCTGTTCCAGGTGTAGGGATACCAAGGAAGAAGGAGGCGAATTGCAGAAAGTGTGGATGATAATTTTGATTCTCCTGTAACTAGAAAGCAAGATGGAGTCAGTTAAAAAGTCAGTGTGCATAAGACGGTACTTAAATCCTGCCCCACGGGTTTAGAGCACGTAGAGGATAAATAGCTTATAGAAATCATTAACTCTACCTCATTAACAAAGAGCTCACAGATGATGGGGTGATAGGCACAATTTGTTGGCATCAGGAAGCGAAGCAGGGATGCTAGTTCTGCCTCGTTTTGGGTCTGCTTTTAGTAACTTTTTGGTGTGACCTAAGAAAAAAGCCAGGAAAGACCGGGGTCCTCACGTTGTACCTCTCATTCCGGGCTGCCTAGCAGGTGGCACCCCATCACCACCGTAACCTCAGTCCTTAGAGTTCTCATCTTTTCTACCTTTCACCACTTTTCTAACCTCATTTTTCTCCATTATTAGATCTTTTGAAATGAAGATGAACATTTCTGTCAGAGTCATAAGCATCTCAACAGGCTTGTGAAAGGTGGTGCTTGGAACGGTGTGTGTTATAGCGTTTTTTTTTTTAAGGTAATGTTAGCTGGTATGGCTTTCCTCAGACAGGTGTATCTAGACACATGGGCACTGTGCTATGTGATTATGTGTGAAAGAGTTTCTGGGTGCCGAACTATAGTTTGCCCAGTGTTTAGTAAAAGCAAATACTATACAAATGATCCCATTTAGCCCTTCATGACTAACGGGTGAATCATTATGCTGTGGCTATTTTCAGTTAGAGAAGTCGTTTCAGAAAATTTCAACAGTCTTCATAATATAGGAAATAAGTGGGAACTTGAATGGAAACATTTCTCTGACTCTGAAGCCTACGCTTTTCTCTTATGTCTAGGCTTCCAGGAAATAATAGGAAATACTGTACCAAGTTTCTATTTAACCTTGGAGTCTGACGTTGAAAATCCAAGAAACAATGACATAAAGTTCATTTTAGTAAGCACATACAAGCATTATAAATCTGCTGGAAAAGTTGAGTCTAGGACAGTCAGCGAAGTAGGAAGGAAGAGAAATCCAGGTATACTCACAGGGCACATGAGACCTCGGGCCAGGGCACAGGCAGCCAGTTCAAGGGAATCGGGAAGCCGACTGTGTGTCCAGAAGCAATTTTCGAGATGAGCATTAGGAGAAGCTGTGACACAGAATTAGAACCTTTACCCTTGCCAGGCCTCGGCTGGGGGCAGAGCATCATGCGTGGTGCACTAACCCGGAGGCGCAGGGAAACCTGACTACCACATCCTCCAAGATGCAGAAATCTCCACGAGGAATCAGACGCAGAAAGAAACAATGGTTATCTGATTAGTTATGTTAAATATATATAAATAAAGATTTAGGAATATTCTTGCATTAATACAATTTGAAAACTTCCAGATACCTTGAGTTCCTCTAAAAAAATCATTGAAGACCAATGGAAACAGTATGTTGATTAATTATAAACTCCAAAACTTTCTAAATAAGATGTCGATAAAAAATTCATAAAAGACTTTAAGATCTTGAACGTTTTATTTTTTCTAAGCAGATTGCTCTAACAATTCCTTATCTACCTTATAGGAAAGATATCTATTCATTGAATGTTAGTATGACCTGTGCTGTTCTGAGAGAATCCCTGAGCCTGGCAGTTTGTAAAAAACAGAAATTTACTGTCTCACAGTTCTGGAGGCTGGGAAATCCATGATCAAAGTCTTGGCATCAGGTCTGGACCACTTTGCTACACACTTGAATAGCCGAAGGCTAAAAGAAAAGAGAGAGCAAACCCATTTCTGCAAGCTTTTTAAATTTGGAAAGTCAATTTGTTCCTAAGAGTGGAAACTCCCTGAGCCTGTGTTCACTAGGCCACACCTCCCGACATCCTTTCCCTGGGATGGAGTTTTTAACGCATGAGATTTGAGAAACACATTCAATCCATAGCACTACATTCTAAAAATATAAAATTAAAAAATACACAGTGATTAATATCCATTTACAAAAGCTTATATATAAAGTGATTAGTGTTCACTTTGAGTTTTTGTGTTAATATCCCAGGGGGGCTGACAGCCAGTTGAAGATAAGCCCTTTGGATTTGGAAATCTTGGTGAAGTTCATTTAGAGTTCATGCAGACATGTTGGGAGCACGTGACTTTATGTATTGGATGAGGACCCGTCAGGGACTTTGGTCCCATACTTAATACTTATTAATTTCTCACGTTGAAGTTCCAGTGCTGCAGAACTGTAAGCCCAGAATGTTGATTTGCCTTGACAAGGAGTGATGTGGAGCTTCAGAGGCTGTTCCCTGGACTTCCATCCAGCCCTCAGCAAACAATTCAGATTCTGGCAGATGTCATTGCAACATGAATTGGGTTTTGCAGAAAAACAAATGAAATGCTTCCTTTCCCTCTTGCTTTATGATAAAATCAAGAACTTTTTAAAGTACTTATGTTACTTTGGGGATTTTATAAATATATCTATATCACTTTATTCTATTTTTTTAGAACAAAATGCCAACTGCATTTAGTAAAGATTAACATATTTTTCTGCCACAATTTACCTATTTTCTGTTTTAACTTCAGTGCACGCATTTTCAAAATTGAACTATTAAAGATTTGTACTGATTCTTTTCGGTAGTTTTCATCAACTTAATCATGCTTTGCTTGTGCTGCTATTTGGTTAGAAATGAAGCAACTGAGTCTCTCAGAAAAAAAATTAAAAGAGAAACTTTTAAGCTAATATATATATATAAATATATATATATATATATATATATCTTCCATTCAGCAATCATTTTTAACTCACTTGATAAGAGAACATAACTCTCATAGAAGCCAGCAAAATATTATAAATTTTGAATGTATTTTTAGCACAATTTTAATGAGGAGATGTGAACTAATTTATATGCTTGAGGAGGCGAGGTGGAAATCATAGATAAGCATTTTGCGCTGATATCTTTTCTACTAGGAGGATTATATTGTCAGTTTCAAAATACCATAATGCTCTAAAAACTGCTGAAGACGGTTTTGCTTCATTTATGTTTCTGCCGTTGGCAAGCACTTAGGTTGGCGATAATAAAGAAGCACATGGGGGCTGGATCCCTCTCTCCCTTCCTCTGAGTCTCTGCAGCCACGGCTGTGTAATCCCCGCTCCAGCTTGAGTACACCACTTGGGATTCCCCTGGCTTCTCCTAATTGGCTGCCTTACCCCTTAGCCTCCACTTCATCAATAAATAAGATTAATTTTATCTTCCACATGATTCCGTTTCATGAGTTTGAAGTAAAAGTTGTGTAAAATACTGAGAGCATAGTGTGATCTGTGATAGTAAATATAAATGTGAGCTGCACTGGTTCCCAGACAGGTGTGTCTGGGCCTTCCTGGGGTGCATGTGTGTGGATGCATTGTGTATGTACACTGTGTGCTGGCATAGGTATGGTGTGCCTGGGCATAAATGTTGTATATATGGTGTTCACTAGAAATAGATAAAATGCTTCTGTATTTGGCTTCATTTTTCAAGATTATTCAAATGACACCGCCAGAAAAAGACTGAAAGGAGACTAGAGATAAAGATGAAGAGGAAAGAGAAATGGCTTCTTGCCGTGTGTTACTCACACCCTCTTCATTAAGTCCTCACAGCTCCTTCAGATCTTTGACCTTCACAGTTAAATTCATTCCTAAGCATTTTATTCTATTTGTTGACATTGTAAATGAAAGTTTCTAAAAAATTCTTTTTGGGATAGTTCATTGCTAGTATATCAAATCAGAACTGGTAATGTTGGTTTTGTGTTCTACAACTTTACTAAATTTGTTACTTTGTGTCTGAGAGAGAGAAAGGGGGGGGGGAGAGAAAGAGCTTTAGGGTTTTCTGTATAAGACGACACTGTCATTTTCATACAAAAATAATTTGTTTTCTCTCTGATATTAATGCTATCTTTTGTTTCTTCCTTCATTCTCTTCTTCCTTCCTTTATTTCTTCTTTCTGTTCTCCTTTTTCTTCCATTCTCTCTCTTCTCTCTTTCTTTCTTTCCTCATTCTCTTTCTTTTTCTTGTCTAATTGCTCTGGGTATTTATTACAATAAAAGACATTGTCATTAATCCTCCTCAAAATACTCCCCCACTCTTTGAACCCACGCATCCCATTATTCTTTCTACTTTACAGAGGCTTTTGGGAAGCCTTTTGAGTCAGTGGTTGCTCTGCCTTGGCTGCTGCGCTGTGCTGAAGCAATTCAAACCATTTACCTTTCGTTGTCATTTCAACTTTGGAAAAGACGCAGAAGTTGAGCAGTACCAGATCTGGTGAATAAAGTGAGGACAAACTGGTATTTTGACCAGGCTGCCATTCTTTTGAATGGATACTCAACAGTATTTGCTATATTGGTTTTAATCACACCTCATTAAGACAAGATAGACTTCCAGAACTGCTCCACAAAATGGCAATCAATATCAAGGAGATAAATGTGTTCAAAACAAAGGGGAGTACTTTCAGAGGGATTATTAGTAATGTATCTGTTATTGCGACAATTCTTATTAATTTAAACATCCACTATACATTTTGATTACCCTGCATTATGTGGTATATCATAGAGGTTCATGTTTTCATCTATGCCCTATAGGTTGAGAACTAAGAAATTTCCATGAGTTCGTTAGAAAGAGGGGATGGGAAGAGAAGATTCTAAGTGGAGAATCAGGCTCTAAATCACACTCAAAAATGAGAAATAAAGAAATAAAGATCAATATGGCTGAAAAATAATGGAGAGATAGCACAGGAAAAAGATTCGGAATTAGGTTGTATGACTTCCTTTTGACCTTTTAGTCAGAGTAGCAAAAGGAAGTCTTTGAAGAATTCTAAATAAAGTGATATGAGTAGTTTGCTTTCCAGAAGAACATATCAAATGTAGTGTGGGTTATAGACTTGAGGGTGGGGGAATGTGCAAGAGTAGAACATAAGAATAATTGTGGCTGTAACTCAGGTAGGAAATAGTGGTAACATTACCTGGACTGGAAAGTCATGGATGCAAAGCAAGTTGGAACCCTGAAGGGAGTGTTCAGTTTTGTCTAGAAATTGGTAGAAACACTTCCATGTCAACATTCATGAAAATCACCTGGTCTCCTAAATAGTGTTCTTGCTTTGGCCTTAGGTGGGACCAGTGAGAGTTGACTGAAGATCAGATACATTTTAGAACTGTGTAGTGGTGACTTTGGCTTTGCAAAGTTATTTACACAGTATCTAGATTGTCCTAGCTCACAGCTATATTTATCATATGTGATCCTAATTCTCCAACTGTCTCAGTGATTAGCATGATGCTCATTCCTGTAGGACTCAAAAAGAAAACTAATACATTGTTCCTGCTCCAAAACTGAACAATTTAGCAATCTAGACAGGGTGATAATAGAGAAAGTACAGAACGCAAGTGACGACTCCAGTAAAACTGGTAGACGCTGTTCTGTTATTGTTGGGAAAGTAGCAGAGTTAATAACCTGCTGAATGATTAGGAGCCATTTCAGAAAATAAATGGCACCAATGATGAGCTTGGATGTGTGTGACAAATTTGATGTTAGAATTTCTAGGGAAGACTTATGTTCTACGACTGTGTCTGTAGCTAGGAAAGTAGCAATTGTGCAGCTAAGAATAGTAGGGCTTTTGCAGATTAGATTATCTTCTTTTAAAAACAACTTCTTAATGAGGTGTTTTCACTTGTTTTGCTGTGTTAGTCACACTGTTCACTTTTGGGACATCAATTAACATCATTTAGCACTCCTTATGTGTTAGCTGAAAATATAGCAGGCAGTATTCTCAGAGGACGTGTTTAAAATTCTGGAAAATTGACAATCCCTAAAAAAAGTTGTATTAAAAAGAATAGACTATTAGAAGTTTATTTTATAGAAAATGGATTGATGGATTTGGTGGTACAGCAATCTATAAACCCAGTGATAGAAGTTGCAGAATATTCTTAGAGAATAATCACTTGTTCATTTTGACTAGAACACAGAGCTGTTTATTTATTTATTTATTTATTTATTTATAATAAGTCAGGGTTTTGGTCTTTAGTCCAGGCTGGTCCTGAACTCATTATGGAGCTCAGACTGGCCTAGAAATCACGGCATTCCTCCTGCCTCAGCCTCCCAAGTGAGTTCTGGGATGATAGGCACACCCAGCTTATATGGAATAAATTAGAATGACAGTGGTGAATTAACCTGGGAAATCAGGGCCCTGTTGTTCAAGATTTTGCAGAATTATTTTTTGTATACTAGAAAAAAATTGAGTTGCCCCCATAGTACTGGAGGATTTAAAATAAAATTTTGACTGGATATTTCAATATATTTTTCTTTGCTAATATGTCTCAGAACCCAATAATCTTTATGATAAATGGCTTGGGGCCTGGCATCAGCATTTTTCACACAATTGAGATTCCTGTATTAGATCTGAAATTTACAATAATAGATCTACTGAGAGTTTTATCAGAAGAGCTTTCTTAGATAGACAGTCACTTGGGATCCATTTTTCCACATGTGGGAGTAACTCCCAGGCTAAATCACTGTTCTGTTTGTATCCACGGGCTCCTTTCCAAAGCTGTGTCAGCTGAGCACTGTAGAGATATCCTTAAAATCAATATTAGGGTCAAAAATCTCAGCCAGAATGAGTGTAATTAGACAGGCTTTTTTGTTTTTTATTAAATTGATGTTTTCAGGTAATGGTACCAGTAGATCATTAGTTAAAATTATTTCCATTTGAGTTAGTAAGTCATTTTGTTAAATTCACTGGGATATATTTAATTAAATCAACAAAGTTTTTGGATCCTTTGAATGCCTGCTGTGACGTATCATCGTGTGTGTGTGTGTGTGTGTGTGTGTGTGTGTGTGTGTGTGTGTGTGTGTGTGACAGGAAGAGAGAGGAAGAATAGAAAGTTCTTGATCCAGAAACAAAGAAAGAAAACTAAAAAAACATGAAGGCTAAATCCTGCGATATAGGCCTTCCCTTTTTTTCTTGAGCATTAGGCTGGAGAGAGGGGAAAAGAATGCCTCAGAATGAGATTCTATTAAGCGCAAAAATAAAGTCTTTCACGTAATCTAAGACTACTCATATGTAGACAAGCTAAATACATGGCTCTGTGAATTAATATTCACACATCTTTATTTCTAGAATAATATGAGAATTTTAATTATGAAGTATTGAGGTTGCCAAGAGATAAATTCCTTCAAGTGTTATAGGAGCAACTACAGCAATATGAAAGGCAGCAGTTCTACATAATGTTTGTCTTAGTTCAGCCTCCTCTGCTGTGTTCAGGAATAATGTCGGGCTTTGGAGACATTCGCATGAGCAGTCCTGTCCTTCCCCTGCTTCACTTTACCTAAGGTCATCTCAGAACAGGTTGGAGTTGCTGAATATACGCGCTATTTAGATGGTGCCTGCTGTACTTAAAACTATGCAAAAACACTGAAGCAGCGACAAAGGAACTCAGAACAGTCAACTTCCTGACCAGTTTTTGTGTAGTCTGTTTACACTACCTACTTCATTTCACTTCCATGTGATTCATAGAAATAACCTCAAAAGCAACTGGAATGGATACAGAATGCTTTCACGTTTCCTGCTCCTCATGGAACAAAGTCAGCCAGTTGTCCTGAAGGGGATCCACATACACTCAATCTGTGGAACTTCTAGAGACCTGCCTTCCTAGAAGGCCAAAGAGAGATAAAAGGAGCTAGGCAACTGGCATTGTCAACCTGGGAGTGTTTCTTCAGAGCCGTCAGATTAAAATGCTAAATGTGTCTGGAGGGAAATAAAAGTATCACGCAGCTATACCATATTACCTACATGTTACAGACATCTAAATATTTGAAAGTTTCTGAGTGATCATGTCTGTATTCTTGTTCTCATCGATGCTGTTCACAAAATATTTCTGAGGCTTTTAGGCACAAGGTAGTTGAATTTTCTCATCTCTTTTGTGTTAAGTGGGGCTGCATGACTTGGTTTGGTGAGTGAATCCCGAGAAGCTCTGTATGTCACATCTGGGAAGAAGCCTTCGGAGCTCCTGTACGACTTGTCAGAAGCTCTTTTCTCCTGACATGTAACAGGCTCCAGATGGCAATTTCCATTAGCCTTGTTCCTGGAGTAAAGAGACAGGGCGCAGTTTCCCCTTTCTACCCAATGCCTTAACTCTCATGAGCATTTAATGTGAATGAAAACTACTCTCTTGTTGACCAGGGCATTAGATTTGGAAGTTTTATGATGCCTACAGCACAAAGTAGCCTCTCCTAAGAAATCAACATCTTTGAGAATTCCACACCCTACTATGTGTCATTACTTTTTGATAATTTCTAAGTGTCTCGTTTTTTGATCCTGTTATCTTGATAATTAACATGACTTCAGATATTTGGAAACCGAATATTTAAAAATATTTACATGGTCATGTATGGTTTTTTGTTTGGATTTCTGTGTGTGCCCTGTGCTTTTATTTGTTTTGACCCTCATCCATTCATTTTATGACACAATGGTGTGTTATGTCAGTCAGTGTCATTGATTCATCTTCTCCACAACACACCCTCCTGACACCTAAGAAGAAATGAAACATCACGATCTTTCTGAATCTTAGTGTTGCAAATGGAATTCAACGGCCTTGTGATGAAAAGGTGATGATTGACAGCCAGGAGGAGGAGGATGGTAGAAATGCAGAGAATAGGTTATGTTCCAGGAACGTACAAGGTGTGATCCAGAATTATTACAGTAGAAACCATATGGTTATGAGTTCTCTTCAGAATGTTCCTCTTGATTTCAAACGCAGTGATGCCAGCTGTCTTGCCACTTTCCGAAGCAGATCCAGAATTCCTCTGTTGTGAGCATCTTTAGCTGCACTGTTATGGCTTAACTCTTCCTGGTCATTTGGATCTGGAGGAAGAACTAGAAGTCACACAGTGCTAGATTCAGTGAGAAACATGGATGAGGACAAACTGCATTGCTTTTGGGATCCTGGCTTTTACTGGATGAAAGTCAGCAGGGATACTCACTTTAGTTTTTTTCAATCGTACCTCGTAACAACATTCGGACAAGATGACAGTTCAGACAGAAGCATGGATGACTGAAATGAGGGGAGTCATTTTGAGGGAGATTATTAATAACAATGTGTTTTCTTACTGTAATCTTTTTTTATTTAGACACATTTTTGAGCAGCCTTTGTATATGTTCAGAATGACTACAAACAATTCAATTTGTGCAAATAATTTGCTTCCGTGAGTTTTGATTTCTGAAATTTAAAGCTTGATTTTGGAGTAAACAGCTAATACAATTCTAGATTTTAAAATCGCACGATAAATGGGATAGTATGAGGATTGGTGGATACTGCATCACTGGGGAAATGGTGAGCAGCCACATTTTAGAATTTTCTCAGTGAAAATTCTTTGAGGTGGTGTATTTTAGCATTTGGAATACAGTCTTTTTCAGCTTGCATCACCTTTCTAGTCCTACAGTACAATTTTTTTCTACAATCAAAAAAGTAGTTGAAACAATATTTTTAAATACCACAATGGATCTGAGGTTATTTAATTATTTTAGGCTTCTTTCTTGATAATCAAGTAATAGGATTCTGATAATCCAGTGATAAGATTTTGACAAGCAAGTAGTAAGTTTGACAGTCGAATTCTCATGAGCATTTTAAGTATTCTTTTAACATTCCTAAGCAGTGCTATAAGAATAGAAGGCAGTTTTTCTTTTCAAAACATAATGTTAGGATGCATTCTCATGAAATTTATTGATATTAAATATTACTTGGTAGAGGATTTTTTAATTCTTGATATATTCATGATAAAATGTCATTGAATCATTGGGGCACTTTTTCCATAGTCACATCCACATGGCATGAAGATCTACATGGTGCTCATGAAATAAACAGCGAAAGTAAACAGGCTTTAAGTATGGCTGGTACTGAAATCATGGTTAACAGGATTAGGCAGCTTATTTATTCATTCAGTAGATATTTACTAAATAGCTAAATGTCACCAACACAAAGATGAAAAATATATGGTTTCTCAAATCAGTGCTTATTGAGCGTAGCCCATGGTGGATGCTATTGTAGAGGAATGGGAAATGTGAAAACAGTATAGAGAACGATTAGGTCTTTTCTAGGTACTAATGAGACAACCATTGAGAATTTCATAGAAAAAGTGATATTGAAATTGGGTGTTTAATAATCATCAGGTCATCTTGATTAATAACATCACTGTTGAGAGGTTTCCTGCTGTATCTACCCTGGATAATTGCAATGCTTTCCTCAATGTTATGTCTAACATTTATGCCATGTTCTATACTCTGGAAACTTGAGGCTTTAAATCTATGGTTCATATTTTAAATATTTAGCAATAACTCTGGCCAATCAGAATGGATGCTCGAAACAGATTTAGAGCAGGGCCTTCCAAAATCCCTCACGTTGCCTGTTAATTTTTTAATTGTACGGTTATAAATGGGTTTCTGAACCTCAGTTTATCATGTCTCAAATAAGTTTTTTCCATCTGAGATATTCTAGAGTGTAAAATGAGACAATGTATATAATGTATTTCACATGATTAATGGTGCTAAGTATGAATTTACGAACTGTGAAGTGTCAACATTATTAAAAGAGTCAGTGGGAGTAAATCAGACCACCAAGTGCAGCTGTATGTAGATGGATGTAGCAGTTGGGATGGTGGGAAAGTTAGAGTAAGAAGGCTGCTTTCCAGAGAAGGACTGTTGAAAGTCTGGGGAAGGTGAGAGGGTGGTTCTTGAAAGGACCATTATTTGGAAGTTGTCTGATAAAATACTGGCCACTCTATTTTGTCGGAAATAGTTATTTGATATTCCAGTCATTCCTAATTTCAATGATTGTCTGCGGTGGTGATGAACAGTCCTGGAGCGAGATGTCAGTATCTGATTGCGCTGTTTGCAAACTCTGCTGTGATTACGCACAGTTGTCTAATTGCCTAATTTATCCATGTTTCCCTGACATGTTTTTCAGCAACACTTGTGATTGCAGAGAACTAGTCATTTCTTTGGCCTCATTATCACACCTTTGCATTTGGTTTGTCTGATTGCTGCAGGTGGAAACAATAGGTGATGCGTACTGTGTTGCAGCGGGACTCCACCGGAAAAGTCTCTGCCATGCCAAACCCATTGCTCTGATGGCCCTGAAGATGATGGAGCTCTCCGAGGAGGTACTGACGCCTGATGGAAGGCCCATTCAGGTAAGTTGAGATGCAGTCTGGTGTGAATGGGAAATGCAGTTTCAAGCAGAAAGGCCAGAAAAATTTCCTTCGGAATTTTACAATAATTTATCAAAGAGGACAAATCAGGTGCTTAAGGAGCACAAGGAATAACTGGTGAAATTTCACAGATTCTAGGAATGAAAAATAAAATATGATCCAAGATAGGAAAAAAGGTACATGGGGCAAATGACCATGGAGAGAAGAAAGATTGAAAGGATTAAAACAAGGGAAATTTATTGTCGATAACCAAGTCATAAATTCAGGCAAGGATGATGGTGAAAATCACCTCAGAGCCTGAGAGAAAAATCCAAGAAAGAAAAAAATAAAAGGAAACAAAGGATTAAAACAGCTTCCTGTAGGTAGTGTGCAGATATTTCCTATTGAACTTTAAAGTTCTTCACAAAGTCCTGTGCATTACAGTTTGAAGACGGGAGTCCCCCAAAACAAGGAAATTGTAAAAACTGGAAAAAACGGGAAAAATAGAGAAATTATAAAAATAGAGAAAATAGAATCAGAGATCTTCTAATTAATCAGCATAATATTTATAAAAGAAGTAGAACTGAAATTCAAAAACACATTAGACAGAGATTAAAGTAAGAATTAGTGCATTGAAAGTTAGAACTGAAAGAAATTATAAATGAGTAAGGCCACAGAATTATATGAATATGGGAACGTAAAATTTGTAAGATTGAAAGAAGAGTGGGACAATGTCATATGTATTTAGTAAGTGTGATTGTTAATTGTGATATATCAGCTTGATTGGATTAAGACATGCCTGGTAGGTTAGTGAAGTTCACTTTTGGGGTTGAGTCATGGATGAGTTGTGGATGAATGATCATTGGTAGGTGGTCCCTGGACTCTTTCCTCCTATAACTGTTCTCCTGTTTAGTTTCCTGGCTGCTGTGTCTTTGCTGTGCCACACTCTTCTGTCACGATGTTTCTGCCATATCCGATAACTCATTTTGTCATTCAGTAACTACCACAGCTGATCATCGAACTGACCACTCTGTAATTTGTGAGACAAATTTAATCTCTCCTTTTTAACATTGTTGTTTTCAGGTATTGTGTCTCAATGACTTGAAAGATATAAAAGAAATGTAAAAAAAAAAAGAAAAAGGATTTTTTTTTAATCCTGAAACTAGTAAAAGGCATCTCTATCAGTTGTCAGACATAGTGCTTTGAAATAAGTCTACAGACGACATCATTCTAAACTATCTTAGACTACAATGTATCAGAGAAAAAGAGGGAGGGAGAAATGGATGACTATTTACTAAATGCTTTAAGGGATAACTACTTACTCATGTGGGAAAAAGATTTTGAAATTGGGTCCCTATAAACCTACCTATAAAGTAATCCCAAGTGTATTAAATGTGAAAACCACACTTTCAAATTATAAATATGTAATTAGTCAATTTTGACTGAGTGTTGCAAATGCTAATTTTTGTGAACTTGTGAGATCAAAATTTGCAGATCATAAAGATTAATCTGCATAAATTTTGTTATTAAATCGCATTTTTCTTTATTCAAGAACATCTAGAGAAAGTAAAAAGGATATCTATACACACGCAGATATTTTTCTGATAAATAAGAGTATCTTTGATTAAACCTCATCAGCAAATGAAGTAGTATAAATTAGTAACACGCTGCCACGGCATTCCTGATTCTACCTTGGTATGCCTTTCAGGTCTGGCAGCCACATTAGCGATGAGATTTCAGAACAGCAGGAAATCTCACTTCCCGATGGTGGCAGTGTACATGGCACAATTCCTTTGGCACATCCTACCATTCAGCAATTCCTCACCTGGATGTTTTGCCCTAGAAATGCACTTGTGCACATGTAGCAGAAGTTACTCATATGACTATTTATAGCAATAATGTTTATAGTGGCTCCAACTCAAATAGCCGTCAGGAGCTGAATGAGTCACGGAGTACTAACACCATAGTTACACCGCCGTGCTCTGTACAGCTGGGAGCAGGCATTGCAACAGGTAGTGATGTTAACAGGAGGGAAGGTCAAAAATATAGGGAATTTGGAGAAGGTTATAGTATTACCCCATTTAATTAAAATTCAACATTGAAAAAACAATACTGTTTAGAAATACCTGCATTGATAGGCACAGTTTAAAGGAAAAAGAGGGGCCAGTGAGAAGAGGGATTTAACAGGGAAAGTCTTCCTAACCGGCTCACTGTGTTCCCTTTCTTCATGTGCCCATTCCTGTTTATATTGGACAACTTAAAGCAGTTTTCTGATCTCTCTCACCAATGGGAGAAATAGGAAAGTTGGAGCATGAAAATAAGCATAGTTACTGAGTTAGTTAAGTATAGGAATGGCGCTTCAGTCACTATCAGAAAAATATAAAGACATTTTCTCTGTCCCCGACCTGCTTTAAGTCACAAGCATATGCACTGCAAGCTTAACAATTACCAGTTCTTAAATTTTCAAGCTTACCAGCCAGGCGTGTCATTGCTTGAGATGGTTTTTCTGTGTTGGATTGTCTTTGGTGGGGTATATAATATTAGAACCTGACTTCAGCATTGTCAAAACAAACTTAAATTACCAGAGGTCAAAGCCAGGAAAGCGTGTTTAACAGTGTGCTCATCAGTATTTTCATTTGTGGGATGTAACATTAGCTCTGTCTCGTGAATCAGAGTGTCTTATTAAATCGGAAGAGGAAATGTCTGTGAAGATTTAATAAGAAAGCAGAGAGAAATAATAAGACCACCTTAATAATTTTAGCTTCATTACTAATTTATAATATGTGAATGGCTCGGGATTCCTTTTGGCATATTAATTTGTTTTTTTGGAATGCATTCAAGCTTGGTGCCATGGGAACATTTCTAAACTTATTGAAAGGATCTTTCATTATGAAATACTTGGGTGTTGCAGTAGAGTTTCTATGTGATCGGCTCGTCACGTGCCTTGAGTTTTGTATTTATGCTGTGTAAAATGTGAGCTATTTAGGTTGCAGGCATGGTGCATAAGAAAACATTCCAAACTGATCAAATTTTGAAAAGTAAATTGAGAGTTCTTATATGTTTTTATAAGCCTGTAGGGCTTCCTGTGCTGGTAGAAGTGGGAACCACTATAGTCAATTCTACCTGGGAGTGATCTGTAATATACAACTCAGTAATAGTAAAATTTCTTTTCTGCATGTTTTAAATTTTAAAGGTAGTCACTGAATGTACCATTTTGCTTGTTGAGTATATGAATACTCAAGCATATTGTTGTTCAGTTATTACTGGACAGATACTCAGAGGCTGGTTCTGTACAATATAAAGTATACAGAGGTGTGGTTTGTAGGCTAAATAATGAAGCTTACCCCATATTGGCTTTAATTGGGACTGCTTTTAAGAAAGTAGTTACAAGTTTTTTACATCTGATTAATACAGTATCTATTGTCCTGGCTATCAGTGTGGAAATGCTTACATAATGACCTTGCTTGATTTGTTCTGTCCTAGACAGAATCTGATTTTATATTTTACAAAAATGGATAATTGAAAAGTGAAAGGAGAATTTTGCTTGCTTGTTTTTGTTTGAGCTAGTTATATTGTGATATCACTAGCAAATTATATAACTGTATGTTTTTCTTTAATTTCGTGAACTTACTCTCATAGACATATTTTAAAGTTTTTAATGCTGAAAAGTGAATTTATACTAAACATTTGACTACTCTAACATGCAAATATTTGTTATTTTTTGCACTTTATTCTTCTAAAAATATGTTGATATAGAAAGAGAAAATTGAGCACTGACTAGGAAATGTGTTTGAGGATAGATTAGAAAAACAAAGAACATTTTTTAATTGGAGGGTTTTGTGAAATATTGAGTATAATTTTGGACTTCCTTTTTTAATTCATTGAGTTTCATTTCAGAGACATAACAATTTAAATTCCCTTCATTGGTACAGAGAGCAGTACATCACATATAAAATGATGTGATTATAGATTGTGAAATAGATTTAAAAAGCAATGTAATTATGTTGTAATATTAATGTTTAGCAATTCTTAAATCAGGGGAATGCTATGAATTTAACAGCCTTGTCCATGAACAAATATATTAATGTACAAGTCACATGTATTGCAATAGTCTAACTTGCACTTCCTCAAACTTCTACTAATGAGTGTACAAGATTTTTGAGATTATAAAATAATTATTCTCCAGTTAATTTTTAAATAGTTTTTGCTATTTGCCAAAGCAATCCGATGTTATTATATTAGTATGCAGAAGGATTTGCTCTTTGTGAATAGTACAATATTTAATTAACCTCCTGGAACTACATCTTGAAATTGTATCCAGCAAAAGAAAAACTAATTGATAGTTAATCTTTTATGATTCTTCAAGTGTTTATTTGGAAAATTATAATTGGTACTTTTCATCCTAAGGTGTGTAAGCGCTAACTAAATTCTGTGGTAGAGTAGAAAGCCTACGGGGTCAATAAAACCTTACATATACATAATATGGACTCTATTAGGATACTGAACCCCATTATTTTTATTCTCAAGGTTTCCCATGAGACACATTTGAACTTGCTTTAAATCTCCTAGATAACGCATATACACTTATGCTTCTGTAATAACTCATTATTTTACTGTAGTAATGATATAAAAATTACCATATAATACTACTAGTGAAATTTATTGTTAAATGTATTTTTAATAGATCTATTCAGTATAATAATTTTGGCACTAAAATATGTGTACTTTAATAAGAATCTACTTACAGTGTTTGTTTCCTGATAGTTTGTCAAGAGACGAGGTCATAGCTGGTTCTCTTTGGTTGCTGGCTTTTTAAAAAAATTTTCAAAGTGTTCCCATCTTCAAATCTATCCTGTGATTCTCTAGAGCCTCCTCAGCTAGGTGAGAAAACATTTTTTAAACTATGCACTTCTTACAACAATTTACCAAGTTTTACACTTTATTTTTCATAGTGTTTTGTTTATTTTCTGGAATATATCATCCATGATAATTTTAGTCTCCTCTGAATCGGTCGGTTTTCTGGATCCCTAGTCGTCTACAGCATTCTTTAATTTATAATCAAGTTGTCTCCTGCGGACCTAATTACCATCTTTTATTTGACCACTGGAGATTTATATAAAATATTACAGATATAATTTAAAAGGAGGCTGCAGCTACCGTCCAGCCGGGAAATTATCTGTGTGCTCTTGGCTCTAGCAATGAAGGCTTGAATGACTGAAAGGTAGATGAGGGGGTCAATGAAGATGAATCCATTTCTGACCCACTCCTGTGTTGTTAGTCGTACTGTACCTACAGCATTGCCTGTCAGGGTGTCATATCCAGGAAAGGAGATTTAACCTCTCCGTCCTGAGTTCTAAGGACTCCAGTTTTTGTCCTTTACTTCCTGCGAGGCTGTCAAGGGGACTGCTTTTCTTAGTCGCCTCTTCTGGATATGGACGATGCCCACAGGGGAAAAGCATTCCCAAAGTTAGTGCTTGTTTCCCTTCGGATTCATCTTCCCTTTCTCTTGGTGCAATCACCTTTCTTTGTTTCGGTATCTGACCAACCGAGATTGGCTTAAATTGCATCATCTGCTATTACGACACATGAAAATTTAAAGACACATTTTTATAAGAATTCTACTAAAAATGATTGACTCTCACAAATCTACATGTATGCTTGATTTTCAACAAAGGTCACAGAGAAAATTATCTTTACATAGAGAAGACAAAAAGCATCTATAGTGGATAAGCTGGTTACTGCAGAAAAATCTAGTGACATTCAGACATACAGTGGCACGCACAGCCATCACAGCCCAAAGGCTTCATGTAACAGCTCACTTAAATCTCACAATGCTTCAGTGAGGGGAGTACTGCTATATTTTGCCCTTTTGAAATAAAGAATTTTAAAATAATAGCCAGAATTTATAATCACTGCACTCTATAGACCTGAAATCAAAGCATGTTAAAATTTATATTGTCAAATTTTCTTATTGCCTTTATTATCTAGTAAGTTAGTCCGTTATGGGTTTTATTGTTTTTAAATTAAATTTATGTTAGGCACTCTCTTCAAGGAAATAGAGTAAGTAATCTATTTTAAAGGTATTTCACCCAAAAGGATTAATTTTTAAGAAGAGAAATTCAGTTTGGGTGAATGTTAGGAAAAGAGTATTAATATTAATGTATCATTGTTTAGAAAGTTGTAACTGCAGGCTAGATATATTGATACCTTTCCTTTGGTTATTCTCCTACTGCTGATTTCTGTGGATAGTAATGCAGATGTTTCATATTTTAAGGTGTTTATTATGTTTCATAGAGTATTCTTGAAAATAATGATCTTTTCCTATTGGGTTAATTGCTTTAGTCAGAGAAGTACTCATCTGGCTTGATCTTGATATTGTGGTGCTGAGCTTCAGTAGGCATAGCACCATTAGTACCATGTAACTCTCCATAAGATATGAGCACATTGATTTAATACACCATATTACATCAGGAGTGTGTATGTCAGTGAGATAGAATTCCAGTGCTGGCTTATTTTAGCTGTTATTTGTTATCATGAGTGATCTATCCCAGTAGTTTATGGTCGCAGATGTTTAATCAAATTGTTGATCTATGGAAAAATAGTTTATTGAGCAACCATTTGGAAAAATACTGGTCTTGCTGAAGACTTTCATTGGAATATTTATCAAAGAGACTTTTCCAAGCAGTTCTTCTCTGAAGATATTTAAGTACTGGTGCCACAGGTAAACATTTAGGAATGCCAAGTTTGTGAAAGGAGAAACATATTGCAGTGCTAGAATGGAAATGCTTGCTACATGAATTTGATATACCAAGCTACTGGCAAGAGCAAGACTGCTGTTATATTTTGAGCAGCAATTTTGACTTTTGTATTTTCTGGAGAGAAATACATTTTTAGTGGAAACATAGTTTACATATTTTATTAATCTATTAAATATTGTCATTATTAGGGTAAATACTTGCATAGAGGTTATAAGTTGTTTTATTTACTTAGCCAGTCTGGTGAGTGTCCCTAGGAACTCTGGTACACTGTCTCAAAAGAGACTAGAAACTATTGTAGTAAAGGTATTCACTGTTATTTGACTTTTTTGTGTGCTGTGTCTCATTATAGTTCTCATGATGCCTCTGAGCGTTTAGGCAGCTTGTATTTTTATTCATCTGAGCTTGTGTAAAAAGTAAAAATCTCCATGGTCCGCTTCTTTTTTTCTAAAAAGACATTAAGATGTGAGTTTTGAAAGGTTAGTCCATTGTCTTTAGAATAAGGTATCTCTCTTTGGGGTTATTGAACATGAAATTCTTTGTCTTTGACTGCCAGTTTAACCTAGTCTCTTTTACAGCTGTTATAAAATATGGCAACATTATCAACTTGAACCTTAAAATAGAAAATCCCAAGATGTAGTTATAGTAACGTGTAAGACAGTAGCATGTTATCTACCTGCTAATGCCATGGTTGACTTAGATTTTTCTTTTATATGTGATAGCCTGTTTTGAAATATCATAACTAGTCCCAAATAAAAGTTTAAGATTCATACCAGAGTAACTTAACTTAACTCAAAAATTTCTAAAAATGAAATGGTCACCGAAAACTATCAGAGAAGGTGATCAAAATCAACTGTAATTTGCCAGTTGGTAAATCCTCACAACATTGATTTCCTTAAATATCTTAGAAGCCTTTATTTTCCCTATGTGAGTATTAAAATACATAGAGGGAGCAGGTATACACTTGAAGAGTAGATTCTTTAAAAACGGAATCGGTTTCACTCAACTCAGAGATGTTATGACACACTGTGCACCGGAGAGGAACTTGCATCTTAAGTATATGGGAAAGACTCGATTAGCCCTGAGATGAGGTTTTTTTTTCATTACTATTAATTCACTTTGATTTTGTATTGCCCCAATCTCTCCATTGAAATTTCATCTAATTGAAAGGCAACTCTTTAATCCCACAAGTTGCAAATATGGTACTAATAGTTCAGTGTCATAAGTGCTTTTAAAAATCTGCTAAGCTTTGTGTTGATGTCATGTCAGGCGTGTGATAATTGTCTAGGTCACCACTGTCATGTTCCTTATTTGCAGTGTGGTTTCCTAGCAACTCTTGCTTATTCCTAATGTCTGAATTGATTTCTGCACATTTGTAATGCTTTCTACTGCTTCAACAATTGTCACCTTATGTGCAAATGTTACAAGATCAAATTTACATGTAGAGTCAATTCCAAGAAAATTTTCTACTTTCTCTCTTGCCTTTAGGATGTTTGTTCAAAGGTTAAACCAACCAGTAAAAAATGAAATTTAGTAAAACTTCGTTAATCCAGGGTTGACTCTTTTGGGAAATAATGCTAATATTGACAACAGTGTCCAAAATCCATGCAGATAGTTCCTAGTGGGAGGCCTGCTGGGGTTGGAGAAACAAAGCAACTTGGACAATCAAGGAACTGTGTAATGTGGGAGTCCATAGGAACACAGGTCCAGAGTGTGCACTGGGTATCCCTGAGGAGGAAAGGCTTATTTTGGAAGCAGTTTTCTGTTTTGACTCAGAAGAAGCCTGTTTCTGCCTGTAAATGTCTGGCTTCTTGCTGGGAATGACTTTTACTCATATGTTCAACAAATGTTCTTAAATGCTTAGGCAAACAAAGTATGTCACTGGGCAGCCCAAGGATTGCGATTTGTGGAGTTAATGACTGCAAATGACTTATTTCTTTAAGAAGGAGAATTTCTCTCACTACTCTTCCCATTTTAATATTAACAGATCTTTGTGAAGCTTTTAGAAATATTTAGCAAACCCTTTGAAGCCCTTTGTAGAGAAAATATTCAAAATGTTGTTTTTTATATCCAGGCTTAGATTATTTTGATGTCTTTGTAGATTTCATAGATTTCTAAAGAAATGAAACTGAAAGCTATTGAAAATCGATGAAGTTGAATATGATTTAGTCTGCTTAATCAATGAGATGCAAGTATGCAGTGTTTGTCTATTTTAAAAATCAAGAAAATAGAATAAGGGGCTTAAAAGTATGTACATGGTGTAAAAATTCTGATTGACTGGATCCTGAAAAATAGTACATATTGTACAACTTCCATATGTCAATATGCCAAATATTATATGCATACTTAAAGTGTATAATTTAATATTTATTCCTTCAATTCTGAAATTTAGATATTATTTATTTATTTTATATAAAAATTTTGAGAGTTACAAAGTTAACATAGTTTGATTAAGATTATATATCAGTTAATGTGAATCTGGCTATATGCTCTTGAAAATTTTTTAAAAGCTTTGTTATTTTCTTTACAGTAAGTTTACCAAATCATCACCAGAATGCCCACAAAAGAATTTTGTTATCTGAGAACTTAATAAGAGATGCCTTTTATTCAGTGCTTCCTATGTGCCTAGCATTATGGTAACTAAATTATGTATGTTCTGTTGTTTTTTTATATCCTGTATGTGTTAATCCATTTACATGAATATGTATGTTTTAAGCATACTGCATAATTATGAAATCAATTTGTATATGCATGTTATCATACAAGTCTTACAGTGATAAAGTGCTTGCCTAGCAAGTTCAAGGCCCTGAGTTTCATACCTCAGGACCATAACAAGCTGGGTGTAGTGGAACACGCCTGTAATCCCAGCACTATCCCAGCAGTCCAGAGGCTGGGGCAGGAGTATTGCCATAAACTCAAGACCAGCCTGGTCTATCAAGTGAGTTCAGGAGCAGCTTGAACTACAGAATGACACACACACACACACACACACACACACACACACACACACACACACAGACACAAATGGTTGTGGGCTGTGAGTTAAATATTATTATTTTATGTGTTCCTGAGAAAACCAAAACTCACAGAGATTCAGGGACTTACTGTCAACGAAGATGAAATACGTAAGACTAAGGAGTTGATTCTGAATTAGAATTTGTTTGACTTCAAATTCTACGTCATAACTACTTCTCTACACTACCTCCTACAGTATAATTAGAACATCCAATTTCTAATCTTGAGACTCTCCTAATAACTTTAATTCTTCTTTTAAAAAAGGTATTGCTCTTTTCTGTTCCTTAGGAACAGAATGATAATAGGTAATAGCAATTCAATGTCTTGAAGTCGTTCTGATTTAAAACCAGCTCTGCTGTCTGTAACTACATGGAGATGTTGAAATAATGAGGGTAATTATGCCTGCATTTAATAGAAGAGGAAAAAATTGGTAGTTCTATAGCATTTCAAACTCTACAGAAAAACCTAAGTTGGAGTATAAACTTCAGCAACATTAGCTTCTTATAAAACATAGAAGATATGATCTTTTCTTTGTAGCAGTATAATAATCTAAACTCTGGAAAATACAGACATAAAATAAAAAACAAAGAGTCCCCCCAAAACAAACGTACTCTTTTGGACATATTCTTCAAATGGAATCAGTTCTTTTTTTTTTTTTTTTTGTTTTGGCTATTAAGTGACCTAAAATTGCTTCTGTATTTATACTAACAAAAGACACTGAGACTATGAAATAGAGTCGAGTGGCTGATCAGTCAGTCAGCAAGCATTTACTGAGTCTGTCACGTGCAAAGCTGTATAATTGAGTTGCAGACCAAACTGCACCAACGCCAAATACTATTCTCCCTTTTTTTTTTTTTTTTTTTTTGGCTCTCAAGTCACAACTCAGTCTGCACAATACCACAACATCTGGTCACTTAAATCCATTCAGTAAAAACTGAATCAGCCACACAGATTTTCAAACTCCACTTTGTATTTGCTTTCTGGTCTGATTATCTCTAGCTAGCTCTCTATCCTTGGGTCCTGTTAAGCACCCTTTCTTTTTAAAATTTTTAGAAGTGGTTGTCATTGTTTCAGGGATTACCTAAAAACTATTTACTAAAAACTACATTGTTGTAAATAAGGGACTTAAAATTGTTCATAATTTAGAAGGACTTTTCCCATGTTTAATCTTATAGTTTCAAGCTTGCTTGTATTTTCTAAATATGTATGTGACTTACTTGTAATATGCATTTATTTTTAGTATCAATAGAAATTATATCAGTGGTATCATTTTTTCTTGTAGGTTTCAACAATTCAAATGACTCATAAGTATAATTTTTAATAAAATGTTTTAAATTATTGTTCATATATCCAATTAACATGACATAAATCAGAAGATATTACCTAAAACTGCATAGTATAAAAATTCTTATTGCCTAAAAATGAGTGGGAATCTCAAATCTTTTTGATCAAATTATTCTCTAAAACATTTTGCTAGAAAAACTGAAGTTGGTAAAAATAATGGTCATAAAAAACCATAATGGTGGAATTAATATGAGGAAACTCCAAATTAATGAGTTGTAAACAATCACCATGAAATTTAAATAGAAGCTGAGCAAGGTGGCACAGGCCTGGAATTCCAGCTTTCTGAAAGGATGGGGCACGGATAACAAGTTCGAGCTCAACCTGGGTAACTTAGTAACTTAGTGAGACCCTGTTTGAAAATAAATAAAAGAGGAGGAGGGCAGAGATGTAATTCAGGATGAAGACACTGGATTCCATCCCCACTACTAAGTAAGTAAGTAAATAAATAAATAAATGGGACAGATGACAACTTCCAGAAGAACACAACTGGGAATATTATATTAAAATATCAGAATCAGCTTAACCATACTATTTACAATATATTAAGAAGTTAAATTGACTTAATGGCATTTGGCCCAGAAAATAATTTGTTCTGGATTTTTCTTCGGCGTTGTTGAATTTCTACCTATAATCTTTACACATTTTTTGTAGTGCCCAGATATCTCAAACTGTAGTTTTTTTGTTAGCCTAGGTTCTTATTTTATGAATTAACAGAAGCTATATCTTGTTCTAGACATGTATATTCAGTACACTAGTTAAATATACCAGGTATTAGGAAAAAGTATAGAATTACACTTACTTATTGTGATGTTAGAACTACTGTATCTTTATGTTTTTTCTTGAATTCTTTTGTGTATAACTGTGTTTTCTTTGATACTTGTTCTTTGTTTTTTAAAACAGAGCCTCCCTCTGTAGCCCAGGCTGGTCCTGAACTCACTGTGTAGTCCAGGCTGGCCTTGGATGCTGGACAGTCTGCCTCCAGGCGTGGGCCGTCACACTCAGCTTCTGTGATGCTGGGTAATCGAACTCAGAGTCTTGACTTTGCCAGGCAAACACTTTCAATGCTGTGTTGTTCCTCCAACCCTATTCTTTGATATGTGAAAGTTGCTTGCCATATCATTTATGTGACATAAAGATAAATGCATTGACTTGTAATGTTTATATAAATTTATGATGCTCTCCATTCCTTTTTTTTTTCTCATGTTCCTCCTTTACTAATCTTGGATGTTGAGAATCATGTCTTTTAGAAAAGTGTGCAGCTTCTATCACACTCCTATTTCACCTTCGGCACTCAAGACAGAAATAAGTAATCTTGTATCCAAAGTATATTGCATATGTAGAGAAAATATATAAGACTATGATTAATTGTGTCTCTAAATCACTTAGCTATTTAGATATGCACTTGTGACCATTTTGTCTGCAATTTTTGTTTTCTTATTGCCTCATCTGAGAAAAATTCTAATTTTTTTTGGACAAGAAGTCATGCCCCAGGGAGTGAGAGTTAGGCAGTGTTAGTCTGTGACAACTCTGAGCATGCTGGGCCAGCCACACACAACCAGGGCAAGGCTTTCCTTTCAGATTAGCGCTTTAAGGCTGGTTATATACCTGCAAACAGATTTTCTCCAAAATGACTAATCCCTTTTTTAAATCGAGAAAGTTACTATTGTGCTCAACTAAATTGATATTTTTGATCCATGATTAACTCAGGCAATCATATCCAGTTCCATGGCATTGTTTGAGCTTTCTTCCAGATTCTAGGCCAATTGGGTTTGTCTGAAGACTTCAGATGGCTTCTGACTTTCTGTCACAGTGTAAAACACCAGTGCCCCTGTGACTGTAAATTCAGCTGTTTTGCTTTGCTGGGCCAGAGCAAGAGACCTTCCTGCCTTTCTCATAAGCTGGTGTAGCCAGAATTGGACTAGAGATAGTTTACAGAAGGGGAATTATTTAATAGCTTAGGGAATTCAGTTTTGAATAACCAGTAACAATAATAGTAATACCTAATTAATTAATAACAAATAATAATTGAAAGAATTCAAATGTTGAAAAATTTGGAGTACAATTCCCTTTATTACATATATAATAAAACAGGTGTTTTTAGAAAGAATGTATTTGATTTTCATTAAAGTATAAAATTAGGTAAGACCTGATGACTTGCAATTTACTGAGGAAGTTAAGTGCAGATAGCAGAGAGAGGAAAGCTTTTGTAGAGTTTATTTTTTATTTGTTTCCTGTTGTTATTTTTTCAGCAGCAGCTATTCATTGTTACAGGAGGCCTGTCAAGGAGGCTGAGGTTCTGATGCTATTATATAAAAGAGGTGGAAAACACTACGTAAATGCAGTAGGAAGTCCAACAAATGTGGCCGGAGTATCACTTCTCTATTATCAAAGTATTAACACTTTTAAAAACTATTTTTTCTTCAGACTGCTGATTTTTTCTTTTGCCAGACTTCTCCTTTTAAATACGGTGCAACTCTTCACGTAGAATTATTCTTTTTTCCATTATTCAGGGGTGCACTGTATCCTGGCTATGCATCCTGCCTCTCCTTCCTCCTCTGCCTCCTGGTTCTGACACAAGGCCTTGCCCAGGACCGATTTGAACCTTCTGTCTCAGGGTTCTGGAGTGAGATGTTCATATAAGAGAGGCCTCTTGCCACCATGCCTGGCTTCACATGAAACTTGGCCAATGTTGCCTAACAGATTTTTTTTAATATTTAGCATTTTCTATTCATGTACTGACCAAGTTAATTGTTAATTTGAAAGAGAGAAACATATGAATGAATGAATGAATGAACGAACGAACGTGTACCTTTTGAGCCCCTAGCCTCTTCTGTCTCATCTCTGGCAGTGTAACTGAATCCAGAGATCACATTATAAATAGTGTTCACATATTATAATGTTATGCCAAGAGAAAATATGACCGGTGTAGAATATATGATCAGGTAACTGATACTTCTGTTTTAGCATGTTGTGGCCTTCCTTGAAGTTTAGCCTACCTCAGAGGTAAGTGCAAAAGCCTTTCCTCCACACTCTTGGTAGCTCAGAACTTCCCCGACTCTGAACTCCAAACCTTCTGGCCTGTGGTGTGGATGTAGCCGCTTGTTCTCTTGCTCTTCCTCTTCCTCCCACCATTGTGACGTGGGAAGCTTCGTCCTTTCTTCCCCACTCACCTTGCCTATGTCTCCCTTCTTTGCTGGTTCGCTGTGGCTGCCATAATCAGACCTCAGAAACGGAGTGACTCAGGACAACAGAAATTTATTGTTTCACAGTTCTGGAGGCGGGAAGGCTGAGATCAAGGTGTCTGCAGGTGAGATCGAGGTGCTGTCTGAGCTCCCTCTCAGTATGCCTGGGAGGATCCGATCCAGGCTCACTTCTGTGTGGTATGGGATACCTTTGTTTGTGGCAGCACTGATGTGTCCACGTGCCACTCTCTGTATTCAAGCACATTGGTTGCCACGTCTCTCCTGTTAGCAAGGATATAAGTCATGTAGGGTTAGCCCACTCTGGTATGAACTTATATTAATTTAATTAATTCCATTTACATTTAGTCTTTTCCAAATTAGGTTGTATTCTGAAATGTTGGAGGCTAAGGCTTCGGCTTAAGAATGTGAAGGGCTGGAGAAGTCGCCGCCAACCCATAACACCTCTTCTCAGCGTCCGCTTATCTCCCACCAGGTCACCCCTGCCTGCCTTCTCATTTTGCTTTTCTTCATGTTCCATTGTGCTGGACAAAGTCACAAGCTATTGCACTAGAGCAGATGTACGCAGCTGGAGAGAATTACATAATCATCACAATCAGATATCCATTAAGAAGGCACCCCTTTTGAATTCAAACTGAACTCAAAATCTGCGAGTATCTTTTTTAACTACCCCTACCTATAATTATGGCAAATATTTTTTTTTACTGTTTTTGTTTGTTGGTTAACATTGCTACATTTATTCTCAGCAGCCTTATTCTTTGCTAACAGAGTGAAGGAAGACATAGTATGAATAATCTCAAGTGATTCCACAGCCCTCTCCAAAATTTTTCTTATCTTTCCCCTTGTATTGATTCACATGTCAGCAAATTTCTTTCTTTTGTTAGTACAAAAGGGACAGTGTCTGTGCTGGCTTCTTCCTCTGTGCCTCGCTGTGCTTCTCCAAATGAGATCAGACAGAAATACCAACAGACAGCCATTCTGTTGGCTGTCCATGGCTTTTGAAATCAGGACTAAATCCTGATCAATACATTTGATCTGGTTCCAAGCTGATTTTCAACTCTTTTTTCTCTTAAGTTAATCTTTTCCCACCGTAGTATTACATCATTGTGCCTACCACACTCATGGCCACTCTCCACCTTTCTCCATCTCTGTTTTGGTCACATTGTTATTGTTTGCCCTGTTAAATTAAGTTCGTTTTTTGCTGTTATTTCTTCACTTGTCTCTTCTCCCATTCTGTCTGTCTTGGCTCGTTCAAATCACATGAACATCACATTGTCTTTAATAGTGATTATTTACTTATTTAGAAAATTCACAATTTCTGTCATAATTACCTGTTGATACATATCATACACTGAATAACAATTGTCAAGTTCTTATGGGTTATATATAATTCTTTAAGGTCTTTCAGGTCTGGACCCACGTCCTTTCTTTCTTTATGTACTGTGGTACAAAATAGATTGTTCATATTTGCGGATTAAATGAAAACTGATATGCTAGTACTGAGTGTTGGTTCTTACATTAGTAAAAATGATTCCCTAGTGTATTTTATTCATTTTGGCACACATTGTTTCTTCATGTAAAACTTATTTATCTGATTCTATAAATAAGCCTATGATGGTAGCAGTTTGGAAACATATTCTCGACTTCATGAATCAGAAAATTCTTGCCGGTGTACGCATGTGCTCTAATTGTAATCAAAGTTCAGGAACCTGAATCAGGATATAGTATTAGTCATGACAGTGTTTAGACATAGAAAAAAATAATGTCCTTTGGTCAAGTTGCAAGAAAGGAGCCCTAAGGGAAAAGAGAGTGTGTCACACTATAATGACTAGATGAATGGCAATTGGCATTTGAGAGTAAAATTCGGGCAAGTCTTTCTAAGCTGGCTTCAGTTAAAATGGTCGTCTCAAATTCTGCTGCCGTAGCTGAGAAAACCCTAGAATTAAAGCAGGCTTGTCCTTTAGATATGTACATGGTTTAGGTTCTTGAATGAAGAATTTGATAAAGTTTTCACAGGCAGAATAATTAGCTATCCCTGCCATTGTAGGCTAGTTTTCTAATTGGCATGATCAATCCTTTTTCATGAAGAAAAGTCTGAACTGCACCTGTGTTTAAGCCTGTAGTGTACTTTTCACAGCAACGTTCCTTATTAAGATAGCATCCTTCAGAAGTAGACCTGTGGATTACCATCCAGTGGCCTGTAGAATTAACCAGGCATCGTGTTTTCATTTGTTAAGCACTCATATGATTAAATTGCTGAGCTAAAAATTCATCCTTAAAAGTTATCCTTTAGTGGAATGACTGATTTTTACAGCTGTCGTTTTGACTGACAAGTAGGACCCATCAAGTATGTTTCTATTCTTGCAATTCAAGGTTACCTTGAAAAGATTTCTCAAGAGAAAAGAAAGAAATATATGAATGAGGAAGAAAGACAACTGAATTTCTGATTAAGAATTTATTTAAGGTGGAAAATATAGAAAATTTTCTACATTCACTCTGTCGTGAAAACCACTACACAGGAAAAATGCCTTTGTATGTGGCGATTAGTACAAATCGAGCATTCATTCTCCCGTAGCTTCTATTCATAGTTTTGCATAATTCATTTAATTTATAACAATATCAATTTATATTTTATGTAACTTGAAGTAATACTATTATAGATTGTCCATTTGCAGCAAGGGTTGTCTTTAAATGTTAAGCATTGTAAAATGTGTGAAAATATTCAATGTCTTGTTACATTATTACTGGTGCATTTAGTGTTAGATATTTGTGTTACATTATTGTGTGAGCCCTCAAGGGTCTGAGACAAGGTCTTGAGTATAAGAAATTGAAGCAAAAGGTATTACCAGGATCAGCAGTAAGATTAGCGGTAAGAACGAAGAATGAGACAAAGAGGATAGAACAGTACCCTTGTGCTTGATGTGTTCAAGGTCAAGCACCTGTGATCAGTGTCGATCTGATTATGCTAGTGGGGAAGAAGGATTCTCTTGAGGGGCACAGAGAATGTCTCTTAATTTTTTTTATTAAAAGGGAGGGAAAAGCATGTATCTCTTCCATCTGTCCTAAAGATTATCAACCCATTGCTAACTTTTCCCACTTCCAGGCTGGGTAGCTCACCTTAGTAAGCTCTACAGTATTTAAGAAACATCAAGTAACAGAGAAAAATCATGAATGACACTTAGGCTCCTGTGACTGATGCTGCAGTGAGCATGGAAGGCCAGCTCTCCCTTCAGCATACTGCGTTTAATTCCTTTGGGTGTAAACCAGTAATAAGACGGATGGACCAGGTATATGAGAATTCTAATATTAGTCGTTTTGAGGATCCTCTATCCTTTTTTACAAAATGGCTGTGCTAATTGTTGCTTCAGTGTATAAACATTTCTTTTTTTCTACATATGCATTCTGCTTTCTTAACAAGGCTCATTGCAGTTTTATTTTTTGTTTGACAATTAAAGATAATTAGCATTTTTTCATACATGTATCTTGACCATTTGTATATCTTCTTTTAGAAATGTCTACTCAGATCCTTGTGCTATTTTTAATACAGTTGAGTTCTTGATATTGAGTTGTTTGTGAGTTCTTTGTATTCGTAACGTGTTGTATATGTTGCATTGCATATCCAGTGCATATTGGATTGGGCTGAATTAATATCCAAAGGATAATTTGCAGATATTGTCTCTGAATCTGTGAGTTATCTCTTTATTATGTTAGCTTTTCCTCTCTTGTGAAGAATGTTAGTTTGATGCAATGTCATTTGTTGATATATGCTTTTATTGCCCGTACTTCCAAAATCATGTCTAAGAAATTATTTCTTAGACCAGTGTCATAGGTTTTACTTTTATATTTTCTTCTATTCATTTTATAGATTTAGGTCTTATCCTGAGGTCTATAATTTACTTTTGGTGTATCCTTGTAGAAAAGATGATTAAAGATTAAAGAACCATCTTAAATGTTCTGCACTGATCTTCATTTGTCCACTGCCATCTATTAAGGAGACAGCCTTTTCCTCTGAGGTGTGTTCTTAATACCTTCTTTGAGCGTTAGAGGGAGAAATAATGTGTCTGTCTTAGTTATTTTTTTGTTGCTGAGACAGAATACCTGGCATCCACAAGTTTAAGGAGGAAAGATTTATTTTAGGTCACAGTTTCAGGAGGTCACAGTTTATTCACAGTTATGTGGCTGGAAAAAGTGGAATCACACGGTGGGGCCAGAGCTGGAGACAGAGCTCATCGTGACATGGCAGAATGAAGCCAAGTTAAGTCCAAAGGAAGGGAGGAAAGGTAGGGCTACACTTCCAAGTCAAGCCCCGAACATCTGCCCCTTCCAGCCAGACCCCACGTCCCCACAGTACATAGTATCCATAGGTATATGAGGCTTTGGGGGATACTCCTGACCCAAACCACATCAGTGTCTGACATTGGATAGACAGGTTTAAGGACGTGCAATGTATGCAATGGAAGTTTCAACCCTTAAACAAAAATTTCTGTCCTTTGCAACAATACAGATAATCCTAGGAAGCTTGTGTTATATGAAAGAAACCAGGCACAGACATACCAGTACTACACGATCTCACTTATACATGGAATCTCAAAAAGTCCAGCTTAGAAATGTAGGCAGTGGAAGGGTGTTTACCTGAGCCTAGTGTGTGGACATGGGCAGAGCAAGGAAAGCTGGCCACACTTCTGTTGTTGCGCTAAGGTAAGACTGCATGCTGTTCTGTTGCTGTTGTGTGAACCAATGAATGGAATTATGAATAATACAGTGTGTATTTCAAAATAGCCACCAGGGATGATTTTAAATTTCCTTACCATAAAGAAATAATAAATATCTATGGTTGTTGATATGTCAGTCTACCTGATTTTTGTCATCCCAAAATATATAAATGTATTAAATATCATATTGGACCCTGTAGTGTGTACAGTTCAGTCACCGTTTGCCAATAAAAATAGAATGTAAAAAAACATGAACATGGCAAAGGGTTATGAGGCAAAATGAGTCTGAGAACTGCTAGAATTGTCTAATTACTGTGGGTGAGCTCAGAAGGTAGCAAACAACCTGTTATGTTAGACATACAGCGTGAAACATGACTACTTCTACAACATAAAGAAAATCTTTACTATCAAAATTTCACCTAAACCAATAGATTTCAAATATTTTTATCTTGGGAATAGCAGTATGAAAGGAAGTTATGTATAATTCTACTGGGTATACAGAGATAAAGAATTTGTGAAATAATAACCATACTATGATCTGTGCAATCTGGTATTTTCTATTCCGTGGTGTGCTGTGTTGTTCTGTTCCGTTGTGTTCTGCTTTCTTCTATTTAATTAAACAGTGATATTCATAACTCCCTAAAGTAATTTTAAAACCCATGTTTTGGAAAACACTGCTGGAAGATAATTAATTTACTTAAGAAAGTAAGTGGTAGTATATTAATTAAACTCATGTGACCTGGAGCCATAAACAATGAAATTTTGGAAAATAAAGGTCATACTACCAATGTCAGATTTCAAATAAAGAGGTTAGTCAATGTTTAAGAAATGAGGGATTCAGGTTACTCTGGTTCATGTTCCATGGTTTTGAATGTCATCTGTCAGTGTTTCAGAATCTATAAATGGGGAAGGAACATCTAGCTCCCTAAGAGACGGAGCCGAGTGGGAACACAGGACTGAACAGTGACGAGCTGTGCCTCCTCTTGGCACCTTGCCACCTTGTTTCCTCCCATCTCCATCCACGGTATATGGTGAGGACAATGAGCCAGTGGCTCCTGCGCAGGTGCATGGCCTTCCACCCAGCCACCTGTGTGCTGCACTGCAGGTAGAGCTGGATGGTGTACTCTCTCAGAAGCCTTTTGCATTTCATGTTTGTTTCAGGTTTATTGTTTTGACAGTTGTCATTTTTAAGCTTCTTTGCTCTTTTCATGGAGGAAGAGCTTTTAGTCTCCTAAGAGTAGAGCCCTATTATCATAATCACCTTTTCAGAAAAAAGAAAATTACCTGTAATTTTTATACTGTGAAGGTGTATCATAATAATTCAACCACCCACCTTATACTTAAAATGAAATGGTGGGGTGTTTTATTTTTTTGGAAAGTGCTTTATTCTTTCTGTCTTTGCAATATTTTTTTTGAGAGGAGATGAGAACTTAAGATGTTGGGAAATTCCATCAAGCTTCTCTAAGCTCCGGCTGCCTCTTCCTACTCTCAGCTATTGTGTTGAAGATGTCACTGCCAGGGACTCCACAGGGATTGCTGTTGTGACACATGTCTCATAACGGGCACCGTCATAGGATACACAGCAAGTTGGGTGATGCCAGCCTTCCCATCAGCTGTCGCTTTGCATGAGGTCCTTCCTATTTAGGAATTTTGCTTTTACTGAAGTTTATAGCCTGTTCTGGGATCCCTCACTCCGAACCCCACCCTGGCCCTCCTGCAAATTTGTCTCACAGCGAAGATAGCACCTGCTTGTAGAGGGGTTTGAATCTCCAGGCTGCTTATCTACACCAAGTTCTCATAAAACTCCAAATATAGCTTATTATTTTTCATTGAATAAAGTCAAAAAGAAGAAAAAGCAATACTGAAAGAGATAGAGAGGAGAAATGCAGAAACCCACACAGTCCTGTTTTTTGTCATCTGCTTCTGGATGTTACACAGCTGAGTTTACAGCTGTTTTTAATAAGCAACTTTAGGATTAACCTTGGCTGTTGCTTTTTCTCCATTACAATGCAATTTTCTAGTATAACAATCCTGAAGCTGACCTCCTGCCTTGTTAATGGGTTTCTTGTGAAATGACTACCGATGAAGTAGCTGAAAATTGTTGCCTCCTACGTGAGCGTTTGAAAGGTTCTGAAAGACTCAGGGTTAAGAAGAGTCACTTTTTAAACTGGTTTCCCACAAGGACATTTGCTATATCTTAAAACATCTTTTGATACATGAAACCGATGGCTATTTGTGCAGCTCAATATGGAAAAATGTTTGACCGGGGTTTTGTTTCACCTTTTCCTGGGTCCCTGACGTCTTCTATTATGCTTTATCACTCTAAATTCCCTAGGAAAACTCTCTCATCCGTTGGAAGCACACACTTTTGTTCCTCATGTAGTTTCTGCAGTGTTCAACCTGTTTCCACCTCAGTAGCCATAAGCCACACCACCCTGATTATTTGTACATAAATAAAAATAGTTCTTGTCCTTTGATTGCGGTGGTGCATCAGTGTGACTTTTCAAACTCCTGTTTTCACATCTCCATTCAGCAGGTTTTGAATTAGGGAAACAACTGGAAGGCACTGGCTATTAGAAAAAGACATCACTCAAGGTGCAACTGTAGTCATGCATGATGGCGGTACTTTCTTGATTGTAATCTGCATTTCTTTATGCAGATATCATCCTTTTATTAATGTTAGCATTTGTATTTTGTTAAGAGTCTCCTTTGTGTCAAGTATTAGGTTAGAGAATTTGTAGTTTATTTTTATTTTTTTAGTTCTGTCACCAACTTTATAATATATGCCTTGGTCTCCTCATCTAAAGCAGGCTCGGTGAAGACAAGTGACTTGCCCTGGTCACATGGTAATAGATGGCAGAACGAGAAGTCCAACCTAGGAGCTCTTAGCACGAGTTTTCCTTTCCTCCCCTCCACAGTAAGCTGCTGTTCCCCAGTACGGACCATCTCTTAGGCTCCCAGGTACCGAAATGCTCCTCTGGGGTCTTCACTGGGGGCTTCTCCTTTACCAGGAAATGCTGAGTCTCTAGCCTGAGGGAAATTACTTTTGTGCCTGCCTTGCTTGCTTTGTTCTAATGACGAATATGAAGATGAAAGTTGATATTAGTTTCTGTGACAGATCAGATACTGGTATGAATTGACAAAACAATTGAAAATACACAAGCTTCGAAAAGAGACCTAATGAGAAGAGTGTGAACTGAAGGCACCTTAGCTAGTAAAAGGATATATTTGGCTCACTAGTACAGAATTCTGGTGGGATTGAAGAAGTGCTCAAAGAACTATAGAGAATGTGTGACCCAGTGAGAATGAGAGGCTCAAGGTGCCAAGACAGTTTATTCCGTGAGTGATTCTGGTTTCATATTTGCAGCTATTACATATTATTAGTCACTATTCATTATTTGTACCGATTGGCCAGCAGATAAGAAGGAAGTAGTTTCTAGCTTTCCTTACTATGAAATAAACACTTATCAATGTTTACACTGTGCCAGAAAATATATTTAAATATTAAAAATCACCAATCCTTTGAAATACTTATATGTAGCAACAGATGGCATTTAAAATAAATATGTGATAGGATTTAATTCTTTGGAAATTGGGCGCAACTTAATGAGAAGTATGATGCACAGTGGTATAATAAAATGACTAATAAATTGCACTTTTTGAAGAAAATATGAACCAATTAAATCAAATACCATTATGGTGGTATATATAACCCACACACGTTTGTACATATATGTATTTGAAACAGTCTTGCTTTGTGGTCCATGATGGTCATGAACTCACTATACAGCTGGGGTTGCCCTCAACCCATGACTATCCTCCTGCCTCAGCCTCCTGAGTTTTGGGATTACAGGCATATGCCACCATGCCCAGTTTATATGGTACTGGGGTGGGGGGCTGGGAGAACACTAGAACCCAGCCCATGCTCCATTGCTTCTGCTTCTACTATGCTCTGCATGTATATGTGTGTATATATATATATATATATATATATATATATATATATATATATATATTCTTGAAGAATTTCTCTGTGTTTAAGAGAGGCCCTTAAAAATATAGATACCATGAAATATAAATGCAGGAGCTAAATACATAACCTAATATTGTAATCTAATGACTACCGGTAGTACTTACTGTGAGCAATTAAAAAGGACAAATCCACGCCAAGTAATTTAATTCTTTTGTGAATTTAATTTGATTTTTTTCTCTCTTAAGTCTAGTAATTTCCATTCTTTTTCTTATAATTAATGTTTGAGATAGTACTTAACAATTTTGCACAAAGCAGTTAGCACTCGGGCCCAAAAGAAACCAAAACATTTAGTTAGAGAATCTGAAGAAGTTTAGTACTTAGGCATATAGCGGTGTAAGAATTAAGAAAACCTCAATTGTTACGTATTTTGACAATGAAGTACCCCTGTAATTAGCTGCTTTCACACAGACCATAAAATTGATTCTGCCCCTCCCCCATCTTTGTCGTTCTGTGATAGCAAATTAGAATTTTTAAGTGCCAGGGAATTCCCTTTAACTTTTGTTTCCGCCCTGTGATTCAGGGTCTGTATTGCTCTTCCAGCAGCTCCCAGAATAAGCTCACTGGAAGACATGGCAAGGAAATCTTGCTGCTCGTTATTTTCCCTAAGCATGTTTTCCAAAACATGTCTAAGGAAATGTAAAATATGAATGATATAAGGAAGAGAAAACTTACTTAATACAAAGTTACATTGTTCAAGAAGCCAATCATTCTGATAATTTATGAAGCAGCGGCTTTTCACTGACCACACTGGAAGGTGTTTGCCACAGTGGAACTTTCCAAAGACTTTCACACCATCTCCAACTTTACTTTTTCCAGGGCTCTTTTCAATTCTGAGTGGCAGAACTGTATTTCCTTTCCTTAATGCAGCAGAGAATGGAAGACAGGTATACTTATATCTTAGTATTAATGTATACTATACAGTCGCAGTTTTCTTGCTAGTGTACATTTGACCTAGTTTCTAAATTAGAATGTGACTCATCTAAGATTCGGGTGGTTTCTTAAACTGGAAGTTTACCAAAAAAATAAAAGGCAACCTTTTATTTTTCTGAATATTGTTTGAAATGCTGGAATTGTGTATCCAGCTCTAGTGTGTTAATAATGCTAACTCATTTTGACAAAAGCTTACTGTGTATAGGAAACATTATCTTTGAACTTTGGTCCCAGCGTGTGCTTTGCTGTGTGAATAACTAAATATATTTGACAAAAATTAATGGTTTTCCCTGATCTTGATGAGGTTATAGACCAATGAGATAGATACATAAACCTGTGATTATCATACAGAAATCTTGTACAAAATTAGTGTATGCAAAGCATATGAGAGATAGAGGGAGATTTAATGTAAATTAGACTGTAGTCTTGAAAAAAACACCAGTTCAAGTTTCTGTCATTTTTATTAATGTGAATTTGTGGCTCACACAGTTACACTGAACTTGAGAAATTTACGTATACGTAGCGTCAGCTTCACTACAGCTTCCCCCTTCAGGTCCCCCTGCCTCACCACACATATTCACTTACACTCTGGGTTTCTCGTATTAGAGTAATTATGTGATACTGATATTTAAACTTCTGAGTTTAAATATTCATTTCACTAAGCATAATGGTCTCAAGTTGTGTCCATTTTCCTACAGTGGTTCAAATTTATCTGTTTTATGGCAGAGTAGTACTCCATTGGGTAGATACTACATTTTCTGGACCAGTTGGTCTGTTGATGGGTGTTTTGACATCTTTCATGATTTAGCCATTATTAGTTATGCTGCTATGACCACGGGTATGTACGTATCTGTGTTATATGATGCTTTTAATGCTTTTGGAGAGATACTTGGAAGAGGTATTGCTGGATCAAATGCAGTTTCTTTTGAGGAATCTCCGTACCACGTTCTGTTGTGGTTGTACCGGTTCACAGTGCCGTCAGCAACGTGAAGGGACTCCTTTGGCCTGGACTCTCACTGGCATGGGTTGTTTTTTTTTGAGTTCTTAACAAAAGCCATGATTTGCGTTTCTCCAGTGGCTAAGGATATTGAACATTTGTTTCAGGTATTTGCTGGCCCTCTGCCCTCCTCCTTCTGAGTGCTGTCTATCTGCTGGTTCAATTTTAATGCAGATAAGTGGAAGATACTCCAGTGATGTGAAGTAAGACAAGTCCTGGGCAGAAGCCACATCTGAGAGGCTCAGAGGTCAAACTGAAGGGCCTGACTTCTTCTCATGCCGGGAAGGGGCCACTCTGGTGGTTTATGAGCCGTGAGTTTTAAAGAATGAGCCTGAGAACAGGAGCCTCAGTTAGAAGGTTGTCCTAGAAGTACCTTGGCAGGTGACCCAAGCCTGAACTGGAGTACTTTTAAAGATGGAGAAAAGAAGATGAAGGATTTAAAAAATCTATATGAATCTAAAGTGGTAGAACTTGTTTTTTCGAATCCTAGCTCAGCTAGTAGCAGTTTAGCATTGCAGTGCTCTCCTATTAACAGGAACAATTACAGGTCAAAAGAATCTCCTTATCCTTCCATCTACTCCTCCTTCTTATTAGTATCTAAAGTTTCTGTTAGATTTGCATGCAAACATCAAGTAAAACCAAAATTGAATCTTCATGAAAAAAGTACTTTTGAAATTCAGAACACTGTAAAAATCTCTACCTATTGAAAGTTAATCCATCTGCAATTCTGCATACCTACGTTTTCTGCATAGTATTTGATTTTGTGTGCCTACTTTTTCATGTATTTGATTTTTGCTCAGTGTATTTTGATAACTATAATTCAGTAATTTAAATAACATTCCCCTGCCAGGCAGCAGTTGGTAGGTAAGGCATACTAAGTTGAAGTCTGGGGTCAATTCCTTTCAACAAATGATAAATCTATGAATCTGAGAGGGAAAAAAAATGGGGAGGCTTGTTACACTTCCAGATGTCACAACACCTTTCAGTTTTGTCTCTTTAGCTATAGGCATTAGGTAAAAAGGAATGTTAGTTAAATTCATGAAGAAATTACCAAGATTAAAAAACTGAAAAAAACCTCAGTGTACTTGATTGTGACATTTTATTTAATGATGAAAATCTGTCATATTTATGGTAATTGCTTATATCTGCAAGATGAGGAAAGGTCACAGATATTTTGTCCTCTTTTCATTATCCCTATTGTAAACCACTTTCCCTCAAATTTCTCTATGTGTTCAGTGGTAATGAAAACTCCCATTTACATTAAAAGCGTTGCGTTCATTTCTTTCATAATAATTTTGACTGTGTTACCAAATACATCCCCTCTACTCTCTCATATTTTCCCATTTCCAAACTCTTCTGTTTCTACAAGGGGACACTAGAGCCAATTCCCAAAGCTCTATTTCTGTGATTAATTTCTATTTATCTCTCTTCTTTCTCCCATGATTTCTAATGCCATTACACCCCTGACTTCACTACCACATACCTTTTTTCACTTGGTAACAATGAGATCTCAACCTCAGGGGTCAGCTTCACTGCACTAGAGCCACAGTCCAGTACCCCATCCGGTACTTAATGAGTGTGAACTGAAATGTGCTGTGAATGAAAAATACATACCTTATTACAAACATTTCCTTTAAAAAAGAATATTTTAAAACTCAGGAGTGATTTTTAATTTTATTATGATTTGAACTGATATTTCGAGTATATTAGATTCAATAAAATGCTGTCTGATGGGTTTCACTTGTTTTTTTATTTTCATGTGGTTATTAGAACTCTCATGGGCTGGAGGAATGGCACAGCAGTTAAAGTGCTTGCCTTGCAAGCTCAGGGTCCTGGGTTTGGTTCCGCAGCACCACAGAAATCTGGGTGTGGTAGTTACCCAGCACTTGGGAGGCTGAGGCAAGAGGATTGCCCTGAGTCCAAGGCCAGCCTGGGCTACTTAGTGAGGTCAGGAGAAGCCTGGGCTACTTAGTGAGGTCAGGATCAGCTTGGGCTACCAGAGCAAAACACTGTCAAAAAAAAACCTTCTTAATTGCCTTTGTGGTTTATGTCTATGGTTTGCACTATATTTTTATGGGGCAGCTTTTCAAGAAAGGACACTAAGGGTTGAAGGAGGCATGCCCTTTCCTCTGGTTGTTCAACCAGGAGACTTCACCTCGACGTGAAGGAAGTTCACAGTGCGTCGATGTCCACAGGAAGGTGTAAAGAAAGAGTGGACAGTCATTTCTGATGGAGCACTTGAGGGAGGATCCAGGAAAGAAGTGACCCTGGAGCACTACGGGAGTTCCGTCAGCAATCCAGAAGGTTCCTTTTCCTACACAACCTCGTCAGCAGTTTTTTTTTTTTTTTTTTTTGAGTTTTTGCTGTTAGCCATTTTTATTGGAGTCAGATGGACTCTCAGTGTTGTTTTGATTTACATTTCTTTAACGGTCAAAGATATTGAACATTTTTATGTACCTTTTGGCCATTTGTACTATTTTTGAGAATTATCTATAAATTTCAATTGCCCATTTTTGGTAAGTCTTTTATTTGGGGTGGGATTTTTTTTCTTTTTAGTTCTTTGTGTACTCAAGATATTAATTTTCTGTCCAAGGAATAGCTGGATTTTTTTTTCCTTTCTGTACATTGTCTCTCACTGTGTTTACTGTTTCCTTTATTCTGCAATGCTTTCTAGTTTGATAAAATCCCGTGTGTTAATTTTTGTTATTTCTTGTGCGATTGGTGTTCTCCTTGTGAAATCCTTACCTACAGCTCCGCCTTCTAGGGCTTCACTTATTTTGTCTTCCAGCAGCTTCAGTGTTTCTGTTTTAATGTAATATTTTTTAATGATTGGTCTCCTGAGGACTGTATATCTTTTGCTTATTGCGAAGTATTTGAAGAAAAAATGTAGAAGAGAGGCCAAACGTTAGAAAGGAAGTAGGGAAAATCAAATTTTTTCAAGAGATGTTTTATAGATGGTGAGAAACCCAGAGGAAGACCAACGGAGAGGTGAGGGCTTGGGCCGAGTTAGTGTAGTTTGTCACTCAGGCTCTGCAGAATTGGCAGGACAACCTCTAAGTGATTTCAGTGTACAAAAATCTCCTTTCTGAAGACAAGTTTATATTTTTATTTTTTGCAAATTCTGATTTTTTTTCCTACAAATGTGTACATTTGTTTTCCTTTTGCCAAATTCTTTGTAAATGACTGGGGCAAAGGAGCAATTCAAAAATGTGACCTTTGGTGCTGTGTTTAGAGCATGAAAATTCTTCAGACACTTCGGAAATTAAGAATGTCTGTGGTTTCCTTCTGGGATCAAGAGACTCAGGTCATCTGAGAAGTTCGGGTCACCCACTGCTTGTTCTCATCTCAGAGATGTGAAAAAGTGCCAAGGGCTAGAATCTGTTTGGCAGAGTCAGAAAGGCTGGGTCAGAGATTGTAAGCAGGGCGTTCTCGTGGCGGGCTGCCTCTCACAGCGCGGATCTTGGATCTGGACTCCCGTTGTCAGCACAGGCCTGTGACTGCTGGCCGCGGGACTGTCCTTCTTTCAGGCTCCCTTCTCAGGACTGACTTTGGGCCGGTTGCATTATAGAAACGACTACTGGCCCAACCGCTTTGTTTTAGTGAGTGTGTGAGTCGCTTTTTCAATGCTGCCATGTCATGTGACTTCTCACCCGTCCGGCGCTTCCTGGTTTTGTTCCTCTGTTTCAGTCTAAGCTTCAGCTCCAACCTGCCTACTCTAAAATTTTAGACTCCTGAATTCACATTAGGTGTTTACTTACACTTCAGTTGTACATATCAGATATATTCACGTTCCAAAATTGCCCATTGACTCTTTTTTCCTCCTGTGCTGCCCATTGTTTGTACATCTGCTACGGCTATGTCTCCTAAAAGCATTTCAGGTACCTCCCCATTCAGACTGAACTCTCCCATTCATATTAATGCAAAATCTACTGCTGCCTTCATCACACCCAAAGGGAACTTGTTCTTTTATCACATTAGCCTTTATTTCAGTATGTGACATCCAGCGTAGGAAGCCAGCGTTTCGGTTGTGCTCCTTTTCCCCTTTGTTTCTAGTCTTCACCAAATCGTATCCCTGTGCCTCCCACATATCTCTCCAGTTGGCCATCTCCTTCCTGTCACCTCACCACTCACATGTCACTAAAAGCTCTTTTGCCCTGTGGTCTTTCTTACTCATTCTCAAGTCGAAAGTCGTCCTCCACAGTGTAGGCCATTCAAGGCAGTAAAACAGAAATGTGATTGGTCAGCACTCTATTTCATGTGTATTTATTGGTTAACATCCTATGTGCCAGGCACTGTGAACAGATGCAGAGTTATTCCAATACACAAGAAAAACATGGTGAGTTTCGTGCTGTTGATAGTTTTCAGAATCGTGTGAAAAGACCTTGTGATGCTTGAAATTGGTCTTGAGGATGCGAAAGGAAGGAGTAATACTGTGTAAGTTCAGGTACATGGCATCCCCCGACTCTGGGCATACTCCAGTTCATGCGTAGGTGTATTAAAGGCAAAAGACAAAGATAAAAAGGGCCCTTTGCTCTCATTGTGGTAATCATGGGAAATTTGGGAAATTAATTAAACATAGAAATATGTGTAACCTATGACCTGTTAAGCTCAAAATAATGTCTCATAATTTCCATTTGATACACCGATATTATTAATCTCTCTGAATAGGAACATTCACTTTATTGGGATTATGACAAAATGGAATTACATATTGAAAGGTGTTACTTTAAGCGATACGCTCTCAAGGCTTGATTTTTTTTGTCTTACTGATAACATCATCTAGTTTAAAAAACTTTCAAAATGAATTTTAAAATAAAAGTATTCAGAATGATAATTTTGTGACATACCTGTTTTCCTGCATATATGTCTTTAAATAAATCATATAATTTTTGATTAATACTAGTAAGAAGTAGGGAGGTACTGTGAACAGTTCTCTACCAAAATGAAATATTTCTTAAATAAATAGACCTGCAATTCCTATAAGGCAAAAATTCATCATGTAATTAAATTTCTATTGTGAGAGTTACTATTCATGAAAAGTAATAACATCAATTGTTGGGAGCTTCTTTTAATAAACACAAGTCATGTAAGCTATCTCTATACCTGTAGACAGTGTATGTAAGGACACAGGAGAACAAGCTTTGGTACTAGATAATCTGTTAATGAGAGAATGAAATGAAATGAGATTAATATATGTTAGGGACATATCACAGTATGTACCATACTGGAACTCAATAGAAGGCTAGGGATTATAATAAGAAATAATTATCTTCACAACTGTTGTATGGGGTAGCCATATTATCCTCATTTTATAAATGAGATACAAAAGCTCAGAAAGTAACAATGGCTCACTCGAGGCCAGATGGTTAATATGCAGTGTAACCAGGACTAGAACACTGGGTTTCCAAAGATTAATTTCCAAGCTTGTAAACCATCATTTGGGTGAGGGCTCCTGAGAGTGCAAAGAATTTAAGGCCTTGAAACCAAAAGTGGATGAAGCAAGACTTAAGATCCAAAGTGCCACAGGTTTGTCCCGCCTCAGCAGGGTAAAGGCATGTGAGGGCAAGCAACTAGGGGCAAAAGATGGACCTGGTAATTAAATTAGGGGGCTGGGCCTGAGTTTTATGGTTGTGGTTTCATCGTCATATGAGTAAGAAGCTCAGGCCACCAAAAGTTCCCTTTAATGTGGAAAGTGGGAGGGTCTGGTTACTTGAGTCTCAGGGAAAAGCTGTTGTGGTGGTCCATTCTGCCTATCGTGTGCCGGGACTCATACCAAGGGGTGAGGGACTTGAGATCTGGCGTCTTTGGAAGCCATCTGTTCTTGTTCTGCTGTATTCTGCCCCCTGGCGTTAGTTCTAAAAGAGGCACAGGTAACAGGTGGACAGTTCCGCAGGGCATGTGCCGTGGCCTGGGCATGCCTAACCTGAGTCACCTTGTTTTGTTTGTTTGTTGTTGTTGAGTGTGTGTTTCTTCAACTTGAAGAAAAAGTAGACCGAAAGGGACTGGAACAACACTTTAAACAATTTTATGGCAAATTATTCTTTAATCAATTGGTTGTTTAGAAAATTCTCTTTATGAGGAGTTTCTCAACAGTGTGCTTTAGGGGCTGGAGGAACCTCACTGCCCTGGGGTGATTCCCCAGCACCACTTAAGCTGGGCCTGGTGCACGCCTGCAATCCCACTACTCCGGAGGCTGAGGCAGGATTGCCGAGTCCATGGCCAGCCTGGGCTCCATAGTGAGTTTAAGACCAGGCTGGGCTACACAGCAAGACCCTGCCTCAAAACAAACAAAACAAAATGGGTACTTCATTAAGAAAACATAATGCCTTTCAAATAGCTAATTATAAGGGAATATTTATGTTGAGACTATTTTAAAGGCTTAAATTAATATTCCATTTAAGTATTGAGTTGCTGCTATGTACCCAACAAGTTCTAACAGGAATATATATGTAAGATATATGTTTTCCTTATTTTTCCAGAGTTCAGGACCAAGCACAGGAGACAAAAATCAAGTACACTAAGTGATGGAAGAGAGGAATAATGAATGCACATCACACTAGGGGTAGCTCCTGATGACTGCTTTCTCAGAAGTGACCTCTAAGCTGTGGTATTAATGGGGGAGAAATCTATGGAGGTTTGGGAGAAGCACCAGGGACAATTGATGCTCAGGCTTGGAGCAGGGATGGTGGTTCAGCTGGCTGGATGAAGGCGGGGCTGGATGCCAGGCAAATGCGGAAGACCTAGCAGCCACAAAGGCTCAAAGGAGGTAAAACAAATGTAATGAGTTTTTTGTCTGCAAGTGATTTGATACCATAATACAATATGTAAAATAGCTGTGTATTTTAATAGTCCTATAAAATCATATATAATTAGACTTAAATAATATCAGGATGTTCACTGATAATAACAGGACTGATTTGGCTGCTACTATAAATTTCTAACTAGATTTCATGTGTTGAGGAAAAATGGAATCAGTACAAAACAACTCAGCTCTACCTGTTCTGGGACTTCGTATGTGGAAGAGTTCCTTAAAATTGATACTATGTGTAGCCTACACAGATGCACACACATGCACACACACACACACACACACACACACAACACACAGGAGAGAGACAGAGAGAGAGAGAGAGAGAGAGAGAGAGAGAGAGGGAGAGAGAGAATGAATGAACTTTGTATGGGTTCATTATTTAGGAGATCCTCTTTGGAAGAAGACATTTTTCTTTTTCTTTTGTTTTCTTGGATGGAATTAGTGGCTTGCTAATCACAAATAAATACTCCAAAGTCTTTCACTGCAAATTTCAAAGCTTTTTTATAAATCCCAGGTTAAAAGAGCCCTAGTTAAATCAGATGACTTATTCTACTCCATGAGAATCTATTGTTATTGTTTTACACTTGGTCACCAACAGTTTTTAAAACACCCTAGCCAAGTTGGAGTGGCTCTAAAGGAAAAAAAAATCATATTTTGACTAGTTATTTATTTTAGCCCCCATTGCCAAGGTCTTTGTTTTATTTTTTCCAGTTATTCACTATGGTATTTTTCTTTTTTAAAGCTACATTTGAGAGAATCCAAGCATTCATTTTTATAAAGTTTCCGATAAGATTATTTTTCCAATTATTAAGATGGCATAATAAGCTGAATTAGAATTAGGTATTATGCATTGGTGGAAGATACCTTGTTGAAATGTGGTTTCATCCTTAGTTTGTGGATATTCCGAGGGATTCAAAGAGGAAGGAGTATCCAGTGCCTCAAGCGTTAAAAATACAATATTGCAAGTATTTAGAGAACGGAGAATAACACTTATACTTAGCATAGAATCTTTTTCTTTCATTATTCTTTTATTTAATTCATTTATTCAACCAAACATTTTAACATTGTTTACTAAATAAAAAAATTAGAGATAGGTGCAGATAGAGAAGCTATTAGGGCAAAAAAAAAAAAAAAAAAAAAAAGTAATGGTTCCCAAACTGAAAGGAGTCTGTGGCAGATACCATCAAGGCAATATATATGTGCACTTGACTTCAGTAGGTCTCAAGATGTCTTAAAACCCATTATTGAAAACCTGGAAATTTGAGAATCTTACCTAGTGAATTCTTAATTTCCGCTGTCGTTTGTTTGAATTTTGCCACCCGACTGCGTTTTTCAATCCTTGTTACGAGGCGTCTTTGGTTCCCACAGATCACCCCTAAAAATATTAGTGGGTCAAATCTTCCCCTCAGGTCTCCAGTGGAGAAATCTTTTGCTGGTCCGAAGGAGCCGACCTGCTTAGTAGAATACACATGAGCGCCATCTAATGACCAAGGACGGTAAATGTCAGTAATGACAATGAAATGGAAGTTGGGGATCTGTGTACCGGAGTGTGCAGTTGCTAGTGTCATTTGCATTTTTCTTTGGATGGTTGATTTCTCTCTGCTATTGCAAATTATTATTTTTAAGATCATGCTCAGTTCTACTTAAATTTTGAATCACAGGACCTTCTGTTAGCTGTGGTTGACTAAATTTGAGGATAAGGAACATTTTAAGGTAAAAACATATTGTAAATATGTCCTTGGAATTGGTGGAAGGGCAGGTGATTTACATTTTTTTAGGGAATAAACTTAAAACAGTTTCAGGTTATCAGAATAATTGTGAAGGTAGTGGAATGAATCGTCAAACATCCCATATCTGTTTTCTCCCATTTAAAAGTAGTTCAGCAAAACTGTTATAATTAATAAGTCAATTTTGATGCATGATTGCTAAGTAAAGATTAGAGTTTATTCAGATTTTCTTAATTTTCCCAGATACCCTTTTTATAGTTTGAGACCCCATCTAGGACACCACATCGCATGCAACCACTTCTTACACTTAGTTATGAGACTTTGATTTACACTTGATGCTGTCTGTCTTTAGGTCTTAATCTAGCTATCTGTTGTACTAAATCTTCCAGCAGCCTAACCCCTCAGAAAGCACTTTTCCTTCTCCCTGCTCTCTGATAATGTAATATTCTGTGTGCAGGGGATCTGTATAGACATACACAATCATAGCCAGTGTTCATAACTCTGATAGTGAACAAAAGAAAAATTGCAGCCAGCCCTGAGGCAGAGGCCTCTAATCCTAGCACTCTAGGAGACTGAGGCAGGGTAATTGCAAGTTTGAGCCCAGCCTGGGCAACAGAGTGAGATTCTGTCACAAAATAAAAAATTTTAAAAATGGTTGAGAATAGAGCTCAGAGTGAAGGCCCCTTGGCTTCACCTCAGTGCCACAAAAAAAAAAAAAAAAAGTGTGAGGAATTCGGTAGAAGCTATAGTGGGCTAATGTTTTCCACTTTTCTGCTTTCTCCCTTCCTGGATCTGTGTTTTTAGCAAGTCACTTACCTTTTGTGTTTCAATTTTTCTATCTGTGGAATAAGGTAGATACACACACACACACACACACACACACACACACACACACACACACAC